>CM039516.1:29325421-30064779 GCA_022432975.1 Begonia masoniana | reverse complement strand
CACCTGATGATACTCAAACTGACGAATTATTTTTTGATTTCGCAACGCTTCGATATCTGATTGACAAAACGAGATGACAGTAGCGTAATACTGTATAACGGACAACGATCTTGGCAGAAAGCTGATCTGAAATCCTTAACCACTTTTGGAAGTTCTTTCTTCTCTTCTCGGCATGCAGCAATCGTATCCGGTCATTTACATGCATCTTACTGCTCCAATCCAGGGCCAGTCTCTCAAAACATCGTGTTGCTATCACAATAATCATAGTAACTGGTCTAAATGTCTCCCCCTTCCGAAAATGTCAGAATTAACACTTTAGCACCAACGAAACCTCAATCCAGTTTCTTTCAAACTTCTACGTTTATTTGACTTCCTTACCTCGCGTCTTCACTAGGTGAGAATATTCTGTCGGAGAGTTCGACGAGATAGCAAAGCTTCTTCTTCGTCGCTGTCGTGTATCTCGACCCCACAATGTTGATGAGAATTTTCTAGGGAGTCTTCTGGTCTTCAGGAAAGGAACCCACATCCAAGAAACATTGTCTCACTTTTGCAGGAAGGTATCGATCGTAGGCCATCCTCTGAAGCAGATTTATGTTTAATGGGTTATTTCACAATAGGTTTCCCCTCTCGACAATCTGTCTTCGCACTTATCCAAACATTTTCACTCTGCTCTCTGAGTGATGCTCCTATGACACTTTTGAGAGCCATGGCAGAGGCCTTTCCTCTCATTCACAACCTGTAAAATTTGTTCAATAGAATATAGACTTCAAAAACATCTTTCTACTCAGCTATACCATGGAAGTTTTTGAATAAAAGGGTAATTGCCTATTCCCTGATTGAACCAATTTTTCCTCAGCATTCAGGGGATTGACTCTTGCCAAAAAACGAACAACAAAAAAAAAAAAAAATATCAAGTTAAAACAATTTGTAATAGGTAGTTTAGTGAAACCATAAACTACGTACCTTTGATGCACCAGCATCCAAGCTATTATATATGAGCTCTTCCACGACCCTTGCTAGGTCAAAGAGGATTACACCAGAACGCACTGAATTGCGCACAGACTCTGGCAAGGGCTTAATGGTTTCCATCCAGAGTTATACTGACACAGCGATGAAAGTAATCCAAAGCAAGTCGAAACAAGTTGACATGCAAATCATTATGCTTCTCATGTCCTGAAATAACAAAGGAAAAGAGATATACAGTTAGGGCGTAAATATTGGACCTTATTTTAGTGAAAACAATTGAAACAGAGAAGGAGCGAGATAAAATTAGAGTTCGCTGAAGTCGATAGGATTGAAATTCGAAGCTCATACATAAAACATCACATTATCAAGAAAGCAAATTACAACATTCAAATTAGACCAGGAATTGAGGAAAAAAGATAACCGGTAGAAAAAATAGAAGGAATGAAAAGAACTTTCACATAAATGAACTCACTGGAAGCCGAAAAGGCAGAATTCAAACAGCGTCTGTTTTTTCGAGGGAAATATTAGTGAGTTCTACTGGGATGCAAGCAATCACCGACTAGTCGCAGTGGGTTCAGCAGCGAACAGTGTAGGTACAGAAATGAAGAAGACGGTTATTTAAGCTTTCAGTGACGCCGGTGCTTGTCATTCCCATTTGTTAAAAAGCATTCTTGCTAATTCAATTTTATTTAATATTAATAACAGCTTTATTCTCTAATTCAAGGCTTTAATTTTAGGGTAAAGTGTAATTTGGCCCTTACAACTAGGTGAAATGGGCAATTTACACCGTAAACTTAGATAAAGTGCAATTTGGGCCCTACAACTAGGTGAAATGGGCAATTTACACCGTAAACTTGAATAATAGGCAAGAACAACCTTAATGTATTGATAATAGGCAATATGGCCCTTACCGTCATATTTTCTATCAAAAAATAATATTTTTTCACTTATTCATTTTTTTTTTTCCGAAATGCCCCTCACTCGACCGAACCGGACCAGACTGGTTCAGCTAATTCTACTCTTATTTATTTATTTTTTTTAAATCTTATTTCTCGAAAAAAAGAAGACACATGAAAATAATTAAAAAAAATAAAAAATCAAAATGCAATTAGTCGAACCGGTCCGGTTCGGTTCGGTTCGGTCTAATGAGGGACATTTCGGGAAAAAAAATGAATAAGTGAAAAAATGTTATTTTTTAATAAAACATATGACGGTAGGGGCCATATTACTCATTATCAATATATTAAGGTTGTTCTTGCCTATTATTCAAGTTTACGGTATAAATTGCTCATTTCACCTAGTTGTAGGGGCCAAATTGCACTTTACCCAAGTTTACGGTGTAAATTGTCTATTTCACCTAGTTGTAGGGGTCAAATTGCACTTTACCCTTAATTTTATTTTTCAATGATTATTAATTTGTGCAATTGATTCTTTACTTAACCAATTCTAATTGATCTTGATTAATACTCTAATTAATGAGTAACATGTATTTGTCACGTCAGAAAGTAAATTTAGAATGTAGAATTATTGAATAAGTTAACAACATAGTTAATTTTCTTAAACCAAAAGAAGCTTTGCTCTCGACAGTACATCTTTGCCGATATATCTAGGTTTAGTCAGTGTCTCAGTGATGATAACAAAGAAAAAAAATATCTTCATTGATAACTTAAATGAGTCTATAACTTATATTTGAAGTATATAATCTTTCAATAATATAAAGTCGTAAATAGGGGTGATCGTGGTTTGAGTCGGTCTCATTTTTGGAGAGACTAGGACCAGACCACTGAAATTCGATTTTTAAATTTTTGCACAAATAAGCCCAAAAAATTTTTCAAGACCGAACCAGATTTCTGGTCTCGGTTCTGGTCCGGTTCTGGTCCTCTCGATTTTTTTTTCTTTATTACTCATTTATAATACTTGGCTGCAAATCACAAGAAACATGCTACACAAACCGAACAAAAAAATACATAGCTAAAACATAATTTACACAACCTAATTACTAAATAGAATGCACAACAATTGCTCAAAAAAATCTGGTCTCGGCTCATGCTGTAAAATTAAAACAAAAAACACAACTAAAAAATAGAAAATATAAATAGAACTAAACAGAAAATATGTCAATTAAACATGATACATGCAATGGTTAAATAGAGAACACAAAATAGAGAGTCGGTACTACAAGCAGAAGTCTAAAACAGAGGGTCGGTACTCTTTCGGTTAAGCCGAGAGAGTACCCCAAAATTAGGGGTGTACGTGGTCAGGTCCGGTCCGATTTTGAGAAAAATTAGGATCGGACCAATAATATTCGGTTTTCAATTTTTAGGATCGGTACCATCAAATTTTTTTTAAGGACCAGACCAGAATTTTGATTCGAGTTCTGGTCTGATTCCAGTTTTCCCATTAAAAAATCAGTTTCAACAGTTCAGTTTCAAAAATCAGTTTTCTACAGCAACAAAATCAGTTTCAACATTTCTTTCTGAGGATGATCTGAATGGAGGAAGAGCCTGGATAACAATTTATCATAAAAAATCATTGTCTGTTTGATAAATTAAAACAAAAACAAAAAAACGAATAAGTATATAGAAGATAATGGTTTTCACCATCAAATCTACTTCTCCTCTCTATGATTTTCACATTCTACCATTGATAAATGCCTAGAGGAAAAAGCACCCAAAACGGAATTCGTTTCTTAAGTTTAGTGACAAGGGAGTGAAAACAAGAAAAAGCAGAAAAGCACAGACACCAGCCCATAATTCAACTCAAAATTCAACAAAATCAATATAAAGTAAAAGCAGCCAAAACGAAATTCGTTTCTTTCCGGCTTCGACCGTCCAAATAACCAAACGAGAGAGAGAGAACGACAACCTCAGGTAGTAAGGTTTCACAAAAAGAAACAGCGAAAACACAGTCGTAGGTGGCTGGCAGGATCGTCGTTGAATGTCAGAAGAAAAGGTTTACCTTACTGCGACAGAGGGTTTTAGAGGCGTGCGCGACAGAGGGTGAATGCGAGTTGGTGACTGGAGACTACGAGAGACGACGAGAGACTGAGGAGAGAGTTTCTCTGTGAAGATGAAAGAACTGCATGATGTGTCGATGTTGAAACATAGGTACTAAATAGTTAGAGTTAGTGCCTCAATGGTCTGGTTCTTCGGCCACTATTCGATTTTGTGTCATTAAACCCAGAACCGAACCGGGAAATTTGGTTCTGAAAGAGACAAACCGAATAGTGTTTATTTTTTGTGCAAAACAGACAAGAACCGGACCAAATACGTTGGTTCTGGTTAGGTTCTTCGATCCGGACCAATTTTGCTCACCCCTACCAAAAATCTAGAGTGAAATATCCCAAAAACAGTTCAAAAATATCTGAAACAGAGGAAGGGGCTAACTTGTAATCGAATAAACAAGAAACAAGAAGTGTGTGACAGAGGATGAGGGACGGCGAGGGCAAGAGACTTGAGAGTCGTCTGTCGAAGAGAAATGGCAGCGACAGATGGAAAGTGAATTAGGAATTTAGGGTTATACAGTATGGTCCGGTCCTATTTTAGTGGTCTTCTATCTTTAGACACGAAAATCGAACTGATAACTTCAGTTCTTATAACGCCCCGAATTATATAAACCCGGTTGGTTACTCATCCTACTGAACCGAACTATGAGACTTTGTAAAAACTTTAAAATTTTATTTGATGATCAATGTTTGACTCTTGAAACGTTAAATCTTGCAGTGGAAAAATCATCATATAAAAACAATCTTTATTAAATATTTAAAATATTTAAGGCAGTTGGTTGAAAGAGAAAGAGAAAACTGATCACGTCGTCCGGTCACTAAACGACAAAAGAAAGTCTTTTAATCACAAAACAAAACAAAGCACATCATCCGGTCACTAAACGACAAATTACTTCTTACATCTACCGATCACTAAACGACAACACTTCTATTACATCTTCCGATAGGTCTAATACACGACATCCACCCATCACTAAACGACAACACTTCTACTACATCTTCCGATAGGTCTATTACACGACATCCACCGATCACTAAACGATAACACTTCTACTCCATCTTCCGATAGGTCGATTACACGACATCCACCGATCACTAAACGACAAAACTTAATATACACATTTACCGATAACTTTTACTAAGGCGTCATCCGATGGCTTGACATCATCCGATGGTTTTTACTGAAGACATCATCCGATAGCTTTTACTGAAGACATCATCTGATGGCTTACTGAAGACATCATCCGATGGCTTACTGAAGACATCATCCGATGACGTCAGCCGGACGATTTACCCATCTAACATCTACCGGTAGACAACGTCTTCCGACAGACAACAGAAACAACCACTCAGCTTAGCAGCAAATTTCACTCTAAACACAGAGAAACTCCGACCACCAAGGAACCTGAGCATTTTACTAAAAAATCATTCAAAACTACTTAAATCCGTGTATTATTCCAAAATTTGGTAAAGACCACTTTAAAAGAGCTAACCGAGTATCATTATAAGAAAAAGTCTCATATTGTATCTAAAACATCCAAAACTACTATTGTCGCTAAAACTCCCAATATATTTAAATCGAATCATGGTTTACTAAACCTTCTCATCTACTGACACCAGTTAAACCGCCTCACCAGAATCACCAATCTGTGATATTGAAGTGCTCCCCCAACCTGCCTAGTCCTCAACATGCTCAAAGAACACACCTTCTGAGGCTTCTTCACCTACATCACAAAACTCATCTATTAGCCTAATGTTAAGTAAGTAAAGCAGTGACAAAATGAAATGCTGAAACATAAACTCCTAAATATGCAGTTTCTACTTTCTCATCTCAGTTACTTATGCGTTCGTTTCTGATCTGATCCCCCTGTGAAATTGGGAGTTGGACATTTCTCCCAAAGTCATACATCCTCTCTCTCAATTAAGGGGCGGATTAGTTCCCTTAACAACTGTTCAGATCCCCCTGTGAAATTGGGAGTTGGATCACTTCTCCCAAAGTCATACATCCTCTCTCTCGATTAAGGGGCGGATTAGTTCCCTTAACAACTTCTCTGTTACAGTCTGTTCATTCCTTACCATGTCATTTCATGTAAAATCATTTTCGCATACTTTCAAAAATATGATGCATGACATAAAAACATTCAAACACACATAATCCTACTGTTTTGTGATGTAGGCCCGAAGGCACAAGCAAACTTCACTTACCTGGCTCTCCTAGAAATGCTCGGTTTCAAACTACTTCAGAAGTTTTGTTCACCTAAGTCATAAACAGAATATTAATCAGATTTCTACTAAGCCTTATTCTAATCTATCCAGAAATCTAGGGAAACTAGTTTTGAAGCTTAGTTCATTATACATTCCCGATTTACCACAAAACCCGAACTAGCTTACCCATACGGCATTCACAAAACTCACACTTATACCCTTTCCAATCATCGATAGCTACTAGTACAACAAGAAATCGAAGTAAGGCTCACCTAGTTTGGAGAAGATTCGAGTAGAAGAATTGCCTAGAGAGCTCTGCTGCTTGAGCTGAAGACCGAAAGAGAAAAAAGTGGGGGAATGGAGGCGGCTACAGTTCATTAAATCCAAAACCTCTTTCCTTAAATACGTTATCCACTTTTAAATTTCTAATTACTTTTATGCCCTTGCCTAGTCATCCATTAACCCTACATTTATTATTGTCATGTAAGGTGTACCATTAATTAAAATATTAAATAATTAGTTCTATAGAACCGGGTGTTACAGTTCTGGTAAATCAAAACTAAAAATTATTAATTTAATGGGCAAAATCGACCAGAACCGGACCAACTAGGTAGGTTCTAGTCCGATTCTCAATTTTGGTTGATTCTTGCTCACCTATAGTTGTAAACAAAGTTCATTCAATTAAAAACAGAAACCAAATAAGAAGAGACTCCACAACTGGCCATTGCATCTCACTAAGGTGCTACATGCCTAAGTGATAAAGTAGAACCATCTATGTAACGCCCCGAGTTATCTGAACCCGGTTCGTCACACAAAACCCGTACGTGACTAAAATTTCTTTCATATTTTAAAACTTGCAGCGGAATACATTTAAACAAATTTAGAGTTAAACAAAACCATAATAAAATGTTTGAATAATCGGATAAAATGTTAGAAATGATCGACCAAAAGAAATAAAGATCTAAATCACCAAAACACTGTAAAGTCTCAAAGTCAAACACATCTACCGCTGGACAAGGTCAACGGAAGGAAGCGGAAAACAGAAACAGAAAACTTCTACCGATGACGTCAGCCGGAGGAATCGCTCTTCCAACTTCTGCCGATGACGTCAACAGGAAGAGATAGAAACACAGGCATCTCTCGGCAGACTGTATCTGCCGATGACGTCAGCCGGGGGAAATCGATCTCCCAGCTTCTGCCGGTCACTAAGCGACAAAAAGGCTTCCCACTACATCTTCCGGTAGGAACAAGACTACATCTTCCGATGCCTTTACTGAAGACATCTTCCGATAGAAAATAAGACTACATCTTCCGATGCCTTTACTAAAGACATCTTCCGATAGAAAATAAGACTACACCTTCCGATGCCTTTACTAAAGACATCTTCCGATAGAAAATAAGACTACATCTTCCGATGCCTTTACTAAAGACATCTTCCGATAGAAAATAAGACTACATCTTCCGATGCCTTTACTAAAGACATCTTCCGATAGAAAATAAGACTACATCTTCCGATGCCTTTACCAAAGACATCTTCCGATAGAAAACTTAACAATTACTCAACGTCTACCGATAGATATCATCTGCCGATAGAGAACGAAACAATAGCTTAACATCTACCGATAGACATCATCTACCTATAGAAAACAAAACGACATCTCGACTACTCATTGTTATACAATACAACTCTGAATATATAGAAAACCTTCTCACTTCATTGAAAATAGTCAGAAACAGCTCAGATCATTTCACTACTCATAACTAGTAATTAAACCAACAGAAACACCATTATCAGAAAGGTTCCAAAATGCTTTTGAAAACATCAAAACGACTCCTATAGTCAGAAGATTTAACATACTCAAAATGAAACCCTTGTCTACTAAACCTTACAACCATTGACACAAGTTAAAATGCCCCATCAGATTGCCAAACCGATGCCTGGATGTGCTCCCCAACCACATCTACTCAATTATGCTCTCAGGGAAAAATCACCTGTAGTATCCTCAACACCTACATCACAAAACTCATCTATTAGCCTAATGCTAAGTAAGTAAAGCAGTAAATAAAGGAAAATACTGAAACACAAATTCCTAAATATGCAATTTCTACTTTCTCATCTCAGTTGCTCATTCAACGTTTCTGTTCTGATCCCCCTGTGAAATTGGGAGTTGGATCAACTCTCCCAAAGTATACTCATCCACTGACTCATTAAGGGGCAGATTAATTCCCTTAACAGTAAATTCTGATTCACATCCTCCGATCCCCCTGTGAAATTGGAAGTTGGATCAACTCTCCCAAAGTATAAATATCCTCTGTCTCATTAAGGGTTGGATTAGTTCCCTTAACAGTGTATCTGTTTCACGTACTGTTTCAATCTGTTCATTCCTTGCCGATTCAAAATCATGTAAATTCATTTTCGTACATCTCAAAATATGATGCATGACAACTGGAAATAAACATACAAACATACATAAATCCTACTGTTTTGTGATGTAGGCCCGAAGGCACAAACAAACTCTACTTACCTGGTCTCCTGGAAATCGCTCGGTTTCAACTACTTGAAAGCCCTGTTCACCTAGTGTCATAAACAGAACACTAATCAGAACATCACTAAATCTCATCCCACACCATTCACAAATCTAAGGAGCTAGCTTAGAACTTCGGGCCATCGCACATTCTTGGTTCAGCACTAAACTCGAACTCAGCTCACTCACAGCATTCACCAAGTTACACACGCATTGTACTCTCCCGCTATCTACTCACTATAATATCGAGAAGATGAATGGAAAACTTACCTAGGTCGAAGGTGAATCGGGCGAGGAAGATCGCCTAGAGAGCTCGTCTGCCTGAGCTGAAACCCGAAGAGGAAATGGTATGAAATGGTGGCGGCTACAGTGCATTAAACCCAACCCTCTTTCCTTAAATACGTTATCCACTCTTTGAAAATTGTAATTTACTCTAATGCCCTTGCCAAGTTATTTAATAACCCTACATAAATTATTGACTAATCAAGTGTATTTTATTAATAATAAAAGAGCTGGTTCGATAGAACCGGGTGCTACAATCTACCCTCCTTAAAAGAATTTTGTCCTCAAAATTCAGTACCTGAATAACTCTGGATGTTGGTCCATCATGTCTTGTTGGCGCTCCCAAGTTGTCTCCTCTACGTTCTGGTTGTGCCACAAGACTTTCACTAGTGGAACCTCTTTGTTGCGCAATTCCTTCACTGCATAGTCTAATATCTTTACTGGTCTCTCTTCATAGGCGAGGGTAGGATAAATCTCAAGGTCTTGCTGTTCCATGACTTGATATGGATTCCTAATGCATTTCTTCAACATAGATACATGGAACACACTGTGTATTCCATCCATAGATGCCGGTAGTTGCAACTGATAGGCTGCTCCCCCAACTCTCTTCAGAATAGTGAATGGTCCAATAAATCTGGGGTTCAATTTTCCTCTCTTTCCAAACCTCACTACTCCTTTGAAAGGTGACACTTTAAGAAAAACTTCATTACCTACCTCAAATTCCAGTTCTCTTCGTCTTTTATCTGCATAGCTTTTCTGTCGGCTTTGAGCTGTTAGGATTCGCTGGCGGATGAGGGCAACCTTCTCCACAGTTTGTTGCACAATGTCAGGACCAAGCAACTGTGCTTCACCAACTTCATCCCAGTACAAAGGTGATCTGCATCTTCGTCCATACAATGCCTCGTATGGTGCCATACCTATGGTTGCTTGAAAACTGTTGTTGTAAGAGAATTCTACTAATGACAAATATTTACTCCAAGAACCTTGGAATTCTAAAACACAAGCACGAAGCATATCTTCCAACGTCTGAATAGTCCTTTCGGATTGTCCATCAGTTTGAGGGTGGAAAGCTGTGCTAAAACTAAGCTGTGTTCCCATAGCCTTGTGCAAGCTTTTCCAAAATTTAGATGTAAATCTAGAGTCTCGGTCTGAAACTATAGAACTTGGAACTCCATGCAGTCTGACGATCTCTTGCATGTACAATTCAGCTAGCTGATCCATCGGGTAGGTTATCTTTATAGGCAGAAAATGAGCTGACTTGGTTAGACGGTCAACTATCACCCAAATTGCATCATGTCCCTTAGCTGTCCTAGGTAATCCAACAACAAAATCCATCGTTATTTGTTCCCATTTCCATTCGGGAACTGGCAAGGGTTGCAATGTCCCTGAGGGTCTCTGGTGTTCAGCTTTGACTTGCTGGCAGATCAGACATGACTCTACATACCTCGCCACACTTCTTTTCATACCTGGCCACTAGTAATACTGCTTGAGATCTCTGTACATCTTTGTACTCCCAGGGTGGATAGAGAACTTGGACGAGTGAGCCACAGAAAGAATTTCTTCACGAAGCTCATTATTGGCAGGAACAAACCACCTATTTCTAAACTTAAGGATTCCATCGGCAGAACAGTTAAAGTCTAAATTGTCCGTAGAATCCATGCTCGACTTGTACTTGTTACACTCATCATCATTCGTCTGAGCTTCCTTAATTTTCTCTAGAAGCGTAGGCCTTAAGGTCATGGCTGAGAGTATAGCTGATATACTGGATACTGTTTCTAAATTAAACTTTTGAAATTCTGACTCTAAAGCTAATGGCATACTGAAACTCATAGCTGGGATTGTTGTTACTCTACTCAAGGCATCTGCTACAACATTTGCCTTGCCGGGATGATATTTAATCTCGAAATCATAGTCCTTCACAAATTCCAACCATCGACGTTGCCTCATGTTTAGTTCCTTCTGCGTGAAAATATACTTCAGGCTTTTATGGTCTGAAAATATCTCACAAAACTGGCCATACAAGTAGTGTCTCCAAATCTTAAGTGCAAATACTACTGCGGTTAGTTCTAGGTCATGCGTAGGATAGTTCTTCTCATGAGTTTTCAACTGCCTAGAGGCATAAGCTATTACCTTACCATCCTGCATCAATACACATCCTAAACCGATCTTCGAGGCATCACAATAAATACTAAATTTACCATCATCAACTGGAAGGGTCAAAATTGGAGCATTGGTTAATCTCTGTTTCAAGGTCTGGAAACTGGATTCACATTTATCAGTCCAAATATACTTCACATTCTTCCTTGTTAACATAGTAAGGGGTGTAGCAATCTTCGAAAATCCTTCAATGAACTTTCTGTAATATCCTGCAAGTCCAAGAAAACTTCTGATATCCGTAGCATTTTTCGGTTGGGGCCATTCCTTGACTGCATGAACCTTAGCTGGATCCACAGATATGCCATCACCAGAGATGACATGTCCTAAAAAGTGAACTTGGTCCAACCAAAATTCACACTTAGAAAACTTGGCATAAAGTTGGTGTCTTCTCAGTACTTCTAACACTAAACTCAAATGTTTTGCATGCTCTTCCTTAGTTCTAGAATAGATCAGTATGTCATCAATGAATACAATGACAAACTTGTCCAAATACTCGTGAAACACCCTATTCATAAGATCCATGAAGGCTGCTGGTGCATTAGTCAAACCAAAAGACATAACCAAAAACTCATAATGTCCATACCTTGTGCGAAAGGCAGTCTTTGGGATATCCTCAGATTTAACCTTCAACTGATAGTAACCGGACCTAAGGTCAATCTTAGAGAAAACTCTCGCACCCTTAAGTTGATCAAATAAATCATCAATCCTTGGCAAAGGGTACTTGTTCTTGACAGTTAGCTTATTCAATTCTCTATAATCAATGCACATACGCATAGATCCATCTTTCTTTTTAACAAAAAGGACAGGTGCACCTCATGGTGAAAAACTAGGGCGTATGAACCCTTTTTCCAACAAATCCTCCAACTGTTTCTTTAACTCTTTAAGTTCTGATGGTGCTAGTCTATACGGGTTTTTAGACACAGGCTCGGCTCCGGGGTAGACATCTACAACAAATTCGATTTCTCTATCTGGCGGTAAACCAGGAATGTCATCTAAAAATACATCAGGAAAGTCTTGGACAACTAAAACATTTTGAGGGTTTGTCTTTCCTACAAGCTGTGTGTCTAAAACACTAGCTAAGAAGCACAAATACTCTCCACATAGGGAAGGTCTAGTGTTAATTGAAGTCATCACAGTCATTTCCTTGCTCTTCTTTGAAGCTTGGAAGGTATGTTTCGGGTTACCAGGGGGTTGGAAACTAACTATTCCAGTCCTACAATCAATCGTAGCATAATGCTTAAACAGCCAATCCATTCCTAAGATTACATCAAATCCCATTATATCCATAATAATGAGATCAGCAGGCAAATTCATGTTTCCCACTAACACGTCACTGCCAAGCATCACTCGGTTGGAGTGCATGCGCTCACCAAAAGGTAATGTAACATTAAACACATGCATGGAAGGGGTAAACTGTACATCTAACTTATCAGCAAATGTAGATGCTATAAATGAATGCGTTGCACCAGAATCTATCAAGGTAAAAGCAGGTACAGAGTTTATCAATATAGTACCTGACACCACAGCAGGCTGGTCTTCATCCCCTGACTCCATCATGGAGAACATCCTTGGTTTAATCATCGCAGGGCCACTCTTGGGAACTGGACAGTCTCTACTAACGTGACCGACCTTGTTACAGTTGTAACATCTGATGATTCTTGGTTTAGAGCACTCTTTGTATGTGTGTCCAACCTCCTCACAGTTGAAACACTTCCCAAAACCCAGTCTGCATTCCCCCGGGTGGTTCTTCAAACATTTAGGGCACTGGGGAAATTTCTTGACATTCTGCACCTTCCCTCCTGTTCCTTGACTACTTTGGCCATCACTTGACCTCTTCGTTCCTCTTTGTTGGTGCGGCTGGTTAAACCTTGGTGGGACCTCCCTTGGCCCGGCACACATCCTCTCAGCTTCTTCCACCTCCAGCGCAGTGGACACAACCTCGCTGAACGTCAAGCCTTTAATGCCACAGAACTTAACTCCTCGGTGAATTTCTGGCTTCAGTCCATGTATAAATTTGAACACCTTATCCTCGTCCTTGTGAGCAAAATGTCCAGCAAACCTGGACAAGGACTCGAATTGTCTACTGTACTCAGCCACTAATCCTGTCTGCTTCAAGTTCAGGAATTCCAACTTCTTTGCTGTCTGGACTGTGCTGTTGAAATACTTCTCATAGAAAATGTCCTTGAATTGTGAGCAGGACATTGCCAAGACATCTGTGGTGGTCTCCATTGTCTCCCACCAGAGTTGAGCTTCGCCAGCTAAATGAAAGGTTGCTAACGTGACCTTGTCTCCTTCTCCTATGTTGGCACACCTGAACATACTTTCGATCTTCCTAAGCCATCCCTCAGCAACAACTGGATCAGATGACTATCCGTCAAATGTGGGTGGTCTTAGTCTCCGGAATCTATCTCCAGAATGTTCACTGCTAGAACCCGAGTTGGCACTTCCTTGTGCTTCCCGGTTCAACAGCACTCCTAATTGGTCAGATTGTTGACGCACTATATCAGTCTGCTGACGCATCAATTCGGTCAGCTGTCTGATCACACTAGGCTCCTCTTCGTTTCTCACATTTGGTATTTCTCTAGGCACTCTAGGTCTTCCGGGGCGTCTGGCCATTATACTGGATTCCTGTACAAGGTTAACTACTTTCATAAATATCTAATTACTAAAGCTAACATAAACACTTACAGTTGTTGGAGTACTTCCATGCAACGATTGGCACTGATGAGTAATCTTTTGAACAGTTTAACTGAATGTCTCTGATACCATACTGTAACACCCCGAGTTATCTGAACCCGGTTCGTCACACAAAACCCGTACGTGACTAAAATTTCTTTCATATTTTAAAACTTGCAGCGGAATACATTTAAACAAATTTAGAGTTAAACAAAACCATAATAAAATGTTTGGATAATCGGATAAAATGTTAGAAATGATCGACCAAAAGAAATAAGATCTAAATCACCATAGAAAATAAGACTACATCTTCCGATGCCTTTACTAAAGACATCTTCCGATGCCTTTACTAAAGACATCTTCCGATAGAAAATAAGACTACATCTTCCGATGCCTTTACTAAAGACATCTTCCGATGCCTTTACTAAAGACATCTTCCGATGCCTTTACTAAAGACATCTTCCGATGCCTTTACTAAAGACATCTTCCGATAGAAAATAAGACTACATCTTCCGATGCCTTTACTAAAGACATCTTCCGATAGAAAATAAGACTACATCTTCCGATGCCTTTACTAAAGACATCTTCCGATAGAAAATAAGACTACATCTTCCGATGCCTTTACTAAAGACATCTTCCGATAGAAAATAAGACTACATCTTCCGATGCCTTTACTAAAGACATCTTCCGATGCCTTTACTAAAGACATCTTCCGATAGAAAATAAGACTACATCTTCCGATGCCTTTACTAAAGACATCTTCCGATAGAAAATAAGACTACATCTTCCGATGCCTTTACTAAAGACATCTTCCGATGCCTTTACTAAAGACATCTTCCGATAGAAAATAAGACTACATCTTCCGATGCCTTTACTAAAGACATCTTCCGATAGAAAATAAGACTACATCTTCCGATGCCTTTACTAAAGACATCTTCCGATGCCTTTACTAAAGACATCTTCCGATGCCTTTACTAAAGACATCTTCCGATGCCTTTACTAAAGACATCTTCCGATAGAAAATAAGACTACATCTTCCGATAGAAAATAAGACTACATCTTCCGATGCCTTTACTAAAGACATCTTCCGATAGAAAATAAGACTACATCTTCCGATAGAAAATAAGACTACATCTTCCGATGCCTTTACTAAAGACATCTTCCGATAGAAAATAAGACTACATCTTCCGATGCCTTTACTAAAGACATCTTCCGATAGAAAATAAGACTACATCTTCCGATGCCTTTACTAAAGACATCTTCCGATAGAAAATAAGACTACATCTTCCGATGCCTTTACTAAAGACATCTTCCGATGCCTTTACTAAAGACATCTTCCGATAGAAAATAAGACTACATCTTCCGATGCCTTTACTAAAGACATCTTCCGATAGAAAATAAGACTACATCTTCCGATAGAAAATAAGACTACATCTTCCGATAGAAAATAAGACTACATCTTCCGATGCCTTTACTAAAGACATCTTCCGATGCCTTTACTAAAGACATCTTCCGATAGAAAATAAGACTACATCTTCCGATGCCTTTACTAAAGACATCTTCCGATAGAAAATAAGACTACATCTTCCGATAGAAAATAAGACTACATCTTCCGATGCCTTTACTAAAGACATCTTCCGATAGAAAATAAGACTACATCTTCCGATGCCTTTACTAAAGACATCTTCCGATGCCTTTACTAAAGACATCTTCCGATAGAAAATAAGACTACATCTTCCGATAGAAAATAAGACTACATCTTCCGATGCCTTTACTAAAGACATCTTCCGATAGAAAATAAGACTACATCTTCCGATGCCTTTACTAAAGACATCTTCCGATAGAAAATAAGACTACATCTTCCGATGCCTTTACTAAAGACATCTTCCGATAGAAAATAAGACTACATCTTCCGATGCCTTTACTAAAGACATCTTCCGATAGAAAATAAGACTACATCTTCCGATGCCTTTACTAAAGACATCTTCCGATAGAAAATAAGACTACATCTTCCGATGCCTTTACTAAAGACATCTTCCGATAGAAAATAAGACTACATCTTCCGATGCCTTTACTAAAGACATCTTCGATAGAAAATAAGACTACATCTTCCGATGCCTTTACTAAAGACATCTTCCGATAGAAAATAAGACTACATCTTCCGATGCCTTTACTAAAGACATCTTCCGATAGAAAATAAGACTACATCTTCCGATGCCTTTACTAAAGACATCTTCCGATAGAAAATAAGACTACATCTTCCGATGCCTTTACTAAAGACATCTCCGATAGACATCATCTACCGATAGAAAACAAAACGACATCTCGACTACTCATTGTTATACAATACAACTCTGAATATATAGAAAACCTTCTCACTTCATTGAAAATAGTCAGAAACAGCTCAGATCATTTCACTACTCATAACTAGTAATTAAACCAACAGAAACACCATTATCAGAAAGGTTCCAAAATGCTTTTGAAAACATCAAAACGACTCCTATAGTCAGAAGATTTAACATACTCAAAATGAAACCCTTGTCTACTAAACCTTACAACCATTGACACCAGTTAAAATGCCCCATCAGATTGCCAAACCGATGCCTGGATGTGCTCCCCAACCAGATCTACTCAATTATGCTCTCAGGGAAAAATCACCTGTAGTATCCTCAACACCTACATCACAAAACTCATCTATTAGCCTAATGCTAAGTAAGTAAAGCAGTAAATAAAGGAAAATACTGAAACACAAATTCCTAAATATGCAATTTCTACTTTCTCATCTCAGTTGCTCATTCAACGTTTCTGTTCTGATCCCCCTGTGAAATTGGGAGTTGGATCAACTCTCCCAAAGTATACTCATCCACTGACTCATTAAGGGGCAGATTAATTCCCTTAACAGTAAATTCTGATTCACATCCTCCGATCCCCCTGTGAAATTGGAAGTTGGATCAACTCTCCCAAAGTATAAATATCCTCTGTCTCATTAAGGGTTGGATTAGTTCCCTTAACAGTGTATCTGTTTCACGTACTGTTTCAATCTGTTCATTCCTTGCCGATTCAAAATCATGTAAATTCATTTTCGTACATCTCAAAATATGATGCATGACAACTGGAAATAAACATACAAACATACATAAATCCTACTGTTTTGTGATGTAGGCCCGAAGGCACAAACAAACTCTACTTACCTGGTCTCCTGGAAATCGCTCGGTTTCAACTACTTGAAAGCCCTGTTCACCTAGTGTCATAAACAGAACACTAATCAGAACATCACTAAATCTCATCCCACACCATTCACAAATCTAAGGAGCTAGCTTAGAACTTCGGGCCATCGCACATTCTTGGTTCAGCACTAAACTCGAACTCAGCTCACTCACAGCATTCACCAAGTTACACACGCATTGTACTCTCCCGCTATCTACTCACTATAATATCGAGAAGATGAATGGAAAACTTACCTAGGTCGAAGGTGAATCGGGCGAGGAAGATCGCCTAGAGAGCTCGTCTGCCTGAGCTGAAACCCGAAGAGGAAATGGTATGAAATGGTGGCGGCTACAGTGCATTAAACCCAACCCTCTTTCCTTAAATACGTTATCCACTATTTGAAAATTGCAATTTACTCTAATGCCCTTGCCAAGTCATTTAATAACCCTACATAAATTATTGACTAATCAAGTGTATTTTATTAATAATAAAAGAGCTGGTTCGATAGAACCGGGTGCTACAATCTAATAAAAAGTCAAAGTGTGATCGACCTTATATTAGGAATAATTGACCAAATAATGGGATCATAGTCTACATGAGCAACAAAGCGATTGATTTTTACAACACGACAATAGTTGATCAAAAACTAGATGTGGTTGACTAGACAAGCAAGTCGATAGATCAATCTTTACTTTTACTAGTGGAACCATAGTTTAGATTAATATAGTCTCTAATCTAAATTTGTGGATTGGATTCTCAAGGAAGAGCCTTGAATAGGTTGGGGTAACACACCACGAGTTGAGCCCTTTATGTTTGCTAGGGAAGACTAGAACAAGAGGTCCAAGAAGGCAGGACAACTTTGTTGGATCACTCCAATGCATTCAAATGACTAGGCCAAGTGTCCAAAGTCCCAAGTGGGATTAATCAAAAAAGCAGCAACAAGAGGAGCTTATTTTGGGTTTTAGGTGTAAGGAGAAATGGTCACAAAAATTAGTTGGGGGAAGGTTTTTAAAATGCTAGAGTTGGAAGCCTATGGAGGTAGGACATAAGATGAAAAACCTAGAGCTAAAAATAAGGATTTTAAGAAGAGATGTTTCTCCAACATTATTTATCCTTGTTGTCCATGGCAGAAATGAACGATATTTGCGTTGTTCAATAAGATAGAATAAATAAATATATGAGACAGAGATGGGTGATCTCAAGGTGGATTTCTTGCTCCCGATCAATGAGGACAAGGTCTATCTAGAAATGAGGGTACTGTTGAGAAGTGAAAGATATGATAGTGTAACGTAATAAAATTTATTTCCAAATTAGTTTAAATTATATATTTAAATTTCTGCAAATTAATCAAATCTAACCCTAATTAGCAACCAATCAAATCAAATTTCTTTCTTAATCTCATATAAGGAAATAATTCAGCCATAATTTCAAAGTCAATATTCTATAAACGCTAAGGAAATCAATTCTTTCCTTATTTCGTTTTTGAATCTGCCCATTTGGAGGGTCAAATTCTTATTCTCTTATTTAAGGAAAGTTTTGGAAAAACTCTTCCTATAGTTCAAGGTACTCTGTGATGGGGAAAAATCACATCAACACAACAAATCTCTTCTCCTGATTTTTGAAAACAGAGAAGAATTAGGAGAAACTCTTACCTCGCCGGAATTGCCATTCAACCACTCTGACCACTGCGAAGTTCTCTGAGGAAGAAGTAATCACAACTTCATTCGACTCCACACTCTATCGACGAAATCCCTCTCGACCGAGCTTCACTTCGCGACAACGAGAAACTCTTTCCAATCAAGCGACCTTCCTTTAGTGGTGTAAGATTTCTCTCTCTCATCGTCCTTATCTCTATCTCTCTTACTTTGTGTTTGTCTCTCTCTCTCTCTGACTCTCGCTATGTTTCTCACTATCACTCTCTCTCTCTCTATCTCTCGGCAGAACACAACGTGAACGAAAAGGGAAGAAGAAAGACCGCAGTTCGGAGTTTTTATTCTAAACCGAATTAGACCCATTAGCAAACCAAACCGGTTCTGACTACCCGAACCGACCCAACCAAGTCCAAAACTGTTCCTATCAACCAAATATTTTTGTATCGTTAAGGACGCCCAAATCGATCCGAAAATACAACGCTATGATTTAATTGGTAAGAAAATTTTACCCTTATTAATTTCAAGGATTATTTTAGGAGGAACGAAGAAGTTTAAATCTCCCTAATTTTTAGGCAAAAAAGATCAATCCAATGCTCAGGAAAAATACCTAAATCCCTATTTCTTTATTCTCTCGTAATCAAGGTAAGTAAAACATTAGGTTTTCAATGTTTTGGCTGTAGGCCCTACATCACGAAACATATATAAATTATTTTTTTAAAGTATTTTATTATTCAATTATGTTATTATTTGGACACGCATGTACAAGCATTGACATAGGAATGTAGAAAGATAAAAATGATAGGATATAGTGTATGCGAGTATGAAATGTATGAAAACGAATGAAATTGACGAAAATCACGAGAAACATATATTATATTATTTTTTTAAAAGTATTTTATTATTCAATTATGTTATTATTTGGACATGCATGTATATGCATTGACATAGGAATGTATAAAGATAAAAATATTAGGACATAGTGTATGCGATTATGAAATGTATAAAAACGAATAAAATTGACAGAAATCACGATAAGGCTAATGAGAGCCTGAACACATGAGAAGACTAATGAAAGTCTGAACGCATGAGAAGACTAATGAAAGCTTGAACACATGGTTATTGAGATGGTTGATGAAACTTTATAAAGGTAAGAAACCACTAGTTTTCTGAAAGCCTAAACGCATGGTAAGGATTGGAAAAATGAGTTTCATCCAGTATGTAACTTTTAAAGTATGAAATTTGATAATGCGTGCAATTAAAATCATATGCACGTCTTTTTACTTACTAAGTTTATCTTGCGCATTAGTTTTGTGATGTAGGTGAATTTTTATCTCATGATGAATTAGTGTTGATCGAAAATTTATCAGAGGCAGACGAACATACAGAGGAGGATATTGTCGTCGGTTTTGAATAAAAATTTAAAGTTATGATTTTATATCGTTTAAAAATAATATTTCATATTTAATTGCAATTTAATTTCAATTTGAGTAATTTATTTTATTACCTGTTTGATTTTTCAATTAACTATGTTATTGTTTTAAAAATTAATAAATACGGTTTATTTAATGTTTGTTTAGTATTTAATTTTTTTAAATATTTATTGATAGTTATTTCAAAGCTTCCGCCTAATAAATAATTTATGCTTTTTCCAAGAATTTTGAATTAAGAAAAATTAGGGTTTTATAATGATCTAATTTAACCTAATTTGCAAATCGATTTTGGAAAAATTTTAGGGTTTCAGATTAGAAAAAAACAAAAATAAATTTTGGGGACGTTATAGTTGATATCAGAGCACTAGGTTTTTAAACGGTTCTGTAGACTACTCTGTATGCTCATCATGCATATTGAAGATTGTTGATCAGCAAGCTAGTATTTCTTTTCGTTATTCTTTTCCTACATGTTTTATAAAACTTATGTTTTGAAACTTTAGTATATATTTTTATTTTTATTTAAAGTAATCTCAACTTATTCTCAACTCTATTTTAGTACAAGTTTTTATGTATTTTAGAGTTATCTTTGTGATGTAGATCTATTGATAAACCTAAAATATTTATCCCTGATTAAAAGATTTGATCTCGATCAACGAACTCTCTTAAAAAATACGAAGAATTAAAACAAGCTTATAATATGTATAAAAGTACAATAAACACACTTAAATAAATACATCACATTTATAAATCACATTTAAATGAACGAAAAAAAACAGCATCAAACTTGCAAAGAATGCTACCTTAGATGCAAATTTTAATTCAAGAGTTTGTAGGGATTCCTCTAATAAATTTTTAAAATATTGCCTTAAAATAAGTAAATTTTAAGAAATACACTAGTTACGATTTAACAATTTGGATACAACAACTTATGTAAAAATTACAAATATGGTTTAGTTCTACAAAATAGAAATTATAAAATTTCTAAATTAAAGATTTCCTACCAATAAGAGAAAATGTGATATCATGAATTAATTGAGGATATGATGAATAATAAGAATGAAATCAACTATGCTTAAGCTTTATGATTTAGTTAAAAATAAAATGATGACAACTTAGGTAGTTATGTGTATAGACATATATCACTTGAGAAGTTAGTAATAATATTGAATTTTATTTTAAGGCTTTAAGGATAATTCAAAGTTGAAGAAGTTATTGATAGATTTTATTCGAGCTGATTTTAATTTAGGTAGATCATTATCTAAGGAAATGAATATCATATGAAATGGATCATTACATAAAAGAAATTAAGTTATGTAAAAATACATAAAAATCATGGTTTAGAAAAAAGTTTGATATTGAATCCAAGTATAGGATATAGTTTTCTTGTGACTCGTGAAAGTATTGAGGATCTTAGGATAAATAATAATAATATATATTCAAATGTTTAGTTTAATTTCGTTTTTGAGAAAATGCAAATATTAGGGAAAATATAGAGGCTATAGAACGATTATTTATTGAGGAATAATGAAACCTTCAAACTAGGTATTTAAGTTACCTATAATAGAAGGATAGATGAAGTTAGAGGAATTGATTGTTATGTAGATATAAGTTCTGAGAATGCATAGAAACCGATTTATTTAGATCTTTGGAATTAATAGAAATTGATGTTAATACCTGTATTAATATAAAAAGATTATATATATATATATATATATATATATATTGTTTATAATTTCGATTATAATAACTCAAACTTTTGCACTAATTTCATCTTAATGTTTAAATTTTAAAATCTAAGTTGTTCAACCTAGACCTTAGTGTTAGTTCATTAATTTGCGAGTTCAAGTTTACCAAGCATCTCCTACTACATAGTTAATCTATACGATTAATAATAGTAGCTCTAAATTGTTTATAATTTCGTATTAGGTTATAAACCTCATTTCATCGTGTACAGAACTCTAGTATTCTCTTATGTTATATATATATATATTGTTTATAATTTCGTATTAGGTTATAAACCTCATTTCATCGTGTACAGAACTCTAGTATTCTCTTATGTTATATTACACGATGAAATGAGGTTTATAACCTAATACGAAATTATAAACAATTTAGAGCTACTATTATTAATCGTATAGATTAACTATGTAGTAGGAGATGCTTGGTAAACTTGAACTCGCAAATTAATGAACTAACACTAAGGTCTAGGTTGAACAACTTAGATTTTAAAATTTAAACATTAAGATGAAATTAGTGGAAAAGTTTGAGTTACTATAATCAAAACTTGAGGATGAAGAACTTCTGGAGGAAAGTTATTGAGTTTAAAGTTTATAACAAATTTGTTTGATGAACTATAGAGATGAAAAAGTAGTAGAAGATTTACTAAATTTTGAGGATATAGTTAGTAAAAAAAAAAATGAGGTCTTTAAATATGAGATAGAATTTTGAGGACATAGAATGATCATACGTTAAGAAATATAGTTAATCACAAAGAAATTAAAGAACTAAGTTTGAAATTCTATATTATAGTGTTTATAATGGGAAGTAAATAGATTAGATTATATTGAAGAAAATATTAGTCTTTCTATTATGATTGATCAAGATGAATTAAGGACATGAGGTAAAACTTTTATACTTAAAGTGCTAAGTTTACATCAATCATAGCTTATGAGAACATAAAGGTTATAACTTACTTAGAAACTTTAATACTCTAACTAATCAAAGAAAAGTTGGGAATCTTAAGTTTAAAAGTTATATTTTGAGGTTAATACGATATAAGCATTGTTGGAGAAATATATGGAAGCTTACATTTTAATGTAGCATTATAAAACTAACGAATTGATGATTAAAAATAATCTTTGTTATGAGAAGACATAGATATGTAGTTATAATTGATGACTTTGGAAATTTTAGAATTTTAATTTATTGAAGTGAAAGGAACATAGATATGAATTATGTGTTCAAATATATAATTTAAAATAATTTTGTTTAAGGATATAAAAATTAGATTATAATTGATAAATTATCAAACATTAAGGTCTTAGTTGATTGAATTGAAATCAAGAACCTTAAGTACGAGATTTATATTTGATTGGGTGCTTAGAGAAGTTATTACTCGAGGGACCATAAAGATTAGATCATACTTGACGAGATTATTAAATTTGATGTTATGATTTATTAAGATTAATCAAGATATTGAAGAAAAAAAAACTTATATTTAAGTATATAATTTAAAATAAGAATTACTTGATGAAATTTGGAGTGTAGATTTTATTAATGAATTGTTAGATTCTTGATAATATAGTTGACTAAAAGAAAATGGAGGATCTTAGGGATGTAATAAGATACATTTAAAGTGTGTAGATATTTCAAATACAAAGAAAAAGTTAAACAAAAACCCATAAGGTAGAAGTAGTGGAATTGATGGTAATTAAACAAAGTTTTTGTTACTCTGTTTCTATACCATACGTGGAGAAATTAATTATACATTCAGTCATTCTAAAATTTGTACCTACCGTTATGCCACAAAATAAGATTAATAGGAGAATCAACACTTAGTTGAGAAATCAAGTTTAAATAGATGAAAATGATATGACAAACCAAAGAGATTAAGTTACAGTAAAAACATTTCTACAAAACTTATTCTAAGATGAAACATTAAATAATCTATTACGAGAAGTAAATTATATTCTAAGTTTATATGTAATAACCCCAACCCTGTCATGGCCGCCACGAGTATTGCCTCGACATACATTTACTTCTAGTTTCATTCGATGACATAAAGTTCTTCATTTTTTTCTTCTTGACACCATAAATCATAGACTCGGATTATAAATCATTTAAGGATATATATATATATATATATATTTGAAAATTCGCAGATATATAACTTAAATAACAACGGCTAAAACCTTTAACTCTCTGAACTCAACTCCTTCACATTCCTGACGACGTACTCGTCCATAGAGTTGAACGACACAAGTCGGGCAATATTCTCGTCTGCAAAATCAGACGACTTTATCGTCCCAGGGCTACTTAGAAGCTATCGTCTACAGTCTGCCTAGTCAACAACGTCCATCGACCAGTACCCATAGACTTATTTAAGTCCATCGTCCACAGACCACGTGTTACCCACGTGACTTCATTAACTCGGCAGACGACATCTACCGCTCACATCCACTGATGTAACGCCCCGAGTTTTCTAAACTCAGTTCGTTACTCATAAATCCGAACATAACTAGGAAATTTATGGACCAAACTTAAAATTTTACTTGAAAGTCAAAACTCGATGTTCACTGAAACCACAACGTTAAAATTCACAGCAGAAAATCATTTGAAAACAAGCAGAGATTAAACGGGGTTGTAAATCAATATTTGAAAATATCAATTGAAATAGTAGGAATTGGTTCGACCAAGACTTAAGCGTGGAAACGTGAAAATTGTAAAAATCAAACGCATCTGCCGCTAGACAAGGTCAACAAAAAGGAAATAAACTGAAAACTTCCACCGATGACGTCAGCCGGAAAAATCACTCTTCCAACTTCAGCCGATGACGTCAGTTGGAAGAATCACTCTTCCAACTTCAGCCGATCGCAAAACGACAAGTTTTTGCTACTCGCATCTACCGATGACGTCAGCCGGATGAATCTTCCATCCAGCCTCTGCCGATCACAAAACGACAACTATACTTACTCACATCTTCCGGTAGATAAAATACTCGACATCATCCGATTACAAATCGACAAAAGACTTTTACCTTCATCATCCAATGGATAAATTACTCGACATCATCCGGTTACAAAACGACAAATTTTCTACTTATATCTTGTGATGGCTTCCACTGAAGACCTCATCCGATGACTTTACTGAAGACATCATCCGATGGCTTTTACTGAAGACATCATCCGATGGCTTTTACTGAAGACATCATCCGATGGCTTTACTGAAGACATCTTCCAATAGTCAACATAACAACAACTTTATATAGCAGCTCATCGAGCATTTTCTCTCTACACAAAGAAAGCTCTGACTACCAAAAGAATTTGAGCATTTTACTAAAAATTGTTCAAAACTATTTAAATCCGTGTATTACTCCAAACCTTAGTAAACATCACTATTAAATCCAATAGAGTATCATTATCAGAAAAGTCTCAATTGAATTCAAACATCAAAGCTACCACTGTCATAGAAACTCACAACATACTTAAATTGAATCATAGTTCACTAAACCTTCTCATCCACTGACACCAGTTAAACCGCCCCATCAGTTGCTAGATTGTTACATAGATGTACTCCTCCAACCAAACTTGTAACGACCCCAGTTGGAGTCGCCACGTAATTCATAACTTAACCTCTTAATCAATCGGTTCTTACTTCATGTACCTTGTTCATTATTAGTGTTTTATATATATATATATATATATATATATATATATATATATATATATATATATATATATATATATATATATATATATATATATATATATATATATATATATATATATTTTTTCAAACATCTCCTAGACTACATCTACCGATAGAGTCATAGACTCACATCGACCGGTGGTCACGTGCCCGCCACGCGACACTTCTGTTTCCAAACATCTCTTAAACTGCATCTGCCGATAGAGTCATAGACTCACATCGACCGATGGTCACGTGCCCGCCACGCGACACTTGTGTTTCCAAACATCTCTTAAATTGCATCTGCCGATAGAGTCATAGACTCACATCGACCGATGGTAACACATCTACCGATCACCAGACGACAACGCAACACTTACATCATCTGGTATTTGAGATACACAGCATCTACCGATAGACATGTGCAATCCACGTGCTCTTTTAAGACATTTTCCGATAGCGAACATCTATCGGTGGATGCAAGCTCATACATCTTCCGATAGAGAACATCTATCGGTGGATGCAAATTCCTAACATCATCCGATAGAGTACAGCTATCGGTGGACATAGATATGTACAGACTCCTAACTTCATTGACTAATCACTCTTATAAACGAAAATCAGAGACTCATCCAGAATACATATAGCGGAAGACTTAACAACAGATCATTTAACAATCCTTATAATCATTCCCAGATTCAGTAGTCAACCAGACAATTTCAAAACTCAATGTTATAAAAATAAACTCATCCTGCTTAAACTACCATATTCTTAATCATAACAAAATCATAGAGCATTAACCAGAGGTCTCAATCACCATCCAGCCACAGAATTACACCCTGATCACCTTCCAGCAACAAGACTTAGACATCTTCATTAGCTTTGGAATCCTCACCTGAAATCTCGTCACCTACATCATAAGGTTTAAACTATAAGACTGATTAGTGGTCTCTCTTTCTAGACAAAGGGTCTATTATAGGCGGTATGGGATCCAATTGATCACGGAGGTCGACCAAGACTGATTAGTGGTCTCTCTTTCTTCCCTTCTTGCTCAATGTTAACCACAGCTTAAGATGGAATTGCGTGGTTTATCATGGGGTGTGGGGTACTCATACAGGCTTCTGCTTGATGTACTAATGCATCAGATTGAACTAGAGCTGCTGCTTGTGGATAGATAGTAGCTCTCTTTCTTTCCACCCTCGTAGAGTACCTTTCCTTTCTTTGAGGGCGAAGCAGCTCGACTGGGAAAGACCTCTTAGTAAGGAATGCAATACTAACATGTATACGTGAATGCATAGTTGCAAGGAAATCATGATCATGTTCGTTTCATGCTATTTTCTTGTGCTTATTCGTGTTCTTGTTCATCACTTTCATCATATGGATTAAGGGAGGATTTGTGCCGTAAATGGGGGATGACAGTGCAAGTGTACATAGTCCATTTCGGGCCGTATTCATGGTCCTTCTTTTGGACAGTGACATACGCTAAACCGCCCCCAACCCTCAATTATTCCGGTTGCATAGGTTTCATATTCATTCTCATATCTTGTTCATGGGGAAAAACATGCTCATAAATCATTTTCATATGCTTGAGAAGTAAATCATGATGCATGACATGAATGTTCTTAATCATCAAGCTATGGAAAATATCATACTAGACAGTTGACTTCATAGACTCTATCAGAACATCACAAAATATAGTCTTCAAACATCCATAAATCATCCAAGTACAAACCATCTTACTAACTTAAAACAAACATCAAACACATAACTAATTTAGTACCCTTAAGATGTAGGGCCTTAATGGTCAGAAATCTTAATACATTCACTTACCTGGTGTCCTTTGCAAATGGAATACTCCTTTCAAATCTTCTTCACCTAAATCATTTCACATTACCAAGTTAAAAATAAAATCCTGATAATGCTAACCAAAAATCATCCTAATGCTTAACCTACTTGTATTTCTATATTCTTCTGCCGAGCACCTTGCGTGCGTGGATTAAATTTCTACAATCTAAATAACCAGATTCAGCCCAGTATCTAATCGCATACGGCTATCTAAATGCCAGAATCAACTCGGAAATGCCTTTACTAAACACGAAATAGAAATGATCCTATTGTTACTCTGCCATTAAAGAATCTGAAACCTCGGGTTCTAACTGAAAACAGAGCTCAAAGTATCTACCAGTAACTACATTCATTAAGTCTTACCTGGTAAGCTGAGTATCAGCGAGAATGAAGGAGAATCGGTTGTTGATGAAGAAGGCTACCTGCTGAGAGAGAGAGAGTTCTAGTAGGATGGGAATCGCCGAGAGAGAATGTCGGCTACAGTGGGGTTTTTTGTGAGGTTTAAGAGTTTTCATTTTCTACTTATACCAAATAGGTTCCTCCTTAATTACAATTCTGCCACTACAATAGAAATCCAATAAGATTTGGCATATAATTATTAAATAAAAGGTCAAATAAAGAGGTGATCGTTAATTCCGTTAAGAAAATCACCTGACTGAGAATGTCGGGTGTTACAAAACTAGTCCTCAGCAAACTCAGTGAACACACCTGTTGACACTGCTTCACCTACATCACAAAACTCATCTATTAGCCTAATGCTAAGTAAGTAAAGCAATAATGAAATGTAATGCTGAAACATAAATTCCTAAATATACAGTTTCTACTTTATCATCTCAGTTGCATATGCATCGTTTCTGATCTGATCCCCCTGTGAAATTGGGAGTTGGATCACTTCTCCCAAAGTCATACATCCTCTCTCTTGATTAAGGGGCAGATTAGTTCCCTTAACAAACTGATCTGATCCCCCTGTGAAATTGGGGTTTGTATCATTTCCCCCAAAGTCATACATCCTCTCTCTTGGTTAAGGGGCGGATTAGTTCCCTTAACAACTGTTACAGTCTGTTCATTCCTTACCATGCCATTTCATGAAAATTCATTTTCGCATAAATTTTCAAAATATGATGCATGACATACAAACATTCAAACACACATGATCCTACTGTTTTGTGATGTAGGCCCAAAGGCACAAGCAAACTTTACTTACCTGGTCTCCTGGAAATCGCTCAGCTGTAAGCTACCTTAGAAGCTCGCTCACCTAAGTTCATAACAGAACATCAATCAAACCTTCGCTAAACTTTACCAAAAATTAACCAGAAGAACAAGGAAACCAGTTTGGAACTCTACTGCTTGCACATTCCCATTTATTCCCCAAGAACCCGAACCTACTCTCATCAACAGCATCCTTGAAATCCTCACATTGTACTCCCTCGGTTATCTAACTGCTAAAACGCAAGAGAATGAGGAAAACTTACTTAGGTTGAAAGAGAATCGAGCAAGGAAAATCGCCTAGAGAGCTCTGCTACTCGAGCTGAAAACCCGAAGAGGAAAAATATGAAATGGTGGCGGCTACAGTGCATTAAACTCAACCCTCTTTCCTTAAATAGGTTATCCACTTAAAATTTCTAATTACCCCTTTTGCCCTTGCCTAGTCATCCATTAATTTAAAAGAATAGAGAATTAGTTTGATAAAACCGGGTGTTACAACTGAATACATCCACCGCTCAGACCACGTGTTACCCACGTGACTTTAATGTCCACGGTTCACGTGACTTCTCCACTCACGGTTTACATAGACTCATCGTTCACAGACTCCAGCGTCCACAGACTACTTAACTCTTTCGTCCACAGACTCCAGCGTCCACAGACTACTTAACTCTTTCGTTCACAGACCTCAGCGTCCACGGATTACTTAGACTTATTCGTCAACAGATTTTATTGTCCACAAACTACTTAAATTCCTTTTTAGATACATTTCATTTCGAATGGAAACCATTCTACTCATGAAACTTAAACATGCATAGCGGAAGACTTACGGAAAACAGATAAATCTTTAGTCTTAAAATCTTCTTTAAACACGAAACTGTACCAGACAATCCCAGTATTCATTATCATAAGAAAACTTCATCATACTTATGTTTCAATATCATAGACCTTACTAAAACATGTTACGAGCAACACTCCACGGGTTAAAAATCGCTTCCTAGCCACAAATCATCACCATGAACAACAACCAGCAACCAGACCTAAGCATTTCCTTCTAGACTGAAGTCCTCACCTGTTGTTTCGTCATCTACATCATAAGGTTCAAATTATAAGCCTAATGCTTAGTAAGGAGTGCAACAAACACATGAATGCTCATGAATGCTGCATAAAATCATCTTCACATCTTTTACTCAAATCGGGAATCATGCTTGTGTTCACATTCACTTTCAAATCATAGGAATCATATTTGTAACGCCCTGAGTTTTCAAAACCCGGTTCGCTACTCAAGATACTGAACCACACTATAGGAATTTTTAGAAAATTCTAAAGCTTCACTCAATGGACAAAATTTGACAATTTACAAGGTACACATTGAAAATTTGCAGCGGAAAAATCATTTGTGCAAAACAAAATTGAGCAAAACTATGAAACGACGTTTGAATAATCAGTTATAATATTAAGAAATAATTCAGCCAAAAGAAATGAAGACTTAAGCGTGAAATACTTAAAATTCGAAAAAGTCAAACACATCTTCCGCTGAACAAAGTCAGCGGTAGAGGCAGAAACAAAAACAGAAGGCTTCTACCGCCAAACAGTGTCAGCGGTAGAAGTAGGGACAAAAGACTTAGCGGTAGAAGCAAAGACAGAATCGACACGTCAACTTCACACGTCTTTCGCTCACATCTGCCGACGACGCGTCGGCTACACACATCTACCGAACACAAATGACAAAATTGACTGCATAATTCTTCCATTTACAAAACGACAGAATTACTATATACTTCTTCTGCTCACAAAACGACAAATCTATTGCCTACATCATCCGAATACAAAACGACAAAGCTAATAAAGACTTATACCGAAGTCATCTACCGATGGCTTCTACTGAAGACATCTTCCGATTACAAAAACGACAAATCTACTAAAGACTTATACCGAAGACATCTACTGATGGCTTCTACTGAAGACATCTTCCGATTACAAAATGACAAAGCTACTAAAAACTTATACCGAAGACATCTACCGATGGTTTCTACTGAAGACATCTTCTGATGATGTCAGTCGGATGATTCAATCCTCAATCCGATGGCTTCTACTAAAAACATCTTCCGATGACGTCAGTCGGATGGTTCAATCCTCCAACATCTACTGGTGGACAAAACACTCAACATCCACCGGTGAACTTCATTCACCGATGGTTGAACTTGTAAATTTCACTCAAAACATTCAAAACAACCTGACCCTAAGTAACTTCTGAAATCCAACAAATAACCATTTGAAACCAACATTTGTATCCTTATCCAATAAAAATCCCAAATTAGCCATTTGTAACAAAACCAAATCAGATTTTCATAACAAGAGAAACTCAAGTATTCTAAATCCTTCAGCCATTACTATCATCAAAATCCTCTACACTCCTCAACAGAACATCAAAAAATTAGACTCCACATACAGACAGTAGTTAAACCGCCCATCAGTTCACCAAGTCGAGGCATGAATGTGCTCCCCCAACCAGCCTATTCCTCAACATGCTCTGAGTACACACCTTCCGAGGCTTCTTCACCTACATCACAAAACTCATCTATTAGCCTAATGCTAAGTAAGTAAAGCAGTAATGAAAAGGAATGCTGAAACATAAATTCCTAGACATGCAGTTTCTACTTTCTCATCCCAGTTGCATATGCATTCGTTTCTGGTATGATCCCCTTGTGAAATTGGGAGTTGGATTACTTCTCCCAAAGTCATACATCCTCTCTCTCGATTAAGGGGCAGATTAGTTCCCTTAATAACTATTCAGATTCCCCTGTGAAATTGGGAGTTGGATCAGTTTTCCCAAAGTCATGCATCCTCTCTCGCGATTAAGGGGCAGATTAGTTCCCTTAATAACTGTTTTGTTTCAATCAATTCATTCCTCGCCATGCCATCGTGCATTTAAATTCATTTTCGTGTACTTTTAAAACATGATACATGACAAACTGAAAGTGCACAAAACATACATAAACCTACTGTTTTGTGATGTAGGCCCGAAGGCACACACATACTCTACTTACCTGGTCTCTTGGAGATTGTTTGGTTATAAGCTACTTCGGGAGTTTGCTCACCTATAATCATAAACAGAGCACTGCATTACTAAACTTCATTCTAAACTATTTAGAAATCTTAGGGAAACTAGTTGGAAGTCCTGCTCGTCGAGCATTCCTGGTTCACCCCAAAACTCGAAACTAACTCTCACTCACAGCATTCACGAACACTCCCCTACAATCTCTCTGTCATCTAATCACTAAAACAGTAAGTAAAATGAAACAAAACTCACCTAGAATGGGGAAAATTAGAGAGGAAAATGTCGGAAGGAAGTCTGCTGAGCTGAGCTGAAAATCAAACGAAGGGAAATAGGGTGGCGGCTATTGTGCATTAAACGCAGAACCTCTTCTCTTAAATAGGTTATCCACATTATATCACAATTTACCATTACGGCCTCGCCTAGTCACTCATTAGCCTAATCACTAATTTCTCCCAATTTCATCTATAAAACATTCACTACTAGTTAACAAAGTAAGTTGGCTTAATGAGATCGGGTGCTACAATCTACCCTCCTTAAAAGAATTTTGTCCTCAAAATTCAATACCTGAATAATTCTGGATGTTGGTCTATCATGTCTTGCTGGCGCTCCCAAGTTGTCTCCTCTATGTTCTGGTTATGCCATAAGACTTTCACCAGTGGAACTTCTTTGTTGTGCAACACTTTCACGGCATGGTCTAAGATCCTTACTGATTCTCCTCATATGTAAGAGTAGGATGAACTTCAATACTCTGCTGTTCCACAATCTGAGATGGACCTCGTACACACTTCTTAAGCATAGACACGTGGAACACATTGTGAATCCCTTCCATAGAGGTTGATAACTGCAGTTGATAGGCTGTCTTCCTAATCCTTTTTAAGATTGGAAATGGTCCATTAAATCTGGGATTTAGGTTGCCTCTCTTACCAAATCTCACAACTCCTTTGAACGGTGAAACTTTGAGAAACACCTCATCGACTACTTCAAACTCCAATTCTCTACGTCTTTTATCAGCATAACTTTTCTGTCGACTTTGAGCTGTCAAAATCCGTTGGCGGATGAGGGCAATCTTCTCAACAGTTTGTTGCACAATGTCAGGACCAAGCAACTGTGCTTCACCAACTTCATTCCAGTACAAAGGAGATCTGCATTTTTGTCCATACAATGCTTCATACGGTGTCATACCAATAGTTGACTGAAAACTGTTATTATAAGGAAACTCCACCAATGATAAATATTTACTCCAAGATCCTTGAAAATCTAATATGCATGCACGGAGCATATCTTCTAAGGTCTGAATAGTTCTCTCGGATTGTCCATCGGTTTGAGGGTGAAAAGCTGTGCTAAAACTAAGCTGTGTTCCCATAGCCTGGTGCAAACTCTTCCAAAACTTAGATGTGAATCGAGAATCCCGAACTGACACTAATGCGATAGGAACTCCATGTAAACGTACAATGTCATGCACTTACAATTCAGCAAGCTGATCAATCGAGTAAGTCATTCTCATTGGCAGAAAGTGGGCAGATTTAGTTAGTCGATCAACTATTACCCAGATTGCATCATGCCCCTTTGTCGATCTAGGCAATCCCACAACAAAGTCCATTGTTACATGCTCCCATTTCTATTCTGGAAATGGTAAAGGTTGCAATGTTCCCGAGGGTCTCTGATGCTCAGCTTTAATCTGCTGACAACACAAACATGATCCTACATACTCTGTCACACTCCTTTTCATACTTGGCCACCAATAATGTTGTCTAAGATCCTTGTACATCTTTGTACTCTCAGGGTGAACAGAGAATCTAGAAGAATGTGCCTCCGAAAGGATCTCATTCCGAAGCTCTACATTAGCCGGAACAAACCATTTGTTTCGAAACTTAAGAGTTCCATCAGCAGAATAGTTGAAATCTGATTTGTCCGTAGAATCCATGCTTAGCTTGTACTTGTTACACTCGTCATCATTCGTCTGTGCTTCTTTATTTTCTCCAGAATAGTAGGCTTTAAGGTTATGACTGAAAGCATAGCTGATACACTGGATACTGCTTCTAGATTAAACCTTTGGAATTCTGACTCTAAGGCTAATGGCATATCGAAAATCATAGTTGGGGTTGATGTTGTCACTCTGCTTAAAGCATCGGCCACTACATTAGCTTTGCCGGGATGGTATTTGACCTCAAAATTGTAATCCTTGACAAACTCCAACCACCGACGTTTCCTCATGTTTAACTCTTTCTGTGTGAAGATATATTTCAGAATTTTATGATCTGAGAATATTTCACAAGATTGTCCATACAGGTAATGCCTCCAAATCTTTAGTGCAAAAACTACTGCAGCCAATTCCAAATCATGCGTAGTATAATTCTTCTCATGAGTTTTCAACTGTCTAGAAGCATAGACTATTACCATTCCCTCTTGCATCAAGACACAGCCAAGTCCAATCTTGGATGCATCACAGTAAATGCTGAATTTACCGTTCTCAACGGGAAGTGTTAATATTAGGGCATTGGTCAACTTCAGTTTCAAGGTCTGAAAACTGGATTCACATTCCTCTGTCCATGCATACTTGATATTTTTCCTTGTTAACCAAGTGAGGGGTGTTGCAATCTTTGAAAATCCTTCAATAAATTTTCTGTAATATCCTGCTAATCCAAGGAAACTCCGAATATCTGTAGCGCTCTTCGGTCGGGGCCACTCCTTGACTGCTTGAACCTTGGCTGGATCGACAGATATTCCATCTCCAGAGATCACGTGACCAAGAAAGTGAACTCTGTCCAACCAAAACTCACATTTGGAAAACTTAGCATAAAGTTGGCGCTGTCTAAGTACTCCTAACACCAAACTCAAATATCATGCATGCTCATCCTTAGTACTAGAATAGATTAGAATGTCATCTATAAACAATGATAAACTTGTCAAAATACTCGTGAAACACTCTATTCATAAGATCCATGAAGGCTGCTGGTGCATTTGTCAATCCAAAGGACATAACCAAAAACTCATAATGTCCATACCTTGTGCGAAAGACTGTCTTAGGGATATCTTCAGATTTGACTTTCAATTGATAGTAACCTGTCCTCAGATCAATTTTAGAGAAAACTCGTGCACCATTGAGCTGGTCGAATAAGTCATCAATCATTGGCAATGGATACTTGTTCTTGATGGTTAACTTATTCAATTCCCGATAATCGATGCACATCCGCATTGATCCATCCTTCTTCTTGACAAAAAGGACAGGTGCACCCCATGGTGAAAAGCTAGGGCGTATGAACCCTTTCTCCAATAGATCCTCCAACTGCTTCTTTAATTCTTTAAGTTCCGTTGGTGCTAATCTATATGGATTTTTAAACACAGGCTCGGCGCCGGGGTAAACATCTACAACGAATTCAATTTCTCTATCTGGCGGCAAGCCAGGAAGGTCATCCAAAAATACTTCTGGAAAGTCTTGGACGACTAAGACATTTTTAGTTCTTGCCTTCTCTACAAGTTGTGTGTCTAAAACGCTAGCTAAGAAGCACAAATACTCTCCACATAGGAAGGTCTAGTGTTAATAGAAGTCATCACAGACATTTTCTTACTCCTCTTTGAAGCTTGAAAGGTATGTTTCAAATTACCAGGGGGTTGGAAGCTCACTATTCCAGTCCTACAATCAATTGTGTCATAATACTTGAACAACCAATCCATCCCTAGGATTACATCAAATCCCATTATATCCATAATAATGAGATCAGCAAGTAAATTCTTGTTTTCCACTATCACCACACTATTAAGCATCACTCGGCTAGAGTGCATGCATTAACCAGAGGATAACGTGACATTAAACATATGTTCAGATGGCGTAGGTTGTACTTCTAACTTAACAGCAAATGCAGATGCTATAAATGAATGCGTTGCACCAGAATCTATTAAAGTAAAAGTAGGTATAGAGTTGATCAATATAGTACCTGATACAACAGCGGGCTGTTCCTCTCCCGACTCCATCATGGAGAATATCCTAGGTTTAATCATAGCAGGGCCACTCTTAAAAGCTGGGCAGTCTCTGCTAATATGACCGACTTTGTTACAATTGTAGCATCTGGTGATTCTAGGCTTTGGGCATTCTTTGAACGTGTGTCCAACCTCCCCACAGTTGAAACACTTCCCAAAGTTCAATCTACACTCGCCCGGGTGGTTCTTCAAACACTTGGGACACTGGGGAAATTTCCTGGCATTCTGTATCTTCCCTCCTGTTCCTTGGCTATTCTGGCCTTCACTAGGCCTCTTCATTCCTCTTTGTTGGTATGGCTGGATAAACTTTTGTGGGACCTCCTTTGGTCCAGCACACTTCCTTTCAGCTTCTTCCACTTCCAGAGCAGTGGACATAACTTCGCGTCATGCCTTTAATATCACAAAATTTAAATCCTCGGTAAATTTCCGGCTTCAGCCCATACACAAATTTGAACACCTTATCCTCGTCCTTGTGAGCAAAATGTCCAGCAAACCTGGACAGGAACTCGAATTGCCTACTGTACGCGGCCACAGACCCTGTCTGCTTCAAGTTCAGAAACTCCAACTTCTTTGCGGTTTGGACAGTGCTGTTAAAATACTTCTCATAGAAAATGTCCTTGAATTGTGACCAAGGTATCGCCAAAACATCAGTGGTGGTCTCTATTGTTTCCCACCAAAGTTGAGCATCACCAGCCAAATGAAATGTTGCCAACGTGACCTTGTCTCATTCTCCAATGTTGGCGCACCTAAACATACTATCAATCTTCCTAAGCCACCCTTCAGCAATAACCGGATCAGATGATTGTCCATCAAACGTGGGTGGTCGTAGCCTCCTGAATCTATCTCCAGAATGTTCATTGCTAGAACTTGAGTTGGCACTTCCCTGTACCTCTCGGTTCAACAGCACTCCTAACTGATCAGACTGTTGACGCACTAGGTCTGTTTGCTGACGCACCAAATCTGTCAGCTGCCTAATCATGCTAGGATCTTCTTCACGTCCTAGATTCGGTATCTCTCTTGGTACTCTTGGTCTTCCTGGTCGTCTAGACATCGTACTAGATTCCTGCGCAAGGTTAACTACTCTCATAAACATCTAATAACTAAGACTAACATAAACACTTACAGTTGTTGGAGTACTCCCATGCGACGATCGGTACTGATGAGTAATCTTTTGAACGGTTTAACTGAACGTCTCTGATACCATACTGTAACGCCCCGAGTTTTCAGAACCCGGTTCGCTAATCAAGATACTGAACCGTACTATAGGATTTTTGAGAAAATTCTAAAGCTTCACTCAATTGACAAAATTTGACAATTTACAAGGTAAACATTGAAAATTTGCAGCGGAAAAATCATTTGAGCAAAACAGAATTGAGCAAAACTATGAAACGACGTTTGAATAATCAGTTATAATATTAAGAAATAATTCGGCTAAAAGAAATGAAGACTTAAGCATGAAATACTTAAAATTCGAAAAAGTCAAACACATCTTCCGCTGAACAAAGTCAGCGGTAGAGGCAGAAACAGAAACAAAAGGCTTCTACCGCCAAACAGTGCCAGCGGTAGAAGTAGGGACAAAAGACTCAGCAGTAGAAGCATAGACAGAATCGACACGTCGACTTCACACGTCTTTCGCTCACATCTGCCGACGACGCGTCGGCTACACACATCTACCGAACACAAACGACAAAATCGACTGCATAATTCTTCCGTTTACAAAACGACAGAATTACTATCTACTTCTTCCGCTTACAAAACGACAAATCTACTGCCTACATCATCCGAATACAAAACGACAAAGCTACTAAAGACTTATACCGAAGTCATCTACCGATGGCTTCTACTGAAGACATCTTCCGATTACAAAAATGACAAAGCTACTAAAGACTTATACCAAAGACATCTACTGATGGCTTCTACTGAAGACATTTTCTGATTACAAAACGACAAAGCTACTAAAAACTTATACTGAAGACATCTACCGATGGCTTCTACTGAAGACATCTTCCGATGACGTCAGTCGGATGATTCAATCCTCCATCCGATGGCTTTTACTGAAAACATCTTCTGATGACGTCAGTCGGATGGTTCAATCCTCCAACATCTACTGGTGGACAAAACACTCAACATCCACCGGTGAACTTCATTCACCGATGGTTGAACTTGCAAATTTCACTCAAAACATTCAAAACAACCTGACCCTAAGTAACTTCTGAAATCCAACAAATAACCATTTGAAACCAACATTTGTATCCTTATCTAATAAAAATCCCAAGTTAGCCATTTGTAACAAAACCAAATCAGATTTTCATAACAGGAGAAACTCAAGTATTCTAAATCCTTCAGCCATTACTATCATCAAAATCCTCTGCACTTCTCAACAGAACATCAGAAAATTACACTCCACATACAGACAGTAGTTAAATCGCCCCATCAGTTCACCAAGTCGAGGCATGAATGTGCTCCCCCAACCAACCTATTCCTCAACATGCTTTGAGTACACACCTTCCGAGGCTTCTTCACCTACATCATCTATTAGCCTAATGCTAAGTAAGTAAAGCAGTAATGAAAGGGAATGCTGAAACATAAATTCCTAGACATGCAGTTTCTACTTCCTCATCTCAGTTGCATATGCATTCGTTTCTGGTCTGATCCCCCTGTGAAATTGGGAGTTGGATCACTTTTTCCAAAGTCATACATCCTCCCTCTCGATTAAGGGGCGGATTAGTTCCCTTAATAACTGTTCAGATCCCCCTGTGAAATTGGGAGTTGGATCAGTTTTCCCAAAGTCATGCATCCTCTCTCTCGATTAAGGGGCAGATTAGTTCCCTTAATAACTGTTCTGTTTCAATCAATTCATTCCTCGCCATGCCATCGTGCATTTAAATTCATTTTCGTGTACTTTTAAAACATGATACATGACAAACTGAAAGCGCACAAAACATACATAAACCTACTGTTTTGTGATGTAGGCCCGAAGGCACACATATACTCTACTTACCTGGTCTCTTGGAGATTGTTTGGTTGTAAGCTACTTCGGGAGTCTGCTCACCTAAAATCGTAAACAGAGCACCGCATTACTAAACTTCATTCTAAACTATTTAGAAATCTTAGGGAAACTAGTTGGAAGTCTTGGTCGTCGAGCATTCCTGGTTCACCCCAAAACTCGAAACTAACTCTCACTCACAGCATTCACGAACACTCCCCTATAATCTCTCTGTCATCTAATCACTAAAACAACAAGTAAAATGAAACAAAACTCACCTAGAATGGGGAAAATTAGGGAGTAAAATGTCGGAAGGAAGTCTGCTGAGCTGAGCTGAAAATCAAACGAAGGGAAATGAAAATAGGGTGGCGGCTATTGTGCATTAAACGCAGAACCTCTTCCCTTAAATAGGTTATCCACATTATATCACAATTTACCATTACGCCCTCGCCTAGTCACTCATTAGCCTAATCACTAATTTTTTCCAATTTCATCTATAAAACATTCACTACTAGTTAACAAAGTAAGTTAGCTTAATGAGACCGGGTGCTACAATATTTTTGTTCATCGTTTTCATACCATGGATTAAAGAAGAGTTTATGCCGAAGGGGGGTAGGCAGAGTGCATGTACATGGCCCTTACGGGCAAGTATCATGGTCTATCCCTGGATAGTGACATGGCCAATACCGCCCCCAACCCTCACTTAATCAAGGTTTCATACGTTTCGTTTTCTTGTTTCATTCATAAAGGAGTATGCGTGTAAAACATTTTGTATACTCGATGAATAAATCATGATGTATGGACATAAACATTCTCAAAACATGTGGCCATGGAAAGAGTCGTTCATCAGAAAACAGAGCATACACCATTCCAAACATTATACTAAAGCAGACAACTTCCCAAACATAGTCGAATATCAGAAACAAACTCAACCTACTACCCTTGTGATGCAGGGCCCTAATGGCTAGAAATCTGAACACACTCACTTACCTGGATTCCTTAGCAAATGTCTTTCCTTCACTTGGAGCTTTCTCCCACCTAAGTCATTTCACGTATTAATGTAAGAAAACAAATCCTAAGTAGTCTAATATTCCAGAATGGTAGCTTTCTAACTAAGTATATATCCTAGAAGTCTAACTCATTTCCATTCGAGCATTATATCAGTCATCTAGTGTGCATAAAAACATCAACTAAACGATAATGGTGTTCGGGTTCACCAACTACCCAGGCTCAGCCAACGTTCATTATTTCTACTTATTATCTATAACAATCATAAATGCTATGTTAATAGCTATATCTACCATGATACTTCAACTTCCTCAGAAAACCCGAATCTAAATCTCTAATCAACTCTCAAATGACTAATCAGTAAACACATTGTCCAAATCTTACCTCGAGCTTGGAGTATCGGAAGAAAACAGAAGGAAGCTGATCGCTGGAGGAAGAACAGAGAAAAGAGCTGAGGGAGAGAGAGTCAGCTGAAAGAAGGAAGTCGGCTGGTGGAGGTTTTTGTGAGGTTTTAGGATTTCTATTTTCTATTTATACACTTAATAAGCTAGGCTTAATTACAAGTTTGCCACCAAACCTAATTTTATAAAAAGAAGAGCTGATTAAACTTTGGGGCCTAAATTTTTGACCAAGGGAATATATGCATGGATGACAGTTAATTCAGTTGCGTTACAAGAAAGTTCACCTGTCTGAAGTTGTCGGGTGCTACATTATAGGTCTTGCATCTTCTAGAGAAGTAGTAAGTCCTAGACATAACTCAACACAATCTAGTCAAATCTTTATCTTATACATATTACTAGGCTACAATGTTCTAAAGAATATATAGTTAAACTCATATTACAAGCATATACTCATAAACTAAACCATTAGAGTTTGTATAAAACTCAAACTAAACATATAAGGAGAAAGTTAGAATTTGCCGAAGGTGATCAAATATTTTTAAAAGTTTCTCCAATAAGAGGTGTGATGCGATTTGGAAAGAAAGAACAATTGAGCCCAAGATACATAGACTCATTTACAATTTCAGCGAGGATATGAGAAGTTCTTTATGAGCTGAATTTACAAGAGTCACTCAAGCAGGTTCACAACGTGTTTCATATCTCGATGCTGAAGAAATACGTTCGAGATCTCTCACATATCTTATCAATGAGATCTGAAAAATTTGTGTTCAACCCTAACTTATCCTTCGAACAGAAACCAATTCAAATTCTAGAGTCAAAAGAAAGGGAACTACGGAATAAGAAGGTCTCGCTCGTAAGAGTTCTAAGGAAGAATCGAAAACGTTGAGGAAGCAACCTAGAAAGGAAGAAGAAATGAAAAGGGTTCTATCCAGAACTTTGTAGGGTAAGTGTTTATTTCAAGAACAAAATTTATTTTAAGGAGGGTAGATTTGTATATACCAAAATTTATCCCCAAATTAGTTTAAATTAGGTATTAAAATTTTTGTAAAATTAATCAAATCGAACCCTAAGTAGCACCAATCAATCAATTTTTTTCTAATCCCACATAAGGAAAATAATTCAGCCCTAATTTCAAAATCAATATTCTATAAACGTTAGGAATCAATTCTTTCCTTATTTTGTTAATCTGTTCATTTGAAGGTGTCAGATTCTATTCGGTATTAAATTTTGTAAATTAATCAAATCTAACCCTAATTAGCAACCAATCACAATCAATTTTTTTTCTAATCCCACATAAGGAAATAATTCAGCCCTAATTTTCAAAATCAATATTCTATAAACGTTAAGGAAATCAATTCTTTCCTTATTTTGTTAATCTGTTCATTTGAAGGGTCAGATTCATATTCCCCCATCTAAGGAAAATTTTGGAAAAACTCTTCCTAAAGATTAAGGTGCTTTGTGATGGGCAAAAATCACACCAACACAACAAATTTCTTCCCCTGATTTATGAAAACAGAGAAGAATTAAGAGAAAATCCTACCTCGTCGGAATCGCCATTCAACCACTCCGACCACCGCAAATTTCTCTTAGGACGAAGGGATCACAACTTGGTTCGACTACGCACTCTATCAATGAAATCCCTCTCTGTCAAGCTTCACTTCGCGACAGCGGAAAACTCCTTCCGATCGAGCAACCTTCCTTTAGCGGTGTAAGATTTCTCTCTCTCGTCGTCCTTAACTCTCTCCCTCGCTTTGTGTTCGTCCCTCTCTCTCTCTCTCTCTCTCTCTCTCACACACACACACACACACACACACACTCTCTCTCGGCAGAACACAACGTGAATGAAAAGGAAAGAAGAAAGGTCAAAGTTAAGAATTTTTATTCTGAACCTAACCAGACCCATCAGCAAATTGAACCTGTTCTGATGAGCCGAACCGACCCGACCAAGCCCAAAAATGTTCCTATCAATCGAATATTTTTGGATGGTTAAGGATGCCCAAATCGATTCGAAAATCCAATGCTAGAATTTAATTGGTAAGAAAATTTTACCCTTATTAATTTCAAGAATTATTTTAGAAGGAACAAAGAAGTTTAAATCTTTCTAATTTTTAGGCAAGGAAAATCAATCCAACAGTAGGGAAAAATGCCTAAAACCTTATTCCTTCACTATCTTGAAATCCATGTAAGTAAAACACTAGATTTTCAATATTTTGGTCGTATGCTCTACATCACGAAACATATATTAAATTATTTTCCTCTCTAAATTTTGAGGTTCCAAAACCCTAAACACTGAAATTTTTTTACTTAATTCAGCTGACCCATTTTTCTTATTTTCTCACTTCTTTGAAATTATCTATTCATCCTAATGGCTTCGAAAACTCCTAAAGTTGGTGGAAAGCGCAAAAGTGTTGTGAGGAGAGGGGGAACTTCTAGACCTCCATCATCAACAAAAGATTACTCTTCTTTGTTTATGATAGTCTCACTCAAGAATCTTTATGATGTTGACATTGCATTTGATTATTTTCTCTAGGAAATTTGATATTTATTGTTTTGATTAGTTGGGCATCAAAAATTCATTAATGGATTATGTAATTTAGACAACCTATACTACAAGAGACTTATAAGGTTGTTCTATGTCAAATTGACCTTTTATTCATAACTTATGTTGGTTAAGAGCTATATTCTTAGAAAAGAAAATCACTCTAACTTCAATAAAAATTTATTAGTTAATTAGTTTTTGGGTTAGATGATTTGTATGATGAGTATTTCAATATCTCTAGAGATCATGATTTTGTGAAACAAGAGGATGGATTGGAATTCATTTAAAAAGTTCAACAAGTCGAAAAAGATCTCAATATTGAAATTTACTTTGAGCTGAAGTCAAAGAATTTAAATATATGAGCACAAGTTATTCATCATACACCATCCTTCTACAAGATGATCATTGAGACCATCTAAGTTGCACACACTTATATCTATTGGAGAAATCTATAATGGGCAAAGTGTAACACCTGAAAAATTTTTTCAACGTGAATTTCCTTAGATTTAATTAGGTTATGAGAGCCTAACCAAGACCCTAGAAATTTTCTAAATATGTGAGTTTAGGAAGAGAAAATTTGGAAAGAAAACATTAAAGTGGAGTGGTGTAGGGTTAGGGTTGTTTGGAATAAAAGTAAAGGAAAATTTATAGAAGAACAAAAGGTAAGTGAGGGAGTCTTCCACGTGAGGCGATGAGGGAAAGTGAGGGGAGGGGTTGAAGTACAAAAATTATAGGTTTGGTGGTGAGATTTTTAATAAGGGAAATAAGGTTTAAAAGATGAAAATAAAAGGGGGTGAAAGATAATTTTTTTTCTTCCTCTCCCTCTACATTTCGTGGCAGCCATGGGAGAGCACCTCCACTGTTCTTTCTCCAATTTTAGCAAGAATTGAGGTGAGTTTCTTAATGGGTTTTGTAAATTAGGTAAATATTGAGTGATTTTAGGTGTTTGGATGGAGTTTATGTGAGTTTTTGGAAGGGTTTAAGAAACCCTAATGAGGTATTCCAAAAATCCTATTTCTTTGTTGGATTTTCTTGTTATTTTGGTGGTTTAGACTTAGGATAGAGTGATTTAGGTTGATAGTATAGATAGATTGGAAGCTGGTTGATTTATATGGAAAAAATAGATTTGGAGCAAGGTGTATCGATTCTGTTTGGTACAGAATACGATCGGCCAAACTATTTAGTTTTGAAAAATGGTTTGATGTATTGGATAGTAAACAGATAGAGGTTTACGGAATGGGTAGGATCGTTCAAATCTGATGAAAAATGAGTGAGTTATGGCCGATTGAAGTTTGGGCTATGAAAATGGGTGAAATTCAGGATTTTGGAGTTTGAATGTTTAGGGTTAGTTAGTTGTTGCTAGAAATAGAGTAAATTTTCTTTAGATTGAGTGTATAATTTCTAAGTGATTTCGAAGTGATTTTTCCCTTAATATACTAGGTTAACGAGTCGTGTAGACATAGCCGAATCGGGTGAATACGTTGCGAGAATCTAAGTAAGTAGTGGAGTGTGTGTGTTTTGCCTTCGGGCCTACACCATTGAACGGTAGGGTTTGATTGTTGGTTGTTGTTTTGTTTTGTGTTGAGCATTTGGTTTGGCATGCATCATATTTTTCGAACCACGAAAAACGAATTTTGAGCATGGTTTTGAAATGTGAACATGAAACGTAAAAAGATAAGTAGATACGTAATGTGGTCTTGAGTGGAGTCGCCTATTTGCGTTAGGGTGCTAGGGTAGTACTTGCGAGGGGCTCTACGAGGGATGCACAGCTGAAAATATGTAAGCTATCTTGAGTATGAACGCCTCATCGTTAACGTGCGAGAGAAAGCTCTAGAGGGTTCTATGATCGATGTGGGAAGAGATCGTGTGTAACGCCCCCGAACCCACCCTGGCTCGGAGCGCTACTTTGCTAACCCAAACCCACGTTGAAACATGATTTCAATTAAGTCTAGACCCGCTAAATTCTCTTAATCCTAGCCGTTAAGCACCACGGCGTCCTTCCCGAAAATTTCGGCAAGGTAACGCCTGAAAATGGCGCCTCCAAAATGCTAAATACCTGCATGCAAACCAATTCTCAACCAGTCCAGAATATTCCTAACCATCTAACCAACCTACGAAATCTCCAAATAGCAGTAAAGAGGAAAACTAAAATACTAACATCGCTAACTGAAGAAAGTCCACAGTACAGGGCGACACGTCACCCTTAACTATGACTATATACAACAACAGAACTATACAACAACAGACATCTACAATACGCTATCAAAATACAAAGTCCACATCTCCGAAGACCATGGTGGAGACGCCCCGACAGATGCCCGCACCGGCACGCCCCATGCACCACCAACTGCTGCCACGTCCTGGCTCACTCGCTTAGCTCACCTGTAACCGCGTCGTTACCTACATCACAGAACACACACACACACGTAAGCTTACGCTTAGCAAGTAGGGATAACAAATATAAACAAGCACAATGCACACGCAACACTGAACAAAACAACCAAACAACACAACACCACAATGCAACTCGACTAGATGGAATACAAGCTACACACAACACTGAACAAAACCACCAAACAACACAACACCACAATGCAACTCGACTACTCAACTCATAGTTGCCCGCACCCCAAAGGTGCCTTACACATTGCCCGCACCGAAGTGCCTTACACAACGACAAACTCATAACGACAGACACACAACGACAAACACACAACGACAAACACACAACGACACATTGCCCGCACCGAAGTGCCTTAGTTGCCCGCCCCGAAGGGCCTTAGTTGCCCGCCCCGAAGGGCCTTAGTTGCCCGCACCGAAGTGCCTTAGTTGCCCGCCCCGAAGGGTCTTAGTTGCCGGCACCGAAGTGCCTTAGTTGCCCGCACCGAAGGGCCTTAGTTGCCCGCCCCGAAGGGCCTTAGTTGCCCGCACCGAAGTGCCTTAGTTGCCCGCCCCGAAGGGCCTTATTTGCCCGCACCGAAGTGCCTTCCGCACCGAAGTGCCTTTGTTGCCCGCCCCGAAGGGCCTTACACTTTAACCGACTACCACGCTAACTAATGCAACACCACACGACAACCAACCAATGCAACCCACACGACAGCCAACCAATGCAACCCACACGACAGCCAACCGACCAATATTCAAATCCCAACAACAACCAAGAATTTTGTTGCCACACGACTTAATACCAAACAAAACAATTAACCAAGTAATACTAAGCAAAACTACCAACTCACAATTCAAACAAAGTAAAGCGGCCAACTCACCAGTTAAACAAAACAAAGCAGCCAACTCACAAATACTTAACCAGAGCAGAACAAAGTAAAGCAATCAACCATCAACAATGCTTGACCAACAAAGAAGACAACAAACCATTAACAACAAAGAACCAACAAGGCTTAACCAACAAAGAAGACAATCAAACATCAAACAACAAACAACCAACAAGGCTTAACCAACAAAGAAGACAGCCAAACGACAAACAACAAAATAAATCCTACCGTTCCGTGGTGTAGGCCCGAAGGCAAAACAAACGTCCCCTACTTACCTGAACTCTGGCACCGCACTTACTCGCTTTGGCTATGTACATTTGCCCACTCGGTAACCTATCACATTCACAAAATTCACTTAAGCATTACAATTCATTTCTAAAGAATATTTAAACCAACTCTAACTACAATTAATCAAACTTCATTCAAATTAAGCCTACATTCACCAATTACCCTCAAACTACTATTTCTAGCCTAATCCAACAAAAACCTACCGAAACGGGCCACCAATTTGGGTTCGGTAAAAACCGACCCGAAACCTCAAACGTGCATAACTTTTGCGTCGGTTATCGGAATCGAACGATTCCAGCGGCCACGCACTCCTCTAATAACCTATTTTAACCTGCCAAAATAAATTTGAAAACAAACGACCCTAGCTAGGTCAAAATAACAAAAACCCGAATCTGCCCATCACCCAAAAATTTCCCCATTTTGATTTTTCATCAATTCTCCTCCAATTCCACATCAATCAATCTCCTATACCCTCAATTAGCATAGACTAACCAAAAATCCCGAGATTTCAAGCAAAACCCGAAATGCCCTAAAGAGGGCTTCCTGATTTTCGCCCAAAACCGTGCTCCTCTCTGACAATCAACCATAGCCGGCCTAATGTCCGGCAATCCCGAGCCAAGACCGCCCAAAAACGGCCGGTGATCGGAGCCAAATCGGGCTCGTCACTCTCGGCCTAAATTCGAACCGAAACAGGGCACAAAACGAATCGAACATACCGTGCGGTTCTGCGCGCGAAGACGGCCGGAACTGGCAGCCTGGGAAGCGCCGCCGTCGTCTGGCCTGAAAACGGCGAGGAATCGCCGGCGCTCCTCGCCTCTCTCTCTCCTTCTCCGATCGGGTCCCCTGCACCCGAGAGCTCGGGCTCGAACACGAAGAACAGAATGGCTTTCAGCCATTCTGTTATTTTAATTAATAATAATAATAATAATAATAATAATAATAATAACTATTAAAACCGTTTTAATAAATCATCAATTACCGTTAAATCCCGTTATTAAATTAACCTAACCCTCAGCTTAATTTCATGAGAAATACTTGAACTTAAAAAAAACCATTTACTTTTCTTTAAATTAATTAAAACAACCAATTTTATTATTCTTTTAAATTTCTTTCTAATTTTCTTTTAAAAAATCCCGGGTGTTACAATCTTAGCTTAGTGGTACTCCTCACTTGTAGCCCTTGGACTATGTCCTGGAGGTCAGGGGTTCGAGTGGGGGGGGAAGGCAAAAACTCCCTTTCCAGGGGGGAGAAGATCGTGAGTACACGTGGACGGCCCTGAGGGGACACACGTGGCAGGGCCCTGTGTGAGCCGGGACTGCACGACTGGCGGGCCCGTGGGGTCGGGTCGTTACATTGTGTATGACAGTCCAATGGGCGGGGCCCAGATGTGTGTCTCCGATTTTGCTCTGCTAGGTCAAGGTGTGGCCGTCCTAGACGGTTATAGGATGTGTGCCTATTTGATTCACACGGCTAAGTCAAAGATTAATGAAACGAAAACGAAACGAGAACAACCGAGAGTTTAGAAACCGCATGTGTTAGGGGTTGAGTGTGCATTGTGTTTTTACATTCATTATTTCCTACTTGCTAAGCATTAGGCTTACGTTTTGTGTTCGATGGTGTAGGTGACGATAAGTTTTTAGGTGAGCCCGAGGAGCGTGGGGTGGATAAGCGTGACAGTTGGGGACGCGCTTTCGTGTGCCGGTGCTGGTAACTTATTAAGGCGATTCCGACCGAACTCAGTTGTGTGTAATGTAATGTGGGTGTTTTGATAGAAAAGTGCTTAGATAGTTGAGTTTTGTGGGTTTTGGAATATGTATTGAACTCTTTTGGGTGTGTGTTTTGGATTTGGTTGTATGAATTGGTTCGCATTTCAGGTTTTTTATTTTAGAAAAATCAAACGTTATGATGCTCGGATTTTTATAAAAGAAAAGTGTTTGTTTTCACTAATTTTTACGTTTTCGCTTGTGTTTTTGAGTAGTAATTTTGGGGTTTTAACGTGTCGATGGGTGAAAAATATTAGAAGATGGTTTGGGAATGTTTTTAGGTGAAAAGTAGGAGTGGAAATTGGTCGAGGGAGGCGCGCATGGGCGCGGCAGGTGGCGCGCAGGCGTTGGTGTGGCACGCGCTGGCACGGGCGTGACGTGTAGCAGCAGGCACGCACAACGCCCAACGCCGATCGATCGGCAATTGCTTGTCGGGCTACCCGAGAGGGTGTTGATCGATCGCGCGCGGCACCCTTGTGGCCTATTTGAATTTTTTTTCAAAATTTTCCCTTTTCAAATATGTTTTAACATGACATTTTTCGACGCATTTTGTACGTATTTCACGAACGTTTTCCACACGTTTACAAGTTTTCGAAAAACCCAAAAATCGAGTTAAAATTTTATCGAAAATTATTTTAAATTTGATTTTAAATGTTGTAAAGACGAGTAAAGTAGCGACCTGAGCTAGGGTAGGTTCAGAGGCGTTACAAGTTGGTATCAGAGCTATAAGGTCGCAATCGTTCAAAGGATTACCTAACAATGCTACCCGCCACATGGAAGTGCTTCACCAATTGTAAGTGTTTAAAATTCTGTACGTTATTAGATAGTAACCCTTGTTTGTTTTATGATGGTAGTGGACTAGAAAATCCCGAGAGACCGAGGATCCCTTGCGCCAATTTATAGACGTAGTGAACCGATAGTTTGAATAGCTAAGAATTTTATTGGAAAAGCGAAACGAACAAGGTAATATCCGTGGAATAGTTAGAAGTAGGATTGTGAATAGAGAGATTAGAGAACATTAAGATGGAAATGCGATCCTTATAACCTAAGGATGTGGGAAAAAGGGGGTATGGTCGGCCCGAGGTGAGTGTAAACATTAGTTTGGGTTGATAGTCGTAGGGAAGGTGTAAGGTACATTCTAGTGTGATAAGGGTGAGGATACGGTGGGTTAAATGCAAAACAAGATATACCTTAGAATGAGTGAGCTAGGCATCAAAATAGATCACCTGGTGTGATTGTAAGGATGATACATCTTATGAGAGATAATATTGGAATAAATAGAAATGAAACCCTAGTTAACAAACCCTTGGAGTTATAGAATGCGATGAACCAAAGAGGAGTTTAAAGTTTAGGAATGAAATTTATCGACAGATACCCTAGACCGTCGAGGTACCATTAGTGCGGATAAGAGCAAATAGCAAAATGTAGTATATTTAGATTCATGTACAGTGGGAGAATATAGATGTAGATTGTATTCAAGGGTTCAATTTAGGTAAATTGCTGAGAGGGTATGGGAAGTAGTTATTGCCGTGGTATTTGTAGAGGATGTGATTAATCAGTGTAAAGTCGTGAATGTGAAATCTGAGTGATCATGTAGGAGTGTTTCTATTAATCAATATCGAGGATGAAAATTAAGAGATCTACTTAGAGTTAGGAAGGCCAATAAATTTGAGGCAGTAGAGGGTCAAAGTTAGAAGCAAGATGATACTCAGGGTATAAAACCGGTTGATCTCTAGGAAATGGTATCGTCCAAGGAGATTACTCAGTCAAGGATGATGGTGGTTGCGTAAAAAAATTTCGACCGGCACGGTATAGGAAAAAACGTAGTGAAATTATGGTTGGTCAATAAGTAGTAGCCATGTCGGGTTTTGATGTTACTTGGCCAAGAAATGTGAAGCAAAAACATAAAGGTTTGGATTAATCTAGAAACCTAGATGCCTTAACTAATTAGAGAGAAATCTAGCTTGAATTAAGAGGATGATCTAAGATTTAGAGTAACGCGCATGATGTTAGGAGGTATAGTGAATTCGCAAGAGTGAATATCAATTGTAGAAAGGTAATAGGTAGGAGACTGGGAGTAAGAGTGTTACAACAATTTGCAAACAAGAAAGTTGTTGGGCGAATTGTTGTAGAGAAACTTAGGAGAATATTTAGAACTCGAGTTGGAAGAACAAAATAGAGTAGATTAGTTAGTAAATTTTGGAGAGAATCCCGAGTGAAATTTGCTATTTGTATAAGTGTTGAGAAACTTGGGAAAGAGATTAGAAGTAGTATTATATATAAAAGAGAATGTTAGAATTTGAGGTCTAGATCATAAGTATTTAGTGGTATATGATTTGAGGAGATATAGAAATTGTTGAGTGAAAGGAAGGGGAAATCGCACAAAAAACGTTTGAGTGCATTAAGAATAAGGCTAAGTTAGAAAGTTCAAGGGTTCGACTTGTATATAACGCAGTCGAAATCGATGATTTGTAAATAGCTTAGACTAGAGTTGATAAGCTTAAACGTGGAATGTAAATTAGAACTCAAGTGCTATTAGATCAGGGATAAGAAAATAGAGGCAGTGCGATGCAAGATGGAAGGTGGCTATTTATACTCTGGATTTTGGACGAGGGTGGCTATTTATACTCTAGATTTTTGGACGGACATAGAAGAAAGAGTAATTGAAGAGGTTAGTAAACTCTAATGGAAGGTTAAGATAAGAAAGTTAGCCATTTAGAATCTAGTATTCCATGTGAAGCTGAGGAATTTAGAGGATATGTGATAAGAAGGGAAGAAAGTTCACACGAAGATTATACGAGTGAACTTAGGAGTAAGGTTAATTTAGGAGGGTTATGAAAGTTACGATTCGTAGGTAATAGTGTGGAAGTCAAAGTGGGTATATACCATTAAGGGTATTGGGTGAATAGTTGAGAATGAATTAGTTTAGACTTATGAATTTGAGAGTGTTTAGTGATGATCGAGGTAGACGTTGGATAAAACGAGTGTAGTGGACGTAATTATGAGAACTCAGAGTACACTTTGAAAGAATAGTTGATAGATTTAAGTAGTGAGAGCTTGGAGTACGAGGATGGTATTAGAAGGATCAATAAAATGTCTTGATTGCCTGAGGTGAATAGGTGTAAGAGCTGTGAGTGATAAGTTATGAATGAGATGGTAGAGTAGAGGGGAATTCGAAATTGAGGACTTAGAGTAAGAAGTTTATTTTTTAAGTCCTTAGTGTTACGCAATTGAGGAAGCCTAGGGGGCATGAATTGGTTAGGTATGTGATGGATAGACACAAAATTAGCAAGTGAGGAATAGATGAACTTAGTTTGAGGACATGCTAGAGTTAAAAATTAAGTTAGAAGGGTTTGAGAGTATAGGTGATGATTGATTGAGTTAAAGTCAATGGACGTATGAGTAATTGAGTTATGAAGTGCATAACTAGCTGAATTTAAAACTTTGGAGATGTAGGAATTGTCGTTACCCGATAAGTGATTAAGGCCATACTGTAGTTGAAGTTTAGCTGCAACCCAAAAAGTTAGGAGAGTATCTTGGAGTAAGTAAGTTGAGGCATAACTACCCCACAAATTTTGAGGACAAATTTTTTTTAAGGAGGGTGGATTGTAACACCCGAAAAATTTCTACAACGTGAATTGCCTTAGATTTAATTAGGTTATGGGAGCCTAACCAAGACCCTAGAATTTTTCTAAATATGTGAGTTTAGGAAGAGAAAATTTGAAAAGACAACATTAGAGTGGAGTGGTGTAGGGTTAGGGTTGTTTGGAATAAAAGTAAGGGACAATTTATAGAAGAAAAAAAGGCAAGTGAGGGGATGAGGGAAAGTGAGAGGAGGGGTTGAAGTGTAAAAATTATAAGTTTGGTGGTAAAATTTTGAATAAGGGAAATGTGGTTTAAAAGATGAAAATAAGAGGGGGTGAAAGATAATTTTTTTTCTTCCTCTCCCTCTCCATTTCGTGGCAGCCATGGGAAAGCACCTCCACGGTTCCTTCTCCAATTTTAGCAAGGATTGAGGTAAATTTCTTAATGGGTTTTGTAAATTAGGTAAATATTGAGTGATTCTAGGTGTTTGGAGGGAGTTTCAGTGAGTGTTTGGAAGGGTTTAGGAAACCCTAATGGGTATTCCGAGAATCCTATTTCTTTGTTGGATTTTTTTGCTATTTTGGTGGTTTAGACTTAAGATAGAGTGGTTTATGTTGATAGTATAGATAGATTGTTGGTTGGTTGATTTATATGGAAAAAATGGATTTGGAGCAAAAGTGTATCGATTCTGTTTGGTACAGAATACTATTGGCCAAACTGTTTAGTTTTGAAAAATGGTTTGATGTATTGGATAGTAGACAGGTAGAGGTTTACGGAATGGGTAGGATCGTTCAAATCCGATAAAAAACGAGTGAGTTATGGCCGATTGAAGTTTGGGCAATAAAAAGGGTGAAATTTGAGATTTTGGAGTTTGAATGTTTAGGGTTAGTTAGTTGTTGCTAGAAATAGAGTAAATTTTCTTTAGATTGAGTGTATAATTTCTAAGTGATTTCTAAATGATTTTTCCCTTAATATGCTAGGTTAACGAGTCATGCATTTGACATAGCCGAAGCGGGTGAGTACGTTGTGGGAATCTAAGTAAGTAGTGGAGTGTGTGCATTTTGCCTTCGGGCCTACACCATTGAACGGTAGGGTTTGATTGTTGGTTGTTGCTTTGTTTTTGTGTTGAGCATTTGGTTTGGCATGCATCATAGTTTTCGAACCACGAAAAACAAATTTTGAGCATGGTTTTGAAATGTGAGCATGAAACGTAAAAAGATAAGTAGATACGCAATGTGGTCTTGAGTGCAGTCGCCTAGTCACGTTAGGGTGCTAGGGTAGCACTCGCGAGGGGCTCTACGAGGGATGCACCGCTGAAAATACATAAGTTATCGTGAGTATGAACGCCTCGTCGTTAACGTGCGAGAGAAAGTACTAGAGTGTTCTATGATTGATGTGGAGGAGATCGTGTATGGCTGTCCAATGAGCGAGGCCCAGATGTGTGCCTCCGATCTTGCTCTGCTGGGTCAAGGTGTGGCCATCCTAGATGGTTATAGGATGTGTGCCTACTTGATTCACACGGCTAAGTGAAAGATTAATGAAACGAAAACGAAACGAGAACAACCGAGAGTTTAGAAACCGCATGTGTTAGGGGTTGAGTGTGCATTGTGTTTTTATATTCATTATTCCCTACTTGCTAAGCATTAGGCTTACGTTTTGTGTTCGATGGTGTAGGTGACGATAAGTTTTCAGGTGAGCCCGAGGAGCGTGGGTTGGATGAGGATGACATTTGGAGACGCGCTTGCGTGTGCCAGTGCTGGTAACTTGTTAGGGCAATTCCGACCGAACTCAGTAGGTGTGTAATGTAATGTGGGTTTTTCGATAGAAAAATGCTTAGATAGTTGAGTTTTGTGGGTTTTGGATTATGTATTGAACTCTTTTGGGTGTGTGTTTTGGTTTTGGTTGTATGAATTGGTTCGCATTTCAGGTTTTGGATTTTAGAAAAATCAAACGTTATGATTCTCGAATTTTTATAAAAGAAAAGTGTTTGTTTTCACTAACTTTGACGTTTTCGCTTGCGTTTTCGGGTAGTATTTTTGGGGTTTTAACGTGTCGAGGGGTGAAAAATTTTGGAAGATTGTTTGTGGATGTTTTTAGGTGAAATGTAGGAGTGAAAATTGAAGAAAATTGGAAAAGAGTGGAAATTGGTCGAGGGAGGCGCACAGGTGTTGGAGTGGCACGCGCTGGCGCGCACGGTGCGCGCAGTGTCGATCGATCGACAATTGCTAGTCGAGCAACCCGAGAGGGTGGTGATCGATCGGCGTTTGCGCCGATTGATTGCCCCTAGCGCTCAGAGTTGTGCACGCGCAGTGCGCTGCCTGGGCGACGCACGTGCGGCGCCCTTGTGGCCCATTTGAAATTTTTTTCAAAATTTTTCTTTTTCAAATACTTTTTAACCCGACTTTTTCCAACGCATGTTGTACGTATTTTGCGAACGTTTTCCACACTTTTTCAAGTTTTCGAAATACTTAAAAATCGAATCGAATTTTTATCGAAAATTATTTTAAATTCGATTTTAAATGTTGTAAAGACGAGTAAAGTAGCGACCCAAGTTAGGGTGGGTTCGGAGGAGTTACACAAAGATTTAGTCATGGGTTCGTCTTATTGAACCATATGATCGATGTTATCGACAACTATGCAAAATCCCTTCCATAAAATATTCTACTTATGGACTTGTTGGGATTGTTTTTATTTTTACATCATCTAGTTGTTTAGATGATAGTTTTTTATTTTGGTTTGAATGATTTGTTTATCCTAATGAGTTGTCATTTGCCAATAATTTGTTTTGATGGTAATGATGGAAACTTCAACTATTGTTTTGGATTATTGGTTGTGGTTGGACTTTGAATTACCGCTTCTCTAGATGATTTGCCATACGGTTCTAATATGAGATGCATACATGTTTCCTTATGTATAATGACAAAGGAAAAATATAAAAGAAACTTTGTCCATAATTGTTTAAAATTCTTGAGAAAATATAGGAAAAACTTTTTTTTTTTTGAGAAAATAAAAAGAAAACACCTTATGTAACACCCGGCATTTTGGCCGTGTAATAATCTGTTGAATTATTGTATGGAATTAAATTGCCATAAATACAATAACTATTTTATTGTAAATTTTGGAGCATTTAGTGAGGGGAGAACCGAACTAATGTGTAACTAAACTAAACACTAAGTTTAAAATGCATGGAAGGGTAATTTGGAGAGAAATTATGGTTGGTGGGAGATATCCAATGGTTGAGTGACATCTGGCGACTTGATGAAGAAGCTAAGTTCTTCCTCCTACGTGAAACCCTCTTCACTTCTCTGCTTCTTCTCTTCTTTCTTTATTTGCTCTCATCCTGGCAATTGAAACAAAGTTCCACATTTTGTTTCTCCTGCATTCTTCTGTTTCCTTTAGCAAAGGTAAGCATCTACTCACGCTAATAAATTTGGACAAGCAAAAGTATGTGTATTGCTGAAGTTTTAGGTTAAGTTATTTTGGAGAAAACTCTCGGTTTTTGTATGGAAACACACTTGTTGTTTTCTACAAATCTGAAATGAGTCTGCTGCATAATTTCTAAGTTATTAGTTAACATTTGCAGTATTGTTTACCTCTCTATGTGCATGTTACAGATCTGTCTATTCCGAAACTTTCCAGCTAACTGCATCGAGAAAAAACAGGTAAGTTCATAACCGTAGGTTGGCCCTTAAGGCCCTACATCACGGAGGTACTAGGTTTCCTGTTCCGTCGGGTTGTTTTGGGTAGAAAGGTTACAGTCTATGTTTCTGAAATGTCTGGCTTCGATTTACCTTCTGTTGTCTTATTTCTGCTGTCTGCCTGTTTAAGTTCAAGCACCGTTCATGCATACATGTTTTCTCTGAAAGACATGCAAATGTTTTCTGTACACTGTTTGAAACTAAATAAGATAAAATCCGACTGAAATGTACCAGGTTAAGTGCGAGACGGAGACTGGCCCCAGAACTGTTTACTGTACTGTTTCCCTAAATGTGCCTGATAGTGCACCCTCCCCCTCCCCCACTGTTTGCCAGTTCCCCTATAAGCTCCACTTAATTCTACTGCCACTGTAACTTAATGCTCTGTACTGTCACCGTATTTCTGAAAAACTCCATGCATAGCATTTTGCATCACTGCATCCTGATTATGTCCTTACTGAGTTTTAGACTCATAGGTGAACTCTCTGATGTAGGTACTGAACCTGAAACCGAGGACCTTGTTCCTCAAAATGACGATCTAATGTAATTGGTGGATCGAGCTCACAGGGTGGTTGCTGCAGATAGACATAATTCTGTTCTGAGGTTCAAGCTTTTAAAATATAGTTTATATTGTAAAGTTTTTATGAAATTCTGGTCTTTGTGTTAAAAGCCCTGTAGAAAACTTCTGTTTTGGGAGTTTCTGTAAATCTATGTTAAGTTTTGTACTGTCTTTGAAATTTTAAAACAATGCATAGATTCTGTTTCAATGTTTAAAACCGCTGTATTTGACAGTTAAATTTGTATTCTAGAGTATTCTGGAATTTGTTTGAGATATTCTCTGATAATCTGTGCATGGATTGTCTCTGGTTTTGGAATAATCCATGCAGTTGTTTTCTTGATCTTCTGTTAGGTTTTCTAACTTCTGTCATGTTCCCATGCATGTTTTAAAACTGTGTTTAGAATTGGGTTTGAAGGTCTGAAACCTGTATGCCTTCTGTTGTGCTCGAGAACCATGTTTTGAATTGGTTTGAGAATCTGAGACTTTCATGTTTTCTGTTCTTTAAGCTCTCTGTCTATATGTTTTCTGTTGAAAGTTGTCAAATTCTGCCCTTTTAAACTGCATCTTCCGATCACGTTTAATGCATCCACCGATAGTCACTGTTCACATTTTGTCTTATCTCATCCACCGGTGAACAGTTGATTTCATCAGTCTTAGTTACTTCTGCCGGTTTCATCTGTCTCTCAGTTTAACTTCATCTTCCGACGACGTCATCTCCTCTTCTGATGACGTCACCATAGCTTTTCTTCTGCCGATTACGTTTACTATCTTTATCTGCCGATGACATCATCACATCTTCCGATGACGTCATCACATAATCCGATTTCGTTTAATGCCTGCATCTACCGTCTGACGTCATCTCCTCTTCTGATGACGTCATCCACTGTTTTCATCTCCTGCTGATTACGTTTAATGCCTACATCTTCCGGTGACATCATCTATCTTCCGATGACGTCATCACCTTCTGCCGATTTCGTTTACTATCTGTATCTGCCGATGACGTCTTCACATCTTCCGGTTGATGCCATCCATCTTCCGGCTGACGTCATCACCTCATCTGATCTAAGCTGCTGTTTGTTCCTTCCGGCTGACGTCATCTCCGCTTCTGCCTTTGCATTTATATCTTCCGGCTGACGTCATTCAATTCTTCCGCCCAGTTTTAAACTAAGTTTTTCCGCCAGATTTCTGCCTATGCCTTTCGACTTCATTCCCTGTTTTTCTGCTGTTATTTATACTCTGTTACTCACTGTAATTTCTCCCCTCTGTAAAGCTATGCTCTTTTAGGGTTTGCATTGACAGTACATGTTTTCGGTCATTCGGTTCCGTTTCCCCTTAAAGTTTTAAAAGTTTAGTTGGCTTTTATAAGTTGTTCCAGTAACGCTGTCTGTTCTGTTTATGTTCAAAAAAAATTGGTCACCGTTTTCCGTCCACTGTCCCGGAGTGATGGCTCCGATCCCGGACCCCGATCGGATTCGGTTTTGGGTCGTCACACCTTATCTTAAGATATATATATATATCCATACACTAAGAGGGAGAATTGTATTCCTCTTTATGTTAAGGTGAAATTAAAAAATTTCATCCTAAAAAAGGATAGATTATTAGCTTAATAAAATTTAAGCTTTTTGTTTTTGATAATTAAAAAATTTTGAATTGAAAAATTTATTCTAAGTTAACATAATTCTTACTCACCTTGGAAATACACTTGTACTGGGTATTAGAATGTAATAATGGGTTACATGTGTCACGACCCTTACCCGTGATATTGTTTTTTTTTTTTTTTTTTAACTGTACTTAAGCGGAAATCTCAATCAAAATCGAAATCGAAGTTCGTTTAGTAAATCATTTAAAACAATTACTAAAACAATAAACTTAAACTATTAAAACAATTAATTAATAAAAGAAAACATTATTATTTTATTATTATTTTTTTAATAGGCAGAGGAGGTGGCGATCACTCGCCAGAAAACTGGCGAGTGATCGCCCTAGGCGATTGCTCGTTGGAGCAATCGCCATATGGCGATTACCTCTTGGCAATCGCTTCTCCAGCGATTGCCAGAGGAAGAGGCGATTGCTTGCCTCTGGGAGGCGAGCAATCGCCAGACTCTCTGGACTCCAGAGAGTCCAGCTCTTCCTCTTCCTCTTCTTCTTTCCTTTTTCTTCATCATTCGCCCCTGTACTCCTCACTTAAATACCAAAAACACACAACCCATATCTCATCACTTTCTCACTACAATTTCACCCAAATCATACCTATCTCCATAAAATACTCTCCACATACACTTACTCAACACTCAAAACCGACACGATTTACGTTAAGCATAATCAAATTTTATAAAAACGAACCGCGTGGTTCCGTTAAAAGTTTAACATTCTTACCTGTTTTAAAACATCGAAAACACCACAAAACATTTTACATTATCCATACAGTCACCAAATACCCTAATAAGGTACCTAAACATTTCCAAATCTGTACAATTTACTATTTGGTCCCGTGAGAAACATTCATTTGGTCCCGTGAGAAACATTCATTTGGTCCCGTGAGAAACATTCATTTGGTCCCGTGAGAAACATTCATTTGGTCCCGTGAGAAACATTCATTTGGTCCCGTGAGAAACATTCATTTGGTCCCGTGAGAAACATTCATTTGGTCCCGTGAGAAACATTCATTTGGTCCCGTGAGAAACATTCATTTGGTCCCGTGAGAAACATTCATTTGGTCCCGTGAGAAACATTCATTTGGTCCCGTGAGAAACATTCATTTGGTCCCGTGAGAAACATTCATTTGGTCCCGTGAGAAACATTCATTTGGTCCCGTGAGAAACATTCATTTGGTCCCGTGAGAAACATTCATTTGGTCCCGTGAGAAACATTCATTTGGTCCCGTGAGAAACATTCATTTGGTCCCGTGAGAAACATTCATTTGGTCCCGTGAGAAACATTCATTTGGTCCCGTGAGAAACATTCATTTGGTCCCGTGAGAAACATTCATTTGGTCCCGTGAGAAACATTCATTTGGTCCCGTGAGAAACATTCATTTGGTCCCGTGAGAAACATTCATTTGGTCCCGTGAGAAACATTCATTTGGTCCCGTGAGAAACATTCATTTGGTCCCGTGAGAAACATTCATTTGGTCCCGTGAGAAACATTCATTTGGTCCCGTGAGAAACATTCATTTGGTCCCGTGAGAAACATTCATTTGGTCCCGTGAGAAACATTCATTTGGTCCCGTGAGAAACATTCATTTGGTCCCGTGAGAAACATTCATTTGGTCCCGTGAGAAACATTCATTTGGTCCCGTGAGAAACATTCATTTGGTCCCGTGAGAAACATTCATTTGGTCCCGTGAGAAACATTCATTTGGTCCCGTGAGAAACATTCATTTGGTCCCGTGAGAAACATTCATTTGGTCCCGTGAGAAACATTCATTTGGTCCCGTGAGAAACATTCATTTGGTCCCGTGAGAAACATTCATTTGGTCCCGTGAGAAACATTCATTTGGTCCCGTGAGAAACATTCATTTGGTCCCGTGAGAAACATTCATTTGGTCCCGTGAGAAACATTCATTTGGTCCCGTGAGAAACATTCATTTGGTCCCGTGAGAAACATTCATTTGGTCCCGTGAGAAACATTCATTTGGTCCCGTGAGAAACATTCATTTGGTCCCGTGAGAAACATTCATTTGGTCCCGTGAGAAACATTCATTTGGTCCCGTGAGAAACATTCATTTGGTCCCGTGAGAAACATTCATTTGGTCCCGTGAGAAACATTCATTTGGTCCCGTGAGAAACATTCATTTGGTCCCGTGAGAAACATTCATTTGGTCCCGTGAGAAACATTCATTTGGTCCCGTGAGAAACATTCATTTGGTCCCGTGAGAAACATTCATTTGGTCCCGTGAGAAACATTCATTTGGTCCCGTGAGAAACATTCATTTGGTCCCGTGAGAAACATTCATTTGGTCCCGTGAGAAACATTCATTTGGTCCCGTGAGAAACATTCATTTGGTCCCGTGAGAAACATTCATTTGGTCCCGTGAGAAACATTCATTTGGTCCCGTGAGAAACATTCATTTGGTCCCGTGAGAAACATTCATTTGGTCCCGTGAGAAACATTCATTTGGTCCCGTGAGAAACATTCATTTGGTCCCGTGAGAAACAATTCATTTGGTCCCGTGAGAAACTATTCATTTGGTCCCGTGAGAACCATTCAATTTGGTCCGTGGAACATTCATTGGTCCCGTGAGAAACATTCATTTCCTCCCGTGAGAAACATTCATTTGGTCCCGTGAGAAGCATACACGTTCACTGATGTTCTCTTCATTTAACTTTTTCATAAAAACATATTCATAACAGTTCGTATGCACTTTAAGAAAACATTGATGCACGAGGAGACCATACATAAACACATAGAAACGTCTATCGATCAACCACTAAACTTTGCTAAGGCACTACTTAACTACCCTTCTTACCATCAACCCATGTAACCATCTAACCTCGTCACAATAAACATAATCGACATCGTTACGACGTAGGGCCTTAGTGGCCGGAAACCTAACACTCACTTACCTGGCGTCCTAAATATGCCGAGCACCGTCCTTTGAGCTTGGATTACCTAGAGCATTTAACAACACATGATTAATATTAACTTTCAAACATCGAATCCAAACAATCGACTTCTCGAGCTAGGACGAACCCTTGCAAAAACTCTAAATCACTTCACTTAGGCATTTTATCGAGCACTTAGTGCTCACTAACTTCAACACTCATTTAGTGTCTTCCTAACAATTTTCAACAACCTAAATTTCACATTAAACATCATCCAACACCATAAATCTACTCCAACAACCTAGATTCATCATTAAACATCATCAATGAGTATTAAATAAACTACCATAACGATTTCTAACAAAAACCCTAAATTTTCTTCACAAACCCTAACCCAAAACAAACCCTAACACCACAAATAACTTATCTAGAATGTAGAACTCACCTAGAGGATTGATTTGGGGAAGAAACTTGGAGAAGAAAACGCCGGACTCGGAGTAGAGATCGAACCGTTGGAGATGGCGATGGAGAAAGGAAGAAATCGCCAAAGAGAGGGAGAGAGTTTCGTGCGTGGAGGAGAAGTGAGGAAGAGAGAGAGAAACCTTAGGTTTTATTAAATTTTGACTTTAACAATTACCTAAATGCCCTTTTTATATTTCCTTAGCTCTAATGGTTACTTCCTCTATCGGTTTAACTTCTCCAAAATTCCCTTATTCCTCCAAATATTCCTATTTATTCTTAGGGCTCTAACGAAACTTCCCGTTGACCATTTGGACTTAATTTATTATTTCCACGAATTTAAAATTCTATAATGCTTAAATACTTAATATTCGAAACTTAAAGCTCGGAATCCTTAAAACGAAATTTCTGGGTGTTACAACATGTTTTAAAGTTTATTATTTGGACTTAAATGAAAAAGAATGCTCAACTTAGTGTTAAATTATGTGTTGTGGTTGACTTGAGCTCAACTGTGGGCTCTAGTCTTGAGTGATATATTTGACAAAATTGCCTGCGGTAGCCCAGAGACCATTTGCGGTAGTCCTATTCCGTGAGGATTTTCTGATGAATTAAACAATGGTAGATCGAACCTCAACTATAGTAAAACCACAACGGAAGACCAGGGGTTTCGTAGTAGCCCAAATCTGGGGCATGTATTTTCTAACATAACATGCAATAGATTGGACCCTAATTTGCGGTAGACCAGCGACTTCTCACAGCAGTACAGATCTGAGACAATTTCAAATTGATGAACTCTGCGATAGAACCATGACGCATTAAACCGGGGCGGTAGACCAGACGCTTATCAGTGGTAGAATACCTTCCACAAAATTATCTCTAACAGACGCATCACTGTCGACCATGGAGTATCAATGTTTGAGCACCAACTCAAAGACATAAGGCTTGTCTATAAAGAGAAGTTGCATATGTGGTGCAAATAACTTTAGCAAACAGAAGAGATGCAATTGAATTTGAGATATCCAAGCTATACGATTTTGAGCTACCCAACCTAACTTTCATCTTTACCTCACATGAGTAAAATCTTGTGAAAGTTAGGTTCTTGTACCAAAAACTTTTCAATATCTACTTTATAGTTGAAAGAGACTTGGTGATGGCCTAATGCAAGATTGATGCCTAAAAGCTCAAATGGTCAAGGAAAAGAATTTTCAAAGAAAATTCATGGAGCGCAAACTGTAGGCAGCTTGAAAGAAATACGTTATAAATAGCATCTACAAACTCTCTTTATCTCTATAGTTTTATTTACTTTTTGTGTCTATATATTAGAACAATTACATTATTGCTATTTAGAGATTTTAGTCACTCTAAATTTGCAAACTAATCAGTTTTTTCTTATTGGATTGGAAAAGAATATAACCTAATTCACCCCAGGTCATATCAACACTACAACAACATCAAGCACTGCAAATACCTCATAGTTGGCTCCATGATAGTGGAGCTTCTCATCACGTCACTATAGATTTAAGCAGTTTATCTACTACTGCACTCAAAGACAGGTTTGATGACATAAGATTGGAGATGACATGGGTTTTTCTATTACCCATATTGTATCCAGTAACTCTGAATCTCCTTCTCATATTTTTAAACTTGATAATATCCTTTGTGTACTTGTTACGAAAAAGAATCTTATTTCCTATTTCCTAATTCTGTCTTTCAACTAATACATCCATTGACTTTTAGCCACTTCTTTTTCATGTGAAGGATCTCAACAAGGGGGCAACCCTTTTGCAAGGCCAAACTAGAGATGGCGTGTACTAGTGGCTGTTATATATTGATAAGTCTTCTCTTCCAATTGCTTTTTCTAGTGTCAAATGTACCCTTAATAAGTAGTATCATAAATTAAATATTTGTCTCCCTCTATTTATAAACATACTATCTCTAGTTTGTAACCCTGAATTGTCAACTCAGTCAAATTTAGATTTCTATTGCAACTCATGAAAAATGTAACAAGAGTCATGAACTACCTTTTTCAGACTTCTTTTATATCTAAACTTCCCTTTGAAATTATCTTCTCTGATGCCTAGATTTCTCCAATTCAACATGTTGATGATTAAAAATATTATCTTATCTGTGTTGATCATTTTATAAAATATATATGGTTTTATCCACAAAAACAAAAATATCATGTTTTCCATGTGTTTATCCGTTTTAAATCTCTAGTTGAGGACTTTTTCAAAAATAAACTTATAACACTATATTCTTATAATGGTGGAGAGTATCAAGCTCTTACCTCGTTTCTTGCTTTTCTTTGTATTTTCCATTTGACAAGTCCACCTTGTATTTTAGAGCACAATGGTTATTTTGAACGAGGTCATGCCTCTATGCCTTTGACATATTGGTCTTAGGCATTTGCCACTAATGTTTATCTTATCAATCATCTTCCTATTCCAACACTTCAACTTCTTTCTCCCTATGAAACGCTTTGGTCATTCTCTTAACTACAATAAATTTTGCTGTTTTGGATGTCTTTGTAATCCATCGCTTCGTTCTTATAGTTCTCATAATCTTTCACCTCGTTCGTCACTGCTTCATTACATATGTGGTATTGCTCTTCTGCTTCTTCTCATTCTTCTTTTATAAATCACTCACTGCTTTTCAAATGAGAAGCAAACTCCTCCTTCAATTGAGACAAACTCTTCCTGCATCAGAAAAATCTTTTCCAACTCAAAAACATATTCCTTCATTCCACTCAACAATTTCCCTATGTCTTATTCAAAAAAAAAAAAAAAAAAAAAAAAAAACAAGAACATTGGAAGAGACAAATACCCAGTGAGCCATCAACCTTGAAACTCATGATTCTAATATCCAACTTTGTCAATGGCGAATAAGAGCAAACCTTGTAGCACGAGACTCAAAATAAAACTCCAAGTCACAAACCATATCAAAAAACTCTATGCTTTACCAAGTTCCCATTAATCGTAGCTGAATTCGTTCTAGACATACGAACAAACACAAACAAAAGGAAAAACATAGAGAACCAACAAGGAAATGTTACGATGTAGAGAAAAATAATGCCGCCTCCAAATCAACCGAGCTTCTCCATCGAATGACTGGAGGCTCTCTAAAACACATAGTCGAGTTCCTTCTTTGAATGACTTAATCATATTTGCACGTTGGAAGAAGAAACAACTTTTTATAAATTAATTAGCTTAGTTCGGTATTAATGTAGTTTCTTTAGTAATCACTTTTTTAATCTGTGGTATCAAAATAATCAAGTGTATAAAAAATCAGGTAAGTGTTTTGGTAATTTAGTGTGTGGTAGATTACGATATTTAATTGCTTTTAAAATATTAAATTACATTCAAGTACAATAATATATTTATAATTTATAAATTCATAATATAAAATTAAAAATTTCAAATAAATAAAATTAGTTAAATATAATAAATATATAATATGATAATAAAATTTAATAAAAACATAAGAAAGAAAATTTTAGCGAAAGAGAGAAAGAGAAAAGTAGTACTAGGGGTGGGACATGTTCCGATTAAATCATGTAAAATTGAATTGAGCCGATGATTAATGTTTAAATCATTTTTGTTTTTGATTTTTGAAGAAATAAATTTAGAATTAAATCTAGAAAAATCAAAGTTCTTGGTTCCATTTTTAAAAATGGGTCAGTACGGAACATAACTGTTATCATATATATGAGTATATGTTTTTATTTTTATTTTATAAATTACAAACAATTGAACCAACTTGACTAGAATCTATCCAAATCGAGATTAAACCAACTAAAACACCAAAATTGAGCTTAAGTAAAAAAATAATAAAGCATATAATAAAAAAATTATTATGTTTTTGTTCGTATCCAATCCTGGTTAGTTTAATTTCAGTTTCAAAAAATCGAACCTGAAAAGGAAAGAACCAAAATCAAATCTTAAAAAAGGAGAATAGTTTTTAATTTGTTGTAAAGATTGATTTAATTTAATTTCGTAATTTACTAATATATCTTTATGCCTTGTACAATAGAAGAGAACAAGAAGGTTGAAATGGTTAACATAATAATTGACCATTTGCAGCCTCTCACTCTTTTTCTGCTTCTCTTTCTTCTTTTCTCTTGTTCTTTTTTTCTTACTCCTTTCTTGCTCTCTTTATTACAAAATATGTATTTCTTCATCGTTTGCGCCTCTCTCTTCCTTGTTCTCCCTCCCTCTCCATTTGCACATCTCTCATACGACTTTCTCTCTCTTCTCTCTTCTCGGTGGATGTGATTTCATGCCTCACGGTTCTCTCAGTGTTACATTCTTACCATCTATTGGTTCCAGCCCAGAATTTTCTTTATTTTTCTTGTAATGGTATACTCTTTCTCTTTGATTCACTCTTCTCAAGAAATTGTCACCCTTTGTTGGTTTCATTCAAGAATTTCCTTTCTTTTCCATGTATTTTTTTTTCTTCTACTACCATTTTTTATTTGTAAATTTTTTTAGGTTCTTTGAAAAGATGCAGAAGAGCCATATATTGAGGAAGAGAGTTATTTCTCTGGCTAACTGAAAAATATCATCTCTCTCACCTTCTCAAATTGTTTTATGCCTTTCGTGCCATTTCACGGTACTCTCTCTCTCTTGCCGGTATTTTTTCTTTTCTCTTCTCTTTTTGCTCCTTGGATGATGGAAAATTGTGGGTGTTAGATTACGAAGAAGAAGAAGAAGAAGAAACAAAGAGGAAGAAGGAGAAGATTTCTATTCAACTCAAAAAACATCGACAAAATACAGAGTATATATGCCCTAACAATTACAAAAGACGTAGAGAAGAGAAATGAGCCGGACCAAGTGTCATGGAAGAGGTCTCATGCTGGACCCAAACCCAGTTAATTTCCAGCCCATTCAGTTGATTCTCGGCTGACGTGTCCTAACCGATAGAGAAGTGCCAATATAATATGCAGTACTGATAGTGAGGAGGGTGTGGAAGATATGACTGTTATTAGTTTTTGCTATTTTCTTTTCGTTTTCTCCTTTTCGTTGTAAACGTTCGCCAGTAATATAGTGGAGTTTTCCGATTCTTCGTTGTGAACCTTGGGTTACACAACAAGTGGTATCAGAGCAGCTACGATGGGAGGAATGGCTGCAACGAGAGCAAAATCAGACGAAGAGAGTGAAGAATACAGTTCTGTTCAACTTGGTTCAACAGAGAGCCTGAGAAAACTCACGGAGGGATTTTAAGAGCTAAAGAACGAGATGACCAGCATGGCAGCGAAGGCGACGACTACCGCTCAACGTCTCCAGGACCTGAAAACGACTCAGGAGGCGATGCTAGCACTGCTGACCAAGCTAGCGTACTCCAAGCTCGATTCTGAAAAGGGGCCGCGCGGAGCAACAGACCCAGGCAAAAAACCCAGGACGCCGGGAATCCAACCTGCGCCCTACTCAGCACCTCTAGCCGCGGAGGAGCATCTACGATTCGGTTTCTAGCCGCCACCAAGATTTCCAAAAATCGACGACGGCGATTCTTCTTTTGACTCAAGAACGATGGATTCATAGAACATTCGAGGAAACATATTCCGGAACTGTAGTTATGATTTCTGGAACGACGTTGAAGACGGAGATAATGCGACTAGCTCTACTACTAGAACGGGTGATGGCTTTGATTTGGCGCAACAACGGCCAACTCTGGACGATCCACCTTCGAAGCTGATTGGACAGTTTGGTGTTGGTTTCCACTCAGCTTACCTGGTTGCAGAGAAGGTCATGGTCACCACAAAGCACAATGACGATGAGCAGTATGTCTGGGAGTCCCAAGCAGGTGGTTCGTTCCCAGTAACCAGAGATACCTCTGGGAAAGTTCTAGGCTGGGGTACAAAAATTACACTCCACCTCAAGGAAGACCAACTTGAATATCTGGAGGAGCGCAGACTGATGGATTTGGTTAAGAAGCACTCCAAGTTTATTAGTTACCCAATTTCTCGTTGGGTGGAGAAATCGACCGAGAAAGAGATATCTGATGATGAAGATGAAGAGGAAAAGAAGGAAGAGGAAGGAAAAATAAAAATGGAGCCCGAAAGTTCGGCAGTTCTTACCGTGAGTTCTTACGTTTTAATTTTTAAGATTTGAAATTTTAAATCGACTAGGAAAAAAAAATGTCAATATATGATCTACTTCCTGGCGATATTGTTCATCTTGCCATTGGAGATCAGGTTCCGGCCGATGGACTTTTTATCTGTGCATTTTCTGTTCTGAATAATGAATCCAGTTTGACTATTTCTGGTGTGGAATGGATGCTTTCTTTTAAGCCATTGAAGCAAGTGCTAAGGAGATCATGGATAAATTAAGGAAGGATGAGAAGATTGCCGGTGCATCAACTTCGAAGAAAGCATGAGACACTTGGCAAAAGGTGTACAAGGGTGCCGACCGAGTTAAACAAGTGCGGCTTTAAACTCTTCGAGGCAAGTTGGAGGCTATGAAAATGAAGGAAACAAAAGACATATCAACCTACATAACGCATGTGCAAACAGTGGTGAATCAACTCAAACGCAATGGAGAAACCCTCACAGATGCAAGGATCGTGGAGAAAATTATTCAGTCATTAACGAAGAATTTCGAGAATGTTGTATGCAATCGAGGAATCGAGAAACTTGGAAGAAATGACCATTGATGATCTTGCTGGTTCCCTTGAGGCACATGAACAACGGAAGATCAAGAAGAAACAAGAGGTCTTGAAGGAGGCCTTACAAACAAAGATGACTATCAAGCAGGACAAGGTAATGAACACACACAATCGAGGAAGAGGACGTGGCTGTAGAGGTAATGATTTCGGTCACAGTGGAGGTCGCGGTCTCGAAAATAATCATGAAGAAAAGTCCAAGATGAGTCAACAAAATTAGCGTGGACGAGGACACAATCATGGGAAAGGTGGCCCGTCGAATTGCTCAAATATCGAGTGTTACAACTACGGCAAGTATGGACACTACGCAAAGAAGTGTTATTCCCAGAAGAAAGTGGACGAAAATGCAAATCTGGTCACGAAAGATGAGACGAAGAACGACGGTGTTCTTACGATGACCCAAAAGCCACTTCGGATAGCGACACAGTATGGTATCTCGACACCGGTGCTAGCAATCATATGTGTGGACACAAACATCTCTTTGTTGATATGGAAGAGATAAAAGATGGATACGTGTTTTTTGGAGACGCGTCGAAGGTTTAAGCCAAACGCCGAGAAAAAATATGTTTTACCCAAAACGATGGAAAAGAAGGATCAATAGAAAATGTCTACTATGTACCCGACTTGAAAAGTAACATTCTTAGCATGGGATAAATATTGGAGAAGGGATGTTCAGTCCTAATGAAAGATTGGATATTGCACTTGAAAGATAAAAATAGATGATTACTCACGGATGTGGAGATTGCCAAGAATTGTATGTTCAAACTCAACTTGAAACATGTGCGAGAAAGGTATTTGCAAGTCAATATGGAGGACAAAACATGTGCCATTTACGGTTCGAACACTTACATTATGACGGCCAAGAGGAGCTAGCAAAAAAAGTAATGCTCCACGAATTACCGGATATGGACTACGCTAAGAAATTTTGCGAAGGATGTGTACTTGGCTAACATGCAAGGAGTCCATTTCAAAAGAAGGCAAAATATCGTGCAAGAAGATCTTTTGAGTTGGTACACACCGACATATGTGGCCCGATCACGCATAAATCTCTTAGTGAGAAGAGGTTTTTCATCATTTTCATTGACGATTACACAAGGAAGACTTAAATTTATTTTTGAAGAAAAAGTCAGAAGCATTGGAGGTGTTAAAAAAATTCAAGGTGTTAGTGGAGAAGATGACCGGTTTTTACATCAAGGGTTCACGGTCGGATAGAGGCAGAGAGTACGTGTCAACTACTTTCACAAGCTATTGTGAGGAACAAGGGATCAAAAGGTTCTTGACCGCACCCTACTCACCTCAGCAAAACGGTGTATCCAAAAGAAAAAACCAAACGATTCTCGATATGGTTTGGTCAATCTTGAAAAGTAAAGACATGCCAAAGGAATTTTGGGTTGAAGCAGTGCAATGCGCCGTATATGTGCAAAATCGATGCCCGTATACGAGATTGGTGAATCAAACACCACAAGAAGCCTAGAGTGGTTATAAACCAACTGTATCTCATTTTACTTTTTGATAGTGTGGCTTACGTGCACTTACCAGACCAAAAAAGAACCAAACTCAATGACAAAAGCAAGAAATATGTGTTCATCGGGTATGACGAGAAGACAAAGGCTTTCATGTTATTCGACCCAATTCGCAAAAAAGTGGTTGTGAGCCGAGATGTACAAGTGAATGAAGAAAGTATATGAGATTGGAAGAATAAAAATGAGGCGACACAAGACAAAGAAAAGGAAGAATCAAAAGTCGCTGCACAAATAATCACACCAACAACACCTCAAGAATATGATGAAGAAGAAGAACCGAGACAACCAATGATGAGGAGTCTACAAGATCTATACGACTCGACAAACGAAGTGCACTTGGTTTGCTTATTAGCAGATGCAGAAAATATTGTTTTTGAGGAGGCCATGAGAGACAAGAAATGGAAAGTGGCGATGGATGAAGAGATGAGGCAATCAAAAGAAATGAAACGTGAGACTTGGTAGAGTTGCCAGAAGGATGTAGGCCCATAGGAGTCAAATGAGTATACAAGAAAAAGATGAATGCCCAAGAAAATATTGAAAAATACAAAGCACGCCTAGTTGCAAAAGGCTACAAACAAAAGGCGGGGATTGACTATGATGAAGTTTTCGCTCCGATTATAAGAATGGAGACAATTCAACTTCTTATTTCTCAGGCGGCACAATTCGAGTGGTCGGTCTATCAAATGGATATGAAATCTGCATTTCTAAATGGGGTGCTTGAAGAGGAAGTTTACGTAGAGCAACCACCTAAATTCATGAAAGATGGGAAGAAAAACAAAGTGCTGAAGTTAAAGAATGCGCTATATGGGCTAAAGTAAGCACCTCGAGCATGGAACACCCGAATCGACACTTACTTCAAGAAGAATGGATTCACACAATGTCCCTGTGAGCACTCGTTGTGCGTGAAGAAAGAAGAAGAGAATTTGCTACTTGTTGCTATTTATGTTGATGATCTTATCATCATGGGGAACAATAAATAGATCATAAAAGATTTCAAAGAAACCATGACGCAAGAGTTCGAAATGATGAATTTGGGATTGATGAAGTTCTTTCTTGGTCTTGAGATTAGACAAGGAAAATCTGGACTTTTGTGTCACAAGAAGCATATGCGAAGGATATTTTGAAGAAGAACAAAATGGAAAATTGCAAGCCGATAACAACACCGATGGAGCTCGGTACAAAACTCTCTAAGTTTGAGGGAGGAGATAAAGTAAATGCAAGTGACTGGGAGTCTACGGTATCTCACAAACACAAGGCCAAACATTGCATATAGTGTCGGCATAGTGAGCCGATACATGGAGGCTCCAAAACACTCGCACCTAAAAAGCTATTAAGAGAATTCTTTACTATATTCGAGGAACGGAGTCACTCGGGTTACTTTATACAAAGATAGACGAATACAAGCTGATTGGTTACTCTAATAGTGATTGGTGCAGAGATATAGATGACAAAAAAAGTACAGCAGGATTCGTATTCTATATGGGGAACACGACATTCACATGGCTCTTGAAAAAGCAACCGATCGTGACTTTGTCAACCTGCGAGGCGGAGTATGTGGCAGCATTTTGGTGTGTGTGCCATGCAATTTGGGTAAGAAATTTGCTGCACGAGTTAAATCTCCAGTAACATGATGCAACCGAGATACGAGTCTACAACAGATCAGCTATTAAGTTGGCAAAGAATCTAGTTCACCATGAAAGGAGTAAGCATAAAAGAGAACTGCAAATGAGTCATGTTGCGAGTCGTGATCAAGTTGCTGACATCTTTACAAAGCCGCTTCCAAAAGTGTTATTTGAGAACTGGAAGGAGATGATCAGAATGAAAGATAAAAAATGTTTGAGTTTAAGGGAGGAATTTGTTGAGAATTAAACTCAAACAAGCTGTCAGTTTCAAAAGGGTTTTTTCGAACAAGAAGTTGAACGGCCAAACGACTTTCATTTTTAACGTATGACCATGGATTTGAAGCCCCAGAAGTCTACCTTTGAATGGTTTAAGTTTCAAATCGTTTGGAGTTCTCTATAAGAAATTATGACCATTTTAGTAATGAAGTGTCAGGAATAAATGTAATGTTTGGTATTCTGTTTTTTTTTTAAAGTATATTTATTATATGAATGCCAAGAGTTAAGCATGATACTATAAATATTGCAATATGTTTCATTTCATTTATTATATGAATGTCAAGAGTTAAGCATGATACTATAAATATTGCAATATATTTCATTGAAATGTGTGAGAGAATAAATAGAAATACATTTGAAAATATTATTGTTTAGTGTCCCTCTTTTTTCCTCTCCAAGACAAACACTAATTTGATTGTCAAATATGTTACCCACCATAAACATTAATTAGACAAACAGAAAATGATCTTATAAACCATTACATGTTCAAAAAAAAAATACAAATTTTTTTTGTATGGTTTTAAATAATTTTCCTGAGTATAGTATATCTCAGTTCTTTCAATTCTCATACAAATTTATAGAAAAGACAATTGTATTGACAAAATAAAAAATATATATATATACAAAAGCTGACAGGGGTAGTATTCTTCCCTCTAAAAGGAAAACATAAATTGAAATTACGATGTAAATAGTTTGATGTATCATCTAATTTGAAAGAGGGAAAAATACACTTCACAGTAAGGTAGAATTTGGCCATTATGTGTAATCTAACATTATCCAATAAGCACCGTAATTTATGCCAACAGGTTTCCATGACTGTTTACCCTTAATTTTCTTCGATTTTCAACTTGTTTTCTATATTTGGTGTGCTTTTCTTTATTTTTTTCATCACGTATTTTTCAACTCTAATTTGTTATGCCGTCAAGACAAAAAGCTCTAGCGGATTTGAATCAAATGCAAACTGTAATGTAAATAAAATACTTAATTCTCCTGTTATTTCTAAAGCTAGATGTTCAGTCTGTTCTTCACCTTATTGATCTCTCAAATAGAAAACGTATGTCATTTGAAGGCACTATGTTTCAGAATGTTGTTCCAAGCAATCCCGGTCTATATAAAATATAAGCTTGTTATTTGTGGTCATAGAATTTATGAAGCTAGAAGTTAAAAATCCTGTTATTTCATCTATATTACATTTCAATCCAAAGCTTCATAAATATTTGCTGTGGATTTTTTTTTCTTATCAGATTGAGAAAATTAGTGACACGTAGTGCACTTGGTACAGGCCTCATATGCGATTTGATTTATGTCAATTTCATCATGAATTTCAATTAAAATTTGGAATCATATTCATTGTCAATGACCTTCCTCAATTTATCCATCTTCCTTCTCTCATTATGACAATGTCACTCGAAATTACTTTGATAATTTAGTCAGAGCTTTAGAAAACGGTCTCTCTGATGTGGATGCTCATGGAACTTGCAGCGGGACCACCGGCTCTAAAACTATTGTATAAAACATCAAAGTAATACCCAAAAAGAATGTGCACTTTTGATTTCACTAAATAATTATGTGCAACTTATATATGTACGACAAATCAATTACAACTTAGTAAGTGATGGGTATCCAAACCCATTTAGGGTAAATAATAACTCATCTCTTGGAAGAATTTTGCAGCCACAACATTGTTTTTCCAATCTTCTATATATATTATTCAAATCACTTAATTGCTTACATACAATTCTCAATCTAATTAATCAATAATGTAAAAACTGATATTTCTAAGGATTTTATTAAATATCTCATATGAGTGTAGTTTATAAATTGAAGAAGTGGAGGGACTATAGTGCAAATAACAAAAGTTGTATTAAAATAGGGTTGAGAAACCATATTGAGTTTCTTGGTCGCCGCACAAAGAGAGAGGAGAGGGAGAGAGTGAAGTTTTGACGAGCGAATTGTTGCATTTCAAGGGTAAGAAAACTTTCGTAAGGCTTCAAAGAACAACGTTTGTGAAGGAGGACTTCGAGGGTAAGTCGTTCTCCTTTTGTTTTTCGTGTTTAAATATTTGGGTTTTATGGGAACCGGATTCGAGTTGGGAAACTTAAATCCAAGAGTTGTTTCTAATCTTACGGGGTAGGTTTAGGTTTTATTTAATTTTATTTGTCGTTTGGAAGTAAGAAACGGCGAGAGAGGACATTTTTCACGACTTTCCATCGTTGGAAATCATCCAAGTATCGACCACTGTGGATGGTTGGTTGACACTTCAAGCCTTGCGTTGGGAACATTTAGTTGTAAGTGTCGATATTTCAAGGGAAGTGTCGACCCCTAGGGTAAATGGATTGAAACCCGAGAGTTTGGAGTGTCAACACTTTAGGGGAAGTGTCGACCGAGCAAACTCGAGAGTTTCAAGTGTTGACAACTTAAAGGAAGTGTCGACCGATAGGTCGACCCCGACTTATAAGTGTCGACCAGTCCTTCATAAAATATCGATCGCAAAGTTTATCTTTAAAGGAAGTTTTGTCAACTCGGCGAGTGTTAAGAATTGAGTTTCTAGTCCCAATTTATGATCTATCTTAGTGTTTCCCCTTAATGTTTAGTTAGATAATTTTAACTTTGATTTTATGTTAGGCTTAGACGACTTCGAGGACTTCGAGCCAGTTGCTGAGGTTGCGCCTCCAGTTGGAAGAAAGAGCGCTCGGTGTAAAGGTATAGATTTTATATTATTTGCACTGCATTGTAAGATTTTTAAGAAAATACTATTTTGGTGAGCTTTTACCCATGAAAACATGATAGGGCCTGGTTGCCAGTACGTTAGTTTTTTACCTGTATATTTATGTATGATTTACACATTTACCATTGATGCATGGTTTTCTTATTGTTGTGATAGATGATGGATCATCGTGATACTTTGGACAGTCTCGGTATCAAAGTATCAGTAGGACATCTTAGTATATCTTCTGCTGTGTGAAGGTTATCTTGTATGCACATTACGAAATAGGTAATAGAGGCAATGATGACGCACTCCTTGGGTTTTGAATCCCTAAGCCTGATTAGGGTATTATTATTGTTTGTTATTGTTCATACGGGTTGCTTCGTAGATGACCATTGTTCACCGACAACACGGGTAACAGAGCTTGATTCGCACGTTGCTTGACTCTTCTTTCTGGCTTATGAGGTGTTGCTGGACTTCAATCATCACCTTTCTGTGTTTATGTGCCGGAGAGGTCTTTGAGTGACCTTCTTTTTTTACTGAGATAATTTTTAAGTGAAATGTATGATGATGACCTATTTTCATATAGTCGTCTATGTACGCGACAAATATTTTATCTTGAGTTTACAACAGAACGATATTTTGAAAACTATTTTGTTATCTCCTCATATTTTGAAAGAAAATATAAAAGAAGTTTTATATGCATTAATATAGCATTCCTACTGAGTTAGTCACTAACCCCAATGACCCTCCCTTTTCCAGGAAAGCACAACAGTAGTGAGTAGCTAGAGCTTGGGAGCTGTTGCTTTACTTATTCTTTCTACATTTGAGTGTTTAGTTGAATTCCTAGTGGGAACTTAACTTTAGTTGGACTTGTAGTAGTTTAATTTATTTTGGATATGGACTTCTAAACCTAGTTGAACTACTATTTCATTTATCGCACTATTATATTCGTAGTCACTCTGTGGATTTGGGTTTTGATTCAATGTTTAAGTCTTCCGCTGTTAATCAAACTTTGAGCTGGGTGATCGAATCCCTCTGGAGATTAGGTTGCCCAACCCGACATTCTGTTAGGTCCGCCTTTGGGTCGTGACAAATAAAAACATTGTGTTTTCTCTTATCAAACAACATTCAAAATATGTTCATTATGATGCGTACATGCATCTCCACATACCGACCACTAGTAAAAGATAAAGGAAGAAAAAAATTTATTGTTGTATAACTAAATTTCGTATTATTAAAAGAAAAGATTTGAAAACTTAAATTTTTTAGCTTCTCAAATCTGCTGTAATTTTTTAAAACAATTTATTTTCCACATACCAAACACCAAATCACTCAAAAAGGATCAAATAATCACTTTGTAAGCCTTCCAAAAGTAATGTCAACTGACCCTGTCTAGATCCAACCTAGCAAGTTGACCAAGGTCAACAAATTAAGTCAGTCTAGAAACTGTCAAAAGCCATTCAACCTTGCCCAATGATTTAGTCTGGAAAATTCACCCAGCTCATAAAAGTGATCCAGGCCAAAAGAGAAACTTGGCCTGTAACAACCCATTCTCTTTGCCCCGGTGGGAACCATCACAATTATCCTCATGGTGCCACTAGCAAACCAGATTCTCTAAGTGGAGCGAGAAAAAACTCAAACATTTATACAGCAATGCTAAACATCCAATCAACTCCTATGCATCACATTTATATCTGTGATATAATTGAGGGTCAAACCAATCATCTCCATATACATCAAACTTTAGAATATTGGAAAAACAACAAAACATCTATGTATAAATGCAAGGAACACATCCATAAACAAAAAGTGTAAAGATAAATACGCGTAGGACATCCATGTGTCTATACAAAATGGCTTAACACAACCAACTATACCAAAAGTTGACCACATCTTTAGTGCTACACCCTGCTAGCATCGTCGCCCTTGCCCCCTATAGTCTGCTACAATCGCAGTAAAAGAGTTAGTACTATATGGTTAATGACTAGGTGCTACTCTAGAACATGAGTAGACTTTTCATGCTCAAATCCAATTGGACCATGATCCTCTAACATCCCCCCCACGCACGATGCAAATGTATGTCGACTCACCCCAAAATTTTTAGGCCATTTGGCACCCCCAAAGTACCAAATCCCCTGATTAGGTAGGCAGTAATAGTGTGAATACCTTGACAGAGTATGATATTACAGGTGTGAAGTCACTCTTATCCTATACATCCACTATGTATTGACGTACAACCAAATGGATAACGTCTCGTAACCAAAAGATCAAACTTAGTATATAGAAATGCAATGAGAATGTTTCATATTGAAAATCAAACCAATGAAACAAAAAATATATTTGTCTACTAATAAAAAATGGTCATAAATTGACTCACTATGTATAAAGCAACACATGTGACATCTAATGTAATATCCGACGAGTTTGACCAGGTGACTTTCTTAACTGTTTTAACGGCCATGTTTATTTTGATCTTTTCAGTTTGGAATTTTATGCCAAGGCTTAATTAATGTGCATGTGTCATAAATTAGGTTGAGTGGCAGGATTTGTAATTAAGAATGGTTGGATTAAGTATAAATAGGAAATGGAAACTTTTAAACCTCACTGTAGCCGACATTCCCTTCTGCGTTCTCTCATTCCCCCGAGCTGTCTCCCTCTCCGCCAGCGACTCTCTAATCGACGACGGATTTCTCTTTCTCCACTTCGACAATCGACGCCTTAGGTAAGACTCAGACAATGTGGATTGCTGGTTATCTATTTGAGTACTGTTTGTCAGTTGAACTTGAGATTTCGGATTCTACAATGGCCGAGTTTGGTTATTGTGATTCTAGGAATTTTAGACTATGCACACAGAGTGCTCGACTAATGGACTTATATATATATAGACGTTAGATTCTAGGGTGATTTTTAATTAGGACTTTTAGGATTTTGTTTTAACTACTGCGATGTAAATGTTTTAGGTGAAGAAGTCTGAAGAAAAGGAGCACGAATTTGCTAAGGAAGCTAGGTAAGTGAATGTGTCGGATTACCCGGCCATTAGGGCCCTACATCACAAGGGTACTAGTTGAAGCTGTTTCGATGTTTAAAGGTTATCTGAGTTATTGTCTGTTGGTTATGATACTCGATCTGTTAGTATGATTCTAGTTAGATGTATGATCTGTTCAATGGAATGACGAACCAAGGGTATCCCTGCTCATGCATCACGAATGTTTCTCAAGCATATGAAAATGTTTTAAGTGCATGTTTTCTCTCATGAATAAGATATGAATATCAAACCTATGCAACATGGATTATGAGAGGGTTGGGGGCGGTTTGGCGTATGTCACTGTCCAAAAAAGGGACCAAGAATACGACCCGTAAAGGACTATGTACACTCTCACTGTCGAACCCCCTTTACCGGCACAAATCCTCTCTTAATCCATACAATGTAAATGATGAATATGAATGATAAATATGAATGATGAATATGAATGATGAATATGAATGATGAATATGAATACGAATATGAACAAGAACAAGAAAAGATTCATGAGCATGTGTTTCTTTAAACTGTGCATTCATGCATATGTGTTAGCATTGCATTCCTTACTAAGCATTAGGCTTATAGTTTAAACCCTATGATGTAGGTAACGAGATATCAAGTGAGGAATTCAAAGTTGATGAAGATGTTTAAGTTGGTTGCTGGGAGGTGCTCCGGGTGGAAGTTTGTGGCTGGCAGGCAAAATCGACCCGTGGTTATGCTCATTTTATGTCAGTAAGATTTATGAGAAAACTGATGTCTAAATAGGATAAGATCATGTTTTTTTTTTTAATTTGGACTTGAAATTGTTTGGTTCAACTTCTGAGTTTGAGGATGGTTGTAAGAACCTAGGACATCCTGTTTTATATAAGTCTTCCGCTTACGTATTCCTGAACGAGTCTATGATTTTTATTCGTTTGAGGTTTATGTCTATCAAGTTGAGATTTGTGTAAGTCGTGGTATTTTCTGTTGGTTGAAGTTGTTTGATGATTATAATGTTTTACTGCTGAATGATAGAAGCTGGATGAGTGTATCATCCGGCTGACGTCATCGGCAAGGGTTGGATGGTAGTGGTTGATCGATTGAACCTTCCGGCTGACGTCACCGGATGATGTCGAGAATTGAACTCACCGGATGATGTCGAGAGTTGTACTCACCGGATGATGTAGGTGTTGTTTGTCGTCTAGTAACCGGTAGATGTAGTGTATTTCAAATACCGGATGATATAAGTGTAGTTTTGTCGTCTAGTGACCGGGCGATGTAGTGTATTTCAAATACCGGATGATGTAAGTGTAGTTTTGTCGTCTAGTGACCGGGTGATGTAGTGTATTTCAAATACCGGATGATGTAAGTGTAATTTGTCGTCTAGTGATCGGGCGATATAGTGTATTTCAAATACCGGATGATGTTCAATGGATTACGTGCATTGCACGTGCCCATCGGTAGATGACCTCTACCGGGCGATGTCCATTGAGTCAGGTGAAGTGCACGTGACGATCGGTGGATGTGTCTTTCTTACCGATAAAGTCTGCAACTCCATGCAACCCGAGATTGATGGAGTCGGGTGATCTAAGGACACCTTCTCCCAGCCCGATTTCCTTGTGTGGTTAATGGCTGAACATTGTTACATAATTCTGCGACTTAGCATGTCAATAGTTTAAAGAAGAAGTCGAGTTTATGAAGGGTTCAGTTTCGTCTGATACTAAAATGTTTCGGAGTTCTGTATTTTAAAAAAAAAAAAATATAATGATATAACATGAAGTAGATAGGATGAAACAGAGGACAAGCCAGTATTTATCCGAATGATGTTTATGTTTATGTCACGGCCTTTAAAGGGGTCGTTACATCTAATGCTTTTCGCATAAAACCACCAATTATAATAGCATGGATTAAAATTAACTAAGTTAATCATATTAGAATAATAATATGTGATTGAAAATGATAATAAACCGTAGATTAGTAGTGAGTTGATGAGACCATTACAATTGAATGGTCAATGTGTGAGAAAATATCATAAACAAAAATTGACTAACCAACTATGAGTATTACTATGACTTAGAAGTGTATGATATCATTTGGTACTTAGGTACATGTGTTCAGGATGACATGTGACACATAAAACATGGATATGCGTGATCACAAGTGACTCACAGCATTGTAATTGAAATGAAGGTGTGAGTATTACTCCTGTAGGGTGTTTTATACATGATTAGATGAGATACCTTTGGTGATGCATCTCGGAAGATAAAGGTAAATGCAAAATTGAATTGATGGTTTGAGAACAACGTAGGCTAAAGAGTCTTTTATTTTGCTCTTTTCTTGTACTCTAGTCTATATATAGGAGTGTGTGTACATTTAATTTATTTGGTCCTGTGTATGGATGGTGAGTTAGTAGTTTAGATTATACACGTTCAATCTTTTTAATTCATTGTATAATTAGAATGCATATTTGACGACATTAGGTGAGCTCAAGTGTGATTCCTCTACAATATTATTTACCTTTCACTATTTACTTAAACAAACATTACCCCATAATAATAGATATCCAACTACATCAAAGGCAATTAAGAGGGATAGTCTAGACACTCTACCCAAACCCATTGACCTTAATTCCATAACTATTACCCTAATTTAAAGCTTTTAAGTCAGTCTCTCATACTTATCATGGTTCAACCTTCAACTAGTGTAGAAAAATGTCGAGTTATGAATTTCCAAAATGTGGAGATCAAACCATTCGGTAATGTTTGATCATTCACTTAGTTGCATAGGATATTTCACTATCTAAAGATCCATTAGGATCTCTGCACGGCGTGTTGAGCAACTAAAACCCAACTTGAGAATTCTCAATTTGAGAAAAACAACATCCATATTCGTGCCATTTTATAAATCAACACTTAGGCAACCTAAAACAGTGCTTGCCTCACACTTATTTACATAGTTTAGTTATATAAATAAGTTACGTTACTTTAAAAATATATAGTGGAAGTGTAACCCCAAGATCAAAGTGGATACCTCGAACTACTTGATACTCAATACCTCTATATTCTTTATCTTGGTTCTGATTTTCTTTATTAATTGTCATCTTTTGAACCTGGATAGTGATAAATTTATATACTAGCATATTAATGTAAATGCTAATATATGAATCCATACACACGCATCTAGTCTCACACATTGCTACATTTTTTGGGCTTTTATTAGCTGATTGTAGCAGGCGCCCTTATTTCCTTACGAGGTTTTAGGGAGTCTCACCTTATTGATTTTATAAAGTTTCAACTCGTTTTTCTAAAATCTAAACTAAATGTGTCTCACACGCCAGGAAAAGTATATAAAACAAGAGTTCGAAGTAAACCAGTCACATAACCTTCACCCAACATACAATGACGTCTCCCATATATTTCAATTTATGAATGTGATCTCCCTCTTTCTCTTTTTAATCAAGCAATTTCACATATAGAGTATCTAAAAGGCTCAATCAAAGTTTAAAGTGGAGTTGATAAACATTTTTCTTTTTATATGACACATTGTTTATATGTATCCTTCCTGTTTCACTTTCTTTTTCTTTTCTTTTTTCTTTTTTTTTTTTTTGTTGAGAACCCACAATAATAGTTATGAAGACTTAAACTATAACCGTAACAAATTAATATGGTATCAAGTTATTTTGATTAAACTTTTTCTTTTCTATAGAGCTGTTACCAAAAAGGGAATAACTCATTTTTCCTTCCATACTATTCTCTCTCTCTCTTAAGCATCCTAAAGTTTGGAGCTGTGAATTTTTTTTCTTCTACAAAAGAGAGAAGACGCTAAAGGCAGAGGAAAGGAAAACTTGCAGACTGAACTTCTATCGGGTTCGTTTGGGGATTGAAGTTTTCCTCCTTCAATTTTCGTTGTTCTTGTATGGGGCTAGTTTCTCAATACAAAAATTTCCTCTTCTATGTTGAAAGATCTCCTAGGCTCGTAGTAAAGCAATTATAATGGGAACTTGCTTGACGACTATTGGGTTTGGCTAAAGGTATACATTGTTGCAAATTGGGTTACTTAGTTTTAGTTCAGATTTTTAAATATGAATCACTTATTTTTAGGGATGAAATCATGTTTTAATGTTATTCTCATTTGAATTGGTGTCGGGAGCTTTTGGAGTCGAGAAAAATGAAAATTCTTGCGAAAAACAGCGGACATAGTTTGAAAGACGAGGTTGGGCTGCGACTCAAAAGGTGCTGAGCAGCTGCCCAAATCTGCTTTGGCTGCAGGTCGATCCTTTGGGGCCGCTTCACAGGCCCTTGGGCAGCTACTTGAGCCTGCGACCAGAGCCCAGGCCCAGCACTTTTTGGTAGTGGTTCGAGTCCTGTTTCTTCCTTAGCTCGTCATATTTTCTGTTGCAGCTTAGGGTCTATTTAGATCTCTAAAACTTGGGGTTGGTCTTAGGCACTAATTTTACCCCTAACTGTGAGCCTTGAGGAGGTTATGGTCTCAAGCCGAGACCTCCACACTGTTGTGCTACCAAACTAGCATTGTAGCTTCCTTTTAAGAGATGTCAGGTTCGCCGCACCAGATATCTCGAGTCGCGAAGCCACATGTGAAAAGTCAAAATTTTTTACTCGTAAAACCTTAATGATTGCAAGAATGCAGTGAAGAAATCTACACGTAAAAATGTTGCATCGTCTTGGCCTCATCTTGCACAAAATCTGAAACCTTAGCGTACACAATCAAATTCTAATTTCTATCTATGATAAAAATCATGTTTATATGGAGAAAATATAAATATGCTTATCTCTATCAATTAAAAATTGACAATAGTTTTGAGTAAATGATTGAAAAATTTCATTTTCTGAATCTTGATATCCTAAGTTTGCAAACTCCATTAATTTACGCGCTTCTTAATCATTAAATGCCTATATAAATATAAAAAACAAGTTTCTTCTTAATAATCTAACGTGTAATTAGTACTTCAAAACTTTAGTTTTTATTTCCAAGATCTTTATTCTCTATCCCGAATTAGGCTCGAAAGTGAGTCAGGCTTGACCAGGCCATCCCACTCTCTTAGGACCAAGCTCCAAGCCGAAACCTGGACGGGGTTGGTTCCAAAGGATTTTTCCAAGTTTGTGGGTTTCCATTGCAGACTTTAGATTTTAGTAGTCTACGAGTTTCTTGATTCCTTTTTTGGGTCAAGGTCTTCTCTTAATGCATAACTCTCCTGAGTTGATAGAAGATAGAAAGAGAGTCAAGAAGTTCCAAACTAGAGGGGACCATAACCTTTTGATTACTTTAATGGTTAATTACTATTTTTCTAATAACAAAATAAGTAAATGACACTTGAGCATACTGAGACATTGGACTTGGCCCATATCAATTTATATACTCTAATATTAAATACTGAATTCATATTTAACTATTTTAAGGAGCTTAGCGTTGTGGTAATTACTTTGTGTAGTATAATATACATGTTGTAAAAAATGCTATTTTTATGATATTAAGAATTTTTGAATAAATTTTTTACGTTATTAATTGTCAACGATTTATGAGTTGACTCGTTTCATCTTTTTATGATCACATTGAATTTTTCGGTCGATTGGTTAAAATTGGTAGTTTGAAAAATTACCGTGTGATTAAACTGGATGAAATTAATGTTAGGTAATTTTGAATTTACCTTGACTAAAAATTGGATATGGTTCGGATTTTTGGTAAATTAGAATTTAAGTATTTGATTTAATATATAAAATATATTAATTTATATTTTATATATTAAATTATTTTATTCTTTTTTAAAAAAAAAGTAATATTTTAATAAAAGAGGTCAGAAACCCTACCCCTTTATTTTCTTCTTAGTGCTACATAGAAAGGGAGAGAGAGAGACATTGGTGATTCTCCTTTTGTGCAATTGTCGCTTTCTGAGGCTAGAAAAGTGGTCACTGGGCATCGTTCAACAACTTTTGTGAAGGAGTTTCGAAAGTTAGAGTTTTTGTAAGTTTGTTGGTCGAATGGAAGTAAGAAACGGCAAAGAAGGGTAGTTTTCACAACTTTTCATTGCCAAAAATTGTCCAAGTGTTGATCGTTGTGGATGAGCCATTATGACTGGAAACAAAGGGTTTAATGATGCGGAATTGACCTGCAAAGATCTGAGTTAAACCCATAAATATGGCAATTATGCTCAGTGCTTGGTGCAACTAAGAACACCCCAAATCAATGTGCAGCAAAGTAAGCTAATGAATAACAAATTAAACGAAACTTGACGTGAATATTATCTTATGAATGATGATCCAAGATCCACGAGAATAATAAGAGAATATGCCATAGAAAAGTAAATGAAAGAAGAATAACCCTTGACTGGTCCGAAGAGCAACAATGGCACTCTCGATTTATGCTTATTTCCAAGGAAAGCAACATCGTTGGAGAATATTTTTAACCACCTTCTTCTTAGTTCCTTCCATTAATTAGAGAGGTTAGAAGAATGGAATAAGTACCTACCAAACAATCTTAAACTTGGAGGCAATAGAGGCACACTCTACTCGGTTGCAATGCAAATCCGAGGCTCTCACCTTGAGGCGACAAACCCTTTTGGTTTAGAAGAGAAACTATCCGATTTTTATTTCACAAACTCCAATTACCATGTTTAAAAAGGTCCTAAGGTGGCAAGGGAAATAATCATGTTTGGAGCATCCAAATCCAAGCAGAAAGATCTTAGCCGTTACGTGCGGGACTCTCCTCCATCCAACCAATGAGATGTCTTCCTTGTATGGTATGTGTGGCACCTCTTGAGGTGGAAATGAGCCGGTGGATTTGAATTGTTGAAGAAAAATTCAAATTGGAAAGACAATTTTGGAAGAAAACTTCTGTCTTGCTCCATGCATTAATCCACTGCCCACATGCTTGTTCGGTTCATCCTTGAGTGATGGGGTAGCTTCCGTGCTCCAATTGTGACTCTATGAGTTACAAGCCCAAGCCACCAAGCTAGTCCTAACATACATCTATTCTTAAATGACTAATGCAAGCAATAATATAAAGGCCAAGTATTTTTCCAAAATTACAATAAAAGCCAAAGTTTGCCAACAAAATACAAAGTACTTGGTTACATGGTTTTGCTTCCGGGAAGACAAATTCCCTCTCAAATTTGAGTAGCTTCCATCCGTGACTTCCAAGTAATAACATGCAAGGGTTGATCCATGTCCAGTGAGCTAGGCTTCCACTCCAAGTCATCAAATAAATCTTCACCTTGCAAAAAAAAAAGAACTTGTCAGCAAAAGATTAACCAAAGCTCGGGCCTTAGTTTGTGATTGGGTAATGAGTCTTGGAGGCATATCATCCTCCCCAAGTGATTGAGAATTTGTCCTCAAATCTATTGAGTTGACCTCCTTGTCATCAAACTCATTGTCAACGTACGGTGATAGATCATGGACGTTAAAAGTTCCTGATACCCCATAATCTCCTGGTAATTCTATCTTATAGGCATTATTATTAATGCGCTTTAGAACCTTAAAGGGGTCGTTGGCTCTGGGAAGAAGCTTTGATTTAATTTTAGTAGGAAACCGATCTTTTCGCAAATGTAGCCAAACTAGATCTTACTCATTGAATATTACCTCCTTACGATCTTTGTTGGCTTGCTTAGCATATCCTTCATTCTTCTTCTCTATGGTCTTACACACAGATTCATACAACTTCTTTATTTGTGCCACCTCGTCGGCTCCTATTGAATTTACTAAGTCCTTCATAGGTAAGGGTACTAGGTCCAGAGGAGTGGAGGGGTTGAAACCATACACTACTTCGAATGAGGTTTGTTGTGTAGTGGAATTGACACTCCGATTGTAGGAAAATTCTATATGTAGTAGTAGAGTATCCCAATCAGTCAATCTTTTCCCTATAACACTACGTAGAAGGGTGCCTAACGTTCTGTTGACCACTTCTGTTTGGTCGTCCGTTTGAGGATGAAAGAATGTACTAAAAAGTAGTTTAGTTCTCATATTTTTCCATAATGCATTCCAAAATAAACTTAAGAACTTAGTGTCTCTATCTGACACTATGGTGTGGGGTATTCCATGAAGTCTAACGATTTCTTTAAAGAATAGATCAGCGATAGAAACATATTCATCCGTCTTAGCACAAGGAATAAAATGTGTCCTCTTAAAGAAGCGGTCCACAACTACCATTATGGCATCCTTGCTTCTAGCTGTTCGTGGTAGACCTAAAATAAAATCCATACTGATCTCAACCCAAGGATGAGTTGGTACAGGCAGGGGAAGATACAATCCTTGGGGTAGGACTCTACTTTTTGCCTTTTTACAAACAACACATTGTTCAACAAGACGATGTACATCACGTATCATGTGAGGCCAAAAAAATGCGCTTTAAGCATATATAGGGTCTTAGTCTCTCCAAAATGGCTTGCTAAGCCTCCACTATGAGCTTCCTTAACAAGATATCTCCTTAAGCTCCCATCGGGAATGCATAACTTGCCTCGTTTAAATAGATAACCATCCTTAATGGAATAATCTCCTTGAGCTTTGGTCAGACACTTAATATAATAGGGTCCAAAGTATGGATATGATCCATATCTATTCTTTATCCATGCGAAACTGAAAAATCTAGTTCGTAGCTTAGTTAGAAGAACATGTCTCCTAGACAGTGCATTAGCCACTACATTGGTTTTGCCCTTCACATACTTAAGGATATAAGGAAATCTTTTCAAGAATTCCACACATTTTGCATGTCTCTTGTTTAACTTATCCTGACTTTTGATATGTTTCAAGGCTTGGTGATTCGTGGGGATAACGAATTCCTTCGACAAGAGATAGTGCTGCCATTGTACGAGGGCCCGTATGATAGCATAAAATTCTTTGTCATACATTGAGTAGTTGAGAACTGCTCCCTTGAACTTCTCACTAAAGTATGAAAGCGGCCTTCCCTCTTGCATGAGAACTGCCCCGATGCCAAATTTCGATGCATCACTCTTGATCTCAAAGACCTTGTTGAAATCAAGAAGTGCTAAAACAGGCGAGTTGCACAGCTTTTCCTTTATCAGCTCAAAACTAAGCTGACACTCTGAGGTCCAATCAAATCCTCTACCCTTTTTGATGCAATCTATGATTGGGGCTACGATGGAACTGAAATCCCTAATAAACCTCCTGTAAAATGAGGCTAAGCCGTGGAAGCTACGTACTTCTATCATTGACTTAGGGATAGGCCAGTCCTTAATGACCTTGATTTTATCTTCATCGGCCTCTATTCTATTCTTGGTAAAAATGAATCCTAGAAAATAGACATTCTCTTGGGCGAAATAACGTTTCTTAAGATTGCCGAATAACTTGACATTTCTTAGGGTCTAGAATAAAGTGCTTAAGTGGGTTAGGTGTGTGGGAAGGTCTAAGTTGTAAACCAAAATATCTGTAATACCCGGCTTTACGGGATATTAATATTTTAATATAATGACATTTTGTAATTATGTCAAATTAAGTCGGTTTCGTAAAAAGAAAGCGTTATTACGATGCTAATAATTAATAAGGATTTTAAGAAAATTTTGGAAATTTTAAGAGTTTAACGCTAATTTTATGAGGATTGCGTTTATCGTAATATAAAGGATACTTTAGTAAAAAAAATAGTAAACAGGGTCCGTTTTGCGAACGGACAGTTTTAATGGAACCCTAATAATAAGTTGGAGTTGTTGGTGAAATAAGGAAATTTAAAGAAACCGAATCGTTAGACAATTAATGAAACGAAGGACGAAACAAATAGAAAATCAAAGGAAGGGCAAAATGGTAATTTGCCAAGCCAAAATTTTAATAAAAAAACAAATCTCCTTCTTCTCCTCTCCCTCATTCGCGACTCCCTTTTTCTGTAATTTCTCCAGGCGATCTCCCTCACGGCGTTCTCCTCTCCGTCAACGATTCGTCCTCCATTCGTCCTCCGTTCTTCACGTTTCCTTCCCCAAACTCGATTCTAGGTAAAATTTGATGGTTTTAGAAAGATTATTCGTAGTTTTTGGAGCATTTAACGGTTAGGGTTTCGTTTAGGGTTTTGTGAAAAAAGTGATTTAGGAATTGAAATCGATAGGTTTACCGTAGTTGTGAATATAATGGACGTATTGAACGTTATTGGATGAAGTTAGGCCGATTTCTGAGAAACGTTAAAATTTGAGAATTTTAGGGGTTTTTGAAAAAACTCGTTAATAGAAGTTTTAAGGTGTCGAGCGTGAATTGCTCAGTGAAATGCCTCATTGAGCTAAGTTAGAATTTTAGGAAAATTTCCTTAGTTAAGGTTTCGTTAAATTTGGACATTTAACGGTTTTAACTCGTATTAATGACGATTGTTGTGTTTTGTCTCAGACGAACAACGCTCGTGGACGGAGCTCAAAGTTCAGTGCGCACAAAGTAAGTTCTCGTGACTTACTTGGCCGAAAGGCCTACACCGTACGTCGATGTCGCGTCGAGGATCTTTGGAGAATCGTTTGTTTATATGCTTTGGTCGGGTAGATAGGGTTAGTTCTTTTATAGGTTATGTTTTTTATGGTCTCGACGGTATGTATGATGTTTGTTTATTTTATGTCTATAACTGTTTATGCATCACGTATTTTAAAATAGCATGAAAACGGATTTCTGCACGTGTTTAAGAAAATGAAATGAATGAACGAAATGAAATTATGTAATCTGTTATCTAGTTACGCGAGGTGGGGCTCAGGCATGACTGTTTACGGATGTGAGCGTGTACCCCCCCCCCCCCCCCCCCGGTTAGGCGAAGAGGGCAGTCCGACCGCGGGATGTGTCCTCTCCATCTAATAGGCTGAGACCTCAGTGACATTCTGTCTGCGACGTAATGATAAGAAAATGTTGCATGATTTCTGAAATTCATACGCACAGCATGCATTGCATTTACGAAACTTGCTGAGCCTTTAGCTCATAGATTTTCTGTATGGTGTAGGTGATATCGAAACAGGTGAGGACGACGTTCCTCCTCCTGATGCATGAGTTCAGTTGAAGAAGAATGATTGCGGGAGTGTGGTGGCGCAGTCGAGGCGTTTCATGACCCATGGGGACGTATATAGGTATTTTGGGTATTTTGGATAGAAAATGTTAGGTAAAATATTGTACAGATAGAACATTATAGGATGTTTGGATCTGGATTAGTTGATAGGTTTATGTTTCAAAGTTTTTAAACATTTTGGAAACTTATTTTGGTGATTTTAAAATAGGAGGAAACGTTTAGTTTTTAAACGAATCCACGCGGTTCGTTTTCGTGAAAACATATTTTGTTTGAATTGTGACTCGGGTTGGTTTGAGCGAGATAATGGTGGATGTACGATTACTGAGAGATTAAATGTTAAAATGTATGGTCGTGAGGTAAGAAGAGTTTGTGTTAATAAATTGTGAATAGAATTTGAGTTAAGTGTTTATGCAGGAAAAAGGGTGAAAGAAGAAAGAAAGGAAAAGAAACAGGGAGGGGGCCGAGCTCTCAAGAAAAATTCCAGAGACCTTGGCGATCGATTGCCCCTCCTTGCTAGGCGATTGCCTGGAGTGGCGATCGCCAGGTGAAATGGTCGATCGCTTGTTTTGGGCGATCGATCGCCCCTCAGTTTTGTGAACTGGCGATCGATCGCCCTTTTTGGGCGATCAATCGCCCCTGCATTTTAGGGACGAAAGTCCCTTTTTGCCCCTGTTTTGTCTTGTTTCGCTGGCCAATTGTTTTAAAGGTTTAATTGTTTTATTTAATTGATTTAAGATTTGTTTTAAACGATTTTCTAAACAATGTCGATGATTTCAATTTCAATTTAAATTTTGCTTAAACTTAGGAGTATAAAAATAAAAAGTTGTACGGTAAAATTGGGTACAGTATTAGGGTCGTTACAATATCGTCAAAATATACGACCATAAATTTCCCTAAGAATTCCCTAAGCACATGGTGCATAAGGCGCATGAAGGTACTAGTGCATTGGTTAGCCCAAAAGGCATGATCATCCATTCAAACATCCCGTATTTGGTCTTAAAGGTTGTCTTCAACTCATCGCCTTCTTTCATCCTAATCTGATGGTACCCGCTCTTAAGGTACAACTTCAAAAATATAGCTGCTCCACCGAGTTCATCCAACATATCCTCGAGCTGTGGAATGGAAAACCTATACTTGGTTGTGATTTGGTTAATAGCTCTGCTATCAACACACATTCTTATTGTCCTATCCTTTTTTGGAACTAATAAGGTTAGCACTGCACGTGGGCTCATTGACTCTCTAATATAACATTTGTTTATTAAGTCATGTGCTTGAATTTGTAATTCCTTAGTCTCCTTCAGGTTCATTGTAACACCCGAGTTAACGGCCAGGTGATTTTCTTAACTGTATTAACGGTCATAAATATTTAATCTTCGTAGTTTAGGATTTATGCCAAGCTTAATTAATTACATGTGGATCTAAACTAGGTTGAGTGGCAAAGTTGTAATAATGGAGGATTGAGGCCAGTATTTAAGGAAAAAGGAAAGGATTCAAACCTCATTTAAACCACTGTAGCCGACATCCCCAACTTCCGGCGATTTCTTCTCTCACAAGCTCTCGCTCTCTGTCAGCTGGAAATCCCTCCTTCGGCGATCGGTTTCCTTGCTGCTTCTCGGCTACTTTGTGCTCGAGGTACGGGTTTGACAATGTGGTTATCTGTTAGTTTATTAGCCCTGTTTTCAGCTCTGTATTGAAGTTTGGATTCTTCAATGGCCGAATATTAATAAGAACATTTTGAAACCCGAGATTGGTAATGTCATTCCGAATCGATTCTGGACATTTAAAACAACCAACCCTGAATTATCATTTATCAAATCCGTCTGTTTTGATTTTTGGGATTTCGGGTTACATTGAGTATTAAACTAAGAACTCGGGAAGGACTCTTAGCTATTAGATCTTAGGATAACTCGAGATTAGAACTATTAGGATTTTGTTTTAACTACTGCAATGTAAATGTTTAGGTGAAGAAGTTTGAAGAGAAAGGAGCTCAAGTGCTAAGGAGACCAGGTAAGTGAATGTATTAAGATTTTCGGCTAATAGAGCCCTACATCGTGGGGGTACTAGGTTGAAATGTCTAATGTTTACCTTATGATTATGAGCTTGTCTGCACTTGAAGGACTTATGTATGTTGCGAGTTATACCATGTGATTACCTGTTAGTGAATGTGAAGTTGTCTGCTCTGGTATGATCCTTGTCATAGTTTGATGAGTTAAAAGCTCTCATGTTCATGCATCATGAATGTTTCTCAAGCATAAGAAAATGTTTTAACGCATGTTTTCCATGAACAAGATATGTATGTATATGTGTATATGTATAAGATTTATACAACGTGGATTAAGTGAGGGTTGGGGGCGGTTCGGCGTATGTCACAGTCCGAAGAAGGACATATGAATACGACCCGCAGTAGGGAACAAGATCAAACTCACTGTCGAACCCCCTTTACCGACACAAATCCTCTCTTGATCCACACAACCTAAATAATGAATATGATCAATGACTACGAATGATGAATATGATCAATGACTATGAATGATGAATATGATCAATGACTATGAAAGATGAATATGATCAATGATTATGAATGATGAATATGATCCATGACTATGAATGATGATTACGAGCAAAGACATGAACAAGAAAAGACTTATGAGCATGTGATTTTCCCAAATTATGCATTCATGCATCCATGTTAGTGTTGCATTCCTTACTAAGCATTAGGCTTATAGTTTAAACCTTATGATGTAGGTGACGAGTTTTCAGGTGAGGAACTCAAGGTCAATGAAGATGTCTAAGCTTTGTTGCTGGAGGATGCTCAGTGTGACAGTGAAGGCTGGATAGGCGATCAAGTTCCCTGGTTATACCCATAGTAAGTCAGAGAAGTTTATGATAAACAGATGACTGAGTAGAATAGAGTTTTCTTATAACAATGAGATGCGGATTTTTAATGGTTTGACTTCAAAGTCTGTTAACGATTTTAAGAATCATTGAATGGTCTGTTTTGCTTAAGCCTTCCGCTATGTGTATCTTGTATAGGATATGGTTTTCACTCATTAGGGTTTATAATTCTTAGGTTAAGATTTAGGTGAATTGTAGTATTTTCTGTTGGATGAGGTTGTTTGATGATTATAGTGTTTTACTGCCATAGGATAGAAGCTGGATGAGGCGTTCATCCGGCTGACGTCATCGGCGGATGTCAATAGATGAGAGTTAAATGATTGAGTCTTCCGGGTGACGTCACCGGAAGATGTAGTATGACGTCACCGGAAGATGTAGTATGTTACTTCATCGGCGGATGTAGAGTGTTTAGCCATCGGATGATGAAAGTGCTATTTTGTCGTCTAGTGATCGGCAGATGTAGAGTGTTTAGCCATCGGATGATGAAAGTGCTATTTTGTCGTCTAGTGATCGGCAGATGTAGAGTGTTTAGCCATCGGATGATGAAAGTGCTATTTTGTCGTCTAGTGATCGGCAGATGTAGAGTGTTTAGCCATCGGATGATGAAAGTGCTATTTTGTCGTCTAGTGATCGGCAGATGTAGAGTGTTTAGCCATCGGATGATGAAAGTGCTATTTTGTCGTCTAGTGATCGGCAGATGTAGAGTGTTTAGCCATCGGATGATGAAAGTGCTATTTTGTCGTCTAGTGATCGGCAGATGTAGAGTGTTTAGCCATCGGATGATGAAAGTGCTATTTTGTCGTCTAGTGATCGGCAGATGTAGAGTGTTTAGCCATCGGATGATGAAAGTGCTATTTTGTCGTCTAGTGATCGGCAGATGTAGAGTGTTTAGCCATCGGATGATGAAAGTGCTATTTTGTCGTCTAGTGATCGGCAGATGTAGAGTGTTTAGCCATCGGATGATGAAAGTGCTATTTTGTCGTCTAGTGATCGGCAGATGTAGAGTGTTTAGCCATCGGATGATGAAAGTGCTATTTTGTCGTCTAGTGATCGGCAGATGTAGAGTGTTTAGCCATCGGATGATGAAAGTGCTATTTTGTCGTCTAGTGATCGGCAGATGTAGAGTGTTTAGCCATCGGATGATGAAAGTGCTATTTTGTCGTCTAGTGATCGGCAGATGTAGAGTGTTTAGCCATCGGATGATGAAAGTGCTATTTTGTCGTCTAGTGATCGGCAGATGTAGAGTGTTTAGCCATCGGATGATGAAAGTGCTATTTTGTCGTCTAGTGATCGGCAGATGTAGAGTGTTTAGCCATCGGATGATGAAAGTGCTATTTTGTCGTCTAGCGATCGGCAGATGTAGAGTGTTTAGCCATCGGACGATGTGAGGGTTTTCTTATCGTTTAGTGACCGGGTCATGTTTTAATTATGCATGTGGGGAACACATGTTCATCGGATGATGTTTCCCTATTTCACCGGAAGATGAAGTATATTTCCTCGCCGGATGATGTAAATAATAATTTGTCGTTTAGTGATCGGATGATATAGAGCTTGTAAGCTATCGGAAGATGTCTTAAATGAACACGTGAATTTCACATGTCTATCGGTAGATGTTTTAAACTGATCACACGAGATGCACGTGATCGTCGGTCGATGCAAGTATTCGCATCTGCCGATAGGTGTTTAAATGAGTCATGTGGGGTGCTCGTGCCATCCGGAAGACGCAGTGTCTATCGGTTGATGCATGCAGACCCATGCAACTTGTACGTCGATTGGAAGCATGTACGAGGGACTAATTTCTCATCCGTTAAGTTGAAGTCTTTAAGCCTGTTAGGTATACTGTTATAAAAAATAAGAAACAGAGAAGAAGAAAAGAGTTCAAATATGAATTAAAGTTTTATGTAAAGTCAAGATATTCGTGGCGATCCTCCCCGGGTCGTTACATTCATCCTGTAGGCTGGTCGGTTAGGTAACATAATGTAACACCCGAGTTTTTCGGGTTTCCGCTCCAAGGCTATTTTCGTAAATAAGTAAATTAGGTCCGTTTTGCGAGCGGATAGTTTTATTAGGACCCTAAAAATTTATGGGGATTTGTAGAAGAATAAGTGAAATTTTAGAAGTCCAAATCGAAAGAGTAATGCTAGAGTTCCCGTTTTAGCCTTTTAGTTTGTTAATTCGTAAAAATAGCAAAATAAGTCCGTTTTGTGAACGGTGAGTTTTGTTAGAACTCTAAGATTAAATTGGAATATTTGGAGAAATAAGGAAATTGCAGAGAAACCGAATCGATGGACTAATTGAAGAATTAAGCATAGAATTGATGGAGGGGCATTTAAGTAATTTGATAAGTAAAAGAAAAATTATAATTTTTATTTATAATTTTTATACAAAAGTTGAATGGCTTCACGATGAAGCCATTCCACCCCGACGCCAAGCGAGCCCCGACGATAGAGAGGGAGACGCGCTACCCTCCGACGGCGACCACGGCTCCGACCACCGTTCAGACGAGCGAACTCCGGCGACCTGAACCAGAGCTCGGTTCGGCCTTCTCCGCGCCAGACCCGACCGAAAACAGGTTGAGTTTCTTCCCTGTTTTCGTTCTGTTCATGGCCGACAGTGGCAAGCTCGATTGAGCTCCGTCCACCGGCCCTTTTTGGTTGCTTTCAGCGTCAATTGGCCGAGCTCGGTGCTGGCATGGATTGCCGAGCAATGAGGAGCTCGGATTTGGGGAAAAATCGAGGGCTAGGTTTTTGGAGCTCGGGTTTTTCGTGTGGGATTCCGAGTTTTCTTATTAGATTATGTTAATTGGATGTTAGGAGGATAGATTAGTGAGGAATTGAGAGAGTTTTGATAAAAAATTGAAAAAGTGAAATTTTGGGAAAAAGGGGCAGTTCGGGTTTTGCCCTTTTTGACCTAGTTCCGATTATTTGTTTTAAAATTCCTCTTGACAGATTAAAATAGGTTATTAGAGGAGTACGTGGCCGCTGGAATCGTTCGATTCCGATAACCGACGCAAAAGTTACGCGCGTTTGAGTTTCGGGTCGGTTTTTACCGAACCCAAATTAGTGGCCCATTTAATTAGGTTTTAGTTGGATTTGGCTAGAGACTTAGTTAGTTTAGAGTTCATTTATTTAGGATCGTTTTAATGCCTTAATTGTGAAATGCTTTAGGTGGAGACGACCTTTGGACGGTGCTCACGGCGTGCTAACGGACGCCAGGTAAGTGGATGTTAGGCTTCCGGCCCTTAAGGCCCTACATCGTGTCACTGTAGGTTTTCTGCTTTGAATGTGGCAGATTAATGAGTCGGGTACTTAGAATGTTAGTTGTTTGTGAAGTTCGTTAAGAATAGTAATAGTCCATGTACCGGAGTGAAATTGTTTGATAATATGGTTTGATGATATGTTTTGATGATATGTCGTACATAGATTTCTCATGCATCATGTTTTAGAAAAAGTACGAAAATGTTTTAGCATAGGATTTCATGATTTAAACGTAGAAACGACAACGATGTAAAACGAAAATGTAAAGTGTCTGAGGGAAGTGGTTCACCCCTCAGATGTAAATTGTGGAACGTCCAAAAAACGTATGATATCTGAGGGAAGTGTTCACCCTTCAGGTAAAGATTTATATGTGGAACTCTAGAGATGGAGAAAGTACGAAATGAAATGAATATGTATGATGAAACGAAATGAAATGAATATGTATGATGAAACGAAATGAAATGAATATGTATGATGAAACGAAATGAAATGAATATGTATGATGAAACGAAATGAAATGAATATGTATGATGAAACGAAATGAAATGAATATGTATGATGAAACGAAATGAAATGAATATGTATGATGAAACGAAATGAAATGAATATGTATGATGAAACGAAATGAAATGAATATGTATGATGAAACGAAATGAAATGAATATGTATGATGAAACGAAATGAAATGAATATGTATGATGAAACGAAATGAAATGAATATGTATGATGAAACGAAATGAAATGAATATGTATGATGAAACGAAATGAAATGAATATGTATGATGAAACGAAATGAAATGAATATGTATGATGAAACGAAATGAAATGAATATGTATGATGAAACGAAATGAAATGAATATGTATGATGAAACGAAATGAAATGAATATGTATGATGAAACGAAATGAAATGAATATGTATGATGAAACGAAATGAAATGAATATGTATGATGAAACGAAATGAAATGAATATGTATGATGAAACGAAATGAAATGAATATGTATGATGAAACGAAATGAAATGAATATGTATGATGAAACGAAATGAAATGAATATGTATGATGAAACGAAATGAAATGAATATGTATGATGAAACGAAATGAAATGAATATGTATGATGAAACGAAATGAAATGAATATGTATGATGAAACGAAATGAAATGAATATGTATGATGAAACGAAATGAAATGAATATGTATGATGAAACGAAATGAAATGAATATGTATGATGAAACGAAATGAAATGAATATGTATGATGAAACGAAATGAAATGAATATGTATGATGAAACGAAATGAAATGAATATGTATGATGAAACGAAATGAAATGAATATGTATGATGAAACGAAATGAAATGAATATGTATGATGAAACGAAATGAAATGAATATGTATGATGAAACGAAATGAAATGAATATGTATGATGAAACGAAATGAAATGAATATGTATGATGAAACGAAATGAAATGAATATGTATGATGAAACGAAATGAAATGAATATGTATGATGAAACGAAATGAAATGAATATGTATGATGAAACGAAATGAAATGAATATGTATGATGAAACGAAATGAAATGAATATGTATGATGAAACGAAATGAAATGAATATGTATGATGAAACGAAATGAAATGAATATGTATGATGAAACGAAATGAAATGAATATGTATGATGAAACGAAATGAAATGAATATGTATGATGAAACGAAATGAAATGAATATGTATGATGAAACGAAATGAAATGAATATGTATGATGAAACGAAATGAAATGAATATGTATGATGAAACGAAATGAAATGAATATGTATGATGAAACGAAATGAAATGAATATGTATGATGAAACGAAATGAAATGAATATGTATGATGAAACGAAATGAAATGAATATGGAATATGTATGATGAAACAAATGAAATGATATGTATGACGAAACGAAACGAAATGAATATGAACGATGAACGAAACGAAATGATTATGTACGATGAAACTGTAGAAACTGCATATTTTAAGTAAAATGTTTTAAATCATATAGTGCAATCCCCTTACTAACGCATTAGGGCTTACTGTTTATGTTGCATGATGTAGGTGACAGGTGTGACTCGATGACAAAGATAGGTGGTCGACGGATGGTGCTCGTGGCGACGGGGTGTGTTTTGGTTTGGCTAGATGATCCGATGGTGTGCCCCGAACTGTTTTGGTGGCGAATGGATGTGAGTTAGTTTTGTTGGTTAGAAAGGTGATGGATTTTAGGGTGTATATTTAAGTTTAATATTCAGGAAATTTTATAGTGGATATAGGTTTGAAGTAGTACTATTTTGAATGATTTGTTAATGTATGTCCTTGATGATGTTTTAGGGAATTTAGTGCTTATGCTCGATGTATGTTTTGAGGATTTGATTCGGTTTTGTTTGTGAAAGCATCAAAGTGTTTAAGTATGTAGATTGAATGTTTTGATAGAAAGATGTATGAATAGTCGAGTTTTGATGTATATGTAGTGGTAGTAGATTGTTTAGAATGTAGAGTCTTAATTTTAGAAATATACTGGAACTGCTTGGGTTATTTTTAACAGGTAAGGATAAGCTCGATTTTTAGAGCGATCCATGCAGTTTGTTTTCTTGAATTTATCTGAAATTGTAGGTTATATTAGTGTCATGTTTTGATGATCGAGGAATGAGTGATTTTAAGGGATTTCAACAATCCGAGACTTCAATTTAATGGTTTAGAAGTCGAAACGTTATGAGTGATATAAAAAGAAAAATTCACGTGGTTACGAGAGTTTAAAGTTAAGGTTACGTTAGGGTTAGTTTGTTTAAGGGTTTTGGGTTATGTTTAAAGTAAAAATGAAAAAGTTTATGCAAAAAATACGAGGGCTTAGGTAATGATTATGTCACGGCAAGTCCGTGGCGGCCCTGATCGGGTTGGGGTCGTCACACATAACCTCTGGTTGTAAATCTATCTGGTGTTCTATACCCTGTAGAGGTGGTAATCCTAGTGGTATCTCCATGGGAAAAATAATTTGAAATTACTTGAGTAATTTTTATACAGAAATAGATATGTCTCCTAATTCCAAACTATATCTTTAAACATAACCATGATAAAATAATCTCTTTTTAGCATAGATGCTTCTAGTTTTCCTTTGGTCATGAAGAGACTTGCCTTGTTTTTCTCTTCTCTTCTAGTAATATCTTCGTTAGCTATTTGTTAGAGTGTCATAGATGCTAGTCTAATTGTTTTACCTCCAAACTTCAAGGAGTATTTGTTTAAAAATCCGTTATGGTTTACCTTTTTGTCATATTGTCATGGTCGTCCTAAAAGTAGGTGGCTCGCATTCATTGGAAACACGTCATAAAGGACAGAATTCTTATACTTTCTCATAGTGAATTCGATAGTCACTTGCTTGGTTACTTTAACGTCATCCCTGTCATCTAACCATCTTAAATTATAGGGGTTGAGGTTGTGTGGTAGTCTCTAGACCTAATTTAGTGACTATGTCCTTGGAAGCTACGTTGGTACAACTTCCTCCGTCGATTATTAATGAACACAACTTATCATTGACAAAACATCGACTGTGAAAGATGTTTTCATGTTGACAGTCTTCCTTCGGGTTCTTTGACATGAAGACTCGACAAATGACCTCAATAGAGATCTTTCTAGAGCATGAAAAACTTCATCGTCAGATTTACTTCTTTCCTCCATTTCTACTTCTTTATGCTCGTCCTCACTTTCAAGTTCTCCAGTGGCATCCTTGATTACCATGGTACGACGGTTTGGACACTCAGCCATATAATAACCCAAACCTAAACCTTGAATAACTTGATGTCACATGTTTTTGGTTTGTTGGTATCTTATCTGACAAACTTGCTACTTGTATCTTTAGGAGGCCAATTACTAGTAAAAGGCTTTTTCCATCAAACTTAGTGGTAGCCTTGTTGTTTTCTTATGGTTTAGGGGTAAACTTGGGGGCATAGTTGGTTTTCTTCTTCCTCTTAAGTTGTATCTCAACCTTTAAGGCCAACTGTATGACCATATCCAATGAATCCAGTGGGTGCAACTCCACCGTGTCTCTAATTTCTCAGTTTAGTCCACGTATAAACATAGCTGTCACATGTTCCTTAGGTTCTTCTAATCCTCCATAAATTTTGAGTGTCTCAAATTCCGTGAGATATTCCTTAACTGATTGATTGCCCTGTATGTGTAACGAACCCAGATCCTATACCCTTAATATTTTTCGTAGAATTTTTCATTTTTAAACATTGAGCAAATTTTGACTTTGAAAACTCCAATCGAAGTCACGGTCGATAGCATCATTTGAAAATTCATTTAAGGAAATCATTTATATATTTAACATAAATCAAAGAAAGAAATCAGCATTCAGTCGCGGCAAGGGGCAAAATTGCCCAACTTTTAACAGCCGATCGATCGGCCAGCGTTATGGAAATTCTAGAACGTTTGGCCTTGCTAGCCGATCGATCGCCCGTTTCTAGCGATCGATCGACTAGCGCCCTAGAATTTCTTCCAGAACGTAGCCGAGCTGACCGATCGATCGCCCCTTTTGGCGATCGTTCGGCATGCTCTCTGGAATCCGAATTCCAGAGAGCTGCCTTCTTTTTCTTTAACACCCTGCACACCTCACACACTTCACAATTTTCTTCCTCAACCATTTCCCTTCATCAGCCAACACTCAGTTACAAATTCAACGTAATAACTCATCTACCCTCATACATTTTTCCATTTCATCAATCACCCAAAAACCTACTCGAAACGTATTAGAAAATGTAGCAAAATTTCATAAAAACGAACTGCGTGGATCCATTTAAAAACTGAGCATATCCCTACGAGTTTAAAAATATCCAAGCAGTTCCAGTAAACTTTCGAAATAAAATCATCATTTCCTATGCATCTTAATGCCATAGCATTAACATAAAAACCTGTCTTTGCGTTAGGGGTGTACGTGGTCCGGTCCGGTCCGATTTTGAGAAAAATTAGGACTGGACCAATAATATTCGGTTTTTCATTTTTAGGATCAGTACCATCAAAATTTTTTTAAGGCTCAGACCAGAACTGAACCAGAAATTCAGTTCTGGTTCTGGTCCGGTTCCGGTTTTCCTATTAATCTAACAAAGAAAGTAATACCAAATTAACATAAACAAAAACAACAACAACAAATGATTTACTGTAAATCATCCCAACACAGCAACAAAAACAGCAAAGCTGAAACATCTGCCAAAACAGCAACAACAGCAAAAACAACAAACAAAAACAACAAAAACAACTATATCATCACAAAAACAGCAAATTCACTGGAACATCGAGGCCAAAACAGAACCAACAACAAAAAAAACAACTAAATCATCAAAAAAACAGCAACAAAAAGAGCAAAATGAAATTACAATATGCTGGCAAACTAACACAAACAAATGCTCTCGGTGAATCTTCATTTTTAAACAGAAATATGGAAAGGAAGAATGGGAAAGCTATGGCCATTACTTGGGCAACTGGGGTGAGGGGGAAGCCGTAAATCTAGTCATAGAAAGCCAAGATCTGGATTCTAATTCCAGCTCCGTTTGCTGGCCGGTGATTGATAATCTTCTTCTCAAAACCATGAAAACTCTCGCTCAAGAAAGTGGTAAGATTGCTGGCAAAAAGTTTAAATTTAAGGATTTTCTAATCTTCTGGGTAAAATGCAGGAAACTTATTGGTCAACGGCGGATTTGAATATGGCCCAGATTTTCCAATCACCTCTACAGAAGGAATCCTCCTTGATTCATCCCCAAGTCAGATCTTCTCCCCGTTGCGATAATGGGCGATTGTAGGAACAATAAAATACATAGATTCCAAACACTTCTTTGTCCCAAAAGGCGATGCTGCCGTCGAGGAAATGAATAGCTGTTGTTGGTACTTACTCAGAGTCCAAAGAGCTCCGATTCAGATTGAAGGCGTCGGCGACGGCTGAGAGAGAAGATTGACGTTGAACTAAAGATTAGGCTTCGGGGCTTCGGGGCTTCGGCTTCGATTTCGGCGACGGCGACAGCGACGGTGAGCGCGAGACAACCCTCCTCTCTGGCTCTCCCCTCTCCTCTGATGTTTCGACAGAAATGAAAAATTAGGTTCAATTTCTGCAGATTTTTTCTTTTCTTCCTTTCTTACGTGGTCCGGTTCGGCTTTTCAGGTTTTTGTCAATAAACTCGAAAACCGAACCAAATATTTCCATTCTGCTCAAGCAGAACCGAAATTTATTTTTTTAAAAACAAAAACCGACCAGAACCGGACCAAATAGTTCGGTTCTGGTCTGGTTCATCGGTCCGGGTGGGTTTTGTACACCCCTACTTTGCGTACATTTTCCTACAAGATTATCCAGAAAACCGTTATCAATCATTATCGTTAACTAGTTTCAAGATTCTCCTAAAATTACCCTTATATATATACCTTTATCCACCTAATGTACTTAAAACACCTATACATCGTCTCCATGGGTTAAAAGTCGCCTCGACTGCCCAGCGCACTCCCACGGGCACCCTTCTTCAATCAGTGTGCTCTTCGAGTAGAGGAACATCGTCCTCACCTGTTTCAATATCACCTACACCATAGAGACATTCTATGAGCTAAGTGCTCAGTAAATCTATGTAAATGAGAATGCATGCTATGCATATGCTATTTGTAAAATCATGCGTTCATTTTCATTCTTTCATTACATAACATAGGGTATCACCGGGGGTTGACTCTCACCAGATGGAGAGGACACATCTGGCGGTTACATAGCCCTTTTCATCTACTAGGGGAAAACATGCTCCTCCTCTCAGGAAAGTCATGTCTGAACCCCACCCCGACATGACCATGATTACATACATTCTTATCTGTTATTAATCGTTTCTTTTCATGAAAGCATAGTGCGGAAAATTCGTTTTCATGCTTTTTCGAAAACTATGATGCGTGAGCATGAACAATGCATTAATCATTAGAAAGTAAGAAATAATGCATAAAACTTAGGAAAGACGTGCTATAATCATAAACATCCTAACTACCCATCCAACCTACGCTAAAGCAATGAAGTCAACAAATCCTCGATCAAGAGACTCTCTTATAGTGTAGGCCGGATCGGCCAAACAAGTCACAAATATTTACCTCGTGTCCTTAGCGCACTGAGCTCCGTCCACGAGCGTTGTTCACCTAAAACAATTCATAACATTGTTTATTAAAACCAGGACTAAACAATCAAATTTCAAAAACTAACGAAGCTCCTAGCTAAAGGAAATTTCCTAAAATTCTAATTTACTTCTCTCGGGCATTTCATCAAGCAATTCGCGCTCAAGAATAACAAAACCTCCATTAATGGAGTTTTCCCAAGTTTCCAACCTCCAAATTTGCAATTCAAACATTAATACTGCCTAACTACTTCCAATAATTGCAAATACATCCACAAAAGTCATAAATAGGGTAAACCTAGCCGTTTCTAACATAACCCAGCTATTTCGGTAAAACTCTAAATGAAATCCTAACCGTTTAAACCCTAGAAATCGAGAACCAACTATCCAAAAGCATAGAATCTTACCTAGAATGCTTCTTGGAGAAGAAAACGTGAAGAACCAGAGTTGATCGAAGGGAAAATCGGTGATGAATCGTGGAGAGCCGTAGGGGCAATGGAGAAATCGCTAGAGAAGAAGTTCTCTCTGGAGAATTTTGTTGAGTGTGGGAGAAGAGAGGGGTAATGTGATTTTTAATGAATTTTGACATGCAAAATTACTATTTTGCCCTTTCTGTTTAATTATTCACTTAGTTCATTATTTAGCTATAGATTCGGTTTCTCCAAATTTCTTTGTTTTACCACAAATTCTGATTTATTACTAGGGCTTTAATAAAACTTTTTGTTCACAAAACGGACCTAGGTTGCTATTTTTACTAAAATACTCTTTATATTACGAGAAATATCAAAACTCATAAATCGGGCATTACATCTCCAAAAATTCCCTTATTCCTCCAGATACTCTAGTTTATTCATAGGGCTCCAATAAAATTTTTTGTTTGCAAAACGGACTTAATTTGATATATTTATGAAAATACCATTGTTTAGCGGAAAATCAAAAACTCGTAAAACCGGCTGTTACATTCCATCCACCTTATTTAAAATTTTGTCTTCAAAATTTGACTTAGCTTATAGTCCTTGATATTATCGTCTCACGTCTTGCAGCCTTATACCTTGACTTACAATCATTCTGTTCTTTCGAGTCTCTTCCCTCCATCTCTCAAAATCAAATTTTCCTTTAAGAACTTCGATTCTATCCAAACTTAGGGTCAATCTCTATGGGTTCTAAACCAAAATCCCTAAAATTAAATGATGCAACATTAGCCTCCTGACCACATCCACTGTATTTGATTTGAATAATCACGTCCTTGGTTATGCCTCGCATGCTAATAAATTCCTAAGTCTCCAATTTGAATAACCAACTGCATTTATATGCACATAAATAATTTACATATACGTTGGCTTCCACTTAATCATCCATAAGTTAAACTTCCTTACCCTTCTGACTTGGCCTTATATTTGGGCTTCCTTAACCAAGGCTTAATTCCAGTCCCCGGTTTCCTAATGAAGCAAACTTTAAAGTTTTCTTCCATCGAGGTCTTTCCTCAGCTGTTCCTTTAGATCATAGCTATATCTAAGCTTCCTAACTCCAACTAGATTGAATGCCTAAAATTTCCTCCAACTCCTGGGCTGTAACTCAAACTTCTGCACAATCTCATCGACTCTGTCCATAGTCAGAATGCACGCCCACTCCATTTCTACCTTATCTCTAGTAATGATCCGAATGATCCGTCATAACTATTTCATCAATAGTATTTCTTGGTCACGTACTTTCTTGAGCAACTCACCTATTGTTGACGACTATTTCGGTGTAGGCTTCTCAACTAAAATTCCAATATTATATTTTGCAATTATCTCAACAAAATACTTCAAGGGCTTAACGAGTTCATTTGGGAGCCAAAGTCACTACCCTCTTAAGATCCTGATTCCCTTGTGAATAAGATCTTATAAACATCACATTTCATTATAAGCTACAATGACGAGCTCCCTCGTTATACCCTTAACTGAATTCTCATATAATCTACATTACACTCTGTTTGTCTTACTTAATTCCTTTCAAACTCCGAGTGCTATCAAGTCCCTAAATTTCATCCTCAATACGCTCTAAACTATTCATTCTAACCTTAGGTCATTTGCTTATTCATTGGTATCGACTTGTCAAATACAAGTCGAACCTCTGAAATTTTCTAACTTAGCCTCGCTTCTAAAGTTTACTTAAATAGCTTCGGTGTAATTCCCCATTCTCCTTATTCGATAAATCGTGAATTTCACAATTCGCACGACATTAAACACTAAACTAAACTTCCAATCTTAACCATTCGTTTAACCCAACAATCCCTTGCACTTATCCCTAATATCGCACAAGGATCTCTTCGAAGTTACTAAATGGTCTACCCTCTTTCGTTCCTTCTTGTTGGGTTCTAATATTCTACTTGACTCCCGTGTAACGATTCATCCAACAATCTCCTTGTTTGAAAACTTGTTGTAGGTTAGTTCACACCTTTAATCCAATCTCCTCGAATTCTCGAATCTTACATTTTTATTTTCCAATAATTTAAAACATCTCCTCATTAAGGCTAACCTTCCTAGTTCTTCGAACATTGATGTTCCTACTTCCATCCTGGAGGTAAGCCTCACGTTTGTAGTTCTCAACTTAAACTATATTAACTATAGACTCACTCTGGTTGGATCGCCATCCCTTCCATGGTCATTCTAGTTGTTTTAAACCCTTAAGCACAACCTCCAATTCAAGTGCTAAACTTTTCTTCCAGTAGTTATTGTGTTTGGGTTTCTAAGTTCCATGTAGCTCTTATTGTAACAACCCCAGCGGGGCCGTGACATAATCATAAACATCCTTTTGTTATTTGCTAGTTAGTTCTCTTTTCATCTTGTCCTCTTGTTATTATTATATTATTTTTTTTGTTTCTTTCCTTAAACAGAACTCAGAGACATTACAACGTCAGACGAAACTGAACCCTTCATAAACTCGACTTCTCCATTACACTTTTGTCTTACTATATCACAGAATTGAATGACAATGCTCGGACATCAGTCACATAACAAAATCGGGCAGAAAAGACATGCCCTCAAACCACCCGACTCCATCGTTCTCGAGCTGCATGGATATGCAGGCGTTTATGGATAGGGGACACATCGCCCGATTGTCACGTGCACTTCGCGTGCCTCATTAGTCATCGCCCGATAGAAAAGACAACCTACCGATGGGCATGTGCAATGCATGTGGTATTCTTTAGACTTGCCCAAAACACAAGACGACAAACCTTATTACTTACCTCCATCGATAGCCTAAACGACAACGTTTAAACCACTTCTGCCGAGGACGCAGCCAATTCCGATTACTCATCTTTACTCACATCATCCGATTACTCATCTTTACTCACATCATCCGATTACTCATCTTTACTCACATCATCCGATTACTCATCTTTACTCACATCATCCGATTACTCATCTTTACTCACATCATCCGATTACTCATCTTTACTCACATCATCCGATTACTCATCTTTACTCACATCATCCGATTACTCATCTTTACTCACATCATCCGATTACTCATCTTTACTCACATCATCCGATTACTCATCTTTACTCACATCATCCGATTACTCATCTTTACTCACATCATCCGATTACTCATCTTTACTCACATCATCCGATTACTCATCTTTACTCACATCATCCGATTACTCATCTTTACTCACATCATCCGATTACTCATCTTTACTCACATCATCCGATTACTCATCTTTACTCACATCATCCGATTACTCATCTTTACTCACATCATCCGATTACTCATCTTTACTCACATCATCCGATTACTCATCTTTACTCACATCATCCGATTACTCATCTTTACTCACATCATCCGATTACTCATCTTTACTCACATCATCCGATTACTCATCTTTACTCACATCATCCGATTACTCATCTTTACTCACATCATCCGATTACTCATCTTTACTCACATCATCCGATTACTCATCTTTACTCACATCATCCGATTACTCATCTTTACTCACATCATCCGATTACTCATCTTTACTCACATCATCCGATTACTCATCTTTACTCACATCATCCGATTACTCATCTTTACTCACATCATCCGATTACTCATCTTTACTCACATCATCCGATTACTCATCTTTACTCACATCATCCGATTACTCATCTTTACTCACATCATCCGATTACTCATCTTTACTCACATCATCCGATTACTCATCTTTACTCACATCATCCGATTACTCATCTTTACTCACATCATCCGATTACTCATCTTTACTCACATCATCCGATTACTCATCTTTACTCACATCATCCGATTACTCATCTTTACTCACATCATCCGATTACTCATCTTTACTCACATCATCCGATTACTCATCTTTACTCACATCATCCGATTACTCATCTTTACTCACATCATCCGATTACTCATCTTTACTCACTTCATCCGATCACAAAATGACAACGTTTAAACCACTCCTGCCGATGACGTCAGCCGGATGATTTACTCATCCGATCAAAACAGCAGTACTCACATCATCCGATTACTCATCTTTACTCACTTCATTCGATCACAAAACGACAAAGTTTAAACTACTCCTGCCGATGACGTCAGCCGGATGATTTACTCATCGATCAAAACAGCACTACTCACATCATCCGATTACTCATCTTTACTCACATCATCCGATCACAAAACGACAAAGTTTAAACTACTCCTGCCGATGACGTCAGCCGGATGATTTACTCATCCGATCAAAACAGCACTACTCACATCATCCGATTACTCATCTTTACTCACATCATTCGATCACAAAACGACAAAGTTTAAACTATTCCTGCCGATGACGTCAGCCGGATGATTTACTCATCCGATCAAAACAGCACTACTCACATCATTCGATCACAAAACGACAAAGTTTAAACTACTCCTGCCGATGACGTCAGCCGGATGATTTACTCATCCGATCAAAACAGCACTACTCACATCATCCGATTACTCATCTTTACTCACATCATCCGATTACTCATCTTTACTCACATCATCCGATTACTCATCTTTACTCACATCATCCGATTACTCATCTTTACTCACATCATCCGATTACTCATCTTTACTCACATCATCCGATTACTCATCTTTACTCACATCATCCGATTACTCATCTTTACTCACATCATTCGATCACAAAACGACAAAGTTTAAACTATTCCTGCCGATGACGTCAGCCGGATGATTTACTCATCCGATCAAAACAGCACTACTCACATCATCCGATTACTCATCTTTACTCACATCATCCGATAGACTTTACCCTAAAGACAGGAAACCTTAAGTTATTAAACGACTTCTACTGACAGAAAACATCCATCGGTGGGCAAACACCTTTGACATTTACCCAAAGAGGACATCCAAATTTTCACACACTCTCATCATGACAATATAATCCTGCTATGACAATATAATCCTGCTATGACTTAAACATAAACTCAATCTGAGTATGCATAGCGGAAGACTTCATTAAAACAGACCATCATATATATATGAATTCTCAGAATCATTCTCGAGCTCAGAAGCTAAAACAGATAATATCTAAAAAAAATGACTCTCTTAAGAGAAACCCCATCCTACTTAGAAATTGTATCGGTCATATTCTAGTATCTAATGACATGAGAAAACTCATCCTACTTTAACCTCAGTTTTCGTAATCCTTACTGACATCACATGAGCAGTAACCACGCACTGTCACCCTGAGCACCATCCAACAACCAGCCTTAGACATCTTCGCTGAATTTAGAGTCCTCACCTGTTAATTCTTCACCTACATCATAAGGTTTAAACTATAAGCCTAATGCTTAGTAAGGAATGCAATGCTAACATGTATGCATGAATGCACAGTTTAAAGAAAATATATATTCTCATAAATCTTTTCTTGTACTTGTTCATGTTCGTGCTCATATTCATCATTCATATTCATCATTTATATTCATCATTTACGTTGTATGGATTAAGGGAGGATTTGTGCCGGTAAAAGGGGTTCGACAGGGAAAGTGTACATAGTCCCTTGCGGGTCGTATTCTTGGTCTCTCTTTTGGACAGTGACAAACGCCAAACCGCCTCCAACCCTCTCCTAATCCATGTTGCATAGGTTTCATATTCATATCTTGTTCATGAGAGAAAACATGCACTTAAATAACAGGCAAAAACTCAGATAATCTTTAAACATCGAAAAACAGTTTCTAACTAGCACCCCTGTGATGTAGGGCCCTAATGGCCGGGCAATCCTACACATTCACTTACCTGGTTTCCTTAGCAAATGGAGCACTTCTCTGCAATCTTCTTCACCTAGAACATTTCACATTACAGAGTTAAACAAAACCCTAAAAGTCCTAACCAATAGTTATCCTAGAATCTAACACATTTGTACTTCTAGGTTCTCTAGTCAGCACCTTGTGTGCGTGGATTCAATTTCCAGATCCTAAATAATCAGATTCAACCTAGCAAATGTACACAGTCGATTATCTAAATGTCCAGATTCGAATCGGAAATGCCATTACTAAATGCGGATTAAAATGTCACTAAAATAACTCTGCCATTGAAGAATCCGAAACTACAGAGCTTAGCTGAAAAACAGAGCTTAAAATGGTTAACCAGCAACTACATTGTCGAGTCTTACCTAGGGTGTGAATTCGTCGGGGTGGAGAGTGAAGAATCGGTCGCCGAAAGGAGTTGTAGCTGGCTGAGAGAGAGAGAGCTCTGGAGAAGAGAGAAATCACCGAGAGTGAATGTGTCGGCTACAGTGAGGTTTTAGTGAGGTTTAAGGTTTCCATTTTCTATTTATACCAATTGCAATCCCTCATAATTATAATTCTGCCACCACACAATTAGCAATCAAATAAGCCTTGGCATTAAATTCAAATCAAATGACCAAAAATAAAGGTGACAGTTAATTCGGTTAAGAAGATCACCTGGCTGGGATTGTCGGGTGTTACACTTATGCTTCTGCTTCATAACCTCTAATCAAACAATGCCCAATGCACGACGTGTCTACTACTCACCGATCATTCTTAACTTCACTAGGTCTCCCCTTTATAGTATGTCGATCGTAACCTTTTTGCGAAATGAGCAATCTTCCATTACCGACTAGTCTTCTCAGACGACAATTATCTCCTGGAGATTGGCCAATTTTGTTACTATAGTATTACCTTTTGTATAACCTTGATTCTTTTATTGTCTCGAGATTTGTTAACTTTCCAACTCCAAGTAAATTCTCTTATCTTCTTCATCAATATTGGTCGACATGAACACCCCTACGTAATCGCTCAGATCTTACATCTACCTCGTTGCATTGCTTCATCACCCCTTTACAAGAGATATCGACACTTTGCACACCCGTTCAACAATCTACTTAAAACTCTTGAGTGCTACCCTTGTTCAGATACTCCCAACTTTACGTGAATCTAGGATGTTCGAATATCTACTATATTTACTTACTTGCTTATACACACTAACGGTATCTCGATAAATCTAAAGTATCCTTGAGTAAGTTTTACATCAAATCTTCAAATTTCTCTTTCATTGATCATATTCTAAAACCCTAAAGGTTTGTCAACAAGGGTCTAGTTTCTATATATTTAAATCTTATATCTCGTAAATTGTATCCTTCTAATGGTAACTCAATCCTAAGTATACAACTTCCTGTGGTTAAGTCAGGTTAATCCTATAATCGCATAACTCTCTTTCTATAAGGTTTATATTGTCCTGTATCTAACCTACTGCCTTCTCGTCGAGGTTCACCTAGGAACCCCTTCTTACCCACCTTCTACCATTCTTTTACCTCTCTATTCTCAAGCCTACTTTTATCTATCGTACACATTTTGTCATTAAGTGATCGCTCCACTACCCCTTTCTATTCTATTGTTCTTTGATTCATTAACTGGGGAGATAAAACCCCACATGAAACAGCTAATGGTTGGGCAATTTTCTCGTCTCCGATTGGGGCAATTATCATCGGTGTGACTCTCTCCTGATTATTAGCCGTTCTTGGACAATTATGGGTGTACTGCCTCCCCACATCTAAAGCACTTATCTGCACCCACTCTACAGGCGCCATAGTGCTTCTTTTGGCAATTAGGACACTGAGGTTTCTGGGAAGTTCCTTGTGCCTGTTTTCCTTTGCCTTGGCCATTCCTTCCCTCGTACGACCTTTTAACACCTCTTTGTTGCTTTTCCTCCACTCGGTGCGGTTGAAACCCTATGAGGAACCTATCCATACCGTGGTTACTGGGAGCAATAACCACTTGGGTTCTTGGGGCCTCTCGGTTTATCAATGTCTCAAGCTGGGGAGATTTCCTGCTTATATGTTGCAATTGTCGGTCTAGTTGTTAAGCTTGTTGGGCAATGACATCCCTCAATAGATCTATGGTGTCATCCCTCTCATCCCTATCATTAACTTAACGAACCATTTTGTTAACCTATAAAATTTAAAGACAACAATTCTAAGAAAGCAAAACAAAGAAATCTTAAAAACGTACTTACAGTTGAAAAAGCATGTCCGCGTAGTGACTTGCGCAGTCGAGCAGTCTACAGAATCGATTTTAAAACTCAGGGGCTCTGATACCATAACTGTAACGAACCCATATCCTATACCCTTAATATTTTTCATAGAATTTTTTGTTTTTAAACATTGAGCAAATTTTGACTTTGAAAACTCCAATCGAAGTCACGGTCGATAGCATCATTTGAAAATTCATTTAATGAAATCATTTATATATTTAACATAAATAAAAGGAAGAAATCAGCATTCAGTCGCGTCAAGGGGCAAGATTGCCCAACTTTTAACAGCCGATCGATAGGCCAGCGTTCTGGAAATTCCAGAACGCTTGGCCTTGCTAGCCGATCGATTGCCCGTTTCTGGCGATCGATCGACTAGCGCTCTGAAATTTCTTCCAGAGCGTAGCCGAGCTGACCATCGATCGCCCCTTTTGGCGATCGATCGGCATGCTCTTTGGAATCCGAATTCCAGAGAGCTACCTTCTTTTTCTTCAACACCTTGCACACCTCACACACTTCACAATTTTCTTCCTCCACCATTTCCCTTCATCAGCCAACACTCAGTTACAAATTCAACGTAATAACTCATCTACCCTCCTACATTTCTCCATTTCATCAATCACCCAAAAACCTACTCGAAACGTATTAGAAAACGTAGCAAAATTTCATAAAAACGAATTGCATGGATCCGTTTAAAAACTGAACATATCCCTACGAGTTTAAAAATATCCAAGTAGTTTCAATAAACTTTCAAAATAAAATCATCATTTCTTATGCATCTTAATACCATAGCATTCACATAAAAACCTGTCGTTGCGTACATTTTTCTACAAGATTATCTAGAAAACTGTTATCAATCATTATCGTTAACTAGTTTCAAGATTCTCCTAAAATTACCCTTATATATATATATATATCTTTATCCACCTAATGTACTCAAAACACCTATACATCGTCCCCACGGGTTAAAAGTCTCCTCGACTACCCAGCGCACTCCCACGGGCACCCTTATTCAACTAGTGTACTCTTTGGGTGGAGGAACATCGTCCTCACCTGTTTCAATATCACCTACGCCATAGAGACATTCTATGAGATAAGGGCTCAGTAAATCTACGTAAATGAGAATGCATGCTATGCATATGCTATTCGTAAAATCATGCGTTCATTTTCATTCTTTCGTTACATAACATAAGGTGTCACTGGGGGTTGACTCTCACCAGATGGAGAGGGCACATCTGGCGGTTAGATAGCCCTTTTCATTTACCGGGGGGAAAACATGCTCCTCCTCTTAGGAAAGCTATGTCTGAACCCCACCCCGACATGACCATGATTACATACATTCTTATATTTTATTAGTCGTTTCTTTTCATGAAAACATAGTGCGGAAAATTCGTTTTCATGCTTTTTCGAAAACTATGATGCGTGAGCATGAACAATGCATTAATCATAAGAAAGTAAGAAATAATGCATAAAACTTAGGAAAGACGTTCTATAATCATAAACATCCTAACTACCCATCCAACCTACGCTAAAGCAATGAAGTCATCAAATCCTCGATCAAGAGACTTTCTTATAGTATAGGCTGGATCGGCCAAACAAGTCACGAAGACTTACCTCGTGTCCTTAGCGCACCGAGCTCCGTCTACGAGCGTTGTTCACCAAAGGCAATTCATAACATTGTTTATTAAAACCGGGCCTAAACAATCAAATTTCGAAAACTAATGAAGCTCCTACCTAAAGGAATTTTCCTAAAATTCTAATTTACTTCTCTCAGACATTTCATCGAGCAATTGGTGCTCAAGAATAACAAAACCTCCATTAATGGAGTTTTCCCAAGTTTCCAACCTCCAAATTTGCAATCCAAACATTAATACCGCCTAACTACGTCCAATAATTGCAAATACGTCCACCAAAGTCATAAATAGGGTAAACCTAGCTGTTTCTAACATAACCCGGCTATTTTGGAAAAACCCTGAACGAAACCCTAACCGTTTAAACCCTAGAAATTGAGAACCAACTGTCCAAAAGCATAGAATCTTACCTAGAATGCCGCTTGGAGAAGAAAAGGTGAAGAACCGGAGTTGATAAGAGGGAGAATCGGTGATGAACCGTGAATAGCCATAAGGGCGATGGAGAAATCGCCAGAGAAGAAGTTCTCTCTGGAGAATTTTGTTGAGTGTGGGAGAAGAGAGGGGTAATGTGATTTTTAATGAATTTTGACATGCAAAATTACTATTTTGCCCTTGTTTAATTATTCACTTAGTTCGTTATTTAGCTATCGATTCAGTTTCTCCAAATTTTCTTATTTCACCACAAATTCGGATTTATTACTAGGGCTCTAATAAAACTTTCCGTTCACAAAATGGACATAGTTTGCTATATTTAATAAAATACCCTTTATATTACGAGAAATATCAAAACTCATGAATCGGGCGTTACATCTCCAAAAATTCTCTGATTCCTCCAGATACTCTAATTTACTCATAGGGCTCTAATAAAACTTTTCATTCACAAAACGGGCTTAATTTGATATATTTACAAAAATGTCATTGTTTAGTGAAAAATCAAAAACCCGTAAAACCGGGTGTTACAGTATGAGATTGTGCATTTGTAGGAATAATTCCTGTTTGTAATGACTAGGAACAAACCTCTTCCTCATGAGAGTTCTCATAGCTCTCCAAGTGGTGATAGGGTTATCTCCAACCCGTATTCTTTGGGCCTTTAGGTTAGCCCACCAAAGTGCGGTGTAGCCTAAGAGTTCGACAGACACTAATTGTAGTTTAACTTTATCTAGATAATCATAGTAGCGAATACCTTCTCAACTTTGTCTAACTAATCTAGGAAGGTGTCTCCAGCACATGTTCCATTGAATGAGGGAATAGATAACTTAATGCTCCTAAGGTCTTCATTGTCTCTTCGTCGGTTTCAAAGAAAATTCTCTTCTTCGTCCAAATTCCATTCTTCATCATCAAAGTATTCATGGCCTTGGTACCTTCTTCTAGGGTTTAGTCCATTCTTCATTAAAAGATCCTTGGTTTTGAAATCTTCTCCTAGGTGTGGTCTCTTGAGATGGGAAAAGTTCTCGGTTTGGAAATCTTCTCCTAGATGTGGTCTCTTACAATGGAAAAGGTTCTTGGTTTGGAAATCTTTTCCTAGGGTTTTCATTTCTCCTAGGGTTTTTCCTTCTTGGTGTGGTTTCATGAAATGACGCTATATGATTGTAATGCCTTCAGTCCTTTATAGCATTTTAAAATCTTAGCCTCATGCCATTGAGTTGTTTGCCTAACTTACTAAACAATCCATTCATTTGTCCATGCATGCTAGACTCTCCCTTTTGGTGGGTGTGAGTCTCGGTTTGAGGTATTTCTTTGCCCCGTGATTGTTCATGATTAATATTATATTTAATAAAACACCTTGTTGTCATCTTTATGGATCTACGTAATTCCTAAAGTTTAAGGAATGTATTAGAGGATATTATTAGGATACGATGTGATTATTGATTCGTTTAATAATTAGTTTGTCAATTAGTTTTTTGTAAGGTAATTATCCAAAATTCTTGGGGATCTTTCAATTATAAGTTGTAATGACACTACCTACTTTCCTAAAATATTAGAACAATTGCTTTCATTTTTGTTACTCAATGTTTTAATTTGCTAGAATTTTAAACACAATAATCGGATCAAAATTAATAGAACTTTAGGTTTAAAACCTTCCTTGATTTTTGCTATCATCCAATTAGAACAAAATCTCAATAATATAAATGTGTGATAACAATGATCATGCAAATCTAATTAAGCACTAATAAGGATTCTTCTAATTCGGTTAATAATCTTAGCTATCAAACTTTTTTAACCAATAGAATGATATGGAATAGCCTAAGGTTTAGAAACCCTCCTCGGCCGATTGAAAATTTTACCGATTATGAATCACTTAAATACTTCAATCACAATATGCAATAATTATTCAAAACACACCATAATACGTACAATGGAAGCACCTTGTGCTCTGATACCAAATGAAGCAAAATTGACCTACAAAGATCCGAGTTAAACCCACAAATATGGCAATTATGTTCGGTGCTTGGTGCAACCAAGAACACTCTAAATCAATGTGCAACAAAGTAAGCTAATGAATAGAAAATTAAATGAAACTTGACGTGAATATTATCTAATGAATGATGATCCAAGATCTATGAGAATAATAAGAGAATATGCCACAAAAAAGTAAATGAAAGAAGAACAACCCTTGGCTGGTTTGAAGAGCAACAATGGTACTCTCGGTTTATGCTTCTTTCCAAGGACAGGAAGAACATCAATGGAGAAGATTTTTAACCACCTTCTTCTTAGTTCCTTCTATTAATTAGAGAGGAGAGAATGATGGAATAAAAACTTACCAAGCAACCTTAAACTTGGAGGCAATAGAGGCACACTCTACTCAATTGCAATGCAAATCTGAGGCTCTCACCTTGAGGTGACAAACCCTTTTGGTTTGAAAGAGAAATTATCTGATTTTTATTTCACAAAAAAAATGATTACAAACTCCAATTATAATGCTTAAATAGGTCCTAAGGTGGCAAGAGAAATAAACATGTTTGGAGCACCCAAATCCAAGCAAAAAGATCTTGGCCATTGTGTGTGCTGCTCTCCTCCATCCAATCATTGAGATGTCTTCCTTGTATGGTAAGTGTGGTGCCTCTTGAGGTGAGAATGAGTTGGTGGATTTGAATTTGCTGAAGGAAAATTCAAATTGGAAAGACAATTTTAGAAGAAAACTTCGGTCTTGCACCATGCATTAATCTGTGGCCCACATGCTTGTTCGGTTCATCCTTGAGTGATGGGCTAGCTTCCGTGCTCCAATTGTGACTCCATGAGTTACAAGCCCAAGCCACCAAGCTAGTCCTAACATACATCTATTCCTAAATGACTAATGCATGCAATAATATTAAGGCCAAATATTTTCCCAAAATTACAATAAAAGCCAAAATTCACCAACAAAATACAAAGTACTTGGTTACATGGTTTTGCTTCATGGAAGAAATTCCCTCTCGAATTCAGTAGCTTCCATCCATGACTCCCAAAGTAATAACATGCAAGGGTTGATCCATGTCCAATGAACTAGTCTTCCACTCCAAGTCATCAAAGAAATCTTCACCTGCAAAAGAAAAGAACTTGTTAGCAAAAAGATTAACCACAACGCTCTTTTTTCAATCCTTCGGTGCTGTCTGTAGATGCTACAGGTTTGCCCACCTCTTCTTCTTTCTCTTTTCGCCATTTTCTAATTTTTCACACTCCTCCTATTGTGACAAAACTTTTTGAGTTTTAGCTACATTTTGTTGGATGCATTGTTAAATATTATTATGCATGATTATGAAGTAACTAAAAGAACTAGAAGAGAGATTTTGTTGCTACAATTACTAATGTCATTTGTTCATGATTTACTTGTTTATTGGATAGTTGGCATCTTCTCTTGAATTTTGGATTAAGGATAGAATCGTATTCTAAGCTTGAAAATTTTTATGGATGAATTCTCTTGAGCTTATAGTTGATTTGCCTAGTTTAACTTGAGTATGATTATCCTTAGATTTTACTCATTGGATTAAAAGAATGAATCTTTCTTTGAGTTTATTGAATTGCTTGATTTAGCATGAAAATGAATATGTTCATCCATACTTGCATGAAATTTCTTTATCAATATCATTTATGTTGCTTACTAATTGATATGGGTGGGTCAATTCAAAATTTTAAATTTAATCTATATGCTTAATTATTTTTATTCTATTGCTATTTAATCTTTTTGTGGATCAAGTAAGGACCATGGGTCCAACTTAACAAGGAAACCAAAATGATTGGTTCACTTGAGCGTATGAACGCTAGGGTGTCACGAGTTGTAAATGGCAAACTTTAAGATTTGAGGTCAAATCTTCAATAACCCGGAGAGGATGATGTGCCCCGGGGTCCGAGACACGAGATCAAGTTGAGGTACATCTTCTATCCAATTTATGGCCTAATGTGTTTGCTAGTTTAGTAGGTGACAACCCATTAAATTGAAGAGGGAATTTGTCTTCCCTTAGGCAAATTCATGTATTTCAATTTCCTTTATTTTTGTTGGCAAAACTTTAGCCATTTTCTTTAAATTGTTTTCAAGTAGGAATTAGTTGCATATAGGTTGGCACATGAAGATGGCATTTTATCAAACAGTTGGCGTGCACAACATGATACAATAGCAGCGTGTGCACCAGACGAAGGCAACACATGCACGAGGATGCAGTAGCGCGCAGGGTAGCAAGGCACAGCTGGAAAGTGAGACGCGCGCAAGATGAAGGCCTGGCGCGCAAGGAAGACACTGCAGCGATGGCATGCTGAGCAACTGATCACCAATAGCGCACGATAGACAAACAATAGTGTGCATCGTCGAGCAGCTGATCACCATTGGCACGCGACAAATAATTGACGACGTGCACACGAAGACTCAGCGGCATCGCGTACGGTAGCAGCACACGCGCGTGGACAATAACCATGCCAACAGCTATTTTCTGGTTCTTCTTCCTTCTTCCTCCGAGGTCCTTCCTTCCTCTATTTAAGGATGAGCCGATCCATTGTAAATTTTTAGCCAATGAATTGAATATTTGGAAATTAAGACGGTTGTGTTCTTCGACAGAGCTTCTCCGTGAAATGGTGTTCATCCATAGGAGCTGCATTGCACCGATGGAATCACCGCATTGCTTCTCTAAGTTCTGGTTCCTTGGAGTTGCTCTCCGACCATCTTTTCCTCCTCTTTTCCACGAGTTGGAACTGAGAAGAAGGTGGTTTAAAAACCATCCCGTAAGTTGTGAATTCCTTTGCTCGCAACGAACGAATTCTTCACCCAAAAATCAAGTTATCTTGGGACAGCCTCGGGTTTTCTACCTCTCATCTCACCGGCCTCTTCTGAGGACGAGAAACGTGCGCCATCCATTCATGGAAGCGTCCTTCACCCAAAAGGAGCTTGTCATCCTTCTCGGACCAGCATTCGGTTCCCTCGACGTCCATCCCCTCCACATTGCTCTCTTTTCAATCCTTCGGTGTTGTCTGTAGACGCTACAGGTTTGCCCACCTCCTCTTCTTTCTCTTTTTGCCATTTTCTGATTTTTTGCACTCCTCTGTTTTGTTTGTATCTTTCACCACAGTTTTGTGCCCATTTCACGTTCATCTTTCTTTATCTTTCGCATTGCATTGAATCTAGCCTCATGTCGAGGTCGTGGCCACAACATCTGGTATCAGAGCCGAACCTGGCTCGTGTTGTTAGTTACTCTATTCGTCCCTATTTTGTTTTATGTTTTTATTTTGTTAATCATGAATTAACCGTATGCATGCGCTACCATCCTGCTTACTTAACTAACATGCAAGGATGTTTATGTTAACAAAATGTTGTTCTTCTGTTTTGTTTCTTTGCCTCTGTTTCTCATAAATTTTCTATTCTGTTTCGATGATAAGTTGTTTTGTTCTTCTTCTCTGTTTGAGTTTTGCCTCATTACCATATTGTCTCTCATTTATATCTTCATGTTCTGTGTAGTAACCAGGTTGTTTCACTTGGTAAATTTTGTTACTTTGTCTCTCTTTTTTTGGCGTAAAATTTGTTTCTGTTTTATGTTTTGCATCTCTATTTCCTCCTTTGTGTTGGTTGTCCTTCGTAATTGTGTTTCTATTCTAACTTGCTAGTGTTTCTTTATTGACAACAGCATGCATTCTGTTTAGTTTTTTTTTTTCTCTTGAGTCAGCATGCCTAGTTGTTGATTTGTGTTTTTTCCTGTTTTCTTCTCTGTCTTAAACCGTTAGTGTCAGCAGCATGATCTGTTTGTTTTCTATTAATTGTTTAGTTAGTGTCTCATTGCTTAGCATGCGTTTTGGAATTGCTGTTTTTCTTGTTGCCCGTTCTGTTGAGTTAACTTATATAACTTTTGCCAACTTAATCTTCATATTTCTGATTAGCTAGCATGAAGCTTGAAGTTACCCTTGGCTGTATCTGTTTAATTTTTAGAATGATATTCAAATGTTAATCGCATTTCGTGTTGTTTTTGTTTGCTGTTTTTATGATTTGGAAAATTGCATGTTATGTTTAGATGTTTGTTTAGGTTGTTCCTCATGTTGATTATCTGTTGAGAGACTCTTCGGAACGGTTGACCAAGAGCATTGTGTTTAATGTCTCATTTTGTTGATCATTGTGTTGATGTTTTATTTCCACTATTTAAGTTGTTGTTTAGGTGATTGTTTTGTGGATTGTTTTTGTTTTTAGAAGCATGTTTAGGTGATCATTTTGTTTCTGTTTTTCATGTGTCATGCTTTGTTTTCTATTGTCTAGATTATTCCATGTTTAGATGTTAATTATTTGCCTTAATTGGCCATTGTTTTGTTTAGAAATCCTACGATGTTTAGGGTGAAATTCTGTTTTGAAAATTTCAGGATTTTAATGTGTTTTTGTTTCTATTTTTACACTTACATAATTCTTTGCACACAATGTTTTTGAACTTGAAATTTTAATAGCATATCACTCTTAATGTTAACTATTCTCTGTTAAAATTTCAAGGTATTTGGATAAGAATTGTGTTAGTTTTCTTTTTAGGAATTTTAGGATGTTTTTATTATTATTTTTCTGTTTTGATATATTTTTCATAGCAGCATATTTAGGACTCTTTGTTTATATTGTTTGCTGATTTGGTTAGAGTCTTAGGTCTGTATTTGGAGTCTTCTTCAGCCAAGAAATTGGTATCTATCCGAATGAGCATTATTTGTTTTAATTGTATTTTTTATAAGCATTTTTTTTATCCATTGTTTAGGATCAGCTTTTGTGCTTTTCTTGTGTTAAGTTGCTTTGTTGCTAAGCCTCTATTTTTTTGGATTGATTCATTGAGATTTAGTTTATCTAAGCCTAGTGAATAAATTGGAAAATTTGGGAGCTAGGCCGAGCCTTGTTTTGTCTTGTGTCTAGTTGATTGTTTTGAGTTAGTGGCTTTGAATTGCATCTTATATGTGTTTCAAATTTCTGTTTAAACTTTGTTTAGGATCTTAGTTGATGCACTAGAATGTCAAGCATGAAACAAATTGCATGTTAAAATGGAGTTAGGAAAATTCTATTTAGCCATGCTTTATGATTCTGTTTTGTTCTTAATATTGATGCATCCAACTTGCGTCTAATTGTTTGTCATTTGTTAAGTCTTTAAGTTCTTGATGTTTAGTTAAACTTAGAATGATGAGCATGAACGAACTTGTATGTTTAACAAGGAATTAGTTAAATAATTTTTGTTTTTAAACCATGCTTGAAAATTCTGTTTGAATTCTTATATAAATTAATTGATTGCTTGTTTTTGTTTAGGCCTAGATTAAATTTAGGTCCAATCTTTATTTGAAGCACCAACAGCATGTTCATAATTATGTTGTTAGTCTCTTAGGATTTACTTGTTCTGATCGAGTGTCTTGTATTGTGGCCAAAAGCCTTTCATTTGTGGACAGTTAGGATGACCGAGGTTTACCCCTGGCCATAAGGCCCGACAGATCACCGTGCGAGGCAGTCGCCTTTAAGGGGTAGTGACAGAACGCCGTATGAGACAATCACCTTTAAAGGAAGTGTGATAGTGTGTCTTTCTACATCGTTTCCCCGGCCTAGACCTGATTTCATTACATTTAATATTAGTTGCAAGTTTATTTTGTTTGATTAACTTGTGTTTTGATTGTGTTGTTTGATTAAATGTTTAGGACCTATTTATTTTAGATTGAGTATTGTGTTTAGTTGTCGTGCTAGTTGTGATTAAATTTTTTGCATAACTAATTTTGATCTAATTGATGTGCGATCGAGTCATTTTGTTTGTTGTGTTTGTGTCTTTTTGTTGTGAGTGTTGTTAAGAACTCTTGGCTTCCTAGTCCATTCAAGAACATCAGCCAAGGAAATGGATAAACTTTCTACAACAAGGTACGTATTCATGAGTACCATAATTACTTGGATACTAAGATTGGATGGATAGAAGGTTGTCTTGTTGATTTAAATGTTGTGACAAAACTTTTTGAGTTCTAGCTACATTTTGTTGGACGCATTGTTAAATATTATTATTCATCATTATGAAGTAACGAAAAGAACTAAAACAGAGATTTTGTTGCTACAATTATTGATGTCATTTGTTCATGATTTACTTGATTATTTGGTAGTTGGCATCTTCTCTTGAATTTTGTATTAATGATAGAATCATATTCTAGGCTTGAAAATTTTTATGGATGAATTCTCTTGAGCTTATAGTTAATTTTCCTAGTTTAACTTGATTATGATTATCCTTAGATTTTACTCATTGGATTAAAAGAATTAATCTTTCTGTGAGTTTATTGAATTGTTTGATTTAGCATGGGAATGAATATGTTCATCCATACTTACATGAAATTTCTTTACCAATATCATTTATGTTGCTTACTAATTGATAGGGGTGACCAATTCAAAATTTTAAATTTTATTCAAAAGCATTGTGGTTGGATAATAAGATTTCAACTTTATTCTATATGCTTAATTATTTTTATTCCATTGCTACCTAATCTTTTTGTGGATCAAGTAAGGACCATGGGTCCAATTCAAAAGGGGAACCAAAATGATTAGTTCACTTGAGCGTATGAATGCTAGGGTATCACGAGTTGTAAAGGGCAAACTTTAAGATTTGAGGTCAAATCTTCAATAACCTGGAGAGGATGATGTGCCCCGGGGTCCGAGACTCAAGCTCATGTTGAGGTACGTCTTCTAACCAATTTATGGGCTAATATGTTTGCTAGTTTTGTAGGTGGCAACCCATTAAATTGAAGAGGGAATTTGTCTTCCCTTGGGCAAATTCATGTATTTCAATTTCCTTATTTTTGTTGGCAAAACTTTAGCCATTTTCTTTACATTGTTTTGGCAAACTTTAGCCTTATATTTGTTTAGCATGCAAGTAGGAATTAGTTGCATATAGGTTGGCTACATATGAAGGTTGGCTACGGATAAAGGTTGGGGTGCATGGAGATGACATTTCATCAAACAGATGGCGTGCACAGTAGGATGCAACAGCAACGCGCGCACCCAACGAAGGCAACGCGTGCACGAGGATGTAGCAGTGCGCAGGGCAGCAAGGCACAGCCAGAAAGTGGGACGCGTGCACGAAAGAGCAATGGCGTGCGCAAGATGAAGGCGTGGTGAGCAAGGAAGACACCGTAGCTATGGCGAGCCAGAGCCGCTAATCACCATTGGCGCGCGATAGATTATCGATGGCACCCACACGAAGACCCAGTAGCATCAAGTACAGTAGCGGAGCACGCGTGCGAACAGTAAACGCGCCAATGGCTACTTTTCCAACAGCTATTTTCTGGTTTTTCTTCCTTCTTCCTCCGAGCTCCTTCCTTCCTCTATTTAAGGATAAGCCGATCCATTGTAAAGTTTTTAGCTAATGAATATAATATTTGGAAATTAAGACGGTTGTCTTCTTCGACGGAGCTTCTCCGTGAAATGGTGTTCATCCACAGGAGGTGCATTGCACCGATGGAATCACTGCATTGCTTCTCCAAGTTCTGGTTCCTTGGAGTTGCTCTCAGGCCACTTTTCTTCCACGAGTTGGAACTGAGAAGAATGTGGTTTAAAAACCATCTCGTAAGTTGTGAATTCCTTCGTTGGCAACGAACGAATTCTTCACCCAAACATCAAGTTGTCTTGGGATAGCCTCAGGTCTTCTACCTCTCATCTCACCGGCCTCTTCTGAGGATGAGAAACGTGTGCAGGATAGTGCCCAGCTGCTGGAATTCCTTCCAATCATGGAAGCATCCTTCACCCGAAAGGAGCTTGTCATCATTTGGTTCCCTCGACGTCCATCCCCTCCAAAGTGCTGTCTTTTCAATCATTCGGTGCTGTCTTTAGACGCTACAGGTTTGCCCACCTCCTCTTCTTTCTCTTTTTTCCATTTTATGATTTTTCGCACTCCTCTATTTTGTCTGTGTCTTTCACCACGGTTTTGTGCCTATTTCACGTTCATCTTTCTTTATCTTCTGCATTGAATTGAGTTCAGCCTCATGTCGAGGTCGTGGCCACAACATCTACACTTCAGGTAAATGTGTCAATCACATAACTTTTTATTTTGAAAATGTGTCAACACCTTAGGAAGAAAGTGTAACACCCGAGTTAACGGCCAGGTGATTTTCTTAACTGTATTAACGGTCATAAATATTTAATTTTCGTAGTTTAGGATTTATGCCAAGCTTAATTAATTACATGTGGATCTAAACTAGGTTGAGTGGCAAAGTTGTAATAATGGAGGATTGAGGCCAGTATTTAAAGAAAAAGGAAATGATTCAAACCTCATTTAAACCACTGTAGCCAACACCACCCTTTCCGGCGATTTCTTCTCTCGCAAGTCCTTACTCTCTGCTATCAGCAAACTCTCCTCGACGGCCGGTTTACTCCGCCACCACTCGAATACTCTGCGCTTGAGGTATGCATTAGACAATGTGGCTATCTGTTAGTTTATTAGCTCTGTTTTCAGCTCTGTATTGAAGTTTTGGATTCTTCAATGGCCGAGTATTGATAAGAACATTTTGAAACCCGAGATTGGTAATGTCATTCCGAAGCGATTCTGGACATTTAAAACAACCAACCCTGAGTTATCATTATCGAATCCGTCTGTTTTGATTTTGGGATTTCGTGTTACATTGAATATTAAACTAAGAACTCGGGAAGGACTGTTAGCTATTAGATCTTAGGATAACTCGAGATTAGAACTATTAGGATTTTGTTTTAACTACTGCAATGTAAATGTTTAGGTGAAGAAGTTTGAAGAGAAAGGAGCTCAAGTGCTAAGAAGACCAGGTAAGTGAATGTATTAAGATTTTACTATGAATGATGAATATGATCAATGACTATGAATGATGAATATGATCAATGACTATGAATGATGAATATGATCAATGACTATGAATGATGAATATGATCAATGACTATGAATGATGAATATGATCAATGACTATGAATGATGAATATGATCAATGACTATGAATGATGAATATGATCAATGACTATGAATGATGAATATGATCAATGACTATGAATGATGAATATGATCAATGACTATGAATGATGAATATGATCAATGACTATGAATGATGAATATGATCAATGACTATGAATGATGAATATGATCAATGACTATGAATGATGAATATGATCAATGACTATGAATGATGAATATGATCAATGACTATGAATGATGAATATGATCAATGACTATGAATGATGAATATGATCAATGACTATGAATGATGAATATGATCAATGACTATGAATGATGAATATGATCAATGACTATGAATGATGAATATGATCAATGACTATGAATGATGAATATGATCAATGACTATGAATGATGAATATGATCAATGACTATGAATGATGAATATGATCAATGACTATGAATGATGAATATGATCAATGACTATGAATGATGAATATGATCAATGACTATGAATGATGAATATGATCAATGACTATGAATGATGAATATGATCAATGACTATGAATGATGAATATGATCAATGACTATGAATGATGAATATGATCAATGACTATGAATGATGAATATGATCAATGACTATGAATGATGAATATGATCAATGACTATGAATGATGAATATGATCAATGACTATGAATGATGAATATGATCAATGACTATGAATGATGAATATGATCAATGACTATGAATGATGAATATGATCAATGACTATGAATGATGAATATGATCAATGACTATGAATGATGAATATGATCAATGACTATGAATGATGAATATGATCAATGACTATGAATGATGAATATGATCAATGACTATGAATGATGAATATGATCAATGACTATGAATGATGAATATGATCAATGACTATGAATGATGAATATGATCAATGACTATGAATGATGAATATGATCAATGACTATGAATGATGAATATGATCAATGACTATGAATGATGAATATGATCAATGACTATGAATGATGAATATGATCAATGACTATGAATGATGAATATGATCAATGACTATGAATGATGAATATGATCAATGACTATGAATGATGAATATGATCAATGACTATGAATGATGAATATGATCAATGACTATGAATGATGAATATGATCAATGACTATGAATGATGAATATGATCAATGACTATGAATGATGAATATGATCAATGACTATGAATGATGAATATGATCAATGACTATGAATGATGAATATGATCAATGACTATGAATGATGAATATGATCAATGACTATGAATGATGAATATGATCAATGACTATGAATGATGAATATGATCAATGACTATGAATGATGAATATGATCAATGACTATGAATGATGAATATGATCAATGACTATGAATGATGAATATGATCAATGACTATGAATGATGAATATGATCAATGACTATGAATGATGAATATGATCAATGACTATGAATGATGAATATGATCAATGACTATGAATGATGAATATGATCAATGACTATGAATGATGAATATGATCAATGACTATGAATGATGAATATGATCAATGACTATGAATGATGAATATGATCAATGACTATGAATGATGAATATGATCAATGACTATGAATGATGAATATGATCAATGACTATGAATGATGAATATGATCAATGACTATGAATGATGAATATGATCCATGACTGTGATTATGATACAAGCAAGACTGAACCAGACAAGACTATGAGCATGTGATTTTCCCAAATTATACATTCATCGGATGATGAAAGTGCTATTTTGTCGTCTAGCGATCGGCAGATGTAGAGTGTTTAGCCATCGGATGATGAAAGTGCTATTTTTTCAAGTGAGGAACTCAAGGTTAATGAGGATGTCTAAGCTTTGGTTGCTGGAGGATGCTCATGTGACAGTGAAGCTGGATAGGATATCAAGTTCCCTGGTTATACCCATAGTAAGTCAGAGAAGTTTAAGATAATCAGATGACTAAGTAGAATAGAGTTTCTTATAACAATGAGATTCGGATTTTGAATGGTTTGACTTCAGAGTCTGTTAACGATTTTAAGGATTATTGAATGGTCTGTTTTGCTAAGCCTCCGCTATGTGTTATCTTGTATGGAATATGGTTTTTACTCATTAGGTGTTTATAATTTCCAGGTTAAGATTTGGGTGAGTTGTAGTATTTTCTGTTGGAGGGATGTAGAGTGTTTAGCCATCGGATGATGAAAGTGCTATTTTGTCGTCTAGCGATCGGCAGATGTAGAGTGTTTAGCCATCGGATGATGAAAGTGCTATTTTGTCGTCTAGCGATCGGCAGATGTAGAGTGTTTAGCCATCGGATGATGAAAGTGCTATTTTGTCGTCTAGCGATCGGCAGATGTAGAGTGTTTAGCCATCGGATGATGAAAGTGCTATTTTGTCGTCTAGCGATCGGCAGATGTAGAGTGTTTAGCCATCGGATGATGAAAGTGCTATTTTGTCGTCTAGCGATCGGCAGATGTAGAGTGTTTAGCCATCGGATGATGAAAGTGCTATTTTGTCGTCTAGCGATCGGCAGATGTAGAGTGTTTAGCCATCGGATGATGAAAGTGCTATTTTGTCGTCTAGCGATCGGCAGATGTAGAGTGTTTAGCCATCGGATGATGAAAGTGCTATTTTGTCGTCTAGCGATCGGCAGATGTAGAGTGTTTAGCCATCGGATGATGAAAGTGCTATTTTGTCGTCTAGCGATCGGCAGATGTAGAGTGTTTAGCCATCGGATGATGAAAGTGCTATTTTGTCGTCTAGCGATCGGCAGATGTAGAGTGTTTAGCCATCGGATGATGAAAGTGCTATTTTGTCGTCTAGCGATCGGCAGATGTAGAGTGTTTAGCCATCGGATGATGAAAGTGCTATTTTGTCGTCTAGCGATCGGCAGATGTAGAGTGTTTAGCCATCGGATGATGAAAGTGCTATTTTGTCGTCTAGCGATCGGCAGATGTAGAGTGTTTAGCCATCGGATGATGAAAGTGCTATTTTGTCGTCTAGCGATCGGCAGATGTAGAGTGTTTAGCCATCGGATGATGAAAGTGCTATTTTGTCGTCTAGCGATCGGCAGATGTAGAGTGTTTAGCCATCGGATGATGAAAGTGCTATTTTGTCGTCTAGCGATCGGCAGATGTAGAGTGTTTAGCCATCGGATGATGAAAGTGCTATTTTGTCGTCTAGCGATCGGCAGATGTAGAGTGTTTAGCCATCGGATGATGAAAGTGCTATTTTGTCGTCTAGCGATCGGCAGATGTAGAGTGTTTAGCCATCGGATGATGAAAGTGCTATTTTGTCGTCTAGCGATCGGCAGATGTAGAGTGTTTAGCCATCGGATGATGAAAGTGCTATTTTGTCGTCTAGCGATCGGCAGATGTAGAGTGTTTAGCCATCGGATGATGAAAGTGCTATTTTGTCGTCTAGCGATCGGCAGATGTAGAGTGTTTAGCCATCGGATGATGAAAGTGCTATTTTGTCGTCTAGCGATCGGCAGATGTAGAGTGTTTAGCCATCGGATGATGAAAGTGCTATTTTGTCGTCTAGCGATCGGCAGATGTAGAGTGTTTAGCCATCGGATGATGAAAGTGCTATTTTGTCGTCTAGCGATCGGCAGATGTAGAGTGTTTAGCCATCGGATGATGAAAGTGCTATTTTGTCGTCTAGCGATCGGCAGATGTAGAGTGTTTAGCCATCGGATGATGAAAGTGCTATTTTGTCGTCTAGCGATCGGCAGATGTAGAGTGTTTAGCCATCGGATGATGAAAGTGCTATTTTGTCGTCTAGCGATCGGCAGATGTAGAGTGTTTAGCCATCGGATGATGAAAGTGCTATTTTGTCGTCTAGCGATCGGCAGATGTAGAGTGTTTAGCCATCGGATGATGAAAGTGCTATTTTGTCGTCTAGCGATCGGCAGATGTAGAGTGTTTAGCCATCGGATGATGAAAGTGCTATTTTGTCGTCTAGCGATCGGCAGATGTAGAGTGTTTAGCCATCGGATGATGAAAGTGCTATTTTGTCGTCTAGCGATCGGCAGATGTAGAGTGTTTAGCCATCGGATGATGAAAGTGCTATTTTGTCGTCTAGCGATCGGCAGATGTAGAGTGTTTAGCCATCGGATGATGAAAGTGCTATTTTGTCGTCTAGCGATCGGCAGATGTAGAGTGTTTAGCCATCGGATGATGAAAGTGCTATTTTGTCGTCTAGCGATCGGCAGATGTAGAGTGTTTAGCCATCGGATGATGAAAGTGCTATTTTGTCGTCTAGCGATCGGCAGATGTAGAGTGTTTAGCCATCGGATGATGAAAGTGCTATTTTGTCGTCTAGCGATCGGCAGATGTAGAGTGTTTAGCCATCGGATGATGAAAGTGCTATTTTGTCGTCTAGCGATCGGCAGATGTAGAGTGTTTAGCCATCGGATGATGAAAGTGCTATTTTGTCGTCTAGCGATCGGTAGATGTAGAGTGTTTAGCCATCGGATGATGAAAGTGCTATTTTGTCGTCTAGCGATCGGCAGATGTAGAGTGTTTAGCCATCGGATGATGAAAGTGCTATTTTGTCGTTAGTGATCGGATGATATAGAGCTTGTAAGCTATCGGAAGATGTCTTAGATGAACACGTGAATTTCACATGTTTATCGGTAGATGTTTTAATTGGTCACACGAGATGCACGTGATCGTCGGTCGATGGGAGTATTCGCATCTGCCGATAGGTGTTTAAATGAGTCACGTGGGGTGCACGTGCCATCTGGAAGACGCAATGTCTATCGGTTGATGCATGCAGACCCATGCAACTTGTACGTCGATTGGAAGCATGTACGAGGGACTAATTTTCCATCCGTTAAGTTGAAGTCCTTAAGCCTGTTAGGTATACTATTATTAAAGAAAAAAAAAACAGAAGGAGAAGAGAGTCCAATTATGAATTAAAGTTTTAAGTAAAGTCAAGAATTTCGTGGCGATCCTCCTCGGGTCGTTACAGAAAGTGTTGAATGCTAGTGTATTTTGGGCTGAAACCCTAGAGAGATTAAGTGTTGACCGTTGGGATGAAGTGTCGATCGGTGAGTTCACTCCACTTATAAGTGTCGATCGGTACCCTAAAACGTGTCAACCACACGATTTTTATTTAATGGAATTTTTGTCGCCGAGGTAAAGTTTGTGACCATTCATAGGATTTTGAATTGGGTTCCTAGTTCTAGTATGAAACTCATCTCTGTGTCTCCCTTAGTGGTTGAGTGTGATTTCTTAACTTTGGTTTTGATTTGGGCTCACATGAGTTTGTAGATTACGAGCCATTACAAAAGCTGGTAGCTCTGATTAGCCAAAAGGAGAATCATCGTTGAGGTAGAGATTTTATACTTTTTGCAATGTATTACATAGTTTTATGAAAAATCTATTTTGGTGAGTTGTCACCTGTATAAAACCTTAAAGGGTCTGGTCGTCAGCATGTTTGTTTTTACATACATGTATATATAGTTTTACACGTTTACTATTAATGCATGATTTTATACTGTTATGGTATATATTTTGTTCAGATGAACTCGTGATACTTTGGACAACTTCAGTGTCAAAGTATCATAAGGATATCTCAGTACACCTTTTGTTAAGTGAAAGTTGTCTTGTTTACATGTTATGAAAATGGGTAATAGGGCAGTGATGACGTGCTCCCTAGGTTTTGAATCCCTAAACTTGATCAGAGAATTGTTTGAGTTTTACGATTGCATAGGAGGTGTCATTACCTAGTTTCTGGATCATCAACACCCTAGTGACATGATTGGATCTACGGGTCACCATCACCTTTATCATTCTTTCATACTCACGAGGTGTTACAAGTTCTTCCAATAGTCACCTTTTTGTGTTAGTGTGAGAAACCCTACCCCCTTTATTTTCTTCTAGGCGCCGCACAAAGAGGGAGAGAGAGGGACATGAGTGATTCTCGTTTCATGCAATCATAGTGTTTCAAGGCGAGAGAAGTGATCGCTGGACATCATGCAACAACTTTTGTGAATGAGTTTTGAAAGTTGATAAGTTTTTGACCTCTGACTTTTAGGGTATTTTTTGTAAAATTGGACTCAAGCTTGGAAACTTAAATCTATAGATTGTTTTTGGTTTATCTTAGTAGATTTAGAGTTTGTATATGGGCGATTTCGTTGAAATCGCCCATGTGTCAATCGTTGTGGATGGTCGGTCGACACTTCGAGCCATTGTGGCCAGAAACAGAGGAATCAAGGTGTCAACTTCTTTGAGAGGTTGGTCATCACTTGAAGTGTCGGCCATTTAGTAAAAGGGTGGGCACTTCAGGTGAAGGTGTCAATCGCACAACTTTTTATTTTGGAAATGTGCCGATACTTAGGAAGAAGTGTTGAACTTTATGTATTTTGGCCTGAAACCCGAGAGATTTCAAGTGTCGACCACTTGGACGAAGTGTCAACTGCAAGCTAAACCCGAGTGTTCCAAGTGTTGTCCAGTGAGTTAACCCACATTTGTAAGTGTCAATCGATACCCAGAAAAGTGTCAACTGCACCATTTTTATTTAATGGAATTTTTTTCACCAAGGCGAAGTTCACGACCGTTCATAGGATTCTGGATTGAGTTCCTAGTCCCGATATTGGACTCATCTTTGTGTCTCCCTTAGTGGTTGAGAGAGATTTCCTAACTTTGGTTTTGATTTAGGCTTATATGAGTTCGTTGATTACGAGTCGGTAGCATAGGTTTAAGCTCTGACTCGCTTGAAGAAGAATTGTCGTTGAGGTAGGGACTTTATATTTTTTTGCAATGTATTGCATGGTTTTATGAAAAATCTATTTTGGTGAGTTATCACTTGTATAAAACCTAACACGGTCTGATCACCAGCACGTCTGTTTTTACATACATATATGCGTGTGTGCGTGTGCGCGTGCGAGTGTGTGCGTGCAGTTTTATACATTTTACTATTGATGCATGATTTTATAATGTTATGATATATATCTTGTGAGGATGAACTCATAATACTTTAGATGGTTTTGGTGTCAAAGTATCAGGAGGATATCTCACTATACCTTTTGTTACGTGAATGTTGTCTTGTTTGAAAATTATAAAAATGAGTAATAGGGCAGTGATGACGTGCTCTCTAGGTTTTGAATTCTTAAACCTGATCAGGGTATTGTTTGAGTTTTACGATTTTATGGGTGGTGTCACTACCTGGTTTTTCGGTCGCCGACCATTTTTGTGACGTGGTTGGATCTATTTGTCACTGTCACCTTTATCATTCTTTCAGACTCACGAGGTGCTTCAAGGTCTTCCGATAGCGACCTTGCTATGTTGCGCCATAAGGGTTATTGAGTGACTCTCATTTTTCACTGAGGTGATTATTTTATATGAAAAGCATGAGGATGACGTATTTTTGTATAGTTGTCTATGTATAAAAAAATAAAGACTTATGGATTGCTCACGGAGCCTATTTTTAATGAAATGATAGAAACAGGTTTTCTGAATAGATATTTGAAAACCATTTATAACTATTTTGGAAATGGAATGTCAAATGAAATTTTACATATATTGCATTTAGTATAACCTGCCTACTGAGTTAGTCACTCTCCCCAACGACTACCTCCCATTCCAGGAAAGAACAAGAGCAGTGTAACGACCGTAATACTGTACCCGTTTTTCCCGAATATATTTTTCTTTTATCCTAATAACTTTAATTAAACTCTAGACGGAAACTAAACCGAAATCGAAACCAGAATCGAAATCGGAATTGAATTTGAACCTTGAAAGCATTTAAAACAAAACGTTTAATAAATAATTAAAACTTAAAACATTAATTAAAACTTTAAAAATCAAATTGAAAAGAGGGAGGGCAGAATCGGAATTCTGCCCTCGAAAAGCAGCAGCGACCGGGCGCTGCCATTTGCAGCGCACGGGCGCTGCATCGCTGCTTGCTGCAGCGATCGATCTCTGCAGCAAGCAGAGATCGCTCGCTGCCTATGCTGCAGCAAGCAGCGATCGATCTCTGCATTGCTGCAGAGATCGATCGCTGCACACTGCAGTGCAGCGATCTCCTATTTTCTCTTCTCTCTTCTGTTTTCTATTCTCTGCTTCACGATTTTACACAATTGCTCTCTGGATTCCAGAGAGCAAATCAACATAGCACACTCTCTGGAATCCGATTCCAGAGAGAAATCCTCACACACTTAACATCATTTCACAACAATAACAACATTCGACCAACTTACAGCGGACTTTGCGAAATCCAACTGCGTGAATATATCTAAATATCGAGACTATCCGTAACCAACCTACAACATTTCAAAACTATCGAACAATAGTCTTAAACCAAAACGTTTTAAACATCAAATATAAACCTATCAACTACCAGTACCAAACATCCTAAAACGTCTATACAATTTATCGGAACATCCCAAAAAGACCCTCAAAACTCTGTACATACTATCCCCACGGGTCGGTGAAGCCTCGACTGCGCCAGCGCACCACCACAGCCATCCTCCGTCAACTGGACTATGCCTCAGGAGGAGGGACATCGTCCTCACCTGGTACCTCGAAGTCTATGTCACCTACACCATACATATACGCTATGAGATAAAATCCCAGTAAGCTCTACGTAAATGCTATGCATGCTGTGCTATGACTTCATTAAACCATGCTTTATTTTATCTTTCTATGCAATGCTCTGTGGGTGCCACCGAGATCCTATCCCTCTAACCAGAGAGAGCTCATCCAGCGGGCGGACTACTTTTTCCAGCTAGAGGCGGGGGGTGCACGCTTACAACACGTACAGCCGTGCCTGAGCCCCACCTCGCGTGACCTATGCGCCTTTCGGCCTCTGCGCCTTTCGGCCTATGCGCCTTTCGGCCTCTGTGCCTTTCGGCCTATGTGCCTTTCGGCCGTGCTATGTTTTACGTTATCTTTGAAAACTCTGTGCGGAAATTCATTTTCATGCTTTTCTTTAAAATCCAGTGAATGCGTGAACAGTTCTCTATCAGAAGGTAAACAAACAATAACAGGTACCATCAAAACTGTAAAAGCATAAACTATAAACTCCTAAAACCTAGCTACCCAAACCGAGCAAAACTAACTACAGGCATCTCCAAAACTCCTCGAGACGACATACGATGTACGGTGTAGGCCAATCGGCCAAAGAAGTTCACGAGAACTTACCTCGTGTCCAAAGCAGCTCAAGCTCCGTCCACGAGCACTGTTTACCACAACGTTTATCATTAAAACGAGTTTATCCTAAATTCTCGAATTTCTCAAATTCTAACATTTTTCCTAAATCGGTTTAACTTCGTCCAATAATGTTCAATACGTCCTTTATTTACTTAAACATAGCAGATCTATAGATCTCGGATCATAAATCTCGTTTTTATCGAAAACCTAAACGAATGACCTAAAAGCATAACTCTAGGAAAATCGAGTTTTTAACGCTCAATAACTATAGAGACATACCGAGAGTTGCGATTGAAGGAGAACGCGTGAAGAAAACGAAACGAACGGAGGCCGGATTGGGAAAAATGTCGCGCGGGCAGGGAGGGTCGTCGAGGGTTCTCTCTTCTCTGGAAATCGATTTCAGTAATGAAATCGATTAAGGCATTTTGCCTTTAAGTAATAATAAGTTTATTAAATGCTAATTGACGATTTTGCCATTCTTTAGTTTTTATATAGATTTCTTCTTTCGGTTTGATAATCGTCCAGTTATTCGACTTTTCCAAATTTCCATATTTTGCCAATAAGTCCAACTTATTATTTGGGATTTAACAGAACTGTCCGTTTGCAATTTGGACCTCGTTTACTATTTTTACTAAAACGTCATTTACATTACGATAAAGGTAATTACTCGGAATATAGCATTTAATCTCCGAAAATTCCCATAATTTTCTTAAAATTCCTATTAATCGTTAGGATCGTAATGACGCTTTCCAATTGCGAAACTGATTTGATTTGACATATTGACTAAACTGCCATTAAATAATGAAATAGTAATATAATATAATATATCCAAAAATCCGTACAAGCCGGATATTACATTCTACTCTCCTTATTCAGAATTTTGTCCACAAAATTAAATCATGCAAACAAATCAGGATACTTAGTCATCATATCCTGCTGTTGTTCCCACGTAGCCTCTTCTACCTCGTGGTTCCGCCATAGGACTTTGACCAGCGGAATCTCTTTGTTGCGCAAAATCTTGATGGAAGTCTCCAAAATACGTACCGGCCTCACCTCATAGCTCAAGGTAGGCTGTACCTCGATCTCTATAGCCTCCACAATATGCGACGGGTCGCGCAAGCACTTCCGAAGCATAGATACATGAAACACGTCGTGGATACCCTCCATAGAAGCTGGAAGCTGCAGTCTGTACGCCAACTTCCCGATCCTCTTCAGAATAGGAAAGGGCCCCACATACCGAGGGTTCAGCTTACCCCTCCTTCCAAATCTCGCGACGCCTTTGAATGGAGAAACCTTCAAATAAACTTCGTCGCCTTCCTCGAACTCTAGCTCTCGCCGTCTCGTGTCAGCATAACTCTTCTGCCGGCTCTGAGCTACCTGAATACGCTGTCGGATAACGGAAATTTTCTCTGCCGTTTGCTGTAGAATCTCAGGACCTACGATGCTGGCCTCGCCAACCTCGTCCCAATGTAACGGAGACCTACACTTCCGACCATACAGAGCCTCGTACGGTGCCATGCCGATGGTAGCCTGAAAGCTGTTATTATAAAAGAACTCGATCAGTGGCAAATACCTGCTCCACGATCCCTGAAACTCCAGCACACATGCTCTGAGCATATCCTCCAGAATATGATTCGTCCTCTCTGTCTGTCCATCAGTCTGAGGATGAAATGCGGTGCTGAAATTAAGCTGAGTCCCCATAGCTTTGTGCAGACTCTTCCAGAACTTCGAGGTAAATCTCGGATCTCGATCTGAGACAATAGAAACTGGCACGCCATGCAGTCTGACAATCTCCTGCACATAAAGCTCGGCGAGCTGATCCATAGACGATGCCATTCTTAGAGATAAGAAGTGGGCCGACTTTGTCAATCGGTCCACGATCACCCATATGCCATCATGGCCCTTCGTCGTCCTCGGGAGCCCCACAATAAAGTCCATGGAGATCTGCTCCCATTTCCACTCCGGAATCGGCAGTGGCAATAAAGTTCCGGCCGGTCTCTGGTGCTCTGCCTTTACCTGCTGACATACCAAACAGGTCTCAACATACTTGGCCACCTCTCTCTTCATGTTCGGTCACCAGAAGTGCTGTTTCAAATCCCGGTACATCTTGGTACTTCCCGGGTGTACAGAATATGCCGAAGAATGTGCCTCGGCCAATATCTCCTTCTTCAGGTCCTCGTCGTTAGGCACGTACCACCTATGCCTGAACTTCAGAATACCATCCACTGATAAATGGAAATCCGACGAGTCTCCCAACGTTATACTGGATCGAATCTCCATACACTCCGAATCACTCTGCTGAGCCTCACGTATACGATCCAGAATAGTCGGCCTAAGAGAAATGTTGGCAAGCATACTAGACAACTCTGCCACTATCTCCACGTCAAACCTCACTATCTCAGACCGCAGCGTAACTGACATCGCTGCCAATGATGGCTGACTCATAGAAGGCACTCTACTCAAGGCATCAGCAACCTTGTTCGCCTTTCCCGGATGGTACTTGATATCAAAATCATAGTCTTTGACAAACTCCAGCCATCGTCTCTGTCGCATGTTCAGCTCCTTCTGCGTAAATAAGTACTTCAGGCTCTTGTGGTCAGAAAATATCTCGCACTGCTGCCCATATAAATAATGTCTCCATATCTTCAGTGCGAAGACCACAGCTGCTAACTCAAGGTCGTGCGTAGGGTAATTTTGCTCGTACGGCTTCAACTGCCGAGAAGCATAAGAAATAACTCTCCCCTCCTGCATCAATACACAACCGAGTCCTACTCCTGACGCATCACAATAAACGCTGTATCTGACACCTTCAACAGGTAACGCCAGTACTGGAGCGGTGGTCAATCTCTGCTTTAACTCCATAAAACTATCATCACAAGCAGACGACCATACAAACCTCTCGTTCTTCCTAGTCAATCGTGTAAGAGGAAGTGCGATCTTCGAGAATCCCTCTATAAACTTCCAATAATAACCGGCCAATCCGAGAAATCCACGCACCTCACGTACGTTCTTCGGCTGTGGCCAATCTCTGACCACCTGAATCTTACTCGGATCCACAGAAACTCCGTCCTGTGATATGATATGGCCAAGGAAGCTCACTCTGTCAAGCCAGAACTCGCACTTCGAAAACTTTGGGTACAGCTGGTGCTGACATAGGGTCCTCAGAACAACCCTCAGATGCTCCTCGTGTTCTTCCTTCGTCTTAGAGTAGATCAGGATATCGTCGATGAAAACCACCACGAACTTGTCCAGATACTCCTTGAAGACACGGTTCATCAGATCCATGAACGCTGCAGGGGCATTAGTAAGTCCAAAAGACATGACAAGGAACTCATAATGCCCATACCTCGTTCGGAAAGCCGTTTTCTGAATATCATCTCCCCGGACCTTCAGCTGATAATAACCCGAGCGCAGGTCAATCCTGGAAAATACTCGGGCACCCTGTAGCTGATCAAATAAGTCGTCAATTCGGGGCAGTGGATACTTGTTCTTCACCGTGAGCTTATTCAGCTCCCTGTAATCAATGCACATCCTGAGGGTCCCATCTTTCTTCTTGACGAATAGAACAGGAGCACCCCAGGGTGAAACACTGGGTCAAATAAACCCCTTCTCTAACAGCTCATCAAGCTGAGTCCTCAGCTCTCTCAACTCAGCTGGTGCCAGTCGATACGGGTTTTTAAACCTCGGCGCGGAGTTAGGATATACGTCAATAGTGAACTCAATCTCCCGGTCTGGGGGTAACCCGGGAAGATCATCAAGAAAGATCCCAGAGAACTCTCTGACAATAGGAATGTCGCTCAGCTTCGATCCGCTGAGCAACTGACAATCAAAGACATAGGCCAAATAAATAGAGCACGCACCTTTAAACTGCTCGTTGACCATCATGGAATAAGAGATATGCGAGCTACTAAATCTGCTCATCGCCTGATAAGAAAACTCAGCTTTACCCGGAGGTCGAAAAGTGACAATCCCGGATCGACAGTCGATGATGGCGAAGTGCTGCGATAGCCAGTCCATCCCTAAGATGAGATCATAGTGCTCAATGCCCATAACAATAAGGCGAGCATAGAGAGTACGGTCCCCAATCGAGATAATGCTGCCCTGGACTACGCGACCGGACTGCATACGCTCTCCTGAAGGTAGCATCACACTATACTCGCATTCTGCTAACTCAGGCGCAAGCCTCAATCTCGATACACAAGCGATGGAAATAAAAGAATGCGTAGCCCCCGTATCTAATAAAGAAAATACCGGAACACCAGTAACCAATATAGTACCTGCAATCACGGCAGGCTGATCCTCGTTATCAACATCTCCAGGCTCGATAAAAGCGAAGATCCTGGGCACAACTCTCCTCTGATCTCCGCCCAACTGATCTCGGCCGGGCCTTGGGCAGTCTTTCACAAAATGGCCTGCATCACCACATCGATAGCATACGTTCATACCCAATCTACACGGGCCAGCGTGCTCTCTCTGGCATTTAGGACAAATAGGTGCCTGAGAAGCACCCTGCACTTGCTTTCCCTTTCCCCTGTCGTTACCTCCCTCAAGAGGTCTCTTCACACCTCTCTGTGGCTGCTGCTGGGGCTGTGGCTGCGCTCTAGGCTGCCAACCTCGGTTAAGAGACTGAGGACGTATCTCACGGAAGAAGCCCTTAGCTGGCTCCCTCGGCTTGACAGAACTCTGATCTACTGCCTCAATATCAAGAGCTCTAGCCACAATGTCGTCATAGGATACACCACGTACCCCTGATATCGTAAGGCGCATCCGGAACTCCTGGCTAAGTCCCTGTAAAAACCGACGCACCTTATCCTCATTGACGCTGACCTGTCGTGGTGCAAATCGAGACAGCGCCTCAAATCTCCTAACGTACTCGGCAATAGAAGCAGTCTGCCGCAACTGCATAAACTCGGCCATCTTCGCCTCGCGAACGGTATGGCTGAAATATTTGTCGTAGAACAACTCTCTGAATCTCTCCCATCCCATAATCGTCACATCGGTATGCGTCTGGATGGAATCCCACCAAAATCTGGCGTCCAGTGCCAAGTGGTAGGTCACCAATGCAACCTTCTCTCCGCCCTCAATGCTAGCATATCTCAGCATATCCTCCATAGTGCGAATCCACTCCTCAGCTGAAGAGGGATCTGTAGACTGTCCGTTGAATATAGGCGGCTGGAGCTTCTGAAATCTCTCCATACCCCGGCTACCCGTAATGGCTGTCTCTCGGGCTCTAACACCCTCCCGGTCAATCAAAGTACCCAGCTGTTGAGACTGTCTCTCCATCTGCTGAGCCTGCCTCTCCATATGCTGAGACTGCTGGGCAATAAAATCCTTAAGCGTGTCTATCGTCTCGTCTCTGTCATCTCGATCGTTTCGTGGACGCACCATAATTATAAAATTTCCTATAAAAGTTAAGACAAATATTCTAAGGAACTAGAAATCAAATAAAGCTATAAACATACTTACAGTTGATGAAGAATGTCCGCGTAGTGGCTGTGCAGTCGAGCAGTCTACAGAACCGATTTTAAAACCCGGGGGCTCTGATACCATAAATTGTAACGACCCTAATACTGTACCCGTTTTTCCCGAATATATTTTTCTTTTATCCTAATAACTTTAATTAAACTCTAGACGGAAACTAAACCGAAATCGAAACCAGAATCGAAATCGGAATTGAATTTGAACCTTGAAAGCATTTAAAACAAAACGTTTAATAAATAATTAAAACTTAAAACATTAATTAAAACTTTAAAAATCAAATTGAAAAGAGGGAGGGCAGAATCGGAATTCTGCCCTCGAAAAGCAGCAGCGACCGGGCGCTGCCATTTGCAGCGCACGGGCGCTGCATCGCTGCTTGCTGCAGCGATCGATCTCTGCAGCAAGCAGAGATCGCTCGCTGCCTATGCTGCAGCAAGCAGCGATCGATCTCTGCATTGCTGCAGAGATCGATCGCTGCACACTGCAGTGCAGCGATCTCCTATTTTCTCTTCTCTCTTCTGTTTTCTATTCTCTGCTTCACGATTTTACACAATTGCTCTCTGGATTCCAGAGAGCAAATCAACATAGCACACTCTCTGGAATCCGATTCTAGAGAGAAATCCTCACACACTTAACATCATTTCACAACAATAACAACATTCGACCAACTTACAGCGGACTTTGCGAAATCCAACTGCGTGAATATATCTAAATATCGAGACTATCCGTAACCAACCTACAACATTTCAAAACTATCGAACAATAGTCTTAAACCAAAACGTTTTAAACATCAAATATAAACCTATCAACTACCAGTACCAAACATCCTAAAACGTCTATACAATTTATCGGAACATCCCAAAAAGACCCTCAAAACTCTGTACATACTATCCCCACGGGTCGGTGAAGCCTCGACTGCGCCAGCGCACCACCGCAGCCATCCTCCGTCAACTGGACTATGCCTCAGGAGGAGGGACATCGTCCTCACCTGGTACCTCGAAGTCTATGTCACCTACACCATACATATACGCTATGAGATAAAATCCCAGTAAGCTCTACGTAAATGCTATGCATGCTGTGCTATGAATTCATTAAACCATGCTTGGCCTCTGCGCCTTTCGGCCTCTGCGCCTTTCGGCCTCTGCGCCTTTCGGCCTCTGCGCCTTTCGGCCTCTGCGCCTTTCGGCCTCTGCGCCTTTCGGCCTCTGCGCCTTTCGGCCTCTGCGCCTTTCGGCCTCTGCGCCTTTCGGCCTCTGCGCCTTTCGGCCTCTGCGCCTTTCGGCCTCTGCGCCTTTCGGCCTCTGCGCCTTTCGGCCTCTGCGCCTTTCGGCCTCTGCGCCTTTCGGCCTCTGCGCCTTTCGGCCTCTGCGCCTTTCGGCCTCTGCGCCTTTCGGCCTCTGCGCCTTTCGGCCTCTGCGCCTTTCGGCCTCTGCGCCTTTCGGCCTCTGCGCCTTTCGGCCTCTGCGCCTTTCGGCCTCTGCGCCTTTCGGCCTCTGCGCCTTTCGGCCTCTGCGCCTTTCGGCCTCTGCGCCTTTCGGCCTCTGCGCCTTTCGGCCTCTGCGCCTTTCGGCCTCTGCGCCTTTCGGCCTCTGCGCCTTTCGGCCTCTGCGCCTTTCGGCCTCTGCGCCTTTCGGCCTCTGCGCCTTTCGGCCTCTGCGCCTTTCGGCCTCTGCGCCTTTCGGCCTCTGCGCCTTTCGGCCTCTGCGCCTTTCGGCCTCTGCGCCTTTCGGCCTCTGCGCCTTTCGGCCTCTGCGCCTTTCGGCCTCTGCGCCTTTCGGCCTCTGCGCCTTTCGGCCTCTGCGCCTTTCGGCCTCTGCGCCTTTCGGCCTCTGCGCCTTTCGGCCTCTGCGCCTTTCGGCCTCTGCGCCTTTCGGCCTCTGCGCCTTTCGGCCTCTGCGCCTTTCGGCCTCTGCGCCTTTCGGCCTCTGCGCCTTTCGGCCTCTGCGCCTTTCGGCCTCTGCGCCTTTCGGCCTCTGCGCCTTTCGGCCTCTGCGCCTTTCGGCCTCTGCGCCTTTCGGCCTCTGCGCCTTTCGGCCTCTGCGCCTTTCGGCCTCTGCGCCTTTCGGCCTCTGCGCCTTTCGGCCTCTGCGCCTTTCGGCCTCTGCCTTTCGGCCTCTGTGTCTTTCGGCCTATGATGCCTTTGGCCTATGTGCCTTTCGGCCGTGCTATGCTTTACGTTATCTTTGAAAACTCTGTGCGGAAATTCATTTTTATGCTTTTCTTTAAAATCCAGTGAATGCGTGAACAGTTCTCTATCAGAAAGTAAACAAACAATAACAGGTACCATCAAAACTGTAAAAGCATAAACTATAAACTCCTAAAACCTAGCTACCCAAACCGACCAAAACTAACTACAGGCATCTCCAAAACTCCTCGAGACGACATACGATGTACGGTGTAGGCCAATCGGCCAAAGAAGTTCACGAGAACTTACATCGTGTCCAAAGCAGCTCAAGCTCCGTCCACGAGCACTGTTTACCTAAACAATTTACAACGTTTATCATTAAAACGAATTTATCCTAAATTCTCGAATTTCTCAAATTCTAACATTTTTCCTAAATCGGTTTAACTTCGTCCAATAATGTTCAATACGTCCTTTATTTACTTAAACATAGCAGATCTATAGATCTCGGATCATAAATCTCGTTTTTATCGAAAACCTAAACGAATGACCTAAAAGCATAACTCTACGAAAATCGAGTTTTTAACGCTCAATAACTATAGAGACATACCGAGAGTTGCGATTGAAGGAGAACGCGTGAAGAAAACGAAACGAACGGAGGCCGGATTGGGAAAAATGTTGCGCGGGCAGAGAGGGTCGTCGAGGGTTCTCTCTTCTCTGGAAATCGATTTCAGTAATGAAATCGATTAAGGCATTTTGCCTTTAAGTAATAATAAGTTTATTAAATGCTAATTGACGATTTTGCCATTCTTTAGTTTTTATATAGATTTCTTCTTTCGGTTTGATAATCGTCCAGTTATTCGACTTTTCCAAATTTCCATATTTTGCCAATAAGTCCAACTTATTATTTGGGATTTAACAGAACTGTCCGTTTGCAATTTGGACCTCGTTTACTATTTTTACTAAAACGTCATTTACATTACGATAAAGGTAATTACTCGGAATATAGCATTTAATCTCCGAAAATTCCCATAATTTTCTTAAAATTCCTATTAATCGTTAGGATCGTAATGACGCTTTCCAATTGCGAAACTGATTTGATTTGACATATTGACTAAACTGCCATTAAATAATGAAATAGTAATATAATATAATATATCCAAAAATCCGTACAAGCCGGATATTACAAGCAGTGAGTAGCTAAAGTTTGGAAGCAATTGCTTTATTTAATTTGTGTTTGAGTGTTATATAGTTCTAGGTGAGGACTCCCTTTACTTGAGTTATGTAAGATATTTGAATTTGAACTTGGCATGTGGTAATATTGAACTGCTATTTATCGTATGTTGCAAACCAAACTCTGAGTTGAGTGATCGAGTACTCTTCGAGGATCAAGTAGTCTGACTCGGCGTTCTATTAGGCCTACCTCCGAGTGGTGACTCATGTAGGCCATAATGATATGTTAAATCCTTGCGCCATGCCAGATTATGGGCAATTGAGTAGCAAACATAGACACAGGTACAGACTTTGTTTTGAAATAGATTTCTTCTCTCTTTTCTCAACTCCTCTAATGATTTCTTCGCTCGGTTCATATTTGTTTCCCAATTTGAATCTGGATCCATGTATTGGATTGGGGAAGTTTTATCGTACAAATTACAATTTATCTTAATTTCCTGATTGTGGTAACTTTTATCATAACACTAAACTTATGCCTTCCGCGATCAACGAGCTAGGAAGAATAGCCAAGAAGTTTCACATGATACATATTGCAATGTAGGTTTGCTTCTTTGAGGGCGTAGACGATGTAGAAGGAACTTAATTAGGTTTGATTGCAAAATAGGCAACTTATTAGGCTTCATCAAGTTTAAGAAATGTAGATCAAGAAACAAGTACTTTTTAGATCATCAAATCAACTTCAAAGACGGTTTAAGTTTCAAGAAGCAAGACACAGCTACCATTTAATTCCTATCCTCTAAACTAACATTTTGACATATCATGTTTTTAAATGATACCCAACTGCCAAGGATCCTCTTTCTCACTAGAAAAATCTTGGCTTTGGATCCCCACCATTCATTTAATGCATTTAAATCTAATAGTCTATAATGATTTAACTCTCATGAAAAAATAATTCTCTCTTTCTTAATTACTTTTTTTTTTTAATTTCAGTCACTTCATTTTTCTCATTGTTAATCACTTCTTTCTTCGGTCAATCCTAATTATCTTTTATCAAATCTTTCTCTTTGTGTAAATCAGGAAGAAATAACACTCTTTTACAACTTGTACAATATTTATGATTCATGACATATGTTGTAATTCACTTTCATGGAGTGTTATATTCTCCCATTAATAGTTCCTTCTTCTAAACTTTATTATTCAATTTTCATTTTGAAAATGTCAACCTTAAATCATTGCAAGGAAACAATTTCGTCAATAATCCTTTTATAATATAACATCTCGATACCTCTCTGGTATGCTCGCCTTGACAGTGGATACAACGGTATAAACATGTATGTAATCATTAAAAATACATGAGCTATTTATATGGAGAATGACACTGTGACGTGATATTTACATTTCGCTCACTCATTGATTCATGTAATCTATTATTTGAAATATTTATTTTATACTATAATAATTGTATCAGTGACACACAAATGTCATATCAGAGTATAAAATTAGAGTATCAGCGTATAATTGTCTTTAAACATAAGAATTAGAGTGTCGAGATGTGAAATAAACAAAATTTGAACTATTTAGGTAGTATAATATTATGTAATGAAGAATAAATAACATATTATATGATAATTGTTAGTGACGTTTTAATACCATTCTTTTATTTAAAATTTAGAGCTGGAAAGGGGCAACACAGGGAGTTTAATTTTAAAAAACGAGGTTGATTGAGGAGGGAATTGTAAATTGCGTACGAGTAAGCAGATGAAATTTGCGTCTTGCAACAAATGACGACCCCATAGCCAACCAATCTATTTCTTCCCCCACAATTCTATATAAGACCTTCTTCCATTTTCCTCTCTCTTCTCTTCTCCCTCCTCTCTCTGAAAACCCTAATTACAGCTCGCCTTCATTTCTCTTCACCGTGTGTGATTTCAGAGATCAGGTATTTACTCTACGTACATCTCCTCAGTTTCCCTCGCCGACTTCCAATTAATCCTTCTTTTGGTATTGAATTCTCACGGTTGCCCTCTTGAACCGTTCTGATTTGATTGTTTTTGTTCAATCGAGCTCGCAAGAATTGTAGATTCGCAGTAATTCAGATTCAATTCCTCGTTTACGATCTTAATTCCTTGTTGTTTTGTTTGGCTGCGTTTTGTATTTGTGATATTTTGAATATCTCCTTGTTTGGTCGTGTGTTAATAATATTACGGATAGGTTTTAATCTTTATATTTATTCTATTCTTGAAATAAATGTCAACTATTAGCTGTTTTGATAGCAGATTAAGCGATTGCTATATGATGGAGAAGGCTGAGTTGCTTTTATGGTGCTCTCAAAACTTCACTTTAATTGGTCCACAGATAGAATTTTGTTTAGTTTATACCTTTTTTGTTAAGTTGGGAACAAGAGGATTATAAATTAAAGATGATTGCTAATCCAGCTCATATTCTGAAAATCAACACTGAAAAAAGCAAACACATAAGCAGCTGTGCATGCAGTATCGAATTGTATTTGGATCCGTAAATTTGAAACAGATTCTAAAGCAATTTAATTCTGGTCAGAACAATTGGTTTTAATGATTGTTTTATTGTTTGTGTAGGTGATTTGGTTATTCTGTCCACGCGGCTGGCGATACATTCGGCATTTACATGTAAAGTGCATATTAAAGGAGAAACAATGGAGGCTAAGAAGTGCGGCGTTAATCATTTGGATGCTGACGTTCTTTTGCCTCCAAGGAAGCGTCTTCTGGCTGGACTGAAAAAACAGAGCACAGATGGGGATAACATTCCACTTTTAGCCTCTTTTTCTCCTTCTTCACTATCCCAGCCATCTTCTTCCTATCCTTCATCTTCTGACAACTTCAATACACGTCTAAGTAGTCTACTGAACTATCACTCAAACAGTAATTTATCGCCTGAGGAGATTGTGGAGGCCTCAAGATCGGCAGCTACAGCTGCTGTGAAGGCTGCAGAGGCTGCAAGAGCAGCAGCAGAAGAGAAGGCTGCAACTGCTGCTAAGGCAGTTGCTGCAGCTAAAACCGCTTTGGATTTGGTTGCCTCTATTTCTGAGGAGGCAGCCACCAATGAAAAAAATATGAAGAAGAACAAGCTGAAGAAGCACCTTCCTGTACAGCTCCTGTATAAAAAATACCAACCAATAGAGAATTGTAAGACAGATGAAGAACTAGCCCGAAAATTGCATCGAGCTATAAATAGCTCTCCAAGGATCTTAAAAAACTCTCCGAGCAATGATTTGAAATGCCATAAACACAAGAAGCCTAAAACCTTTCCTGACTTGGAGAAAACCAATATGAGCAGTGGGGGCATAATGCTAGAGTCGAATCTCCCTTCTGCGAGCAATGGGCAAATTAAAGCTGATGGGGTTGACTCTAAAAGCGCAGAGAAGGAAGTCCAAACGCTTAAAGCTGATGAAAAAGCTAGCATTTATGAACATTCTGGGCAATCTGGAATGGATAACGGCGAAGCAGAGACAAGCCAGTCGAAAGAGAGATTTGGGGAAGATTTTTGCGCCACTGGTAAGAAGAGGGGAAGAGTGAAGTTAAAAAAGCTGCCCTTGAGCATTTGTTCCTTCAGAGATCAAGCGACATCCAAGGAAGAGACTAATATTGTTACCCCAACATCAACTGAGAAAACCATGGGAAAACCCAGTTCATGCAATGGACCCTTGTTTTCTGTGGATACGCCAACCGATGGTGTTCTACCGATCGAGTCTACATCGATGTGGAAATGCCAGGATTTCAAAGCTCCTGTTTGTGTTAAACAGAATGTCATGCAGTCATAATAGTAAACCTCCTGCTTTGGTTGCATTAGCAGCTGGTGGTTACCAAACGAAATTGGTGGATGAGATAGGACTGGTGGTGTATTTTTCTCATAGAAACGGGGGGTGTCATTTCACAGATCATTTTGCTCGTCGTTTGTTCTGTAATGAACTTGGCTGACCAAATGTAAATTTAGATAATTTGCTGGTTTGGATTCAGTTTGTTGGGTTTGCTTGGCCTAAAAAGTTGAAGGGAAGGGGATGCAGACCACAATACAAAAGTGAAGACATTCTACGTCTTGACGGGGGTGACTAGCCCACCAGCTCTGTGTGTTGTGTTCAAAACAAAAGCATAATATTGTTTCATTTCTTCAGTTCATCACTGAGACCTCTTCCATGTTGCATACTTTTGCACAACACTCCTCCGTTGCTTGTCTTTGTACAACACTGTTTAACATGATGCCTCTGAAGCATTGTTTAACCTCAAGGCACACGAGAACAAGTGTGTGCATTGACAACGATTCAGATCGATCAAATTAGGAAGAGTAGGAAGAGTTGTTTTAATTTTCTTGGGTGCAACTCTTGAAAATTGAAATTGATCATTAGATCCCTCTTCTTTTATTGTTTCAAGCAAATTGTTTTTGTAAGATAATATTATATTAGCATTTTAATTATACAATTTAATTTTACTCTTAGTGTCATTCCTTTTCTAGTACAAATAATTTGTTATTTTAACCATTTGCAATATATTATTGTTATTATATTAATAAATGAACAAAATATTTGAATAAAATTGCGAATTCACAAATTTATTGAACATAGATGAAAAATAATCGTACTATACAATCGCCCCTTGGTTCCCAATTGCACATTGTTAACTCATTGCGTAGATCTCTACATGGAAATACACGATGGTAAAAACAATAATATGCATTCTTAGTAAAATTGAAAGGAAAGAGTTCAATCTCACTACACTATATTGCGCCAAAAGATGAGTATGATAAAAAAAAAAAAAAAATTAAAACTAGTGGGAAATGAGAAAACATAAACGGAAGAGTTCTCACCATGGAAAGGAATAAATCTCTCAATGGGAAATGTTCTTCAAGGAACAACTACTTTTAGCCTCCACAATCCTTATGTGAGAAAAAGAGCCGTCTTTTAGAGTAATCCACTAAGTTAGTATGGAATCTTGTACTAATTCTAATAAATATGAAAATTAATTTTATCATTTTATTTTCAAAATAATAAGCTAACCGTGCATGAATTTAAATTCATAAATAGAATTTTATCATTTCAAATTGGCTCTCCAAGCCATTAGTGGATTTAAAATCTTCAAAATTCTTTTTACCATATTAAAAACAGGCTTTACAAGCCATTAGTTAAACAAATGTTCGAAAACCATATACTCAGGTAGCTATATATGAAATAATGTTCCCACCATCAGGAGTGGGCAAACCAAACCGACATGTGGGTCTCGAACTAAATCGAGGTTTTTGAGACGGTTCGGTTTGGTTTTATGCAAACTTATTTGCATTCGAGTCGGGTTGAGTTTAGGGTTCTCGGTTTTGCTTTGTTTTAGGTTCAAAACCGAACCGAACCAAAAACCTAGAGCAGCCCCAAGTCAGATGGGTTGGGTTGCGTTTCGTTCAGTTACCTAATCCTTTCCAAATAGAGATCGAGAACGAGAGACTTCGCAAATCGCAAACGCCGACTGCCGATTCCGCACTCGGTGGTCGACGACGCGATGACCTGACCACTGCGAGCCAACCCCTAGTTCATGCGACGACCTGACCACGCGATGACCGACCTACGTGACCTCCTTCCGAGTTCTGGCTTCCATTTACTGCCTTCCAACTGCTGAGTTCCACAAATACGAGGTATTCTCTTTCAAGCTTCATACTAACGATTACTGTCTGTGATTTGCACATTTAAGAAATTGTTAAATGATAATGATTATGATTCTGTTTAGGAATTGAGAAATGGTTGAATGATTATGATTCTGTTTAGGAATTGAGAAATGGTTGAATGCTTATGATTCTGTTTGTATTGTGAAATTGAGAAATGGTTTGAGCACTGTCATCACAATGCCGGGCATTGTGTTCTGTAATCTGCAGTGTGCAAATGTGAAAAATGCACACTGCACCGTGACTGTACAGTGTGTATTTTGCACATTTAGTGTGCACTTTGCACATTTGTAGTGTGCAGATGTGCAAAGTGCACACTAAATGCACCGTGACTGTGCATTGTGCACATTTGGTGTGCACTTTGTACATTTAGTGTGCACTTTGCACATTTGCACACTGCAAATGTGCAAAGTTGCACAGCACCAGCACCTATCCTCACCAACATCTCTTGATATGTTCCAAACGTGCAAAATGCACTTTGCATGGGGAATTTAATCTGTTCTAAAATTATTTTTTTATGCAATCTGATATATTCTTGTTTTTCTACATCTAATTCTACATATTTTTTTAAAGGTTCAATCGTCTTCACTCTTCAAGCACTGCAGCATCTGCCTCCTGTAATCTCCTCTGTGGCCACCAAAATCTCTAACCATGGCACATATGAGACGACTATCTACCCGTCAATCCTAATATCTGCAACTGGGGCTAGGTTGACCGTTGGGCTCTGCCTTGAAGCTCGGTCATTGAGGTAATACATCACAATATTTTTTTTAGTTAATGAATAGTTGAATACTTGATCTTACTAAGTGAAGACCAAATTCCAAATTTTGAATCTTCAGTTCTTAATTCGATAACCTCTGCTATTTGTTAAGCTCCAAAATCGATAATTACTTTTGCTATTTATTGGATTGGTTTTGTGGTTTATGTTAATTATTAGATAGAAGTTATTCTTAATATATTTTTATGGTATGGAATTCGTTCATCAACATCTATTGTAATCTACTGATTTTGGAATATTGGTTTTGGAATTGACTAATATTTAGTGGGATTTGTGTTTTTCTTACTATTTGTCCGTTTGCATTATTTTTCTTTTTGTATGATGGACAAAAAAACTTTAGACCCATCAAATCATAAGATCTAAGTATGATGTTTGGAATCTTTATACTATGATAAAATTAAGCTAAATGCAATCACGAATACAATCCTATACAGCTCAGCCATCAAAAAATTGGTATCAAATTTGAGAAAGCATATCTTGCATCCAAAAAGTTATTGGCTAATGCAAGAAAAGGACATTGTATTTTACAAGTAAAGAGAATATGAGAAAATGCTTTGAAGTCTCATCATTATTAATTAGGTGGTCAAGGTTATCTTGCTAAATGCTCATTACAAATGAATTGCCAACTGACATGGTCAAAGGAGGTTATTCTAGATCGTATTCTCCATATTTGGTATCAAAGGTTATTGTTCCTTCTCGGAGAAAGGTCAGCAAGAGATATTCATAAGATATATGACAAAGAAAATTTCATTTGAAAGGTTATTTTTTAGAAGATCTCAAAGAGTATATCTACCTACGAGTAAAAACTTGTATTTTTATAGTAATTAAAAATTCAACGTGTTGGCTAATGCTTTATTGATTGACGACGTATTATGAGTTGACTCGTTTTGTCTTTTATTGTCACGTTGGGTTTTTTGAAAAATCCCAAGTAAAATCAGTAATTTGGAAAGTTACCGTATGCTTGAAATTAGAGAAAATAATATCGGGTGATTGAAATTAAAGAAGTAAATAAATGGACAGAAAAAGAATTAATTAAAAAGTCGTGGCAAATATGTGAATAGTAGAAAGTTGTTAAAAGGGTTTAGACAGACTATTCTTCTCCTCACCTTGGCTTTGCAAGAGAGGAAGAGGGAGGGAGAGAGAGAGAGGCGGTAATGGGACCTGCGAATCACCAAGCTTAGTTTCAGGAAAAGTGTTCACGAGGCTTTGAGTATCAATTTTTGTGAAGTAGTTTTAAGAGTTTGTATGTTTCTTTTCTCTGTTTTCAAGTTCAAAGTTGAGAGTTTTTAGTTGGATTCAGATTCGAGCTTGCAATCTCAAAATTATGGTTTGTTTCTAGTTTATTTAATTGTAAGTATAGATAAGTTTGTTTGTCGATTAGAAGTGAGAAACGATGAGGGAAGACAATTTTTGTTACTTTCATCGCTGAAAAATTGCCCAAGTGTAGACCGCTGTGGATGGTTGATTGACACTTCGAGCCCTACTACTAGAAATAGAGAGTTCAAGGTTTCGACCTCTTTGAGGATCGATCGACACTTGAAGTGTCGATCATTAACGTATTTTGGGCTGAAAACCAAGTGTCGACAGCTTTAGATAAAGTGTCAACCGCAGTCAATCTGAGAGGTATGATGTGTCAATCGCTAAGTGAAAGTGTCAACCGGTAACCCCTAAAGTATCAATCGCACATTTTTTTTTAATTACAGGAATTTTGTCGCATCGGCAAAGTTTGCATCCGTTTATAGCATTTCAATTAGGTTCCTAGTCTTGGTGTAAGACTCATCCATATCTTTCCCTAATGTTGAGTGGAATATTCATGACTATGTTTTCTTTTAGGCATAGACGAGTTTGCTAATTTCGAGCCAGTGACAGAGATAACTGATCTTGTAAAGAAGAGAAGTAGTCATTGTCGAGGTAGATATTTTATGTTTTCTGCAATGCATAACATGTTTTTCGAAAACTATTATTTTGGTGAATTGCTACCAATAAAAGTGGTCGCCAACTTGTCAATTTTATACATATTTGTACGTATAGTTTTCTCATGTTTATTTACAATATACATGATATTTGTTTTTGTTGTGTTCTGGTGAGAGGATGAACCCTCTTGAAACTTTGGATAGTTTCAGTGTCAAAGTATCACGAAATTATCATGTTACACATGTTGCGTGAAGATTGTAGGGTGGTGGTGACGCGTTCTTTAGGTTTCAATCCCTAAATCTGATCAGAGTGTTAATTGTTCGAGTAGACGTCGTGACTTACTGTCAGTCGTTGATCACTTAGGTGACGAACTGGATCTCCGGATCGTTGTTACAGTTTCCTCCAGCCTCTTGAGACGTTGTTGGGTCTTCAGATCATTGTCTTTCTGTGGATTGTGCTGGAGGAGTCCTTGTGTGACCCTCCATTTTCACTAAGGATGTTTTATGTAGAAAAATAGTGAAGTTTATTTCAGTGTATAGTCACCTATATACATGGTAGGTTTTTGTAACTAGTTTAATGAGGGCTCGTGGAGCCGTTTTTGTTAAAAAGAAAGAAATATGTTTCTTTAAAAGTTTTATGGACTCATGCATAATCTTAAAATGAAATCATATTTTGAAAGAAAGATAAAAACTTGTTTTTAAATCGAGATCCATTATGTAACGCCCCAATTTAAAAATCCCCAAATTAAAACCCTAATTTTGAAAACCCTAGAATTTACCCCAAATTGATTCTTAAAATCGAGCGTTAAATCAAAAATTTAAAATTTAAAAACATATTAATTGAAAAACTTAAATATTACGGAAGCTTTGATAATTAATTTGTTTAAATATTGAAAACCATCGCATATTTAAAACATTTAATGAAACTTTATTTAATAATAAAATTCAACGCAATGATTCAAATTCTCAAATTGAAATAAACTTTAAATATCGTTTGAAAAAAAAAAAAAAAAAACTAAAGCATACTAGTTTAAATCATTTCCCTCATCATCAATATGATCTTCGTCTGTATGCTCGCTTGCCACTGGAGGATTCTCAATTGCAGCAATTTCTTCCTCAGACAAAAACTCACCTACATCACAAGTTTAAAACAAAAAAGTGAGAAAACTCAGTAAGTGGAAATACGTGCAAAACTTTTACTTTTACTTTTACCGAATCCTGTTAAGACTTAGCCATCTCATTGTCGTTCAGGCATCGTCATCTTTTACTTTTAATTTTAACGATCAAGGTCACCATCTCACTGTCGTTCAGGCTTTTGCTATCACGTTAAAACATATGCTCAATCTCACCATCTCACTGTCGTTCAGGCTTTTACTATCGCATTTCTTTTACTTTTTCATACACATGCAAATAACTTATTCATTTTATCTTTTAAACTATTCTATGTCGATATTCTAACATACGTGCGCAATCATCGAAAACGTGTGATAAAAATAAAATAATATTTATATCTTGTGATGTAGGGCCGTAGCCAAAACTTGTATTTCACTTACCTGGATTCCGAGCAATATGAGTTTAACAGGATTTCCAATAATATCCTGCTCAAATAAAATCTTTGATATTAATATCCTACTTAACAAATCAAATTCCAAGGTAATTTGAGCAGAATTTGCTTACGTTATGTTATCGGGTCGAATTGGATCGGTTTGGATCGAATCGAACGGTTCCAAAATATTTTCTGCCTAATTTGAATATCAAAATTAAAATCCCACTTAAATTATTCCAACTTAAAAGAATTTGGGCAAAAATTCCTTACCGGTTGAATTTTCGATCGGTCCAGTTTGAATCGGGTCGAAAATCGGGTCGGGTCCGGTTCGAGTGAATAGTGCCGGATCGGGTTGGGAGTGAACAGTACCAGGTCGGTTCACTACTGGGTCGGGTCGGTTTGATTTAATGTTGATCCGGTTCGGTCTGGGTTGACTTAAGTGAACCGGTTCGCTAGCTGGTTCAAGTTCTAAATATAGCCAAGCCCTCCATCTTCTTCGCGATAGCTTCTGTCGAGGGAAAAGAGATTCAGAAAGAGTGAGTGAGAACAAAGAGTGAGGGAGAGTGAGAGCTCGACAGAGGAGAAGAAAATGGAGTGAGAGAAAAAGCTTACTCCGATGGGTCGTCGTCGGAGTTCAAGCGAGCTACAGCCGAGGAGATCCTTCACGTCGGAGGAGATTCGTCGCGTCGGAGAGCTCGGTTGAGCAGTGGTCGGAGTTGAGGTAAGTTCTTCTTTCCTTTTTGAAGAACTGAGAGGGAGATGAGAGCTGTGAGGTGAGTTTCCTCCTCACCCGAACCCCTCAATTTATAGGGGAGGATCAGTCCCCTCACCTCCGAAAAATCCGCCATTCCCACGGATTTTCTGAGTTGCAGTTCAGATTTTTCCAGAACGATGAGGGTTCAGTTGATTCTGAATACTTCTACTAGGAGGTCCAGGTTCATTACGAGTTTATGGCTGAAAATCAGTAATCCGATCTTTAAATCTGATTTCCAAAAATATTCTTTTTATGAAATCCAAAGTTCCTGTGTACCAAGATGAATTTTTGGCTAGGTTCAATCACTCAATTTTTGTTCAGAATCGGATTTCTTGCTGAAAATCAGCAAGTTGATTTTCTCTTGTTTTTGGTTGAATTTCGGGTTAGGTTCATTCTGAATTTTACTTTGATAAAATCTGATTTTTATCCCAAAATTAGGTTATAGGTTTTGATTTGGGAAATTTCGATATTAAACCCTAGAATTGAATTTGGGAATTTTTCATTTGAATTCCTAATATTACAATCTTCCCTCCTTAAAAGAACTTTCGTCCTCGAAATTTAAAACAATTACATGAATAACTTCGGGTAGATCTATCTTATCTCCTCTTATCTTTCATAAGTGTGTCCTCCATGTTTCTATTCCTCCATAGAACTCAGACTAGTGAAACCTTCTTATTCCTTAATTATCTTTCTTCTTATTTCATCTTACATATCTAATATCACTAATCCTTGTATCATCCTCGAGTTTGTAGGTTAGACTCACTAAGCTTTCGCTACGTCACTCTGATTTATAACTGTATTTGTTTATTCCTTAATATGCTCATCTATATACTTAAGCTTTCCTTATTTTGTCAAGAATTAATTTTATCTGCTAACTATCATTAAACCTCTATAACTATATTAATGTTGATATAATAATTGCAATTCTTCAATATTCGCTGTCATTCAATCTTAATATTGACCTAATGTCCAATTTCTTTAATAAAATCTAGCGTTTATGTTTTTCTGTAGTTGTAATTTTTTATAATCTATGTACTCAATCTAAATTTCATCCTTAAAATCCTCAAAATTGTGTTTTTCTATTACTTATCTATATCCTCAAAATTTAATAGTTCATCAATAAAATATAAACTCCAAATTTTCCTCGAGTAATGACGGTTCTAAATTGAATATACATAAATGTCAAACCTATATATCTCAATGTCATTTGATCAACTACAACATCAAAATATCCCCAAAATAAAAGTCTGAACTTCTGAATTCCTCGAGCAATGTTTATTTAAACTAAATACCTAATTATCGATTTAATACCTCAATTATGTCATCAATCAATTATATTCTCAAAATCTAATTATTCACAACGATCAATCTATGCTTACCGAAGTAATGGTCTCTATATAATTCATCGAGTTTATTCCAATCAACTACGTCCTCAAAATTCTTATTTAAAGACCTTGGTTTCATTTTGATAAACAATATCCTCAAATTTTAGTAATTCATCAACTAAGATTTAATCTCTATGGTTTCCCAAACAATGATCTCCCTAATCACATATTTAAATATAATTCTCATAATTACGTTCACTGTATTCAACTTGATTACCTATAATCTTGATAACTAATTCTTATACCTCCAAAATTAAATCATTCTAAACTATGCATTTTTACACTCAATCGTTCATACATTCTTTGACTTTAATCAACTATAACCTCAAATCTTTAAAATCATCTAATTTAGTTTCATTTCTATTTCCCCTTGAACAAAATTTATTCTAATCCTCGATATCCTAATTCAATATCCTCAAAAGTTTTAATAATTGCTCCACCAAACGTAATTTTCATAAATTCCTCTAACAATAATAATATTTATTTTATTTTTTATTTTTTTGAACTATGTTTCTCGTGATATACTAATTCTTTAAATAAAGTCTAACTCCATATTTCCTAAATCGAACAACACCGAATACTTAGAAAGCAAAATTCTTTTCCTAAATCCTCAACTTTAATCTAATTAATTATATCCTAAAAATTTGTCCAATGGAATCCAACATTAATACTTTCTCAAATTTTTCGTACATTAAACATTCCAATATAAGATCTTCAATACTTCCCCTACCGATTACTCAATTATATCCTCAAATCAGATTTAACATCAAGCATTTTCTTATCCCATGATTATAAATTCTCAAATCACTTAATTCCTCCTTCTTAGCTATTTCTAGATGATATCTATTTTATTGAGTAACGGTCAACTTAAGATTCTCACTTCATTATAAAATCTACAGAGAATTTCATGGATCCCAAATAACCTCAATTTTTTTTTTCTAGACTAAATATTCCAATATATGATACTCAACACTTTCACTACTTACTGGTCACCTCTAATTTCATCATTTTTTTTTATTTTTTTTTTCTATACCATGACGACCATAAATTCTAACATCATTAATTTCTTTCCCGTACATTCCTTTACTAATGATGTCACTCATCTCTTCAAACAATGATCATCTTAAAATACCTACTTCAACATAATTTCGTAATATTATCTTGATCCCATGTAATCTTCAAAATAAAATCTAATATCATTTCTAATCCCCCGTGTCATATATATCCCAATAAACATTTAAGATAAAATTATTGAATTTTTGAACTAAATCGTAAGATATAATCTAGCACCCTTTGTTTTATCAACATCTCATTGATTAACTTTATCCACGTTAATAGTTCTTTAACTCAAATCCAACTTCTAAGTACTCAAACAATATTTTTAGTAAATCCTCTTCTAGTATAAATCTTATGAGCAAATTATTACTGGAGACATGAATTCATTCAGACGTGTCAGTTGGGCAAATGCGTCCATCATGACTATGATGGATATCTCGTATCTGAAACTAGCAATTTGCCCCGTCAATCCTCCGGGTTTCAAATAACTCAATTCTCTCTTATGAACTATTTATGTTAAACGATTAGGTCGATCTAAAACTTGAGACTATGGTGTACTCCGAAAGAGGATTCTTAAGTGGTTGTTAATGGAGTTGAGGTTACCAAATTCTGAGGAGTAGGTATCAACATCTAAGCATCCTTAAATTTATCTTCATCATTTATTGTATCGTCTAAGATTTTCAAACTAATTTATAATATTACTTAATCTCTTATTGTTAGAGAATCCTTAAATCGAGGTTTTGGTCATTTTTGTATTTGAAGAAAACTAAATCATTTACATACATTTATAGGCTCTACTATTCAAAATAGTTAAGTTGTGACTAATGTATCTTTCTTAATTTAGATTCTAACCATTGCATGTCAATATTACAAAGTTTTCTCGTAGAAGTCCATAAACTAGATAGGATACTATTAAGGTTGGTGTTGTTTAATACTCAAACATCCAATCGTGATTCACTTGCTTCTAATGGGTATCTTAGGCTCTAGAGTTTATATATGTTCTAAGGAAATTTATTAATCGGGATCAAATCTTTTAATCAGAAGTAGCTTCTATTTTAGGTTTAATGACAGATCTACATCACAGAGATAACTCCAAAAATTTAAAAACTTGTAGTAAAGTGTAATTTAAAATAGTTTGAAATTGCTTTGAATAAATACTTGAAGTTCTTAAACAAAATATATATTAAAGTTATAAAACATATTTAATATTTAAAAAAAAATATTTGTAAAATAATAAAAGGGAAAATTACTTGCTTTAAAAATCAACTACAAAAATCATCATACTTTTATATCAAAATATAAACTTTTGATCACTTACTTGCTGATTGATAATCTTCCAGGTGCATGTGAGCATACAGAGTAGTTTACAGAATCGTTTTATAAACCTTGTTGCTCTGATACCATTTTGTAACGCCCCAATTTAAAAATCCCCAAATTAAAACCCTAATTTTGAAAACCCTAGAATTTACCCCAAATTGATTCTTAAAATCAAGCGTTAAATCAAAAATTTAAAATTTAAAAACATATTAATTGAAAAACTTAAATATTACGGAAGCTTTGATAATTAATTTGTTTAAATATTGAAAACCATCGCATATTTAAAACATTTAATGAAACTTTATTTAATAATAAAATTCAACGCAATGATTCAAATTCTCAAATTGAAATAAACTTTAAATATCGTTTGAAAAAAAAAAAAAAAAAAAACTAAAGCATACTAGTTTAAATCATTTCCCTCAAAATCATCAATATGATCTTCGTCTGTATGCTCGCTTGCCACTGGAGGATTCTCAATTGCAGCAATTTCTTCTTCAGACAAAAACTCACCTACATCACAAGTTTAAAACAAAAAAGTGAGAAAACTCAGTAAGTGGAAATACGTGCAAAACTTTTACTTTTACTTTTACTTTTACCGAATCCTGTTAAGACTTAGCCATCTCATTGTCGTTCAGGCATCGTCATCTTTTACTTTTAATTTTAACGATCAAGCTACCATCTCACTGTCGTTCAGGCTTTTGCTATCACGTTAAAACATATGCTCAAGCTCACCATCTCACCGTCGTTCAAGCTTTTGCTATCGCATTTCTTTTACTTTTTCATACACAAGCAAATAACCTATCCATTTTATCTTTTAAACTATTCTATGTCGATATTCTAACATACGTGCGCAATCATCGAAAACGTGTGATAAAAATAAAATAATAATAATATCTTGTGATGTAGGGCCATAGTCAAAACTTGTATTTCACTTACCTGGATTCCGAGCAATATGAGTTTAACAGGATTTACAATAATATCCTGCTAAAATAAAATCTTTGATATTAATATACTACTTAACAAATCAAATTCCAAGGTAATTTGAGCAGAATTTGCTTACGTTATGTTATCGGGTCGAATTGGATCGGTTTGGATCGAATCGAACGGTTCCAAAATATTTTCTGCCTAATTTGAATATCAAAATTAAAATCCCACTTAAATTATTCCAACTTAAAAGAATTTGGGCAGAAATTCCTTACCGGTTGAATTTTCGATCGGTCCAGTTTGAATCGGGTCGAAAATCGGGTCGGGTCCGGTTCGAGTGAATTGGATCGGGTTGGGAGTGAACAGTACCGGGTCGGTTCACTACTGGGTCGGGTCGGTTTGATTTAATGTTGATCCAGTTCGGTCTGGGTTGACTTAAGTGAACCGGTTCGTTGGCTGGTTCAAGTTCTAAATATAGTCGAGCCCTCCATCTTCTTCGCGATAGCTTCTGTCGAGGGAAAAGAGATTCAAAAAGAGTGAGTGAGAACAGAGAGTGAGGGAGAGTGAGAGCTCGACAGAGGAGAAGAAAATGGAGTGTAACACCCGACATTTTTGTCATGTAATAGTTTTCCCGGGTCATTTAATCGCGATTAATATTATATTAATACAATGTATGTTTTAGTTGAAATGATGGAATGTTTAAGGGAAAACCAACCTAAGTGTAATCAAAACAAGTCAATTAGGTTAAAAGCTAATGGAAGGGTAAATGTGGAAGTAATTAAGGTAGGTGGAAGCAAACCAATGGATGAGTGCCAAGTGGCAACTTGTTGAAGAAGATATGTCTTCTCTTCCTCCTACGTGAAGCCCACTTCTACCTCCCCTTTCTGTTTTCTCTTTTCCAGGCGACCAGCAACGATTTTAACCTCAATCCTTTTCTTGATTTCTTTCTGTCTCTTCAGCAAAGGTAATCATCTACTAAGGTTATCGATTTTGGACAAGTTTAATGCGGGTTTTCACTGAGGTTAGGAATTTAGTCATCCGCCCCAGTCAAAGTCAATTTAGTCATCCGCCCCAGTCAAAGTCAATTTAGTCATCCGCCCCAGTCAAAGTCAATTTAGTCATCCGCCCCAGTCAAAGTCAATTTAGTCATCCGCCCCAGTCAAAGTCAATTTAGTCATCCGCCCCAGTCAAAGTCAATTTAGTCATCCGCCCCAGTCAAAGTCAATTTAGTCATCCGCCCCAGTCAAAGTCAATTTAGTCATCCGCCCCAGTCAAAGTCAATTTAGTCATCCGCCCCAGTCAAAGTCAATTTAGTCATCCGCCCCAGTCAAAGTCAATTTAGTCATCCGCCCCAGTCAAAGTCAATTTAGTCATCCGCCCCAGTCAAAGTCAATTTAGTCATCCGCCCCAGTCAAAGTCAATTTAGTCATCCGCCCCAGTCAAAGTCAATTTAGTCATCCGCCCCAGTCAAAGTCAATTTAGTCATCCGCCCCAGTCAAAGTCAATTTAGTCATCCGCCCCAGTCAAAGTCAATTTAGTCATCCGCCCCAGTCAAAGTCAATTTAGTCATCCGCCCCAGTCAAAGTCAATTTAGTCATCCGCCCCAGTCAAAGTCAATTTAGTCATCCGCCCCAGTCAAAGTCAATTTAGTCATCCGCCCCAGTCAAAGTCAATTTAGTCATCCGCCCCAGTCAAAGTCAATTTAGTCATCCGCCCCAGTCAAAGTCAATTTAGTCATCCGCCCCAGTCAAAGTCAATTTAGTCATCCGCCCCAGTCAAAGTCAATTTAGTCATCCGCCCCAGTCAAAGTCAATTTAGTCATCCGCCCCAGTCAAAGTCAATTTAGTCATCCGCCCCAGTCAAAGTCAATTTAGTCATCCGCCCCAGTCAAAGTCAATTTAGTCATCCGCCCCAGTCAAAGTCAATTTAGTCATCCGCCCCAGTCAAAGTCAATTTAGTCATCCGCCCCAGTCAAAGTCAATTTAGTCATCCGCCCCAGTCAAAGTCAATTTAGTCATCCGCCCCAGTAAAACTTTTGGGATCTTCAAAACAGGTATAAATCTGTGTTGATGTTTTTCTTTAAAACTTCTGTCTGACAGTTGAATGTATATTTTGAAATATTCTGGGACTGCCTTGAGTTTCTCTGTTAGTGTGTGCATGGAATGTCTCGAGTTTTAGAGCTATCTATGCAGTTTGTTTTCCTCGAATCTCTGGCATGTTGTCTGTCATGTTGTCTGTCATGTTGTTTAAAACTATGTTTTGAAATCGGGTTTTAATACTTTTGAAGTTTTATGCCTTCTAAGGTTATGTCTTCTGTTGATATGTCATCCTGTTAAATGTCCTGTTATTTCCTATTGTGGCATGTACTCCTGTGCGCCAGCTCCTCTTCCCACCTTATACCTTCCTGTCCAGTGAAATGTAATGTAATGTTCATGTATTTGAAAAAGATTCATGCATAGCACGTTCATCATTCTGCATTGTATGTTCTTACTGAGCTCTAGGCTCATAGATGAACTCCCTGTTGTAGGTACGGATCCTCAAGATGAGGAGCTTGAGCCTCAAACTGATGAATTGATGTAGTTGGCGGGAGGAGCTCACGGGATGGTTGCTGCAGTCAGACAAATGTCAGTCCTGTGAGAAGTGTTTTTATGTAAAGTTATGTCAAGTTTTGTACAAGTTGTTTGGGGTTTTAACACATTTGAAGTGTATGTCAAGTTATGTAAAACTTTTGGGATCTTCAAAACGAGGTATAAAATCTGTGTTGATGTTTTCTTTAAAACTTCTTCAGTCATCCGCCCCAGTCAAAGTCAATTTAGTCATCCGCCCCAGTCAAAGTCAATTTGGTCATCCACCCCAGTCAAAGTCAATTTAGTCATCCGCCCCAGTCAATTCAGTCATCCGCCCAGTTTAAAACCCCGTCTTCCGGTTGACGTCACCCAAGTCTTCCGCCAGTATAATGCTTATATCTTCCGGTTGACGTCATCCATCTTCCGGCCGACGTCATCTCCTCATCCGATCTCAGTTACCGTCTGTGTCTTCCGCTTGACGTCACCCATCTTCAGGTTGACGTCACCACCTCTTCTGCCCAGTTTTATCCAGTCTCTTCCGCTGAACCCTGTTCACATTTTTAATCCACCGGTCACTGTTCACATTTTGATCCACCGGTCACTGTTCAATTTTGTCTTATTTGAATTCGCCGCTGCCCCTCTTAAACTAAGTCTTCCGCCTTCAATTTCTGTTTCCTGCTACTGCCAATTGCACTGTTTCATTTCTCCTGCTGTCATTCATTTTGTAGTCTAGTTTTGAACTGTTTCCTTTTCTCTGCTCTGATTCCAAATCCCGGAAATGTTTTTTCTTCTCTGTTAAGCTTTAGGGTTTTACTCTTAAAAGTTCAGTTTGTTTTCTGTTTGTTTTAAAAAAATAGTCACTGTTTCCCGTTGACTGTCCCGGAGTGACGGCTCCGACCCCGGACTCCGATCGGGTTCGGTCTCGGGCTGTCACAGTAATGGTATCAGAGAGATAAGGTTTTAAAACCGATTCTGTGAAATGTCTGACTGCGCAATCCACCACGTGAGGTCGCTTCACCAACTGTAAGTGTTTAATTTACTGTACTTGTTTTGTTTAAGTTAAGTTCATTATTTCATATAGGATTTTTCTAGAACGGTGAGAGGAAATCAAGGTGATGCAAACGACAGAGGCGACGCCCTCGACCGTCTAACCGAGTTGGCCGGTACTCAATCTCGCATGATCGAGCGTTTGATTGCGAGGGAGGGATTTAAAACACTCTTCTACGAGAAGTACTTTGATCGCAGCATGAGGAAGGAGAAGTTACTGGAATTCTCTCGACTACGACAGTTTGGAACGGTGGCCGAGTATGTTCAGAAGTTCGATTCACTATCCTGTTATGCACCTCACCTAGTGGCCACCGACGAAAATAAGGTGTATCAACTTATCCAGGGTTTGAAGATGGACCTCTTACGAGGGATTACATACGGAGGATTTGACGAGGCCCCATACACAAAGGTGGTAGCTAAGGCTTATCAGTTGGAAGCGTTAGAGGCAAAGTCTCAGAGATATACATCAAAGAGAATCATGCAGGATGCTCTCTGCAGCAGCAACAACAACAAAAGGGACAGTTTGGGCAACCACGGCAGCAACAGAACAGAGGTGTCAAAAGACCAAATGAAGTTGCCATTTATCAGGACAAAGGGAAAAGACCTATGGGAGCTCCCTAGCTTCTTGTATGCCCACGTTGCCAGAGAAATCATACGGGAGAATGTAGGCTCTACACTGGCCAGTGTTTCCGATGTGGCAAAGTAGGTCATCTTGTGCGAGATTGCCCAATGCCCGACACCAGAACAGGTCAAGCCGTACCCAGAGTTTTTGCAATGATGGAAGATGTTGATGATGCTGATCTGCACACAGCAATCACAGGTACAATTTTGGTGTGTGATGTACCTGCTTATACCTTGTGGGATACTGGGGCCACACATTCATTTGTGTCGGGGGACTTCGTAGTTAGACAGAAGGTTAGTTGTACGTTGTCTGATCAGCCCTACAGCATTATGCTACCGTCCGGAGAGTTTTTGCACTCCGAGCGGGTCATACGGGGTGATATAGTGTCAGTAGGAGACCAGAAGTTGTACGATAACCTCATCGTTATTGGTATGAAAGGGTACGATGTCATTCTGGGGATGGACTGGCTGTTTAGACATCATGCCACCATCAACTGTAGGTCCGGGCTAGTGTCGTTTAAGCGCCCGAACGAAGTAGAGTTCTCCTATCAGGCAATACCAAATAAACATAGTATGACTATTATATCCACATTGAAAGCTCAACAGCTGATGAGGTCAGGATGTGTCGGATTCCTTGCCCAAGTAGTAGATGTTCAAAGACAAGGTGAGGTGGAACTTCAAAATATTCCTGTAGTTCGAGACTTCTCAGAGGTCTTCCTGGATGACTTACCAGGATTGCCACCTGATCGTGAGATCGAGTTCGAAATCGATGTATATCCTGGCGCTGAACCGGTATCGAAGAATCCTTATCGTATGGCGCCAATTGAAATGAGGGAGTTGAAGACTCAGCTAAAGGAGTTGGTGGACAAGGGGTTTGTGCGCCCTAGTTTCTCTCCGTGGGGTGCTCCCGTCTTGTTCGTCAAGAAGAAGGATGGGTCCCTACGGATGTGTATTGACTACCGTGAGTTGAACAAGTTGACTATCAAGAATAAGTACCCGTTGCCGAGAATTGACGATTTATTTGACCAGCTACAAGGAGCTCGGGTATTTTCTAAGATTGACTTGCGCTCCGGTTATTACCAGTTGAAGGTTAGAGCAGATGATATTCCAAAGACCGCCTTCAGGACCCGGTACGGGCATTACGAGTTCTTGGTGATGTCGTTCGGGTTAACAAATGCTCCGGCGGCGTTTATAGATCTGATGAACAGGATATTCCAGGATGTATTGGATAAGTTTGTGATTGTTTTCATCGACGACATCCTGGTTTATTCCAGGAGTGAGGCCGAGCATGAAGAGCACTTGACTGTTGTGCTGTCAACTTTAAAACAACATCGATTGTACGCCAAGCTGTCGAAGTGCGAATTCTGGTTGACCAAGATTAATTTCCTAGGCCACGTGGTGTCTGCTGAAGGAGTATCTGTGGACCCGGCCAAGATTGAGTCCGTAAAAGATTGGCCAAGACCAAGGAATGCCAGCGAAGTACGAAGCTTTATCGGACTAGATGGTTATTACAGGAAATTCATCAAGGGATTTTCTGTGATAGCAAAGCCTATGACCAGCTTAACAAGGAAGGACATCAAGTTCAGGTGGTCTGAAGCATGTGAGGTAAGCTTCCAGACACTTAAGCAGAAATTAACCACTGCTTCTCTGTTAGTATTGCCAGTTGAAGACGGCAAGTTCAGCGTATATTGTGATGCGTCAAAAATTGGCTTGGGATGCATATTGATGCAAGAAGGGAAAGTGGTAGCATACGCGTCCAGACAATTGAAGAGCCATGAAGAAAACTACCCTACTCATGACCTTGAGTTAGCGGCAGTTGTGTTTGCGCTGAAGGTATGGAGACACCACCTATATGGACAGTTATGTGAGGTGTTTTCTGACCACAAGAGTTTGAGGTACCTCTTTACTCAGAAGGAGTTGAATATGAGACAGAGGCGGTGGTTAGAATTTGTGAAAGATTACGATGTTGAGATTAAATACCACCCGGGGAAAGCCAATGTGGTAGCCGATGCGTTAAGCAGGATGCCGTCTACTATGCAACCGGCCTTGACTACCATCTCATTGCCTTTGAGGACAGAAATTCAAAGGTTTGAACTTGAGGTAGTTTCTAAATTATCGGCCGTACTGGCAAATCTAACGTTGCGGCCAACCGTTCTGGACCGAATTAAGGAGGCCCAGAAGACTAATTCAAAGGAGATGGCCGATATAGTAAGCAAGATACCTACGGCATCTTCAGAGTTCAGCTATTCGGGAGATGGAATTTTGAAGTTCAAAAACAGATGGTATGTTCCGAAAGACGAAGAACTACGGAAGCACATCTTATCGGAAGCCCATTCGTCTTCTTTCTCTGTGCATCCTGGAAGCACGAAGATGTATCAAGACTTGAAACTTCACTTCTGGTGGCCAAATATGAAGAATGATGTGGCCAAGTATGTGGAGTCTTGCCTAGTATGTCAACAGGTCAAAGCTGAACATCAACGACCAAGTGGAACACTTCAGCCTCTCCCGATTCCCGAATGGAAATGGGAGAACATTACAATGGACTTTGTCGTTGGCCTTCCGAGAACAGCCAAAGGCCACAATAGTATATGGGTCATAGTGGACAGATTGACGAAGTCGGCCCATTTTCTACCTGTGAAGATGACATTCTCCATGGATCAGTATGCCGAGCTATATATTGGTGAGATTGTCAAGCTGCATGGTATTCCGGTGTCAATTGTATCTGACCGAGATCCTAGGTTCACTTCCAGGTTTTGGAAAAGCTTGCAAAACTCCTTGGGTACAAAGCTGGATTTCAGCACGGCGTTTCACCCACAGACAGATGGACAATCTGAGAGAACAATTCAGATATTGGAGGACATGTTAAGGTCGTGCGTGTTGGAACTTCATGCTCCTTGGAGTAGATATTTGCCGTTAATTGAATTCGCTTATAATAACAGCTACCAGGCTACTATCGGCATGGCTCCATATGAAGCCCTCTATGGCAGAAAATGTAGATCTCCGTTATGTTGGGATGAAGTTGGAGAGTCCAGACTTGTCGGCCCTGAGATATTACAGCAGATGTCTGAGGTGATTGCTGTTATCAAACAACGAATCAACACTGCTATGAGTCGACAGAAAAGTTACGCAGATCGGAGACGGAGAGACTTGGAGTTTGCTGAAGGTGACGAAGTATTCCTGAAGGTGTCGCCTTTCGAAGGTGTCGCCTTTCAAAGGCGTAATGAGGTTCGGTAAGAAAGGAAAGCTCAGCCCACGGTTCATTGGGCCTTTTCCCATCTTGAAGCGTGTGTGAAGCGTGGCGTACAGACTACAGTTACCGGCGTCTATGGATGGAGTACACAATGTTTTCCACGTGTCGATGCTGAGGAAATGTGTACGAGATCCAACTCAGATCGTGGAACATGTGGACTTTGATATAATGCCGACGCTGACATATGAAGAAAGGCCCATACAAATATTGGATACTTCACTTAAAGTGTTGCGCAACAAAGTGGTCCCGTTGGTGAAAGTTTTATGGCGTAATCACAATGTGGAGGAGACTACATGGGAAAGACAAGCGGATGTTAGAGCCCAATATCCGGACCTCTTTGCTTAGACAAATTTTGAGGACAAAATTTCTGTTAAGGTGGGTGGAATGTAACACCCGACATTTTTGCCATGTAATAGTTTTCCCGGGTCATTTAATCGCGATTAATATTATATTAATACAATGTATGTTTTAGTTGAAATGATGGAATGTTTAAGGGAAAACCAACCTAAGTGTAATCAAAACAAGTCAATTAGGTTAAAAGCTAATGGAAGGGTAAATGTGGAAGTAATTAAGGTAGGTGGAAGCAAACCAATGGATGAGTGCCAAGTGGCAACTTGTTGAAGAAGATATGTCTTCTCTTCCTCCTACGTGAAGCCCACTTCTACCTCCCCTTTCTGTTTTCTCTTTTCCAGGCGACTAGCAACGATTTTAACCTCAATCCTTTTCTTGATTTCTTTCTGTCTCTTCAGCAAAGGTAATCATCTACTAAGGTTATCGATTTTGGACAAGTTTAATGCGGGTTTTCACTGAGGTTTAGGATTATTGTTTCTGTGAAAACCCACTGTTTTGGACGAAAATACGTGTGTTTTCCTAAAAAGTTGAAATGAGCTTGCTGCATATTCTACAAGTTATTTGTTAGCATTTGCAGATTGTTTAATTTCACTACATTGCAGCAAACAGGTTCGAGCAGTTCCGAGACTTTTCAGCTGTCTGCATCGAGGAAAACAGGTAAGTTCATACGTATAGGTTTGGCCCTTAAGGCCCTACAATACGGAGGTACTAGGTTTTATGTTGTCGGGATTTCTGTTGGGTAGTTAAGCCAAGGTTATGTTCTAGGTTAAGTGTGTTCTGTTTTATATTCTGCTTATTATTCTGTTGCCTGTCTATAAATGTTCATGCATACACGTTTTTCTCTGAAAGTCATGAAAAGGTTTTCTGCACACGGTTTGAAGTTAAGTAAGATAAAACCTGTAATGTAATGTATGGTTAAGTGTGGACGAGGACTGGCATCCTGTCATGTACTCCTGTTATGTCCTGTTGGGGCATGTACTCCTGTTGCGCCAGCTCCTCTTCCCACTTATACCTTCCTGTCCAGTGAAATGTAATGTAATGTTCATGTATTTGAAAAAGATTCATGCATAGCACGTTCATCATTCTGCATTGTATGTTCTTACTGAGCTCTAGGCTCATAGATGAACTCCCTATTGTAGGTACGGATCCTCAAGATGAGGAGCTTGAGTCTCAAACTGATGAATTGATGTAGTTGGCGGGAGGAGCTCACGGGATGGTTGCTGCAGTCAGACAAATGTCATTCCTGTGAGAATGTGTTTTATGTAAAGCTATGTCAAGTTTCGTACAAGTTGTTTTGGGGTTTTAAAACATTTGAAGTGTATGTCAAGTTCTGTAAAACTTTTGGGATCTTCAAAACGAGGTATAAAATCTGTGTTGATGTTTTTCTTTAAAACTTCTGTCTGACAGTTGAATGTATATTTTGAAATATTCTGGGACTGCCTTGAGTTTTCTCTGTTAGTGTGTGCATGGATTGTCTCGAGTTTTAGAGCTATCTATGCAGTTTGTTTTCTCGAATCTCTGTCATGTTGTCTGTTATGTTGTCAAATATGTTGTTTTAAAACTATGTTTTAAAATCGGGTTTTTAATAAATTTTGAAGTTTTATGCCTTCTGTTGTTATGTCTTCTGTTGATATGTCATCCTGTTAAATGTCGTCAATTCAGTCATCCGCCCCAGTCAAAGTCAATTTAGTCATCCGCCCCAGTCAAAGTCAATTTAGTCATCCGCCCAATTATATGCCTTAGTCATCCGCCCCAGTCAAAGTCAATTTGGTCATCCACCCCAGTCAAAGTCAATTTAGTCATCCGCCCCAGTCACCCCAGTCAAAGTCAATTTAGTCATCCGCCCCAGTCAAAGTCAATTTAGTCATCCGCCCCAGTCAAAGTCAATTTAGTCATCCGCCCCAGTCAAAGTCAATTTAGTCATCCGCCCCAGTCAAAGTCAATTTAGTCATCCGCCCCAGTCAAAGTCAATTTAGTCATCCGCCCCAGTCAAAGTCAATTTAGTCATCCGCCCCAGTCAAAGTCAATTTAGTCATCCGCCCCAGTCAAAGTCAATTTAGTCATCCGCCCCAGTCAAAGTCAATTTAGTCATCCGCCCCAGTCAAAGTCAATTTAGTCATCCGCCCCAGTCAAAGTCAATTTAGTCATCCGCCCCAGTCAAAGTCAATTTAGTCATCCGCCCCAGTCAAAGTCAATTTAGTCATCCGCCCCAGTCAAAGTCAATTTAGTCATCCGCCCCAGTCAAAGTCAATTTAGTCATCCGCCCCAGTCAAAGTCAATTTAGTCATCCGCCCCAGTCAAAGTCAATTTAGTCAATAGTCATCCGCCCCAGTCAATTCAGTCATCCGCCCAGTTTAAAACCCCGTCTTCCGGTTGACGTCACCCAAGTCTTCCACCAGTATAATGCTTATATCTTCCGGTTGACGTCATCCATCTTCCAGCTGACGTCATCTCCTCATCCGATCTCAGTTACCGTCTGTGTCTTCCGCTTGACGTCACCCATCTTCCGGTTGACGTCACCACCTCTTCTGCCCAGTTTTATCCAGTCTCTTCCGCTGAACCCTGTTCACATTTTTAATCCACCGGTCACTGTTCAATTTTGTCTTATTTGAATTCACCGCTGCCCCTCTTAAACTAAGTCTTCCGCCTTCATTTTCTGTTTCCTGCTACTGCCAATTGCACTGTTTCATTTCTCCTGCTGCCATTCATTTTGTAGTCTAGTTTTGAACTGTTTCCTTTTTTCTACTCTGATTCCAAATCCCGGAAATGTTTTTCCTTCTCTGTTAAGCTTTAGGGTTTTACTCTTAAAAGTTCTGTTTGTTTTCTGTTTGTTTTAAAAAAAATAGTCACAGTTTCCCGTTGACTGTCCCGGAGTGACGGCTCCGACCCCGGACTCCGATCGGGTTTGGTCTTGGGCTGTCACATGGAGTGAGAGAAAAAGCTTACTCCGATGGGTCGTCGTCGGAGTTCAAGCGAGCTACAGCCGAGGAGATCCTTCACGTCGGAGGAGATTCGTCGCGTCGGAGAGCTCGGTTGAGCAGTGGTCGGAGTTGAGGTAAGTTCTTCTTTCCTTTTTGAAGAACTGAGAGGGAGATGAGAGCTGTGAGGTGAGTTTCCTCCTCACCCGAACCCCTCAATTTATAGGGGAGGATCAGTCCCCGCACCTCCGAAAAATCCGCCATTCCCACAGATTTTCTGAGTTGCAGTTCAGATTTTTCCAGAACGATGAGGGTTCAGTTGATTCTGAATACTTCTACTAGGAGGTCCAGGTTCATTACGAGTTTATGGCTGAAAATTAGTAATCCGATCTTTAAATCTGATTTCCAAAGATATTCTTTTTATGAAATCCAAAGTTCCTGTGTACCAAGATGAATTTTTGGCTAGGTTCAATCACTCAATTTTTGTTCAGAATCGGATTTCTTGCTGAAAATCAGCAAGTTGATTTTCTCTCTGTTTTTGGTTGAATTTCGGGTTAGGTTCATTCTGAATTTTACTTTGATAAAATCTGATTTTTATCCCAAAATTAGGTTATAGGTTTTGATTTGGGAAATTTCGATATTAAACCCTAGAATTGAATTTGGGAATTTTTCATTTGAATTCCTAATATTACACATTAAGTATAACGTTTCTACTGAGTTAGTCACTCACTCTAATCACTCCTTCCCAATCTAGGTAAAGAGAAAAGCGGCTAGTTTCAGTAGAGACCTGAGAGAGGCCGCTAGTTTTTCATTTCCTGTTAGAACTTTTTTGTATTTACTTGATAAAAATTTAGCTATTTAACTTGTTTATGTAAACTTACTCAGATGGATTGGATTCTTTTACTTTTATGCACGGTAGAATGTTGTTAGTATTTTGTTTTGTATTACATTATTTGTTTAGGATTTCACTACGTGGGATTGACTTTATGTTTACTTTAAAACTTGTGTTGCAAACCTAGCATTGAGCTAGGTGATTCAGTTCTTTTCCTGAAAATCAGGTTGCCCGACCTGACGTTTCTACTCTGACTTGTCCACATGTGGTGACACTACGAATATATAGACATTTATATAAATTTTGAATTGTATGATATTGATTGATTACTATATTAATGAAACACAATTAATTTAAAAAATTGAAAATTGTTTACTAGAATAAAAAGTTGAAAATATTATGACTATTATTATTGATAATGCATCTTTCTGATGCCATAAAAAAATAAATACAAATTAAATTCTAAACTTTGCAGATCCATTCAATTCAAACTCTAAAATTTAAAGGGCCATTCAATTTAAATCTTTTTTCTTTGAACAAGATGAATCTCGAATTTTTAGGATTCGTTTAACTTAAAACCTTTAATTTTTTTGAACAAAATGAATTTAAAATTTTGCAACGTCAAAAATATGAAACTCGAACCCTTTAGTTTTGGATTTTAGACTTTTTCAGTTTAAACTCGATTTGAGTTAGTTTATGTTTGATTTAGGCAGGTTTGGTTTCTTCTTTTGTAGTATTTAAAAAATATATATAAATATTAAAATATCGATTTAGTTTAGTTTCGATCAACAATATTTAATTTTAATAAGAAAATTTAATTTATTCACGATGCAAAGTTTGAGATTCATTTTCATAAAAAAAATATTTAGAGTTTAAGTTGAACAATTTTTAAAGTGTGATATTCATTTTGTTAAAAATTAACGATTTTACTTGAACAGACTTCCAAAATTTAGGGTTTATTTTTTGCTTCACCCTTGGAAACAAAAAATGTTAAATTGGTAAGGATCATTGTTAAATGGAGAATACAATGTTTTCACTTATTTTAAACATGATGATATTATCAAATGGTTTGAAAGACGTGAAAAGTCAATTACAAAAGCCTAAGAGGTTGTGAAGTATGTTGTTCTTCACCTGTAAGGCTATAAAAATTTAGATCTTATGGCAAAACCAAACTTAGAAATGAAACTTCTACCAAAGATCATTGAACATCTAGCAAAAATTTATGCTACTTGGGGAAGAAGAATGAGAATATTATAGTAACATTACCTAAATCTTTCCATTAAAAAATGTCCTAACAATGGCAATAAATTCTTCCTTGATGGTGCCAACAACATTGAAAAAGTAGTGGCTGGATCAAGGTCGCATAATACGTTTTAATTTGAAATCAGAGGGTTGTTTACAAAAATCTCAAATCAATTGTCAACTCCAATTACCTTACGGTTCATTTCTCGTAGGTTACAAGTGGGTAGTTAAAACCAAAAAGGATCAAAACGTAACGTTGAGAGACATAAGACTCCTCTTATCATTAAAAGCATAATTCAAAGAGAAGACATGGACTATCCAGAGGCTTTCTCTCCAATTTCATAGAAAGACTCTTTTAAAGTAATAATTGACTTTGTAGCTCACTTTAGTTTTGAATTACATAGATGAATAATGTTAAGACTGCGTTTCTCAATGACATTGATTAAATAGTTTATATGGTACAAGTAGGTCACTTTGATTTTGATGATTCAAAGAATATGTTTTGTAAATTAAAAAAATCTATTCAGTGGCTCAAAGAAGCTTCCAATGACTAATTTATGTTGTGCCACGACTACATGAATCAAGGCCACAATGTAAACACCTAAATTAAAGAAATTTCTGAACTCTCTAATATCTCAAGTGTCGACTCTCTCTCAAATGTCTTGTTTTGCATGAAGTAAGCTTCTAGCTAGCAAGTTTAAGTTATATTGACATACATGGTCATTGGTTATATTTATTTTTGTTCTGTTTTTTTATTGAATTATAAGAAAAAATATTGTGATGAAAAACTTGGAACACTACTTGTCTTTTTCCCTCTCTCAATCACTAAGTGTAACTTTATTCAATCACATTAATTTCATGGAGAACAAGAAATCTTAAAAGAAATAGGTTGGGTTGGTCAAATAAGTATAATATTAAAATTTGACAATATACACAATTAGGTAAAGATGAGGAAGATAATTTGTTTAGGCTTAAATATGATGAAAGTAGAGATGGGGGAGAGTAACTAAACTATCTGATGAAATCAAGCTTCTATTGATAAACATGATTTAAAGGATATAATTCATAGAGAACATTTTTGGATTATATAGTAAAAGAGATGTAATGAAATGTTAAAGACTCCAAAAATGAACTTAGAACATTTTTTCAACATTATGGAAGTAGAATATATTGAACTTTTGATATGTGAACAACAACTAATCAAATGAGTTTTCTTTTTTAACTGCACAATATATTGATGAAAAATAAAATTTGTATAATTATAGAAATTCTTTTGTGATTGTTGAACCCCTTCATACAGGAGTTGGAAACACAATTCTAGTTGAACTAAAAAAAGGAAATTCAAATGAACTTGATAGTTCCCGTCACAATAAAATTCAAATGTCTAATGAACTTGATTGAATATATGAGGAAGTAGTTAGAGATTTTCTAAAAGTTTTTGAACGTCTAATTTTGCATGGTTTATAGTCCAAGTAATTGTCAAGTGATCAAACAATTTTATTTTGTTATATGTTTACTTAGTATTTGTCACGTGATCATACAATTTTCTTTTGTTATATGTGTACTAGGTTTTCTAGTCTTGATATATTTAGTATTATAATACAAAATAATTGAGAAAAAATTTATAAATATTTTAATGATGCTGAAATGCATGTCATAGTTATATTAGTTGCAATAATTGATCCTAGATATAAAGAAATATGTTTTAGAACTTTGATTAGATTTGATTTATGAGCATGATCACCATAAGATAAAAAAAGCTTTAATTTCTTTTTTTTACAGTATTGCAAGTGGTAGAGTCAGGAGAGTCTACTTCTTTGCCAAGCATTGCTGCAACTTTTTCTCTAAAAACTCATTTACAAATTTTCAAGAGTAGAAAATTTGTCTCAAAATACTTTTACAACTAGTAATACTACAAATTTAAATCGTCATTGATCAACATTTGGTCTTATAGATGATGACGATGACTATTTTGATATATTGGCTACAAGAATGAAATTTTCTTGTACTTTCTACCATGACACGAAACACACTAACAATGTCGATATCAAAAGTTGCATCGAAATTGGATTTTACTATAGATGATAGACTTCTTTCCTACACAAAAAATGTTACACCCGAGTTTTCTGTATCATGTAATAGTTCTTAAAATTCTTTGTACGAAAGAAAATTATTATAAATACGATGTATCTTTTCGTGGAATTTGGACGCCAAAACTTAAAAGAGAAAAAGGAGGTAGAACAATAAAAGAGAAAATTAAAACGTATGGGAATTTTAAGTGAAAATTTGAATGGAATTGTGAAGTTTCTTCAAGAAACTATCTTTATCTCTATTACCAAACATCTCTCTCTCTCTTTCTCTCTCTCTCATGTTAAAACCCATCAGCAGACTAACCCCTCACACTCTTCATTTTATTTTCATTCCTCCTCTCCTCTACGCAAGAACAAGCAGCCCAAGCTTAGATTTTGGTTTGTGATTTTTGCTGGTTTAGATCATCGATGCATTGATTTTTGGTGAAGGGTTTTGAATTAGGGTTTGGTTTTTCTTCATTCTTTTGATGCTAATATATGTTAGAAAGTTGTTCTAAGGATTGGAATGGATTGACGATAGAAAATTAAGCACGTTGGATTAAATTCGAAAATTTAGCTTAAAAATCGGCCAAAAATAGGGCATCCATGATTTTGATTTCAGATCCTAAATCTCACTTGATTTTTATAAATGGATGGTTTTATGATAAACTAGATATTATGAGGTTTTCGAAACATCTTGAACCGTTGAAAACAGATATAAATTGAAGAAGTTACGACCGTTTGAAGTCGGACCAAATCGTTTGTGAAATCCAAATTTTTTTGTTGATGCTTATCGAAATTTCATAAGTTGAGTTGGTTAAGTTAGTTGAATTGGATGCTTGATGGAACTCTAAATGTTTGAAGTAAAGTTTGGAGTCATTGAACGTATAGAAGTGGTTATTTAAATTATCATGTATTAATGAGTTCAATATGTATGTTTAAATTCTAAAGTCCAAGAAAAAATGATCAAGGTTGTTTAAATTGCTAAGGACTAAGTCATATTGCATTTGTTTGACCCACGTAAAAATTGCTTTTACGTAAAAATTGAACCACGTAAAAATTGGTTGTCTTTTTACTTTTCTGCATTCTTTCTTTTATTGTCGCTAAAGATCAGTTAATAATAAAATCATAGTAATTACGCCTAAAACTTACAAAGTATTGTAAACAAGTATACTAGCCTCCCCTAACAGGTAATGGGTACAGAGACAAAGAAGAATGCATAATTAAAGTATGAAGTTTGAAATTCTAAGTCATTTTTAATTCTAAAAAATGTTGTCGATATTTCAACAAAGCATTACAAACACTTTGAAAAGAAAAGTTCAAAAGCAATCAACTTTCCAATATAAATTAGTGCTACTATAGAGTTGAAATGGAAGTTAATTAGCAGCAGATTTTTTTTTTGTCTGTTTAATAACAAATCATACTAACATTTGAATAACAGAGGCTTTCCCCTATAAAAACCCAATTTTTTTGTCTGTGTTTTCTTTCTTCCCAAGGCCCAAACCAATACTCAAAGCTCTCACATTTATTATCGCTATAAAAAAGCCCCTCTCACTCTGCAGTTTGCTTTTTCCCTCCTTCGCCGCCGGGGGCTTGGTGACTGCGAATCAAATTCCGGCCAATCTTCGGTGTAGAAAGAATGCCCGAAGTTGTTTTAAGCTTCGGCTTGTTCTCATGTTCGCTAATGTGCGGCGTCAGCGCGTCTCTCTTAAGGTACAATATACTTTCGTTTCCAACTCTCTTCAAACCCTAACACCCCATTTGTCGCGTTCCAACTCTTCTTCTCCCGATTCTTCTACTTATTTTTCTCTGTCCTTCTCGGGTCTTTCTACTGATTATCTAGCTCAGTTTTTTCCTTCTCATAAACTAGTTCGAAATTGAACTCTTTGAGCTTTGTGAATCCGAGTGAACGACGGAAAGTCACCGTCTCGCTATCGAAAATGATCAAACAACAACATGGGTATTTATTGAGAGGCTTTTCCCTCAAGTTTTGCCCTTTTTTCCTGGTAAAGATTCTTAAACTGTTAGGAACCCGAGAAGCTGCATTTGCCTTCTTCAAAATGGCGTTTTCCGATGACTCGGAGGAAACTGTCAAGTCTTCGTGCATCGCTGCTCACATTTTAGGGGCAGAATGCCTCCGATTATTAGCTCAAGATCTCATTTCATGGGTTATTTCAAGGATTGGAGCTCGCAGGAGCAGTGATTTGGTTGAGTTCATGTGGAAAAGTCACAGTGAGTATGAGACAGATTTTTCAATTCTCGATACTCTCTTCAGGGCTTTTCTAAACTTGAAATGGACATCGCCGCATGAAATTCTGAGTAAAAATGCGGGAGGTAGGGGTGAGACCAAGTTTATCTGCAATCTCAAAACTGTTCAGATTATTGCTTAGAATAGGTTATTATGGAAGTCTGTGGAAGTTGTTTAGAGATTTAAACTAATTACATTGACTAATTCCCACATTCTAAATTCAACGATTTTTATGCTCGCAGGAGCAGTGATTTGGTTGAGTTCATGTGGAAAAGTCACAGTGAGTATGAGACAGATTTTTCAATTCTCGATACTCTCTTCAGGGCTTTTCTAAACTTGGAAATGGACATCGCCGCCATGAAAATTCTGAGTAAAATGCGGGAGGTAGGGGTGAGACCAAGTTTATCTGCAATCTCAAAACTGTTCAGATTATTGCTTAGAATAGGTGATTATGGAAGTCTGTGGAAGTTGTTTAGAGATTTAACTAATTACATTGACTAATTCCCACATTCTAAATTCAACGATGTTGACTTTTTTAAATTAGAATTCACTTCTCTACTAATCTTATATTTGACATTGAATAATTGTTTCTTGTCCGATATTATAATTAAATAATACTTATAAAAAAAAAAAAAAAAAAACAAAAAAAAAAAAAAACAAAAAAAAAAAAAAAAAAACAAAAAAAAAAAAAAAAAAACAAAAAAAAAAAAAACAAAAAAAAAAAAAACAAAAAAAAAAAAAAAACAAAAAAAAAAAAAACAAAAAAAAAAAAAAAAAAAACAAAAAAAAAAAAAAACAAAAAAAAAAAAAACAAAAAAAAAAAAACAAAAAAAAAAAAAAAAAAAAACAAAAAAAAAAAAAAAAAAACAAAAAAAAAAAAAAACAAAAAAAAAAAAAAAAAAAAAAACAAAAAAAAAAAAAACAAAAAAAAAAAAAAAGGGAGAAAGTTTATGTATAAAGGTTGAATAGTCTACCTTAGGGATAAAAAGAGAATCAATTGACGTTGAAAATAAAAAGGAAAGAAAGAAGAAGAAGAATATGAGAAGAGAAGTTAAGTTTTGAAACGTCAAAATGGGCTTTGAAGAAAAAGTCATCCGTGGGAATAAAATGTTGAAAAGTAAAACTTACATTCAAGAACTTGAGAGAGAGAGAGAGAGAGAGAGAGAGAGAGAGAGAGAGAGAGAGAGCTCTGTGGGTCTTAATGAGGGATATTTTTTCAATTAAATGGATAAGGATTAAAACAAGTTGAGGTATCAACCTAGGGGTAAACGGTGAGTCATAATTTCAATTAGTTACTCATCTTACTTTGCCTCAATGCCAAAATGCCCTATTTAGCCTTACACTCATGATTTTTTTCAACTTTTTATTTACCAAAATGCCCTATGTAACACCCGAGCATATTATCATACGTCGTTATTTAAAATATTATTAGGGTATTCATAATAAGTCGAGTGGAAGTGTTGAGTGCAATTTATGTTGTATGTGTAATAAAATAATTGATGGAATTGATGAATGAAATAAGAGAAAAGATAAAAAAGGGAGAAAGTTTATGTATAAAGGTTGAATAGTCTACCTTAGGGATAAAAAGAGAATCAATTGACGTTGAAAATAAAAAGGAAAGAAAGAAGAAGAAGAATATGAGAAGAGAAGTTAAGTTTTGAAACGTCAAAATGGGCTTTGAAGAAAAAGTCATCCGTGGGAATAAAATGTTGAAAAGTAAAATTTCCTCATGTAGTTGATAATTATGTAGAAGGTTTTAAAAGAGCTATACATGTGTCAAATTAGATAAAATTTAATTGTATCATGAGGAGATGTGGAAGTTTGACAAAGTCAGATAACATATATAAACGTTATATTAATAGTAAATTAATTTAAAATAATGTAAATATAATTTTAATTATTTCATAATAAATTATGTCATTATCTCATATAATTAAAATATTATAAATTATTAATATAATTTTATTAATTTACCTCATCATATTGTTGACTTAGAGAGTGTTTAAGTCATAATTTGTTTTTGATGATGTCTGTGTGTATTAAATATTCAATTTGATTATGTGTACTTAATGAGAATTATAAATATGAGTTTATTTGGAAATACCCTTGAAAAGAGTATTTTAGTTGACTAATGAATCGGTTTGAGTATACAGAGCTAAATAGTAAAACAGGCTTGGATATACCGATAGCTACACGACAAAGAACAGAAGGCTTCTGCCGATTGAGTTTTCAAGCCACATCTGCCGATGATGTACTCAGCGCCTATATGTTTCATCTGCCGATGACGTGTCAAGCTGTTCTTATGCCGATCGTTACAAGACAGAGAAGAGAAGTTCCTTGTACCGATGGCGTTTGAAGCTACTTGTTCCGATGACGTGTTAATATGCTTCTACCGATGACTATATATATAATAAAATAGAAGCTTCTGCCGATAGCTGTTTCTGAAGACAGATGCCGATGACGTGTCAAAGCACTTATATGCTGCAACTGCCGATCGAGTCTGAAGATACATCTGCCGATGATATTTGTAGCAGCTCCTGCCGATTGACTAAACGACAAAAGGAGATGCTGACTAAAGCATGCATCTGCCGATGAATTTTCACGTTGCACCTGCCGATGAAGTTTCAAGACACATATGCCGGTGACGTCTGAAGCTTACTCATTCCGATGACGTGTCAAGTGTTTTGAAGCTACATCTTCCGGTAATCTTTCGCCAGAATTCAAAGTTAGCCGCGAAGCTACAGTGACGTCGTTTTCAGCATTAACTCCAGACTTTTAATGGCAACGACGAACAGCGACTCTAAATGCAACGAATATCTGCTACAGTACGGATGCTTCCCAACGGTAACTTTTATCCATTTGAAGAAAGAAGCATTCAATTCTGTGAAGAAAAATATACAGAGTATTTAAGCCGAGCTCAGAGCACGAAGAAAGAACTTTTGCCAATTGGAATTCTGAGCCCTAGCTGCGAAAGAAAAACTCTCTCTGTATTTTTCTCTACATCTCTCAAATCCTAACTTGAGATTCATCTTGTGAGATTGTAGTGTGAGCTTAATATTTTACAAACTCAACATTCTTGTTAAGGCAGTGGATTGACGCCCGTGAAGTTTAATCCTGAGTTGTAAAGGCAGTTGATCGGAGCCCGAAATTCCGATCTGGTTTTTCTCGAAGAGAAGGTTAAGGATCTTCAAGGGGTGAACCTTGAAGCGTGGACGTAGGCTGGGTTGAGCCGAACCACGTTAAAACTCTTGTGTTAATTTCTCTCTCACTCTATACTTTATTTATTTGCTTGCTGTTAGCATTAAATCAAAACACGAGAGAAATTATTATAGATTATAAAATTAAGTTTTAAAAAGTCTAATTCACCCCCCTCTTAGACAAATCCGATCCTACAATTGGTATCAGAGCAAGGTTTATATATTGTCTAAGTTGTCTATCTAAGATATACTGTGATATCTGTAATGGCATTCAACACACACTCTGCACAAATGGAAGGTCAGTCTACCACTAGACCTCCATTCTTTGATGGTATTGATTATGTGTACTGGAAGACTAGAATGAGAACTTATATTCAGGCTATAGACTATGATATATGGAATAACATAGAAAATGGTCCATATATAGCTTTTAAAACAGAGAATGGTATTAGAACCCCCAAAGCTTCACATGAACTAAATGATACAGATAAGAAGAACCTGAGCCTGAATGCCAAGGCAATAAACACCTTGTACTGTGCTTTAAATAGAGATGAATTCAATAGAGTACAAGGATGTGAGAGTGCCCAAGAGATCTGGCATCTATTAGAAGTCACACACGAAGGCACAAACCAGGTCAAAGAGAGTAAATTGAGCATGTTAGTTCATGAATATGAACTGTTTTCCATGGAAAAAGGAGAAACCATTAGTTCCATGTTTACTCGATTTACTAACATTACTAATGATCTTAAAGCTCTTGGTAAGATTTACTCATGTGAAGAACAGGTAAGGAAACTTCTGAGATGCCTACCGAGAGCATGGCAACCAAAGGTGGAAGAAGAAGAAGAAGAAGAAGAAGAAGAAGAAGAAGAAGAAGAAGAAGAAGAAGAAGAAGAAGAAGAAGAAGAAGAAGAAGAAGAAGAAGAAGAAGAAGAAGAAGAAGAAGAAGAAGAAGAAGAAGAAGAAGAAGAAGAAGAAGAAGAAGAAGAAGAAGAAGAAGAAGAAGAAGAAGAAGAAGAAGAAGAAGAAGAAGAAGAAGAAGAAGAAGAAGAAGAAGAAGAAGAAGAAGAAGAAGAAGAAGAAGAAGAAGAAGAAGAAGAAGAAGAAGAAGAAGAAGAAGAAGAAGAAGAAGAAGAAGAAGAAGAAGAAGAAGAAGAAGAAGAAGAAGAAGAAGAAGAAGAAGAAGAAGAAGAAGAAGAAGAAGAAGAAGAAGAAGAAGAAGAAGAAGAAGAAGAAGAAGAAGAAGAAGAAGAAGAAGAAGAAGAAGAAGAAGAAGAAGAAGAAGAAGAAGAAGAAGAAGAAGAAGAAGAAGAAGAAGAAGAAGAAGAAGAAGAGATGTGAGAGTGCCCAAGAGATCTGGCATCTATTAGAAGTCACACACGAAGGCACAAACCAGGTCAAAGAGAGTAAATTGAGCATGTTAGTTCATGAATATGAACTGTTTTCCATGGAAAAAGGAGAAACCATTAGTTCCATGTTTACTCGATTTACTAACATTACTAATGATCTTAAAGCTCTTGGTAAGATTTACTCATGTGAAGAACAGGTAAGGAAACTTCTGAGATGCCTACCGAGAGCATGGCAACCAAAGGTGACTGCCATTCAGGAAGCTAAGGATCTCAAAACTTTGAAGCTTGAGGAGCTCATTGGATCTCTCATGACGCATGAGATCACAATGAGGGCAAACGAAAAGGAGGACCTCAAAGAGAAGAAGAAGAAGATGATGAGGACATTGCACTCATCACAAGGAGATTCAGTAAATTCCTGCAAAGGAAGAGGATGCAAGGAAGAAGATTTCCGAAAGGTGAAAGGTTACAAAAGGAGAAGGAAATCACATGCTTTGGATGTGGAAAGCCTGGACATATGAAGGCCGATTGTCCACAGGCCAAGAAGTTTCCCAAAAAGTTCAAGAAGAAGGCTATGAAAGCCACGTGGGATGAAAGTGAAGAAGACACCTCTTCAGAAGATGAAGAAGTGGCTAATCTGTGCTTCATGGCACACGAGGACAAGGTATGCTCTTCTTCTTCCAGTAATTTAAGTGATTGCGATAGTGATAATGAAGACGGAGAACTGATTGATGCTTTCAATGACTTAGTAAAGCAGTTTGGCATGCTAAAGAGTAAGTATAACACATTGAAAAGGGAAAATGCTGATCTAATAGAAAAACATGAAAATGAAATCAACCAGCATGCAAAAGAAGTCTCAGAACTTAAATCGAAAAATGAGACTTTGGATAAACTTGTTATAAACTTCACTAAAGGTAGTATGGGATTAAACATGTTGATCAGTGGTGTAAGGAAACCATTTGATAGATCAGGTATAGGTTATGACAAGAATAATAAAAGGAAAACTTATAGGAACTTCTTTGTTAAATCTACTACCTGTCTTGCAAGGAGTGAAGTAGGACATAAAACTGTTGCATGTCCTGTAAAGAATTACAATATGAAGTCAAGTGGTAACCTTCAATGGGTTCCTAAGGGAACCAGACCTAACTCTAGGACCCAAAAAGTTTGGGTACCAAAGAAGACAACTTGATCTTCTGTTTTGCAGGTTGACAGCTCTCCTGAAAGAAATCAGTGGTACCTCGACAGTGGATGTTCGAGGCATATGACAGGAGACTCAACCATGTTTGCTGTTGTCAACAAAAAGAAAGGAAATGTTACTTTTGGTGGAAACCAAAAGGGCAAAATTGTTGGCATCGGCAATATAGGTAACAGTGTTAATCCTATTATTGAAAATGTGCTGTTAGTTGAAGGATTAAAGTATAATCTGCTTAGTATTAGTCAATTATGCGATAAAGGATATGAAGTGATTTTTAAATCTAACTCCTGCATAATTAAAGATGCATCTATTGATAAAACTCTGTTCACTGGTTATAGAAAAGAAAATATCTATGTTATTGATATGGATGTTGTTGAGCATGTTAATGAGAAATGCTTTGCTGTTAATTCTTCTCATGATGCTTGGATTTGACATAGAAGATTAGGACACGTAGGAATGGATACCTTAGCTAAGATTACTAAGGATAATTTAGTTAGAGGGATTCCTAAGATATCCTTTGAAAAGGATAAAGTCTGTGAAGCTTGTCAAATGGGCAAGCAGATCAAATCTTCTTTTAAATCTAAGAGTGAAATATCTACCTCTAAGCCTCTTCAACTCCTTCACATGGACCTCTTCGGTCCTTCTAATATAGCAAGCTTAGGAGGAAAATTCTATGCTTTTGTCATTGTAGATGACTTCTCTAGGTTTTCTTGGGTGTTCTTTTTAAAGTCTAAGGACGAGACTTTTGACACCTTCTCTAGTTTTAGGAAAAGGGTTCAAAATGAGAAGGAGCTCACCATTATTGCTATTCGTAGTGATCATGGTGGAGAATTTGAAAATGAAAGATTTGAACTCCTGTGTCTCAAACATGGAATTGAGCACAACTTTTCATCTCCTAGAACCCCTCAGCAAAATGGTGTTGTTGAGAGGAAAAATAGATCTCTCCAAGAACTTGCCCGAACCATGCTAAACGAGAATTCCCTTCCCAAATACTTCTGGGCTGAAGCTGTTGCTACAGCTTGCTATGTTCTTAATAGAGTCTCCATAAGGCCGATTCTAGAGAAAACTCCATATGAACTCTGGAGTGGAAAAACTCCTTCTGTTAAGTATTTTAGAGCCTTTGGCAGTAAATGCTTCATCCTTAACACTAAGGATAACCTAGGGAAATTTGATTCCAAATCCGATCTTGGAATCTTTCTTGGTTATTCCTTGTCCAGTAAAGCATATAGAGTTTTCAATAAGAGAACTCTAGTTGTAGAGGAATCAGTTCATGTAAACTTTGATGAGACTCCTCAACCAATAATTAATGTGGATGAGGATGATTCTTTGGACAAACAACTGGATTCTCTCTCTTTAGAAAAGTCTACGGTTCCCACTCAATTAGAAAATCCTCTAGAACCATCTTCTACTTCTCTGGAAATCATATCTGTTAAAAATGAATCTGCAGATCTTCCTAGAGACTGGAAGTATGTTAGAAACCATCCTTTAGAAGAAGTCTTAGGTGATCCTTCTTTAGGAGTTAAGACTAGATCCTCTCTTAGGAATCTCTGTGCCAATGTAGCATTCATTTCTCAGATAGAGCCTAAGAAATTTGAGGAGGCTGAAAGTGATGAAAATTGGATAATGGCCATGCAAGAAGAATTAAATCAATTCGAAAGGAGCAAAGTTTGGGAACTTGTTCCACGGCCTAAGGATCATCCCATTATTGGAACTAAATGGGTTTACAAGAATAAACTAGATGAGAATGGGGTTGTCATTAGAAATAAGGCTAGGCTTGTCGCTAAGGGATACTCTCAAGAAGAGGGTATTGATTTTGAGGAATCTTTTGCCCCTGTTGCTAGATTAGAGTCAATAAGAATGCTTCTAGCTTTTGCTTGTTTCAAGAACTTCACACTCTTTCAAATGGATGTAAAGAGTGCTTTCTTAAATGGTTACATCACTGAGGAAGTTTTTGTTGAGCAACCCTTAGGTTTTGAAGCTTTCGATAAACCTGAGCATGTCTATAAGTTAAGGAAAGCTCTTTATGGTCTAAAGCAGGCTCCTAGAGCATGGTATGACAGATTGAAGAATTTTCTTGAGGAAAGAAAGTTCAAAAAGGGTAACTCCGATTCAACTCTATTTACCAGGCAAAAGGACAATGATATTCTGTTGGTTCAAATTTATGTTGACGACATCATTTTTGGATCGACTAATGTCAATATGTGCAGTGAGTTTTCCTCCCTCATGCAAAGTGAATTTGAAATGAGTATGATGGGGGAGTTAAAGTTTTTCTTAGGATTCCAGATTAGTCAATCTTCTGATGGAATCTTCTTCTGTCAAGAAAAGTATATTAAGGAACTCCTTAAGAAATTTGGTTTAGAAACTGTCAAATCGTCTAGGACTCCCATGAGTACCACAACCAAATTGGATAAAGATGAAAATGGAGTAAATGTGGATATTAAGAAATACCGTGGTATGATTGGATCTTTGCTTTACCTGACTGCTAGTAGACCAGACATTCTGTTTAGCGTATGTCTCTGTGCTAGGTTTCAAGCTGCCCCTAAGGAGTCTCACTTATCTGCTGTTAAACGGATTTTTAAATATCTAAGTGGGACAGTTGACTTAGGACTCTGGTATCCGAAAGGTACCTCATTTGATCTAATAGGATATTCTGATTCTGACTATGCGGGTAGTCTTATTGATAGAAAAAGCACTAGTGGCACATGTCAGTTCTTAGGAGAGTCTCTTGTTTCTTGGTATTCTAAGAAACAGAATTCTGTTGCATTGTCAACTGCTGAGAGTGAATATATTGCTGCTGGCAGTTGTTGTGCACAAATGCTTTGGATGAAACAGACTTTGGAAGATTTCAATCTGTTTTATGAAAGGATTCCTATTCGGTGTGATAACACCAGTGCCATTAACATTTCTAAAAATCCTATTCAGCACTCTAGAACCAAGCACATAGATGTCAGATATCATTTCATTAGAGATCATGTTCAAAAAGGAGAAATCATTTTAGAGTTTGTTAATTCCGTAGATCAACTTGCAGACATCTTCACCAAGCCTTTAGATGAAAAGACTTTCAATAATATTAGGATAAGGCTAGGTCTCATTCGGGTTGAGAAAAACTAAGATTATTTCTTTGTCGAAAAATTTATAAGTATTGGAGTGTTTTTCTCTTCTGTGTTGGCATCGGCAGATGCTATGTTTTTCAATAGGCATCGGAAGATGCATATCTATAGGAATCCATCGGAAGATGTTTTTCTTCTTTCTGCCGACACGTGTAACCCATCGGAAGATGAATTCCTTAATCTGACGACACGTGTGACTTCTTCGTCTGGCGTCGGTTTAATTCTTTTAAATACATTTTCTTCGCTGATACACTTCACTTTTCGTGCTCTTTCTGTAAACCCCTGCCCTACCAAATCCTCTCTGTCGAATCTTCTTCCTGCAATGGAATCTCAAGGTCAATCATCTCGCGCCGTTTCCAAACCAGCAAAGAAGAAGGTCAATGTTTATGCTCGAGAGATTCCTCGTGGAACAGAGTGGCCATCTTTCTACTTTGTCTCTCAAGCGGCTGAGGCAAAGTACCTCAATGATTATCAGTACAGGTCACTGATTCTTAGTAAAGGTATTTTCTTTGAAAAGCTAGCTGGATTGGACATTATTGAACCATTGACAGATCTGGGATTAATAGGTCTCTTTGAAACCGAATCTTTCTACTACCCAGAAGCTATTAAGATGTTTTATGCAAACCTTAGTTTTGCCTCTGATTTTTCTTCCATTTCGAGCTATGTTTACAACAAACGCATAGAAATCACTCCTAAATCCATCCATGCCCTTCTGGGTGCTCCTCATTTGGACAACTACCCTTACAAGTATGTGACAGGGCCTGAGCTACCTTTCTTTGGATTAGAAGATAGTCATCAGTTTCTTAGAGAAATTGCCTTGGACCCCAACCAAACCTATGATCAATTAAAAGGCAGACATCTGACCCCTAGAGCCAAACTACTTCGTCATATGATTGATTTCAATATTGTTCCCAAGGGTGGACATTATGATGAGGTGAGTGCAATGGAACTATTTGTTCTGTTTGCACTCTATTTCAAGACTCCCTTCAATGTAGGATACATTGTGGTTAGAAGGATGATTCTTGCTGTTTCCACCCGGGTTTCTTCCTTACCGTATAATTTACTTCTCATGCGGTTATTTGTCAAGCTTGAAATTGTTTTTCCTGAGGAGATTGAACCTGTGGTACTTAAGGACGGAAATTTTTATTCCCAAATCACTCTAAGCAAGATGGGAATTAATTTAGTCCGAAAGGAAGAGCCCAAACTGAACAAACCGAAGCAAAAGACTAAGAAGGCAGCTCCTGTCAGGCATGGTCAGAAGAAACTTAACCTGCCAGCGGGGTCTAGGCGCGGTAAGAGGAAACTTATCCTGCCAGAGGAACCTGCTGAAGAAGGAGGTGTTTCAGGTCTTCCTGACTCTGCCATTTCCCCTTCTCATTCTAGGGAGTCTAGCTTAGAACCTCCTCCTCTGAAACGTAGGCGCAAGCCTGATTCTTCTTCTACAGCTTCTCTCTCAGAGGCAACCTCTGTTCCCTCACCTGTGCCTTCTCAAATTCCAGAGAATCCTTCATCACCTCCACCCTCTCTCATCCTGCCTTCTCAACCTGCTCTTCCATCTTTTTCACCTGTCCTTCGGGCCATTTCTTCCATTATCAGATATGGTCCTCCAGCTTCATTCTCAGTCCAATCACCAATTCACCTGTCTCCATCAGCACCTCCCTCTCCAATCCACCTGCCCTCACCAACACCTTCATCTCCAATCCATGAGTTTCTAGCTCCTCACTCACCAGTCCAACCTCCTTCACCTCTTTCATCACCAGTCAACCTGTCTTCGCCAGCCCCTTCATCTCCAGTCCCTGCCACTCCCACTAGTACACCTCCCTCTACTCCTCCACCTCCATCACCAATCCGATTGCCTTCATCAGCTCCACCATCTCCAGTTCAACAACCACCAGCTCTCCTCTCTCCAATCCATCATGATCTTACAGTTCTACCAGTCTCAACTGTCCTAGTTCCAACAGTTACTCCTTCACCTCCCCTAACATATCATAGGAGATCCTCCTTAACTGAGGCCCAATACACTGAGCTGAAGGCCTCTATTGACCGCATTGAGTCTGCTATCAGTACCATTGAAAGTCGGGTTGAACAGTCTCTGGATGCCAAACTTGTCAAGAATCACAAAGACTTGTCCACTGACTTAGATACTGGTCTTGGTTTGGTGTCTCAGAAAGTGGATGCTAATAGGCGCATGGTTGTCAGGGAAATTGAGAAACTCCAATCCTCCATTGATGCATTAACCCCTGAACCTGAACCCGAATCTTCATGCTCTGTCAGTGTCTCAGAGGCTTGTTTTGAGGATTTGTTTCTACCTTTCTCCCGACCTGCAGTGGTTGAAGATGTGCGCTTCATGTCCCTGGATATTCATGAAGCTGAGCTCCAGTTCACACTTCCTACAGTTTCTACTGCTCCTGCTCCTCTGTCTCTTGATGCACCAATCAGTCCAATGGCTGTTGATGACCCTGTGCCTCATTCTACGTGTATGGAGTTGGTCATGCTACCCAGCCCCATCGAGCCACCTCCTTGTTTGTCTATGGAGGAACTTCTCCGGCTCATTCAGCTCCATTATATTCCTCCTCCTTCCCGGTTGGCTCTCCCGGCTCCTCCAGTTCCTTCAGCTTCTACTTCCACACAGGCTACTGATGTCCCGACCTCACTTATCTTTGAGTTGTGGAAGTGGTTTAGGACTCTTAAATGAATTCGCTAGTCTTTTGTACCTATTTTTTTTGTGCACACTTTCTCTTAAATGGATAGTAATTTTTGGTTCTTCCTTCAATGTTATTATTGTCTACTTGCTTCTTTTGCTGTCTCACTGAGTGTTTTTGATAATGTCAATGGGGGAGAATAGTGTATTTGATGATTGAATCTGACTTAGTTAGCATTCTGGATATCTTTTTTTGGGTACATGTTTGCTCTGTATGGTTAAATGAATAAAATGCATATACTATGGGGGAGCAGCTAGAATTATGGGGGAGTATTTTAAATTAATCAAATTCAGATTGTCATCATCAAAAAGGGGGAGATTGTTGACTTAGAGAGTGTTTAAGTCATAATTTGTTTTTGATGATGTCTGTGTGTATTAAATATTCAATTTGATTATGTGTACTTAATGAGAATTATAAATATGAGTTTATTTGGAAATACCCTTGAAAAGGGTATTTTAGTTGACTAATGAATCGGTTTGAGTATACAGAGCTAAATAGTAAAACAGGCTTGGATATACCGATAGCTACACGACAAAGAACAGAAGGCTTCTGCCGATTGAGTTTTCAAGCCACATCTGCCGATGATGTACTCAGCGCCTATATGTTTCATCTGCCGATGACGTGTCAAGCTGTTCTTATGCCGATCGTTACAAGACAGAGAAGAGAAGTTCCTTGTACCGATGGCGTTTGAAGCTACTTGTTCCGATGACGTGTTAATATGCTTCTACCGATGACTATATATATAATAAAATAGAAGCTTCTGCCGATAGCTGTTTCTGAAGACAGATGCCGATGACGTGTCAAAGCACTTATATGCTGCAACTGCCGATCGAGTCTGAAGATACATCTGCCGATGATATTTGTAGCATCTTCCGGTAATCTTCCGCCAGAATTCAAAGTTAGCCGCGAAGCTACAGTGACGTCGTTTTCAGCATTAACTCCAGACTTTTAATGGCGACGACGAACAGCGACTCTAAATGCAACGGATATCTGCTACAGTACGGATGCTTCCCAACGGTAACTTTTATCCATTTGAAGAAAGAAGCATTCAATTCTGTGAAGAAAAATATACAGAGTATTTAAGCCGAGCTCAGAGCACGAAGAAAGAACTTTTGCCAATTGGAATTCTGAGCCCTAGCTGCGAAAGAAAAACTCTCTCTGTATTTTTCTCTACATCTCTCAAATCCTAACTTGAGATTCATCTTGTGAGATTGTAGTGTGAGCTTAATATTTTACAAACTCAACATTCTTGTTAAGGCAGTGGATTGACGCCCGTGAAGTTTAATCCTGAGTTGTAAAGGCAGTTGATCGGAGCCCGAAATTCCGATCTGGTTTTTCTCGAAGAGAAGGTTAAGGATCTTCAAGGGGTGAACCTTGAAGCGTGGACGTAGGCTGGGTTGAGCCGAACCACGTTAAAACTCTTGTGTTAATTTCTCTCTCACTCTATACTTTATTTATTTGCTTGATGTTAGCATTAAATCAAAACACGAGAGAAATTATTATAGATTATAAAATTAAGTTTTAAAAAGTCTAATTCACCCCCCTCTTAGACAAATCCGATCCTACACATATGACTATTAACTCAAGTGGTAACAGCTCACATGTCCTATAGTATTTAAGCTTGGAGGTTCTGGATTGGAGTGTTGAGAAAGATTCCTCAACTAGGTGGAGAGAAGATTATGAGTGACGGTCGGACCTCGGTAGAGGGGGTGAGTCATTACAGAAAAAGACGTCTTTTTTGTAAAGACCCCCAACCAGCGAATGCACTGCCATCGGCTGAGCTCAGAGCCTGAGGACGCACTGCTATCGGCCCGACCCAAACTCATGAACTTCTCCTTCCTAGCAAGGAGTTTTATGCCTCCCTAGTGATTCGAACTTAGGCCTCCAGTCAACATAGGCCAAGAGAGCACATCACTGGTACCACTTGGGCTAGTAGCTCAAGTGGTACCAGCTCACATGTCTCATGGTACTTAAACCTGGAGGTCCTAGATTCGAGCTAGGGAAGACATGAAATTTTTCATCATGGAGGAAAAGATAACGAGTACAGTTCAATACCCAGTAGATGGAGCTGGACTGGTGGGTGTAGGATACTGCACGGTCGGGCCTCGGTTGAAGGGATGGACAGTTACAGAAAAATGTGCATTTTTCTATAACGACCCACCCCTTCTATCGAGGTCTAGCTCAAGTGGTACTCACACTTGTAGTCCATGAACTTAATAGCTTGGAAGTCCTGGGTTCGAATGGTGGAGAAGGAAAAAAAAAACTCCTCAACCAGGTGGGAAGAAAGTCATGAGTGACGGCTAGACCTCGGTAGAGGGGGTGGATCATTACAATATTCATAAAGTCAATATATCTATTACACATAATATTAATGTTATATGTTTTATAAAATACATTAACATATACCTAACAATAGTTTAAAGTAATGTCATATATTACTAATAAATATACTTTATAAACTAAATGATTCGTGTGGAAACTTAACATCCATTGAGGTACCCTTCTTCAAAAAAATTTTATTTATATAATTACATTGCAAACTTATGCGTGGATCAACAAATAGTTTTAGAGAAGGAATTACATTTTTAATTTAATTTAATTTTTTAAAGTCATGCACGTAGTGAAGAAAGAACAAATCTAAGTTCACAGAATAGAATAAGATTTATAGTTCAAGTAAATAAGATCATTTTTCAATGCAAAAGACTACTACAATGGACGAGTAATAATACTGCAGTCGTGAACTATAATAACATGCATGACCTTTTGAAAATTAATTTAGCAAAAAAATACATTTTTCTTTCACTTTATCAATCAAAATAGTAAGGTGTCAACTTTTAATCGTTAAATAAAATGATAAAAATATTTGACTAATTGTTTGTTTTCATGTCATCGTCTCGATAAAAAAAAGGCAGTAAAATGTGTCTACCCATTATCACTCTTCTCAAAGCACTTTCTCCAGCATGCATGGTGTAACCATTTATTCTACTAAAGAGAAGATAAGAAGGTCTTACCCCTTGTTTTTTTGGCACCACCAATAAGTGACGTATGCCAAGGTCGCGAAAGAGAATAGCTGCTTTAGCAAGAGACACTGTTTCCACTACGGTATAAGGGGATGTATTTGTAATAGGATGGAGATCTAGATACTGTTAGCATATATTATATAAGGGTAGATTAGTCTTTTACTTTGTTCATTGAATTGTGCATCGACTTCTTACTGCCTTCCCTAATTTTGTAAGCATTAGATTATCAAATACAGAGTCTCTATTTCTTCATGGTATCAGAGCAGGCGAACGGAGACAAGGGTTTTCGCGGCGAAGCTCTCTGTTCGGCGAAGCGGTGAAGCTCTCTGTTCGGCGAAGCGGCGACGCTCTCTGTTCGGCGATGTTCAGCGATTTTTGGTGAAACTCTCTGTTCGGCAATGTTTGGCGATTTTGGCAACCCACTTCTGTCTTCTTGAGGTTAGTCTGCTTGAATGGGGAATCAACTACGAGTTGGGTGTTGGTGATTCGGGGTTTATATATCAATTTGGTTCGTTACTGTGATAGAGTTTGCTGATTTTGCTGCTGGCTTGGAGGTATTTTCTTTTATGATTTGTGTGGTTGCTCTTGGATTTTTTGTCTGGGTTTAATCTTCACAGTGCTTGATGGTGAATGGGCTTTTGGTTGAGAAATGTTTAGTGTGATTGGGCTGTAGAAATTGGACGTGAGGAAGAAACTTTGAGAAACTTGCTAGTTTGATTTTATCTTTGTAAACAGAGCTTATTGGAATGTTGTGTTCAAAGATTTAATCAGACCCTCTGAAACTTGCTTATTTAGACGTGATGCACTACAATGGTTTGATAAATTGTCCATGAGAGATTACAACTTTTGGTGTTTTGGACTGGACAAACGTAAAATTTGATTGGATTTGTGCTTGCTCTCTCTGTTCTTGGCTTGCATTTCTTGGATTGGTTTCGGCTGTTTTTTTTTTCAGTAGGATTGATTGTGAATTCTGTGCTTCGGTTGCGATGTTTGGTCGTAAGGATGATTCTCTTCAGTGGTTCCAAAATAGGTCGAATTCTAAGGTCTCTCATGCTATGTCAGCCGCCTCTCATAAAGGCTTGTCCTCGTCTGGTTCCTCAGGTATATTTTCTTCGTTATGGGTATTGGATTTAGGTGCCTCTCATCATATGTCTCCCCATTTGTCTTCTTTTGTTTCTTTGTCTTCTAATTTTTCAGTGTCAATTATGACAGCTGATGGCACTCCTATGCCATTAGTAGGTGTTGGTTCCATTGCTACATCTCTTATGTCTCTTTCTGATGTTTATTATATTCATAGTCTTACTCTTAGTCTTATTTCTGTTAGTCAATTATGCGAGTCTGGATATTTAGTCTCATTTTCTTCATCCACTTGTTCTGTAAAGGATCCGCATTCTCAGAAAGTGATTGGGACAGGCCGTAGGCAGGGGGGACTCTATGTTTTGGATCAACTTAAAGTATCAGATATTGCTGCTTCTAGTGTGGATTTGTCTTCTTTTCATTTGAGTCGTTCATCTTCTGATTTTTATCTATGGCATTCTCGTTTAGGTAATATTTCAGCGTCTCGTTTACAGTTTTTAGTGTCTACAGGAGCATTAGGACACTTGGATAATCATGACATTTCTGATTGTAGTGGTTGTAAACTTGCAAAATTTTCAGCCTTACCTTTTTATAAGAGTACTTCTTCTTCTTTTGCTCCTTTCGATCTTGTGCATTCTGATGTCTGGGGACCCTCTCCTGTGCAAACAAAAGGGGGTTCAATATATTATGTTTCGTTTGTTGATGATTGCACTTGTTATACTTGGGTTTACTTTATGAAACGTAGATCTGATTATCTTACCATTTTCAGCAACTTTAGGGCTCTTGTAAAAACACAACATTCAGCCGTCATCAAATGTTTTCGTTGTGATTTAGGGGGTGAATATACTTCTAACGCTTTTTCCCATTTACTTGCTTCTGATGGGACTATACTTCAAACATCATGTACTGACACTCCTCAACAAAATGGAGTTGCTGAAAGGAAACATCGGCATCTTGTTGAAACAGCCCGTTCATTCTTATTGTCAGCCGATGTTCCTAGTGAATTTTGGGGGGAAGCGATTCTTACTGCTGTTTATGTGATCAATAGAATTCTAACCTTTCATAATTCGGGTTTGTCCCCATTTAAAAAGTTGTATGGGCATGCGCCTGATTATTCCTCTTTGCGAGTCTTTGGTTGTACTTGTTTTGTTCTTCAACCGCATGTCGAGCGTCATAAATTGTCATCTCGGTCTGCCATGTGTGTTTTTCTAGGTTATGGTGTTGGTTAGAAGGGATATCGTTGTTTTGATCCGGTTAGTCATAAATTGTATGTGTCTCGTCATGTTGTGTTTTTAGAGCATATTCTCTTCTTCTCTATTCCTACTAGTTCACATCATATGACACAGTCAGATCTCATTCATATTGACCCCTTTGATATTGGGACTGATGACGCTACATCCACAATTCCAGTTGTTTCTACTGATAGATCGACAGAGTCTGATACTTTGATTCCCGAGATATCTACCTCCCCTTCTACTACTCCTACGACCATTCAATCACCTTCTGAGATTGCGGATGTTCCTCCACTTCGTCAGTCCACTCGACCACGTAAGTCTACTAAGCAACCCGATTTTGCTTACTCTTCATATTCTAGTTCTTTCGCTTCATTTGTTGCTTCTGTTCATTGTCTTTCTGAGCCTTTGTCCTATAAAGAGGCTGTCTGTGACCCATTTTGGCAAAATGCTATGGCTGAGGAACTTACTGCTCTTCATCAGACTCACACATGGGATTTGGTACCGTTGCCATCGGGAAAACGTACTATTGGCTCTCGTTGGGTTTACAAGATTAAAACAAAGTCAGATGGTTCTATTGAACGATACAAGGCCCGACTTGTTGCTAAGGGTTACTCCCAAGAGTATGGCATGGATTATGAAGAAACATTTGCCCCTGTTGCAAAGATGACGACTGTTCGTACTATGATTGCGGTTGCCTCTATTCGTCGATGGAGAATATTTCAAATGGATGTCAAAAATGCCTTCTTGAATGGTGATCTTAATGAAGAAGTTTATATGATGCCTCCTCCTGGTGTCGCCCACAAACCCGGTGAAGTTTGTTGGCTTCGTAAGGCTCTTTATGGTCTCAAACAAGCACCTCGTGCTTGGTTTGAGAAGTTCTCTACAGTGATCACTTCGCTTGGTTTTCGTCATAGTCATCATGATTCCACATTGTTTGTAAGGCATATAAGTGCTGGTCGGATTTTGTTATTCTTATATGTCGATGACATGATCATTACTGGTGATGATTGTGATGAGATTGAATCTTTAAAGTCTGAATTGACTAGTTATTTTGCTATGAAAGACTTGGGTTTACTACGTTACTTTCTGGGCATTGAGGTCGCTTATTCCCCAAAAGGTTATCTCTTATCTCAATCAAAGTACATAGCTGATCTGTTTGAGCGTGCACATCTCTCTGACAACAGGATTGCTGATACTCCTCTTGAGACTAATGCCCGATATTCTTTGTCGGATGGTCTTCCTTTGTCGGATCCTGGTTTATATCGTACTGTTGTTGGCAGCTTGGTTTATCTTACTGTGACTCGTCCAGATATTGCGAATGTTGTTCATGTGGTTAGTCAGTTTGTTACTGCTCCTACTACTGTTCATTGGGCTGCTGTTCTTCGTATTCTCAGGTATCTTCGAGGCACTCAGTTTCAGAGTCTCTTGTTCCCTTCTATGTCATGTTTTGACTTGCGTGCATACTCTGATGCTGATTGGGCTGGTGATCCTACCATCGCAAATCTACCACTGGATTTTGTATTTTCCTTGGTGATTCACTTATTTCTTGGAAAAGTAAGAAACAAGATGTTATTTTTCGGTCTTCTACAGAAGCTGAGTATCGTGCCATGGCCTCGACTACTTGTGAAATTGTTTGGTTACGTTGGTTACTTGCAGACATGGGTGTTCATCTTCGTCATCCAACTCCGTTATATTGTGACAATCAGAGTGCTATTCAGATTGCGCGTAATTCACTGTTTCATGAGCGAACCAAGCATATTGAGATTGATTGTCATGTCACTCGTCATCATCTTCAGCTTGGCACCATCACCTTGCCTTATGTTCCTTCTTCTCTGCAGATTGCTGATTTGTTTACTAAGGCACACTCAGCTTCGCGTTTTCATTTTTTGTCTGACAAACTCTCCATACTTATCGTTGTTGCATCGTGAGTTTGAAGGGGGATGTTAGCATATATTATATAAGGGTAGATTAGTTTACTTTGTTTATTGAATTGTGCATCGACTTCTTACTGCCTTCCCTAATTTTGTAAGCATTAGATTATCAAATACAGAGTCTCTATTCTTCAGATACATGTCCATCTCATCCACTTTGATATCCAAGTCCCCCATCTTCACCCCTTTACCTGATCCTGCTTTTGCAAAATCATATGCAGTAAATCTCCTCAAAAACAAATTAGCTTCAAGTACCTGAGAGTAGTCAGGACCTAAGTAGCTCGAGCAAAGGGCTTCCACAATGTAGAGAACATTAAACTACCTCAACTACCTTTATGATTACAAATCCTCGTACTATAAGCTCACAACAAATACTTACAGGAGTCAAACGATCAACGATCTTTTTCTTGCTCTCTTATGGTAGATATCCGTTTTCTGCATGAAAAAAAATAAAATAAAATCTACTTCTGATCCCAAGTATGTTCTTCAAGAGTTAGAAAGACAGCTATAAACACAAAATAAAATTGAAAATTTCCAAAAGGATCACTTTGAATTTCTGATGTTTCACATCAAAACAAAATCTGTACGCTTAAGATCTTGCAAAGATTTCAAAGCTTAAAATGCAACTTCTAGGTCAACAAAAACTTGTCAAAAAGCTGATAATACCGTATCAATTGCATTAACAACAGGAACCAGTACAATGCAATACACTAAAAAACAAGAAATAACATTTTGTCCTCTTCAGCGAGTCTGAGAAGGGGCATTCTTACAAGTGACTAAGACTAAATTATGTTAAAGCTCCTTACTGAAACTCAAGTCCCATTTTATACATAAAGAAATTGAAGCTTGTCAATTATCTGAGTGTCTCTCTGCAATGTAATCTACAAAAACTGAAAATAAATGTAAGTTAATTAATATTAAACATCCATTAATAACCTGTTTGTCAAAATCAGTGCCCTTGACAGATAAGAACGGAATTGTGTCACAACTAAGGAAACAACCTGCAAAGTATATGTAAAAACATTGGTAGAAGCCTCTGAAGCAGATAGTCCTACGAGACTAATAAGAACCACCTGAGTAAAGGCTATGAGAAAGCCAATAAGCATGAGGTTAACCTGATTTAAAGCAATAAATGCATATCCTTTCTAAATAAATACTCTGCATGCAGTCACAAGTTTTGGAACTTCTTCAAATGGTATCTTTAGGTGAGAGAAAAATTAATGAAAGAAGTAAAGGACCACATCACTAGGTGAAATATGAATTCATTAAATTGAAAAGATCAGAAGATGAGAATAAGGAGTGGAGAAAGAAGACCAGATATTTCCACTTGAAAGATTTTTAAGAAGAGATATACATGTAACGCCTCGAGTTTTCTGAACCCAGTTTGTTACTCATAAACTTGAACTTGACTAAGAAACTTTGAACCAAATTAAAAATTTCGCTCAAAAATCTAAATTTGACATTTTTCTAAAACTTCAAAACGTTTAAATACTTGCAGCGGAAATCATTTGAACAAAAATAGAGTTAAACAAAACTATAGAACAATGTTTGAATAATCAATTGAGATGTTAGGGAACATTCGGCCAAAAGAAATAAGGTTTAAATCGCGAAACACTTTGAAAGTTGCAAAAGTCAAACTCGTCTGCCGCTGAACAAAGTCAACAAGAGGGCAGAAATAAAACTGAAGGATCTCTACCGATGACGTCAGCCGGATGATCATTCTTCTAGCTTCAGCCGATCGCAAAACGACAAGTTTTACTACTACATCTACCGGTGACGGCAGCCGGATGATTCATTCATCCAGCCTCTGCCGACCATAAGACGACAAAAGACTTTACTCACAAAACGAAACAAACAGAATACATTGACTGGTCATTAAAAGACAAAAGTCTTCCCACATCTTCCGATAGACATAATACACAATGTCCACCGATCACTAAACGACAAAATCATTTCCTACATCTTCCGATAACTATAGCACTCGACATCCACCGATTGCTAAACGACAAAAGTCTAAACTTTCTACCGATGAAATAAACTACACCATCCGATAGATTTAACGCGCTACTCCTACCGGTAGAAAACAACCATCTTCTACCGATAGAAAACGATGTCTTCTACCGATAGGCTACCACTGCCGGTAGAAAACAGAGCAACTTTTCCACAATTCATACTCTATACAAAAACAACTCTACTACGAAGGGACTTATTTGCTTCAATGAAACCTTTCGGAAACGACTCCAATCCCTACATTACTCAAATCCAGTAAAACCAATGCTAAATCAGCAAGGTACTATTATCAGAAGATTTCAAAATGTGTTTCAAAACATTGAAAACTATTACTGTCGTAAGACTCAACATACTTAAGTGAAAACATTGTCGACTGAACCTTTACACCAACAGACATCAGTTAAATCGCCTCATCAGTTTACCAAGTCGTGGCCTGAATGCGCTCCTCCAACATCATCTATGCGTTTGTGAACTCAGGGAAATCACCTGCAGTAACCTCAACACCTACATCACAAAACTCATCTATTAGCTTAATGCTAAGCAAGCAAAGCAATAATGAAATGATATGCTGAAACATAAGACCTAAACATGCAGTTTTTACTTTCTCATCTCAGTTGTACATTCGCTCGTTTACTGATCTGATCCCTCGGTTCCCTTCGGAGTGGGATCAGTTCTCCCAATGTTATACATCCTCTACTCGATTAAAGGGCGGATGAATTCCCTTAATAGCTATTCTGATCCCTCAGTTCCCTTGGGAGTGGGATCAATTCTCCTAATGTTATACATCCTCTACTCGATTAAGGGGCGGATGAATTCCCTTAATAGCTATTCTGTCACATTCGGTTCATGCCTTACCATTCTTTACATGAAAATTCATTTTCGTAATCTTTCATAAAAACATGATGCATGTCATACAAACTCATTCGCACAATGCATAACCCTAATGTTTTGTGATATAGGCCCGAAGGCACATGCATACTTTACTTACCTGGATTTCTGGGGAAATGTTTGGTTGCTAACCACTTCGGGTTCTGCTCAAGCCTAAAACCATAGACAGTGTATTAGTTAAACTTCATTCTAAACTATCTAGGAGTCTTAAGGAGATTAGTTTGGAAGCTCGGATCTTCGTGTATTCCCGATTCTGCACTAAACCCGAAACTACACACATTCACAACACTCTCAAAAACACATACATTGCACTCCCTCTGTTATCTAATTGTCAAGTCATAAGGAAAAATGAAGGAACTCACCTAAATCGGAGAAATCACTGGAGAAGTCGGAGGGAAAATCGCCTGGAGCTCTGATGAGCTTGAGCTGAATACCGAGAAAGGAAAATTGAGGGGGCAGTGGCGGCTAAACCTCATTAAACCCTCCCTTAAATATGTTATCCACAATAAATTGCAATTTACCATTTTGTCCTTACTCATTCACTTATTAACCTAATCATTAAATCATCCAATTTAACTTTTAAAGCATTCTTAAAAAATGAAACAAGGTAAATCGTTTAATAGAAATCGGGTGTTACAATACAGTTCGTAGATGACTTTTTCGGAAGAACTTTCCGCATTTCCAAAATAGTTCTAGCTATCCAGATCGCCTATTTAGAAAGGGCCACATGAAGTTTTTTCTTTAAGTCAAGTCCGAAGCTACATTTAGAATATCATATCACAGTAACTTCTACCACATTGCACAAACTGAATCCAACTTGAACACAATTCGACTTATGAAAATGACGACTCCTATTCTAAAAATATTTTTTTTCATAAAGTAAATATGGCATTGAACAATGATAGAAGTACCTTGTAAAATATGGCATCTGCTGCAAAAAAGCAAGAAAAAAAAAAAAGAACAAGTAGAAAATTTTAGAGAAATAAAACACATCATTGAAAAATGACAAAACGGAAAAAATGAATTGATTAACGATAAATATAACTTAAAAAACACAGAGAAGAAAGCAGGCTCTTTCATTTCAACAATGACGAGATTTTAATTTGTCATGCATGTCTACAATGTGACATCCTTCTCCATCAAAGTGGTGAAATGGCACAGGTGAACTTCTAAAGCAGTGGAACTCGAAAAGAAGTTGATGCCTAAAGCTATTATGAATTTAATTTGTAAATCTTAATATATTATTTTACTCTAAAGTTTTTTTTTCCTTTTCACAGCCTAGAAATAGCAGTCAGGAGCAAATAATGTGCCTCAGTGATTAAAGTGAACCTTTATGGAACACATCAAATACAATTATATACTGGCATCTATGCAGCTAAAAGACTAAAATAACTAAAGATTTATGCACAGGATAATAGCATTGAGTATGATAGCCATGACAACTTTGTAATAACAAAAAGCAGTATAACAAAGTCACAAAGTTGAAATGTACCAGCGGGCAAAGGTTGATTCATTGAACGAGCAACTTGGCTCAATTTTTCTGTTATAACCTGTATCATTTCATGGTGTTGCAATATTAGACAACAGTACTACATTTTTAGTTAGTTACTAAAAGTTCTTCATTATCTATTTGGAAAACATCAGAAGTTGGTAATTTCATGCCCCATAAATTGCAATATCAGTTTGAAAGAGATCAAATATGATGGATCAGCCTAATTCTATATTTTAGCTTTTAGCTAGGGAATAATAGCTAGATAGAAGGCATGAAACTACCTTAAATTCTGCATTGCTAACTGCCTTGTAAGGAAGGTCGAATTCTGCAAAGAGAATCCTCTTGCAGGAGCAAACATGAGAAACAAAAAAGTTCAGCAGCTAACATGAATAATGACCAAGCCACCATATTACCAACACATCCTACCTGAGCTTCAGCACGTTCGAGCAGAAAGCGATAGCGGAATAATGCAGTTTCCATTGAAAGGAACCATTTTCTCAACTCATCCCTAAACAAAAAATATATATATTTAAATTGAAGGAAAAATTAAGGAGATAAATATGTTAGAGGTAAAAAGAAACTCACGTTCTACAATAGACAAGTCGAAGGACAAAATGAGATATTATATCCTTGTTGACAACTTCAGATGTCTGAGGATGTTTCATGTTGGCTTTCCATAAATCGTTTACCTGTGAAAATAAAATAAAAAATAAAAAAAACAATGGATCAGTAATGGAGTTTTCTTGTGGAGAAGAACAGGTAACTGTTTGCGTCTCACCAATTTCTCCATTTCTTCACATTTCTTTCCTCGAGATAAACCATCAGAAATTCCTTTCAGAACTGCAATTCGTAGTAATGAGAGCCGTTAGTATTAGCATCCACTACCAAATTTGCTTTTCGTGTAGATTCTTATTGTCTCTAAATGACGAAGAAGGATTCAAAATGCAAAAAAAAAAAAAAAAAAGTAGGCATCGCAACATCGAGGGGTAAGGATAATGTCATGGGAGAGACCTCTAAGATGGGTTACGAAGCTGGGCCGCGAAAGGGAGACGCAGCTGTATCAGGAGAACCCGGGCCGAGCCCAAACCGGTTACAATGAAACCTTCCGCTGACGTGTCCATTATGTTAGCAGAAGGATGAAGGAGATAAATGGAGGAGCACGAGGAGTGAGGGGGACGTCTGCTATTTTGATATTTTCTTATTCTGTTATTTCTTTTTCTATTCCTTTCGTTTTCTCTGTAAGACTTATGAACGCGATGATGAATGAATGCCTGCTATCAGAGTTTTTCTGAAATATTTGTACGTTTTTTGAGTTGTGAATCTTGAGTTCCACAACCAGTGGTATCAGAGCAACTACGATCGAGAAAGATGACGGAAACCCGAGCGAAGTCAAATGAAGAAACGTTGAAGAAACTGGCAGGGGGACAACAAGAGTTGCAGAAAGTAGTCTCAGAACTTATTGAGCAAAATTTCCAGGGAATACAAACGGAACTCAACACCTTTAGACAAGAGTCCACCACAAAGCAGGACGTCATGATGTCTTTACTGACCAAATTGGCTCAAAACAATCCGGAAGTCGGACAGAAGCAACCAATGGCGATGGATTCTTGGCAAAATCAGCAACAAGAAAAGGGAGACTCTATTGTTCCATCTTCGAGTACCCCGCCCATATCTAGCGATTCAACGATACCCTCCTACTAGAATACTTTGACCACCCCAGCTCCACAGCAGAAGCCTTGGCACCTGTGGCCGAATCCTCCGGCGAGGCTACCATTTTACCCACCAACACCAATAGAACACCCACTCTACGATCCTCAGTTATTGCGATTTCCTAAACTTGAATCCCATATTTCACGGGTGACAATCCTCAAGAGTGGGTAAGGAAAGCGGATAGATATTTCGATTTACAGTGCGAATAGCGGGACAGCTAGGGCAACATAAAATCTCCATCCTCATCGACAGTGGAAGCACTAACAGTTTTATCGAAGAGAGACTAGCTGCTGAATTTCGGTTATCACCAATCGTTGGAAAATCAGCTAATGTTATGGTGGCCAACGACGAAAAATTGGTGAGTAAGGAGCTGTCTGAACCTGTGACCTGGAAGATGATTGGGCTTCTTTTCACATTTCATTTGAGGACCTTGAGATTTGGAGGGAGCGATATGATTTTGGGTATCGACTGGATAGCCGAGCACAGCCCACTGACGTTTGACCCACCCCGACGACAGTTACTGGTCCAATATGAAGGGGGCCCGTTAATCATACAGTACGCCTGGATAGCCGCGCACAGCCCAGTGACGTTTGACCCACCCCGACGACAGTTACTGGTCCAATATGAAGGGGGCCTGTTAATCATACAGTACGCTAGTCCAATGCACGATCATAAGATATCCAGTCCGAAATCCATCCACACTCACTGGAAAAATAGCCGGGTGGCTTTCTCGCTCAACTAGGCGTAAGGGAGACAAAACCCGAGCACCCGGAACAGGAAAGCATTAAGGCAATTATTCAGGAATACGCGGATGTTTTTGCCCAACTGTCGGGTTTACTGCCGGCGAGAAACCACGATCATAGAATCCCGCTACAGCCAGACACGAAACCCTTCCGTATTTTGCCCTATAGATGTCCTTTCTCACAGAAATCGAAAATTGAGAGGTTGGTACAGGAAATGCTGAAGGAAGGTTTAATCGTCCCCAGTAACAGTTCCTTCGCGTCGCCGGTACTCCTGGTGTGAAAGAAGGACGGGCAGTGGAGATTCTGTGTCGACTACAAACAGCTGAACGCCCTCACCATTAAGGATAAATTTTCGATGCCCATAATAGACGAACTGCTGGATGAGCTGCATGGCTCGTCAATTTTCTGCGAAACTCGACTTACGGGCAGGATATCACCAGATAAGGGTAATAGACGAGGATTGTCACAAAACGGCGTTCAAAACTCACTAGGTGTTATACGAATTCAGGGTAATGCCGTTCGGCCTCACAAATGCTCCGGCGACATTTCAGGGCCTCATGAACGATATTTTTCAATCTTACCTAAGAAAATTTGTTCTGGTTTTCTTCGATGACATTCTGGTATACAGTCCTGATTTAGAAACTCATTGCAGGCATCTAAGATTGGTATTGCAGCTGTTACGAAATCATAGACTGATCGCCAAGGAATCCAAGTGCATTTTTGGGCAACCAGAGGCAAGCTATTTGGGTCATATCATTTCTAAGCAAGGCGTCAAAGCCGATCCTTCCAAAATTGCTGCAATGATAAACTGGCCAACACCCACCACAACTAAAAAACTGCAAGGTTTTCTGGGCCTGACAGGCTACTACCGAAAATTTATCCGCAACTACGGCATTCTGGCGAAACCACTCACCTCACTACTAAAGACAAATGCATTTGTTTGGGACCCCGCGGCTGAGAAAGCTTTCCAGAATCTCAAAACCGCCATGAGCACACCTCCCGTGCTAACTCTGCCTGATTTCACCCAGCCTTTTGTTATCCAGACCGATGCTTGCCAAGGTGGTATGGGGGCAGTGTTGATGCAACGTCGTCAAGCTATAGCGTTTATGAGCAAGCCCTATTGACGGCATCGCTAGGGGAGGATCTCCTCTGAGAACGAACAATTTCCATTTCTTCCGGTGAAGAGTTTGGGAGCGTGAATCTGAGAGATGCTTCCTGTTGGCGCGGTTAATCGGAGGAGTGCCAAAAAGTGGCGGGAAAATACTGGCTTTGGGTTCATAAGCTTCGGGCTTTCTTTAATGACTCGATTGGCCTGCACCAACATAAGCCCAAATATAAATTAATAATCAACAATTATGAATATGACAATCATCTGAATTTTTTGAATAAAAAGTTAATTTCACCCAATAATTTTAATATTAATATTTTTTATATTAAATATATTAGTAAAAAAAAAGTATAAATTAGGTATTTTATCCCCTTATTATCATTGTATCCTTATCTGTCAAATAAATCAAATTTGGTTTCGAAATTCTCTTAATGTCACAACTCAATAACTTTATTATTTTTCTTGCACTAAATGTAATAAAAGTGCTTGTCTTCGAGCAACTCACGTGTTGAGAAGACATGAGCGCTGTCTGTAATTTTGAAATACTTGTTCTTTCAAAAACTTGAGAAATTTCTGTTAGATAACAATGTCATGACATAATTGCAACCCTCTTATTATCATCCCTGTAGAAGATGATGTCTTTCTCAACCAACGTTATTCCACATTTAGTTACATAAGAAGCAAGGAAAAAGAATTTATACGATGGGAAAGACAAACTGCATGGGTCAGACAAGGTCATCTTCAGGAACTAAAACTTCCCCCGAGAATGCATCAAATTCAAGAGAAAATATGGGAAATACCTCGGGTAAAGGGTTAGCAAGCTTCCCCTTAGATGCTTCTGATTTGGCCAACTTTCTTACAATGGACAGGCATATAGGATTTAACTGCTCTGCTCATCCCATAATGAGTGGGGATTCTGCTCAGCTGTTTGGTTGAAATCGCCGCTGCTCCTCTGCCGCCGCTGCTCCTCTGCCGCCGCTGCTGGCCTGTACTCGCAGCGCCAACTGCAGCATTTCAGAGTGCGTGTTGTGCGAGTGTGTCCGTCCACTTGTGGAATAGAGCCACTGCAATCTTCAATCTTCCTCTTCTCTATAATGATTTCCCTTTATTAGATTCTGCTATGTCAGTATCTGTGTTTTTATTTTTCTTTTTGCGTTTGTTACCACCCTTTTGCACTTGCAATATTAACCTTGTCTTGAATTGTAACATCAACCACCGGGACTCGGAAAGGAAAAGTTGTGACTCGAGAGAAACCTTAATTTCGAAAATTGTTTGAATAATTGAATAATGTGAAATCGAAAGTGTGACGACCCCGACCCTATGCCAGGGCCGCCACGACCTGTGCCGTGACGTGCATACATATTACCCTCGCTCGTTCTCGTAAAATTTTTCATTTTTCTTTTCATTCATTCATCAATCATTAGAGAACGGACTCGGACATTAAATCCATATCTATCGACGTTTAGGGTCTAACTTAAAGCGTACCCAAAATGACTCGTCTAAGGTCAAAAATCATCGAAAGAGGCTTAGGACACCAAAACATGTCAATTGGCATGCATGGGGCACGCCCAGCACTCGGCGCGGGCCCACAGTACACCCTACGCGCACGTCGCGCGCGCCTCGAAAGTGGTGAATAAACCACAATAGCCAAATCCAAGCTCGACATTTTCTCTTCGACAGGCAACATTGCCTGAAAATTGCTCACATTCCTTTAGTGATTAAAAAGAAAATTTATTCAATGGGGGAAATGAGAGGTATTTTGTTTAACTACAAAGAATTATTTGATTTTTGTATTGCTCCAGACAACATAATCAGCAATTTTCTCATTTCAGGTCAGTCTACAACTATGGAAAACAATGTATTTTAGCAAATTGATTAGCTTTAAGAGCCAAGAGTTCTCCCACAAAAAATTGTCATCCCGGAAGACTGTATTTGTTTTCCGACATCACCTTCTGAGTCCGCCCCTTTGGTTAGTCGTGTTTCGGTGTCGCTTTTTCTCTTTTGGCGATGGAGCACCCTGATCTATAACTCTGTGTACGAGGGACAAATTCCAAGTTTCTTCCCCTAGAGACCCTTCTTTTCGAAATTCCGCAAGATCCAAATCAACTCGATCATCCCTGGTATCCCCTTAAGGTTGAGTTTGAGGTGACAGCTTTTTTATCTCCATTATTGCCGTATTTTTGCCAAAGAGTTATGCTGTAATTTCTTTTTCTCACGCTCCTCTACAACTTGAAATTCTTTCGGTTGGAGCTGAGCTTCTTCTCTTGGATATTGTTCTCTTCAAAATCTATAGTATAAGTGTTGTGAAAAATATTTCACAAGTGTACGAGTCGCAACAAGTAATAAAGTAATAAAATAGAGTATCGAACCTACAAGGACTTGTTAATTAATAATCGAATTTATTAATCTTAATTCTAAATTGAACATACGTTTTATGGTTTCAAGAATTGAAATTAAATTGAATGATCAAAACAAATAAAATAAACTAATGTAAAATAATAAAACAGATAGAATGAGATTAAACTTGATTAATAAAAGCCTAGGTACTACGATTTCACCATGACAACATTTATTTAATTCCTTCCTAATCATATTAATAAGTATTCTTCCTATGTTGATGATCGATTTCACTAAATTCTAATACAATCTCTCTCGAGCATTGCTTAGTTTATCTGATTAATGGGTTATCATTTCTTAGTGTCAAATCCTATATTAATCAAATACAATTAAATTAAGAAATCAAAATGATCACATCAATACCGTAACTATCTCTAGCCTACGCATATTTATGACATTAATTTCAGTTCTAAGATATTTATCACCTCTTAGTCTCAAAACACCCCAAAAATCAAATAAAGATTGACTAGAAATTTACAAGCTTTAAGAACAGAAATTAAATGCGTCAACAATATTGGAAGAAATACTTATAAAATATAATTAAACGAAGAAACAGTAAATAAACATTGTCTGGCTACATCGTAGCTCTAGATGAGAAAGTTAGTTCATGCTAGAAGATAAAGAAACAACAATAATAAAGATGTTCATCAATAAACTATAGAAGGAGAGGAGAAAAATGATGTTAATGTCCAGTGCCGAAAATTCACTCCTCGTTCCCCAATCTTCGTCGTTGCTCTCAAATGTGAATTCCGTCGTGCCTCTACATAATTCTCTCTTGCCTCTTTAGGGTTGCCTTTATCCTCTTTATTTCCTAATTCAGATCAATGACTCAGATTAAAACAAATCAGTTCAGCAGTAGCCGATCGATCGCCTAAAGATGGCCGATCGATCGCTACTTTTCTGCTTCCCATAAAATCTTCAGCCGATCGATCGGCGACTTTTCTGCTTCGTGAAATTCCTTCGCTTCAGTCGATCGATCGCCACATTTAGCCGATCAATTGGCGACTTCTCTGTTTCTCTTCAGCATATTTCCTGTTTATTTTCAGCCGATCGATCGCCCAAAATGGCCAATCCATCGGCACCTTCTCTGTCTCGTGCAAAAATTCTTCTCTTTAGCCGATCGATCGCCCAAAATGGCCGATCGATCGGCACCTTCTCTGTTTTCTCCAACTTTGCTTTTTCTTCTTTTCTTCTTCTTGAACTTTGCTGGTTTCTTCTTTTCTTCCTCTTCAACTTCTTCCATTTTAGCTCCATCCTGTTGTATGTAAATTGTCTGTGTTAATGAAGATATGTTGGCAGATTTTTTTGGAAAATATATTTTTGGATATTCATGTTAAATGAACAAGTCGACCGATTGCAGATGTGTTGGGTAAATAAGTCGACCGATTTCAGAAGATCTGCGAAGTCGACCGATTGCAGTTGTTCTGAAATATCATCGACTGATTGCGATTTCAGAAGATCTGCGAAGTCGACCGATTGCAGTTGTTCTAAAATGTCATCGACCGATTGCGATTTCAGAAGATCTGCGAAGTCGACCGATTGTAGTTGTTATGCAATGTCATCGACCAATTGCGATTGCAGAAGATCTGTGAAGTCGACCACTTGCAGTTGTTCTGCAATATCGACTGATTGCAATTGTTCTAAAAGTCGACCGATTGCAGGAATGAAAGATCGGTCGACTATTATGCTTTAATGTCTTCCCTGATGTATGACGTTTCATTTTCCTGAATAATCCAATCATGAAGCATGATTAAGGCTATTAATTCATATTACCTATTATGTTTCTCAGGAGGAATATTTTGTGAAATATATAATCATAACAATCCAGACTATTTTTCTGAAGTGTTCGGATTGAGTTTGCTAGTTTGAATGATTTCCTTCTAAAAGTATTACATGCGATGTCACTCACGCATAACTGGAAAGTTCGGTTTCCTTATTTGCTCACTTAGGTTATTAAATATGGTATTCAGAATAATTTTTGCACACATATATGGTACATAATATTGGGATGATATTTTACATTGGTAGCGTGCAGAATGAATTATATGATGTGAGTTTTATTGTCGTGAGATTTGCTCTCCTAATCACTTCTCTAAATTTGCCGATCTGAGAGAAGAGGTTATATGCACTCTGTTTAGTGAGCAGTCTTTACCATCATCAAAGCGTATTTGTGTTTTGTATCTGTGACGACAACGGAGTTTTGATTTTCGCGTGAGAAGGTTTCTTCGTTCTTTAAGCCATCATGTTTTTCTTTCACTCCCTACTTTTCTGCGTATGGATTTGTGATTGTTTTACACACTCTACCTAATCTGTGGATTTCATCGTTTTATTGAGTGTGTTGATTATTGCGTCCAAAAACAACTGTCTGGTGTTCTAGAAGGTGTCATAGGAGGCAATGTTTTTGTTCTTTGATTAAAACTCAGTCTCGAGAGAAGACTGCCTGGAACTCGGGAGGAGTTCTGATCGTGAGCAAGGGGATCTTGCCATACACGGATTCCGGGAGGAGTCATTAACGACAAGGGGAGCTTGTTGCATTCAGATTCCGGGAGGGATCGATCTAAAGTCGATGGGAGCTCGCAAAAACAGATTCACTGAAGAAGTTAGTGAGAGGCGGCGACAAAAACAAGAGGGAGTCTTTATTTGTATAACCCCGGTTGTCTTGTAACTTTGTGAACTCTTTGAAATATTTTTATATCTGGGCGTGGCCCCGTAGACGCAGGCAATTACTGAACTGCGTTACCAATCTCCTGTGTTATTATTTTCTGCATTTTATCATTGTCCATTATCACGAAAATAAATTGGTGTCCCACCTAGTGTTCCACATCAAGTAACTAACCTTGATATTTCAGTCTGCACACTTACACAAAATACATCAAATTCTTTAAACACTTGAGAAAAACTTATCAAATCAAGTATAAAAGAGTACTGATAAGTGTATAAAATACACACTTATCAATAAGTTAGTTTCATATTGACTGGTTTGTCCAGTATCTAGACATTCTTTTATGTTCATCTCGATCAGTTGCAAGCCAAATATGCAATGGTTCACACCTCTCCTAGATCGCAACTCTGCTAATAGTTTCGGAAATAGCCAGAGTGACTCCTCTAACTTAGGAATCCTTGAGAGAAAATGGGTGTTCTTGCATTTGTCTTCGCTTTCCTTCTTGTTCTTCTCTTCTGCCCGAATCCTTGCTGGGTTTCTGCAAACGACGAGCTCAGAGCATTACTCGCTGTGAAAACAGCTCTAGACCCAGAAAACCAGTATCTTTCTTCCTGGACCATCAATGGTGAACCATGCGGCGGCTCATTCGAAGGATTAGCTTGTAACGAGAAAAACCAAGTATGTAACATTTCTCTTCAGGGAAAAAGCCTCTCTGGAAAACTGTCTCCTTCCATTTGCGAGCTCAAGCACTTAACTGGACTTTACCTCCATTACAACTCTCTGGTCGGTGAGATTCCCGGAGAAATTGCTAATCTGACTGAGCTCACTGATTTGTATCTGAATGTCAACAATCTCTCTGGCGATATTCCTTCCCAGATCGGAAATATGGCTAGCCTACAAGGTTGGTTGTCTATTTTCAGTTAAACTTCTCTTCGCTGCATTTCATGGTTTCTCATTCTTTCTTTAGATGTTGCTTTGAACTGTTATTTTTAACCTTTTTTTTTTAAATTTCTTCTCTCTTTTTCCGGCATTTCTTGCTTTGTTTAAGTTCATAGACTGTGTTTAAGCCTAGGCTCGACTTAGTGTTCTACGAACCTCTGTAGTTTTATATTTTATTATATTAATTCTGTCACGTTAGGTTATAGAGATGCATAACCTAACGTGACAGAATTAATATAATAAAATACATATATTAATGAATATATGATGGTAATTATATAGGTCGAATATTAAAATAAAAAATTTAATACAAGATTATTTATTTGTACGACGTGGAGAAGTAGGGTTTCACAATGTGAGAAGTAGGGTTTGTCAGATTGAGCAGACTTTATTTTGTTTAAAGATGTGATTATCTTTCAAAAACAAAAGCTGACAACGAATAGAGGTCATTCCTCCATTAATTTTCTCATTTAATTATCTTGTTTTATTGTTTTCAAAAGTCAAACCCCCTCTTTTCTATGGCAAATGGGTTGAAAATCGAAAGAAAATCCTAAAAAAATAATACGCTGAAATAAGAATGTCAAAATTGACGTAGAAAATTCTTACGAAAAATTCACATGCATATAAAAAATTAACTATCATCAAACCATGAGTTTGTCAGTTTGGAGACTTAATCATCAATATATATATATAGAAAAAACAAAAAACAAATATTGAATATAAGTCCGACAATCGGTTGATAATCAAACGCGAATCAAAAAAAAAAAAAATTGGAAACAAAGATATCGAGATTTATTTAGAAATCACGTAGAAAAAAATCATGGGTATAAGACAAATTCACTATTATTAAATCAATGTACAAATTAGTTTTGTGACACAAACATTAAAATGTAAAAAAATAACAAAATTCTAATATTGAATATGAATCCAAACCGATTAAAATTTCGATGACACTTAACTTTTGCATTATCAAAACAAAAATATTTGAAAAAAATAAAACTTAATATTTTTGTGGGCAGTTATTTTATTGTAATTTGTATTAAATTAGAAATAGAATAGAGTAAGAAATGGTTCTTATCTGATTCTGACTAAAATAATACAAGGAGTTGACTTACAAGTGTGACATTATTAAATGAACCCTAATAAATAGAGGCAGTTGGGCAGTAGTATTACTGTCTTTTTTTTAATAAATCCACTGCTTCTATTCCCAAGATTTTTATGGAGCCCACCGATTATTATTAATATTTAATCATTAAATTGCTTATAACATTATTACTTATTAGTATTAAAGGGAAAAAATAATAAACACTAAATACAATTAATATAATAATTTAATTAATTTGACATTTTAAATGTAGAACCTTAAACCATCCTTGTCAGTTTGGGCTGACCCAAGCCTAGACAAAGGCCCATTGGATCAAGTCCAGTTGAACCTGGGTCAGATTTTTGTGGACTAAATTTGACCGAAGCTACGATGTTTCTACAGTGGATGGTGGGATTTGATCTCAAAACAAGGTTTCTAAATCTCCAATCAACAACAATATGGGCCAGAAACATTGAGAAAAAAAGCAACAGTTTGGAAAAAATAGACAAGAATAGAGGTCAGAGAAACAAGCAGAAAATTAAAAACCTGAAGAATACCAAAATATCAAAGGCCAATCCATGAACATGTGTTAACGAAACAGCTTTATATCAAACTCTTAAGCAACAAAAATTTAGTAACTTTTAAGACTAGAACACCAGATGGTAATTCCAACGCCAAAATCCCAAGGATAAGAAGAAATTAGCCATCACGGGTTTTTCTACAGACGGCCGATGCCCCAGACTCTATTACGCCGTCGGTGTACCCACTAAACAATGTGCTACCATCGGCACTCCAGCTCAGGCTTGTGGAGTAGATGACCTGTGAGCCAGCAAAATTATTATATGATAAACAATGGGGATGATGATGTTATGCATAAACTAATCATATTTTGAGGGTGCTTACATCACAGGTGAAGTCAAAGTTTAAATATTCACCCAAAAAAATATTCTAAAATAAATCAAGAAAATAGAAATGTCATGTTTCACAAGAAGTTCAAGGTAGATCTAAACCATTCAAAGTCAGTGAAAAATCCCATAATGCACTTCCCAGCTCCAAATTATTATTTAAATGAACTAAACATTTATCTGAACCACACAAAACATTTGTACTGAAGACACAATGTAATATTTTCTAGATAGTATTATCACCGTCAATCATCATCTTATCCATTGAAGATTTCACCTCAATAAACTGACATACGGGTTATTTTTAAGATTACAACAACAAAAACTTAAAACAACGTGATTGATTACTTAAAATCTGATGAAAAAAACAAAATTGGTTCAATAAGGAAAAAAAAGCACCCAAAAAGGTAAATTGAACTGATAAATGAGTTCAATTGCAACATAACAAATTATATACTCCGAAGAAAGAAACTATCTTTCACATCAATCAACACATGAAGAACTTTCCAATGACAAGTCCGTATACATTCATGACTAGCCATAACTATAACTATAGGCCAATGGCCTACAAGCTATTGAACTTTCTTTTTTTTTAATGAAAAAAATTCTTTTTGAAGCTAAATATATTAAAAGATCACCGAAAGTCGAATACCCTATAAGAGAAATAAAAAACTCAATAAAAGTACAAAATTAATCAAATGTCAATGAAACCAACTGCAAAAATAACGTGAAATTTATAAAGTACCTTCCTCATAAATTTATGAATTTATGAGACACCAGCAGCAAGGTCCCAGAGACGGAGCTCGCCGTCCCTCGATCCAGAGAGAGCGAATTGACCATCGGACGAGAGAACAACATCCTCGATGAAGTGAGAATGTCCAGTCAAACGGTGACGCGGAACACCGTACGTCTTCTCACCCCTAGTTAGCGGCCAAACGATGATCGCTTTGTCACGGGAAGAGGTCACAATCATGTCAACGTTGTCGATCGGAGTGGCCATTGCCGTCACCATATCGGTGTGAGCCCTCATTGTACCACGAAGAACAAGATCGTCTCCCATTTCTTCAAATATCACCTTCTCCGACAGGTTAATCTAGGGTTTTTATACAGAGCGCGAGAAATAGATATTGGGCCATAGTCCAATATTCTCCCCTCACGAATTTGTATGGCAAGAATTTCTCAATCGTTCACCCAACATGTTATTGCTCTCATCGGAGCACTTTTAACATTGGAGTTGTTATGGAATTCGTTATCAATTGTGCTCCAAAACACGTCTTACTATCTTGAGAGTGTTTCATTACATATGTTTCATTTCCATATACCTCCCTAAACGATGTGGGATTGTGACGAACCCCTCTTTTTACGACTCGAGATTTGTCTACACTCGGCTTAAGTCCCGGATTTGCCCTGCAACACGAAGTTTGCCCTGCAATCGTGTTCATACGTACACATTCGGGTCATCACAATCACCCCCCTCGGTGGCCCAACGTCCTCGTTGGCCATATTTTCGGTTGGTAACAGGCTCTGATACCATTTATAACGACTCATTTTCCCAGTAAGATATTGTCTGCTATGGGGATTGAGTTGTATTCCAATATCCTCTCATCACAGATTTGTATGGCAAGAACTTCTCAGTCGGTCACTCAACACAGTACTACTCTCACCGGAGCACTTTTAACTTTGGAGTTCTTATGAGATTCGTTATCAATTGTGCTCCAAAACGCGTCTTACTATCTTAGAAGAGTTTCCTTACATATGTTTCATTTCCATATATCTCCCCAACTGATGTGGGATTGGGATGACTCCCTTTTTTACGACTCGAAATTTGCTTATACTCGAGTTCGGGATTTAGCTACACTCGACTTAGGTCTTAAGGTTTGCACCTCAACCCGAGGTTTGCCCCACAACTGTGCTCATACGTACACATTCAGGTCATCACACAGATTGAGTTTCGTGTCTGAATGATCATAAGAGTACGAGTGGATTCTGCATTTTCTTAGGTACTAATCTCATCTCATTGTCCTCTGCCAAACAAATAGTTGTTTGTCGCTCTAGCACCGAATCTGAATATTGTAGCACAGAAAATGACGCATATAAAATTCTATGGCTCCAATCACACCTCAAGGAACTTGGCATTGCCATTAATAAGGTACCTCTCATTCTCTGTAATAATTTGAGTGCACGTATCTTGCCTCAAATCTAGTATTACACTCTAAATCCAAACATGTTGAACTGGACTTTCATTTTGTTTGAAAAAAAGTTCTCTCTAAGTTGTTGTTAGTCAAGTTTACTTCTTCAACAAATCAACTTACCGATGCACTTACTAAGCCCCTTCCACCCTCACAATTCTCAATCTTTGCTCTCGAGGGGATGTTAGCATAATATTGTTCTATTTTATTAGTTTTGGTTATCTAATTATTGAATATTCTTTTAGTGTTATATATACTTGTACGTTTCACCCTTTTCTGAGGTAAGATAAGATTGATCAGTAAAAATCTGAAAAAAAGATTTTCCTCCTCTCTTCTTTCTTTTTCCTCTTCACGCTTTTTCTTCTTCATGCTCACTCCTGCACACTGTTTCTCAACTCTATTCTCCTTGTGGGTGGGAACTCTCTATGCACACAAGTCAAACATATTAGTTATTGACATTTGAAAGATATTATGAAAAAATACATAATTAATTATTAACAAATACAATTATAGAGATATGTAACCTAACGAGACATAATTAATATAATAAAGTACATGTATTAATGAATATATTATGGTAGTATAGGTCAAAAATTTAATGTAAGATTATTTATTTGACGTTGAAAACAAGGGGGAGGTTTGTCAAACTTTATTTTGACAACGATATTTAATCTAGTTTTCCCAACAGGAAACTCAAAAGCTTCTAATTTCCATACTAATATCATAATTTAAAATATTTATGATTGAATTATCAATATTAAAAACACTTAGCTTAGTCATAAAAAGTTTAAAGCTAAAAATAGAATAAGTTTCAATATAAATATAAATATTAGAAAAACAATGAATAAATTTAAAAGGAAAAAAAAAAGAATGTTGATGAATTATTTTAGTAATCATAGTTATGCATGGAATTAGAGCAATTTATTATGATTTGGATATGCCCGTCCCAGCCTTCCATTTATTTTCTCTGAAAGATTACGATTAGTTATGCGGTGTCACACAGAGTGTTACGTGTAACACCGATAATGAATGCAATGACGAACAACATAAATATGCGAAAATAAATTAGACAGGAGGTTGTTAACACAGTTCGGCAACCAGCCTACATCTGCGGGGCCACACCCAGATATAAAAACATTTCTTTGAATTTACAAAGTTACAAGACAATCAGACTTATACAAATAAAGACTCCATCTTATATTTGTCGCCGCCTCTAACTAACTTCCCCAAGGAAACTGTTTTTGCGAGATCCCCTCGACTTAAGGTTGACCTCTCCCGAGATCTAGATAACAACAAGATCCACTTGTCGTTGATTCCTCCCTGAACCCGTGTTATGGCAAGATCCCCTCGCCCACAATCAAAGTGACAAGCTCTCCTTGTCTAAAAATAGAGCTCCTCCCGAGTTTAGAGGTGTTAAACGAGCGAGCCGAGACGAGCCGAGCCTGGAAAGGCCGGGCTCACCGAGCCTGTAACACCCGAGATTTTTTTTTTAAGGATAAAATTGGAGAGAAAATAAAATAATAATAAAATAGTTGTTTTAATTAATTGAAAAGAAATAGCAAAAAGAAGGAAAAGTAACAATAAAAAGGTAAAATAATTAAAAGTGAATTAAATACGAAATTTAACGAGGTTTCGTTGAGGACCGAATCTACGGGAGGGCAAAATCGTAAATGACAATTTTTATTAATGTTATTTTTATTACTTTGTTTTGTTTTAAAAGAAAACATTTAAGTTTTCTTTTAAAACAAACGAATGGCTTCACGAAGAAGCCATTCGTTCGTTTTCTCGCGGGCAAGAACAGAACAGAGGGGGGGCGAGAGAACGGCGATTGACGGAGCATGAAGATTCACCGGCGTTTCAGCGATTCTCCGGCCAAGCGTCAGAGGCCAGCAACTCCGGCCCGTCTCCGTGCGCAGGCTGACAGGTAGGGCTCGATTTCTTTTTCTCTCGTCACCCTGTTCTGGCCCTGTTGGAGGCCGAGAGTGATGAGCTCGATCGAGCTCCGATCACCAGCCGTTTTTGGCTGCTCTCAGCGTCGAATTGCTGAGCTTAGTGTCAGTAAGGATAACCGGGCAATGTGGAGCTCGGATTTGGCTAAAAACAGAGAACCCCGTTCCCTGTGCTTCAGGTTTCTTGGGGGAAACCTTGATTTTTCTTTTGGTTATGCTAATTGAGGATATATGTGGTTGATTGGTGATGAATTGGTTGTGAATTGACGGAAAATCGAAATGGGGGATTTTCCGGGTAAGGGGCAGTTCGGATTTTTGTTATTTTGACCTAGCTACGGTTATTCGTTTTAAAATTCCTTTTGGCAAGTTAAAATAGGTTATTAGAGGAGTACGTGGCCACTGGAATCGTTCGATTCCGATAACCGACGCAAAAGTTATGCACGTTTGAGGTTTCGGGTCGGTTTTTACCGAACCCAAATTGGTGGCCTGTTTCATTAAGTTTTTGTGGATTAGGCTAGAAATAGTAGTTTGAGGGTAATTGGTGAATGTAAGCTTAATTTGAATGAAGTTTGATTAAATGTTGTTAGAGTTAGCTTAAATATTCTTTAGAAGTAAATAGTGATACTTAAGTGAATTTTGTGAATGTGATAGGTTACCGAGTGGGGAAATGTACATAGCCAAAGCGAGTAAGTGCGGTGCCGGAGTTCAGGTAAGTAGAGGACGTTTGTTTTGCCTTCGGGCCTACACCACGGAACGGTAGGATTTATTTGTTTGTTGTTTGGCCGTCTTCTTTGTTGGTTAAGCCTTGTTGGTTATTTGTTGTTGATGTTTGGTTGTCTTCTTTGTCGGTCAAGCATTGTTGATGGTTGATTGCTTTACTTTGTCCTGGTCTGGTTAAGTATTTGTGAGTTGGCTGCTTTGTTTTGTATTAAGTAATGTGAAAATGAATTTCCTTGTTGTGGTTGTCTGGTGTTGTTAGTTCAGTGTTGTTTGGTAATTGTTTGGTTGTTTTGTTCGATATTGCATTTTTTTAAGCATGCATCATGGTATAGCACGTTAGGTACGATTAGTGGCATTGATTGGCATTGTGAGCATAAATGTAAGCAATTAAAAGTAAAATGTAAAATGCATCTCGAATAGGGTGACTTGTCGGGCTGAGGTTGCTGGTAGTAGCACCCCGAGGGGAACTCTATGAGAGATGACCGGCTAAAACACGAGATCCTGAATAATGGGCCTTGTCGGGCTGAGGTTGCTGGTAGTAGCACCCTGAGGGGACCTCTGTGAAGGATGGCTGGCTAAGATACGTAAATGTAAAATGCATCTCGAATAGGGTGACTTGTCGGGCTGAGGTTGCTGGTAGTAGCACCCCGAGGGGAACTCTATGAGAGATGACCGGCTAAAACACGAGATCCTGAATAGTGGGCCTTGTCGGGCTGAGGTTGCTGGTAGTAGCACCCCGAGGGGAACTCTATGAGAGATGACCGGCTAAAACATGGAATTCTGAATAGTGGGACTTGTCGGGCTGGGTGCTGGTGTGTAGCACCCCGAGGGGTCCTCTATGAAGAATTAAAGCAATGAACAACAAGATTAAAGCAACGAACAGCAAATAAGCACAACTGAGTGATAGAAACTGCATGTGTTAGGTTGATTGCACTGTGTGTTGTCGTGTTGAGTGGAGTTGTGTTGTTGTGTTAGGGTAGGATGGTGTGTGCATTGTTCTTGTTATTATTTGTTACTCCCTACTTGCTAAGCGTAAGCTTACGTGTGTGTGTGTGTTCTGTGGTGTAGGTAACGACAGGTGTACAGGTGAGCTATGTGAGTCAGCTAAGACTTGGGAGCAGTCGGAGACGCACGGGGCGTGCCGGTGCGGGCAGTTGTCGGGGCGACTCCACCATGGTCTTCGGGAGATGTGGGGCATTATATTTGATAGTTTGTTTTAGATGTTTGTTTGTAGAAATGATGGGAAAGTGTACCTAATTGTAATTGTTGTATATAGTTAGGTTAAGGGTGTTGTGTCGCCCTGTATTTGGAGGTTTTTATATGTGGGATTGTTGATTGGATAGCTGGTTAGTGAAGTGAGATTATTCTGGATTGTTTGGGATTGGATTGTATGCAGGTATCTAGCATTTTGGAGGCGCCATTTTCAGGCGTTACTTTGCCAAAATTTTCGGGAAGGACGCCGTGGTGCTTAAAGGTTAGGATTAAAGGAGTCTAGGCAACTAGGTATGACCTAAAAGAGTTTTAGGAGATTTAGTTAAATCCTACGGTGTTAATTTTATTTTTTTAATGAGGTTTTAGCGTGTGATTAGTTAGCAAAGTAGCGCTCAGAGCCAGGGTGGGTTCGGGGGCGTTACAGAGCCTGCCAAGCCTAACGAGCCGAGCCTAACGAGCCTGTCGAGCCCAACGAGCCGAGCCGAGCCGGCTCAACTAGCCTAACGAGCCGAGCTTAACGGGCCGACCTTACATAAATAATATTATTTTATGTAGTCGTGTAAATTATTATAAAAATGACATTTAATTATAAAAAATGGAAGAACAAAATATAAAAAATATAACATTAATTATAAATTTGACATTTGCATCACTACAAATTAGACACATCCCAACTAGGTTGGCACCCATCTAATTGTCAATTATGTGCAAAATATCAAAAAAAATTACAAATTCAAAAAAAACTTCAAAATTTAGATTACAATGCTAATCTTCATTCTTCAACATCTAAATTTTTAAAGTCTTCAAGTATTTCATCCTCTCGGTTTTGGTTCCTCGTAATGGCGTCGTTCCAATCCTTCATGCAAATGAGTGCCTCTACAAGATCGGGTGCAAGTCATCCTCGGCGTTCATCGTACACACGTCCACCTGCACTAAAAGCAGACTCCGATGCTACGGTAGAGACCGGAGGTGTTAGTAGATCACGTGCCATTATAGAAAGAATATGATATGTTGTGGAAAACATTTTCCACCAATCTAAAATATCAAAGTTTTATTCACGAGAAAATTAATATCGAGTGTCAAAATAAATATCTAGTTCATTTCACATAGAACTAGAGTAAACATCCGTTTCTAATTGATTCCAAATATCATGAATACCACCACAAATTGTGAACCTACAACATTTCCACCACCACTAGAACTAACATGTGAAGAAACACGTGAACGACTAAAATTAGAATATTTAGATTCATAAGAAGAATATAAACTAATAATTCCATGTGTTATTTGATCCATAGAAAATGAAGAAGTAGTTTCTAAATTATTAGAGATTTTATTAATCATTAGACATACTCCTCTTAACTTATATCTAGGATCCATTATACATGCATACAAAAAAATAGAAGGAATGTCAAGACAATATTTTTTAAATTTTGCTTCAATTTTATCAAGTATTTGTTTAAATTCATTTATTTGTCGATATTGAGCAAAATTACTCGTTAAGTTTATAAAAATTGGGAGAACAAGATGAGAAGTGGGATAATAAATTCCCGAACACTCATTTGTAGCATCATAAAATGGTTTTAAAAATTCAAGAAATATATTAGCTATATCACAACTAGATTTATCAAGATTAATACTTGGTGTTTTCTCATTAATAAAAGAACAAATAACTTGCCAATATGGCTTGGCATTTTCCAACATTAAATAAGTAGAATTCCACCTATTATCTACATCAGTTTTTAATTTTCGTGGTTTAAGTAAGGCAGCTTTACAATAATCTTTATATTTTTATTGTCTCGAATTAGATCCAATTATATAAGAAATTGCGGATCTAATTAATTCAATATGAGGCACAATAAATGTCATACCATCTTTAACAACTAAATTTAAAATATGACAAACACATCTCATGTGGAAAAGAGAATCGTGAGTAGTATCTAATTGAAAATAATTTTTAAAATGAGAAACAACAACATCGTTAGCACTAGCATTATCAAGTGTTATGCTAAATATTCTATCTCGAATAGAATATTCTTGCAATATCGTTACAATAAATCTATAAATAGTAATACCAGTGTGAGGATATTCACAATTACGAAATCCTAAAATTCTTTTATTTAATTGCCAAGAGTTATCAATAAAATGAGAAGTTACAACGATATAGCCTATAGAATTACGTGCACTCCATAAATCAGAGGTGATACAAATAGACATCGAAGGAGCGCTTGAAAAAAATGAAATTAGTTCATTTTTCATATTATTAAACATTTTAATAATATCATTTCTAGTTGTACTTCTAGGAACACGTTTAAAATTAGGAGTAGCATACTCTTTCATAAAATTTTCAAATTCATCACTATCGGTGAATGATAAAGGCAACTCACATTGTGATACAAGTTTTGCTATTCCTTCTCTCATTTTATTTTGTGAATATAAAAAAGTGTCACTACCACTAACATTCAACAATCTTTATGTAGGGTCTCTAACTTACTCGTTTAAGTGACATTTTTGGTAATGCCTAAGGAGTGTGCTAGTTGAACTACCAGAAATATATGAATAATTTTTAATACAATAGTTGCATTGACCTCTAGATTCTACTTTTCCACCAATTTTAATTTCTTTCATTGTAAAATGTTTCCATACTTCAGACGTTTTGTTTTTTTTTTTTTTTTTTGAGGTGATGAAGTGGATGCTTGTGCAGATGATGATTGTGATTGTCCCACAGAAAATGTAGGAATAAATTCTCTAATCTCTTCTACATCATCATTATCATCAATAATATAATTACAAATATCCATACTAAATAAACTAAATATAAAATTAAAATTTGAATAATAAATTGATACCACAACGTCAATGTTCAACAAAAGCTTGTAAGTGGTGTGAATTTATCAACTCCACGTATACAAAACCTAAACAAAAAATCATCAAAAAATAATTTTGTTAGTATAATAAATTATAATTAAAAATTATATACATAAATACATACATGTAAAAATATTAAAACAATAAAAATATACCTTGTGGCTTGTTGGCTGATTGTTGAACGCAGAAAGGATCAACTCATCAAAGGAAACAAATGGTAAAAGGAGAGAGATCGAGTTGAGAGAGTGAGAGATTGAGAGATTGAGAGAGTGAGAAAATTGTTGGTGAAAGAAAAAGAAAGAAGAGTGTTGTATTTATAGGAAGAGGAGGCCAAAGGGCCGACTGCCGAGGGAATGAGTTTCAGCGGCAACGGGCCTGGAACGCCGAACGGTCATATGACTGTTGCCTGCACTTTGGCCAATTGGCCTCTGCTTTCCCTTTAGCAGTAACACCCGAGTCCCCGACTCGGTGTGCGTGTGCCGGCGACGGCGTGGATCGTGGGAACGGGGCAGCGAAAATCGACGGCCGAAAATCACCTCATCCAGCTCCGCCGTCCTTCTGAACTCCGCCTCCGGTTCCATTCCTCCTCCTGCTGCCTGTTACTCAGTTATTGCAAAGTGCCACAGTTTAATGGCGAACTGGCGTCGGCGATGATGAAGATGAGTCATTCTGATTTCTGCCGAGTGCCGAGTGCCGACTGTCCAAGGAGAGGGGGGGCGCCGGCGCAAGTCTGGCCAGGGGGCGAGGCGACGAGCCCTGTCCCGTGGGATTTGTCGATTTGGGAAGGGGGTGTCGGCGACGGCGTCGGGGCGAGCCTGTCTCGAGACGGCAAGACAGAGACTCGACTCTCGCAGTCTCGCTCTCCCGAGCTGAGGGGCGAGCCTGGCGAGCCAGGCTTGGCTCGCCGGCCCGTTGGCCGGCTCGTTTGGCCCGCTCGCTGGCGGGCTCGCGAGCCCAAAAAATGGGCTCGGCTTGGCCTGCCTAGCGGGCCCGGGCTAGGCCTGGCCCGCTACAGTAGCGAGCCGAGCCGAGCCAAGCGGGCCCGAGCCAAGCCTGGCCCGCTACAATAGCGAGCCGAGCCAGGCTCGGCTCGCTACTGTAGCGGGCCGAGCGGGCGGGCTGGCTAACACCTCTACCCGAGTTCAGATGCAGCCTCGTCCTGAGACTGAGCTTCAATAAAGATCAAAGAACTATTGCCTCCTGGGACACCTCCTGGAACACCAGAGTGTAGTCTTCGGACGCAATACACAACACACTCAATAAATCGATCCAATCCACAGCATAAGAAGAGTGTGTAAAACAATCACAGACCCAAACGCAGAAATGTTAGAAGTGAAAGAAAAGCGACGGTTCAGTAAAACGAAGAAACCTTCTCTCGCGAAAATCAAAACTCCGTCGTCAATCGACTTTCACAAAAAACGAAAGCTTTAAATAACCTTGGTAACTTCCATATCATCAATTTAGAACAGTTACCAAATTGGATATGACGCCGCAAGAATTAAGGAAAACAAACCTTAAAGAATTCGGTTGTGTGACACACCGTGTGACACTTTAGGAAAGTATCTCCAACAAATCAGATATTCGCCCAAAAAATTAAGAAATCATCCCATTAATCATGGGAACTCGAAGCCTAGCGGATTTGGTTAAATTTCCACCAGAACAACTTACCAAATAAAAGTTTTCCAAAAAGCAAGTACCTATAATTTTTTCAATAACTTTCCTAATATTCTTGTTTCCTTATTTTTCTCTTTCACAGAATCTCCATGATTGTTAATAGGACGTCATCCAATAATCAGAATGTATTATTTCTTGATCACCAAGAAATAAATTATTAATTTAGAAAAATATATTATCGTCATAAATCTATATATATTGCCAAAAAATCAATGCCAACTTATATGTAAAATCTTTGCATTTACATTCTCATATAATTATCTTGTTTTATTGTTTTCAAAAGTCAAATTCCCTCTTTCCTATCATATCGGTTGAAAATCATAATACGGGAAAATACGAATATCGAGATTTACGTATAAATTCTTAAAAAAAATCACAGATATATGAAAAATTAAGTATCATCAAATCAAAATTAAATTAAATTTTTCGACTTAAAGTATCAATATATATACATAGAAAAAACAAAAAATTAATATTGAATATGAACCCAACAATCAATCGGTAACATCGGTTGATAATCAAACAAGAATCGAAAAAAAAAACTTGAAAACAAGGATACCGAGATTTGTGTAGAAAATACCTACAAAAACAACCATGCATATAAGAGAAATTCTCTATTATCAAATCAATGTATAACTGAGTTTTATGACTCAATCATTAATATATAGTGAAACAACAAAGACCTGGCTAAAATTTCGATCACACCGTGGCCAGTTTTTTTTTTGGTCATTTGTATTAAATTAGAAAAAGAATAGAGGATATTTGAACATGAAAAGAAATGGATCTTATCTGATTCTGACTAAGTGGAGTGGAAGAAGGGGAATAATAATATCCAATAGATAAAATTAAATACAAGGTGTTGACAAATGACATTAAATGAACCCTAATAAATAGAGGGCGTTGGGCAGTTGTATTTATGTCTCTTTTTTTTTTTTTTAATAAATCAACTCTTTTCAATTCCAATGCCTCGTCTTCTTCTGTTCATGAGATTTTTATGGAGCCCACCAATTATTATTAATATTTAATCATTAAATTACCTATAACTATAATTAATATAATAAATTACACGTCAACCCCGATTTCAAGCATCTAAAATAATAGACTAAATGTAGAGCCTTCAACCATCATTGTCAGATCGGGGTTACCCGAGCCTAGACAAACGCCCAATGGATCAAGTCCAGCTGAACCTGGGCCAGATTTTTGTGGACTAAGTTAGCCCGGCCGGTATTGTGACTGGGCCTGGTTATTTTTCGGCCGAAGCTATAAACTTTCTACGGTGGATGGCGTGGGATTTGATCTCGAAACAAGGTTTCTAAATCTCCAATCAACAACAATATGGTTCATAAACATCACGGAGAATCTGGAAAAAATAGACAAGACTAGAGTCAGAAACAACAAGAAGCAGAAAATGAAAAACCTGAAGAATATCAAATGCCAATCCATGAACATGTGTACCCACTAAACAATGTGCTACAATCGGCACTCCAGCTCAGGCTTGTGCAGTAGATGACCTGTGACCCAGGAAAATTATTATCTGATAAACAATGGGGATGATATTATGCATAAACTATGATATTTTGAGAGTGCTTACTTCACAGGTGAAGTTAAAGTTCAAATATTCACCGAAAAAAAGTATTCTAAAGAAAATCAAGAAAATGGAAATGTAATGTTTGACGAGAAGTTCAAGGTAGACCTAATTAAAAGTCAATGAAAAATCCTATATTGCACTCTTAGCTCTAAATTATTATTTAAATGAGCTAGAAATTTATCTGAGCCACTCAGAACATTTCTACTGAAGACGGAAGGTAATATTTTCTAGATAGTATTATCACCGTCAATCATTATCTTATACATTGAAGATTTCAAATCTGATGAAAAAAAAAAACAAAAATGGTTCAATAAGGAAAAAAAGGGCACCCACTGATAAATGAGGTCAATTGAAACATAACAAATTATATACTCCGAATGAAAGAAACTATCTTTCACATCAATCAACACACGAAGAACTTTCTAATGACAAGTCCGTATACATTCATGACTCGCCATAATTGTAGGCCAATGGCCCACAAGCTATTGATCTTTATTTTTTTTTTTATGAAAAAACAATATTTTGAAGCTAAATATATGAAATGATTACCGAAAGTCAAATACCCTATAAGAGAAATAAAAACACTCAATAAAAGTACAAATTAATCAAATGTCAATAAAACAGACTGCAAAAATAATATGAAATTTATAAAGTACCTTCCTCTTGTTGGCAGTAGCAGCATGTGTCATCAGTCTTCTCTGCTTCAGCTTGAGGTCGACCTTCAAATCCTCAACAATGCTCTCCAGGTCCCATATCTTAATGCTGTTCTTAGTTGCCGCGCAAAGCCAATACCTATTTGGGCTAAAACAAAGTGCATGAATAATAGTATTTTATGATTACTTTCTTTGTAAATTCATCTGGATTGTAACAAAGAATTTGAATGTTAGGATTATGACACTCACTTTTTTATTTTTATGGAGTCAGACCAAATGGGCAAGAATAATGAGAGACCAAAATCGCAAAGGTATCCATATAGTTTTGTAAATAATGTTGTTTTCAACCAAGCAAAAAATAAAATTAAAACGAAGAACAAACCTTGAAAGATGATGGAACAGTTTGAAATAATAAAAAATGTCTATCTATATCACAAACTATGCATGTAACTTAGACAATTTGTTTTTCAACAGTTCTTACATCCGAATTACACTGTATTTTTCTTATAACATGTACCATCCCACTTAAATTTCAAGCTTTCATAATCAATTTCTTCTAAGCTTTAAAATGACAATGAGTATTACATTTAATATAAAATTAAATCGATTACACTACGTCTTAACTTTAAAATATCTCAGTCCTACCACTCCAGCCATGTAATAGTATTTATTTTTTACATTCCATGTTGGCATTTATTTTTTTACGATAAGGTTAGAAATGCTCTGTTGGGCTTCCTACCATGATTTAATAGTATTTAAATACTTGTAAATATCTAATATAATGTTTTTATAATAACAAAATAAGTTGAATATGAGATAAGATTGACAAAGTGAATCTTCCATTGATTAATGCATTAACTGTTACATGTATTAAAGTAAAATAAATACAACTGTTACATGATAAAAAAGAGTGTTGAACTTCATCTTCTGTATCTCATTTTCTTAAAAATCACTCATATCCCTGCGTCTGATTGATATCTTTCAGAAGCTTTGTCTTGTACAGGCAATGACAATTGAGATGTACAATGGATATATTAAACTTATAACTATAACAAAAGGAATTCCAAATATTCTACCTTCAATAGTCTCAAAACTAATGTTAAAATATCCAACGGTTGTGAGTGTTGTAACAGAAATATAAAAGGAATGAATCAATCATTTCCTTTCTTCTAAATCACTCTCAGTCAAATATGTCATTAAAGTTCCAATTAACAAAAACGTGTCTATGCACAGGAACCTTTACAAAATTTTGAAACTCTTTCTCTTATGCATTGAATAAAAACATATGGCACTGTCTTGATTCTAAAATATTGACCAACCATGGCTCCATAAATAATCATACGCTGCTCAAAAATTTCTCAGATAAATAGTCATAGATTGACACTCTAACCAGAATATAAAAAAAAAAAAACAACTTCATCATTTTAGACTCCTGTTTAACATTTTCTTAAACCTATCATTGTAATGGAATTTAGAAAAAAAAAAAGACGTTGTCAACCTATTTAGAAGTAGTTACTCCGTCAAAGTCACTGTGAAAATAGTAAATGATCAAAGAGCCTACCAAGATCAAGTCTGCACTAACCATGAAAAACAGAACAATTGATGTCAAGGCTTCTTTACGCTTGTTTAATTCTCCTCTATTTACTATGGATGCTTGATTGGAACCCACAGAGCAAGAGCCAAAGCCAGCAGTAGCCATTGTTTGTCAAAAACAAAATCTATAAGAAAATAAATACAAGAGAACACACAGGACTGTTGCTGTTGAAATGACACTTACCTTATATAGAGAGAGACTTCCTCTTTTCTTCGTTATGTGGCTCGCAATCGAATATTTTTACAAGCAGAATGAGCGTAAACCATTGGGGAAGAGAAGTGTGGCAAATTTCTATTGCTGCAAAACCATTGAGGAAAAGAAGTGCGGCAGGGGATGAACTGTACTAAAAAACTTCAGCAAGAATTCTATTTTTTATTTTTTTAAAAATGGAATTCTTGTTTAAGTTTTTTTAGAACAGTTCATTTTCTTTCTTCTGCCGCACTTCTCTTCCCTAACGGTTCTGCAACAACAAATTTTTGTCGCACTTCTCTTCCCCAGCGGTTCTGCAGCAACAGAAAATGCTCCTTGCTACTACGCAGCTACACTCCTTCTGTAAGCAAAAATATTCGGTTGCGAGCCATAGAACGAAAAAAAAAAAAAGAAAGCCTTTCTCTATAAAAGGTGAGTGTCATTTCATCATCAATAGTCTTTTGTGTTTTCTTGTATTGATTTTTTTATAGATTTTATTTTTGACAAACAATAGCTACTGCTGGCTCTGGCTCTGGCTCTGTAAGTTCCAATAAAGCATCAAGAGTTAATAGAGGAGAATTAATCAACGTAAAGAGCCTTGACATCAATTGTTCTGTTTTTCATGGTTAGTGCAATCTCGATCTTGGTAGGCTCTTTGGTCATTTACTATTTTCACAGTGACTTTGATGGAGTAACTACTTCTAAATGGGTTGACAGCGTTTTTTTCTCTAAATTCCATTACAAAGACGGGTCTAAAAAATGTTAAACCGAAGTCTAAAATAATGAAGTTGTTATTGTCTTTTCTTTTTTTTTATATTCTGGTTGGAGTGTCATTCTATGGCTATTTATTTGAGAAATTTTTGAGCAGCGTATGACTATTTATAAAGCCATGGTTGGTTAATATTTTAGAATCAAGACAGTGCTAGATATTTTTATTCAATGCACAAGAAAAAGAGTTTAAAAGTTTTGTGAAGGTTCCTGTGCATAGGCACGTCTTTGTTAATTAGAACTTCAATGGCATATTTGATTGAGAGTGATTCAGAAGAGAGGAAATCATTGATTCATTCATTTTATATTTCTGTTACAACACTCACAACCGTTGGATATTATAACGTTAATTTTGAGACTATTGAAGGCAGGATCTTTGGAATTTCTTTTGTCATAGTTATAAATTTAATATATCCATTGTACACCTCAATTGTCATTGTCTGTGCAAGACAAATCTTAAAGCTTCTGAAAGGATTATTATAAAAAAAATAAATGGTTTATTTGATGATATCAATCAGACACAGACGGATATGAGTGATTTCGAAAAAAATGAGATACAGAAGATGACGTTCAACACTCATTTTTATCATGTAATAGTTAATTTAGTTGTATTTGTTTTACTTTAATATATGTAATAGTTAATTATTAGTGCATAATCAATGGAAAATTCACTTTGTCAATCTTATCTCCTATTCAACATATTTTGTTATTTTATAAATTTTAGATTAGATAAATGATATTTACAAGCATTTAAACACTATTAAATCATGTTAGAAAATCCAAAATAAGCTAGGAAGCCCAAGAGAGAGCATTTCTAACCTTATCGTAAAAAAATAAATGTTAACATAGAATGCGAAAAATGAATACTATTACATGGCTATGGTGGGGGGACTGAGATATTTTAAAGTTAAGACACAGTGCGATAGATTTAATTTTATATTAAATATGATATCATTGTCATTTTAAAGCTTAAAAAAGAATTTGATGAAGAAAGTTTGAAATTCAAGTGGGATGGTACAGGTTATAGAAAAAATGAAGTGTAGTTCGGTTTTTGGAATTGTTGGAAAACAAATTGCCTAAGTTACATGCATAATTTGTGATATAGATAGACATTTTCTACTATTTCAAACTGTTCCATCATCTTTCAAGATTTGTTTCTCTTTTTAACTTTATTTTTTGCTTGGTTGAAAACAACATTATTTACAAAACCATATGGAAAGATACCAAAGTTTAACGCAGAGGAGGCAGCAGTGATATGAAGATCACATCTCAGCGACCAACACTTTCGATTTGGAGACCCCACCACCTAGTCAACTGGATCCATCCAGCAAGTTCTTAACATGAAAAAATAATTAATTAATTCACACCTTTATAAATTGGATAAAAAATAAGTCAAAATTACAAAATTACAATGCTAAAGATGAAACAACCTGCAAAAAGTCATAGAAGTCATCACTGACACCTTTCTCATTATGACAAATGTCTCGCTTGTCAGAAATAAAACTAAAACTAGCACCAATAGGTTGATCAACATAAAGAAGGTTTGATGCCTGCAAAATATCACACAAATATTATATCTGCATTAAACTAAATAGTGGATGGAGGAGAGAAAGACTATTGAGTCCATGTTTCAAATTAGTCCTTACGAGGAAATGCATTGCATAGTGTACATTTTTATACATGAATGAATAAAACATAGGTGAAGGAAATAAATACATGGAGGTGTATGAAGGAATATTTGGTCATTCTGCGTTCAATGAGAAGGAATATCAATTTCATGTCACAAAAGATGTACATCAATGCTTAAATTAAAAATATGGTGATATAAAGAATTATACTATACCTTGTCCCAACCATACTCATTCCAAATAAGAGATAAGTTATTTGTAATAGTAAAAGGACCATTTTCATAAAACATGGCTAACTCACTACTGCATCCAGGGCCTCCAGTCAACCATATCACATCAGGATCTGTCTTGTTGTGTGATTCAAAGAAGTAGAACATCCTGCATCACACAAAACATTGGGAAAAATCAAAATCCACAAGGACTAAGGCGTTGAAACACATGACATCTAAAAACATGCAAAACGTTTTGGCAATGATTTCAGAAGTTTCTTATGTTTGTCTTTAGAATCTCGTCTAACCAAAAATAATAACTTATAGCTGAAAAACTCTTCATTTTGAGCAAACAGTATGAAAACTAGATTCAAATCTCGAGAACCATGAAGTAAACCATTTAGCCCAAACACCGGAAAACCTTTCAGAGAGGATCCTCTTAATTATTGATTTGATAAAAGAAAATGCAGTTAAGGCATTAAATTGGATATACAGCAGTGAAATATGAATAAGTGCCACTAAGTCCTAAAATCAAATGGTATTTCTCGACTATTCTATCTCCAAGTTGGCGAGCAAGTAGCCAATATTATTATTTGCTGTGATTAACACTCACGTAAACATTGTATTATTTTCTTCCCATACTTCAGTCACTCTCTAGTAGGAAATCACTTTTCAGACGAGTAAAAAATTTACATTTCGTGGTTGAAAAGGCTTACTCTATCCCAGTTATCGAATGCGGAGACAATTGAGTTGTGGACATCGAGCTGATCATAAAAACAAGGTCAATCACAAGAAAATAGAAGACATAAAGCAGATCAAAAGTTAGATGAGTGCCTTTTGAGTTTCCGAAAGATTATCTACCGAGACTTACTGGCGGTCTGCGACTATTCCCAACAGCTGCCCGACGACATTGAAGAAAACACCGACTTTCTCCGGGGAGGATAGAGACTGGTACAAATACATTGTGGTATCGAGTATGCACGTCTGCACGTGTTTTATGATTACTTCCCATATCTTTGTATACATACCAGTGCCAAGAATCTGCATTTGTTTAAATAAACATCGACAATACAAAGAGTTTGAGAAGGAATAATTGATTGTGACACGTTGTATTGAATCATAACTGATATTTACAAAACCTGAAATAAGGAAACTAACCACTTAATTTGAATAAGAAAACAACAAATTAAGTAATTACTAAAATTGAAATCCATAAAACTATTACCATCCAGAACTTGGGAGCGTCGATATGGATTAGAGTAAAGAAATCTTTCACGGTATTTATGTTCTCCTGGCTCAACCGGCTATGAAATGCTCCGTCCTTTCCTATTTTCACTAATCTCCATACCTTGTCCGACAACATTGGAGGATGATGTTTTTCGTACGCTGAAACAAAAAACTAGATTAAGTTTTACCATCAATGATAAGGAACAAGAGTTATTCGTCTTTTTCCTCGATCTTTCGTAAGGGAAATAATCGATAATCGATAATCGATATGGATTTTATTAGTCGACGCCATATTTGAGCGAAGTACTCACACTCTCCACGGTGGTCTCTGACATTAAAGGGTTCGGTCTTGGCTTCTCGTATTCTATTTGTAGGACATTTATCCACAACTCTCGCCCCGAGCCTAAATTTATGGCTCCTAGCCTAGTCCAGCTTGAATTATCCGTAAAATAAATCTCTCCAACCAAACTAACGCCATCTTCAAGATTCAAAACCACGTCTCCTGCAAGAAGGGGTTTCCTTCCTTCTCTCTCCCTCAAAATGTTGTTACAAAATGCGTCACATGTCCAACTCTCGCGATCCTCACCATCAAAATCACCCTCGAGGACTAAAATTTCGACCTTTGCTGAGGATTCAGGCTCGAAGTCAACATATTTTCCGTTCAGCTCATTGATTAGGGCAATTTCTAAGCTGGAATTATCTACTCTCATTATCCGAGTTCCAGTATAAATTGGGAGAGAGAGGGAGTTCACAAATTTTAGTTGTAAAACTCCTGACTGAGAAAAGAAATTCTCTTCGCCGTCATCCCGAATTATCCTACACAAACATAACAAGCATGATTAAAAGAAATACGACCCTTTTTCGTCGCTTTTCCATCTATGTTTTTGCCAATTAATCAAGAAAAAACATCTGTTCTTACCATTTTTTTCCTGCACAATACGTTTCCATTATCAGCTCCAATTCCTCTTTCACCTGCTATACAATACAACCAGATCAAATCACATTAGATCCCTTCTTTTTCAAGTTCCATAACCAACAAAAAATTCATAAGAACAAGACGAGCTTCATTTGGCAGCAATATATTACTCCTGACAAAAATGAGTTTGAGCAAATCCACTTACCACTCTTCAAATCATTGGTTCCAAAAATGTTTCAGCATAATTCTTGCGAACCGCATCCACCACCACACTTACATCCAGTCATAGGAAAGAAAAATTAGACAAGATGATCCAGACAGTTGAAAAAAACAAATTCTTCTAGCTTTTCATAGAGCTCCCAGTAGGTCAATTGTAATCTTCATCAAAGAAGCAATCAAAATAGATTATTATTCATTACAATATATCAAAAAATCACTAATATTTATGTTCGTACTTGGAATTTTCTCAATATACAGCAACATAAATATGAGAAAGGGTCGTACAAATAGAAAGTTGGAACCCTTCTACGCTTATCGTCCGGATTAGTCTCTACTTGAGCTTTACCATCATCTAGGTACCTTTTCTGCAACATTCAAAGTACAGTAATACACACAAATCTATGCGGCGATGTAAATAAGACAGAAGAACAAAGACTGGCATGAATTAGACCACATAACCCAAAAAAACCATAAAAAACGATAATAAATTGCATCAAAGCCCCAAAATCTTTCAGTTATTTCTGTTCTTCGAAGAGAGAATATGGGCAACGATGTTCAACAGTTGAAAGTCCCCCTTCTTGTAGGCCTTTCTGCCAACAATTCTCGCTGCTAGAATAAACACTCTTCTATTCACAGGTCTGGATAACAAAACAGAAGTAAAACCCTGATGAAGTTGCAGAAAACTGAGGAAGAAAGAGCCGAAAAAACGCGTGAAGAAAAGACCGAAAGAGGGCAGTCGACCAAATATGATAAACGCTCTCGTAGCGACATGAGTTATCGTCGGATTTTTACTTAATTTGTTAGTCTCGGATCTTGCAATGCATTTGCGACATAACTTGCCATGTGTGTAAAGAAGGCAATTGAGATCGAATTTAAGAGGAATTGGAATCCTTTGGTTGAGATGGTAATAAGCCTTATTAATAATGTCTGCAGTGACCGGAATCCAACCCATGGCTTTACCAATCTCAAAGACCTGCTTCATACTAGCATATTATTAAGAATATCGTAGCAAAAAAAGGCATTAAAACAAAAGGGTACTCACATGCGTGTCCACCAGAAAATCGTCACGCTGAAGATGGAACATCAATTCGCAAGAAACCTATAAGCAAATTAGTCTCGTAACTAATGAACTCAATTAAGATATTTGAAGATCGCAGCATATGTTCAGAGCTATAAATCATGTCTTGTTTAATGCAAATTTTACAGTTTTCTTTTGAGACAACACATTGATTACAGGAAAATTTAAGCATAGCATCTAATAATAGTTATTCATCTAGTGAAAAAACAATTAAACTAAATTAAGACCAGAATTCAAAACAGATAAAACCAGAATTCAAAACAATTAAACATGAAGTTTACGTTCCTCACAACACAGACAGGCGATCTGATTAAGCTACCAAACTTACCGTTTTTTGGCCGATTCCCTTAAAATTACTGAGTTCGGCCTTTACTTTGTCGACTGATAAACTTCGCAAATATTCTAGACATAATTTGCCTCTTTTCTCAAGCAAGCACTTCAAAATATTCTTGATACACGAGGCTTGAGTTGGGGCTAATCCTCCGCATCTTATGGCATCCTGTATGCATTTTGGATGAGCCGCGCAAACCTTCATGAAATACAAGTTCATTTCGTTTTCACCAATCAATTTTGCAACCATTTAGGCTTAATTCAGGAAAATCAAAGTTGACTACGACAGACAATAAAACATATATCACCCTTGAATTCTCAAACTTTTACATGAAGAAAAAGCAAGTAAAAATGGAAAGTCACCTGAACAATCAATTAGAGAAATTTCATAAATCCAAGTTGGTGCGGTAGGTTTTCAAGAACCCTAGCATACTTCCAAAAACAATTGAATTGAACAAAAATGAAGGAAAACGACAACTTCGTACGTCTTCCCAGGTAGGAAAAGAAGATTTAAGAGAAGCGAAAGCCCTCCCAGAATTAGCCTCCGACGTGTTCTGCGATAGCACAGTTTTCACTAATCCATCCAAAACACTCTCCTTCTCATCCAAGCCCCCATCACCCACATATGACAGCCTTGACTTTAAATCATCGTTCGCTTCACGGATTGCCTTCAATCTTGCGTTCTGGTGTTCGAGAAACTCTCTTGGAAAGCCGTAAAGAGCCAAGAGATCGTCGCAAACTTTAGAGTGGGCCATTGATGACCCGGGAACGGACTGGCTGGAGAGTCGTTAAAACTGATGCCGGCGATGGTTATCTTGGTTTGAGGGTTGATCGCGATGGGCTCAGATTGTGGCTGGAGAGGAACCTCAAGGTGCTTCCTTTTCCTCCGTTTCTGCATTTTGATGACAAAATGCCATTTTTGGAGCGAGCTTATGACGACCTCGCCGAGTCGTCCTTCACGAGCATGGTCTAGCTCTTGAGCCCTGCGAGTTTATGACGTCATAACTAGGAATTTTCGGGAAATAAATTATGTTGTGTGGACGAAAGCTACAAAAACATCACGAAATTATGTCTTCTTCACCACGAAGAAGAACAGAGAGGGCTCTGTTCTTCTTGCCGAAAAGAACAGCGAAGAAACGTGCTTCGTCCGGCGTCTGCCGTCGATCAGAGAGAGAGAGTGAAGACGTCTGCCGTCCACAGTCGCCACGAAGAAGAGACACAGGAGCTCTGTCGCGAAGGAAGAAGAGCAACGCTCTCAACGCCGTCCGCGCAGCCGTCGCCGAGAGAACTGTGAAGAGAAAAAGGTGCGGCCTTTCGAAGTAGAGAAAGGAGCCTCGGAGAAAACCCCCAACGCCGAGACTAACAGAAGAGTGAAAAGCATCAGCAGCCCTAGGTGAGGAAAAAGAATAGAGGGGCCCCGTGAACCGTGGAAGAGGCTGTGCGTGTGCATTGTGCCCTGTGAAGAAACTGTTTGAGAGGAAGCAGTGAACTGGGCCGCGACCACGTAAAGAAGAGACTCCAACCGAAGAGTTGCTGCCGCTGATCAATGAAGGAAACCCAAGTCGATGGTGTAGCCGCCATGCACAAAAGCAAAAAAAAAAAAAAAAAGCCGAGGAAGAAGACGTTTCTCGCCACTGCCATGGCTGATCTGCTCCGAAGCAGAGCCGACTCAGTCCACCTGAAAGAGGTGACCCCGAGGGACTCCGACAACCTTGCAATCCGAGAAGCAAATTTTTGTGTTGGGTGGCACATGTAATGTTGGACCATTAATGATCATTAATTAATGAGAGACGTTGGACAGTGGTAAGGAAGTTGGTATTTACTACGGCACGTTGCTCTAAGTTCTCTCAATTATTGAAAAAAAAAAAAAAACCTAGGGTAAAAAAAGTAGCCACTGTCGCGTTGTCAAACAATTATAAAAAAGAGAAAATCCTCACGTAAAAGGGTTAACCACTGTCGCCATTGCCGATCAGTGAAGAAATGAAAAAATACTCAGGTGGAAGGGTTAGCCATTGTCGTCGTTGTCAAGCAGTAAAGAAAAGAGAAAATCCTCAAGTGGAAAGGTTAGCCACTACCGTCGTTGTCGAACAGTGAAGAAAGAAGACGGCCCTAAGGTGATAGGGCTAGCCACTGTCGTTGACGAACGGTGAAGAGATGAAATTTTTAGAAGATTTGTTTCTTTGTACTGGAATTTGTTTGAATGTGGAGATTATCAGAATTTAGTGTTTTGGATTCGTTTTAAGTTGAGCCGAATAGCTCGCTGGATCTCTCACGTGGAATTCGTGTTATGGTGGAGATTCTTTAAATTTAGGTGACCCGAATTCGGGTTGGGTCAGATTGGGCTCATAATCTCATTAGGTTTTGTTTCTCTATAAATACTTGTAAGGTAGAGCAGCAAAAACTGCAGTTGTATTTTCGATCTTCCTAGTAGATTTATGCATCTGCTTGTGATTTTTCCCCGAAAGAGTTTTCCATGTAAATCTGGTATTACGCATTCTATTTTTCTTTTTCTCGTTTATTGTTTGATTACTAACAGCCGAGTCATCTCAGGTCCGACCTAGCTTGGTGTGTGGAACATGAACCAATGGATTCGAACCACCAAGGTCGAAAGAAATAAGCTTAGAATTGATAGAGTAAATATTATGTTATAGTTCAACTACAAAATTATAAAATTGACATAATATTAGCATGTAAATGTAAATATTATTTTATGTCATCCACCTCTATCATTTTTTTTTCCCATGCAAATGCTGGTATATCACCAAATGTTGTAACAACATCTAAGTTTGGTTCACACACTCGCAAGTGAGCAACAGCAGCAACAACACAGATATTCACTCTATGAAGGCAAGAACAATTAAATATTTTGTTAATTGTGAAGACTAAACTCATTCTAGTGGGATTGCACAATCTCACTTTAGTGAGAATTTTAAAGCGAATTTTATAGTAGTATCAAATATTAATTCTATCTCACAAAAAGTCCAAACGGCAATACCTTCTCAATTGGATTCATGGAGGATAGCACGTTTGCAATATCATAGAACGTTTTTCTTTTGCTGTGAGGTTTAACTCATTTTGATAAATTAAGTTAAAGCACTTCCTTTCTAAGTAAGTTCCCCAGAAATGCAAGAAGAATCATAAACGATCTTATTTACTTACGTTATACAATTACACTACTAAATAAACAGTACGATAAACGATAACAAATGCGATCTAAAAAATACCAGGAATATTTTTTCACACCGTAAAATTATAATAGCCAAGAAGTAAAAAAAAATAATAACTAAAATGAACACCGAGAATTTTACGTGGAAACCCATCATAAAAAATAGAATTTATAATATTTTTCTAGATATCGAATATTCTAAAAAATATTCACTAAGAGAAATCACCACTCTTAAAACTCTCAATGGGCACAAGAATACCATACCTATTTTTCTTTCTCATTTTTTTTTATCTCCCAACAAAATAATCTCTACTTCTTCTTTTATTTCCCTCTCTTCGGATGGTTTGAAGAGTCTCCTGAAGCCTCAGCTTCAGACTGTTGGGTCCAGCTCATTCATGAAGCTCACCCAGAGCTCAACCATACGTTGTCCCCTATCTTTAATTTACACCTACTCCATATTAAATTTTGTCGGGAGAGGTTTATTTTCATCTTTATAATGGCTTGTTTGCATACATGTAATTTACGGCATTTTCTTTGGTAATAGAAATCTTCTTCTTCGCTGCATTCTAGTTTCGTGTTCTTCAACTAGTATCAGAGCGACTTGAAGGACAGAGAGTGAGAGGTTTCCAGGGAGAACAGAGAGAGAGTAACTCTCTGTTGCCACTGTCTTCTTCAACAGAGAAGAAGACATTTCTTTCACGCTGCCAGGGAAAAAGAAAAGGAGTCGCCGTGGAAGAGGAAACCGCCATTTCCGATCTGCCATCACCGCGCTGCAGAGGAGAAGAGCCAATGCGCCGCCGTCGCTGAGCTGAACCGCGACGCCCATTTGCTGCGGTCGCCGTCGTCCGACGAAGAACAGAAGCTGATTTGTTCTGTTCTGTCCGCCGTGAAGAAAAGAGATAAGCTCTCTGGTTCATCTTCTTCACGGGAAGCAGAAAACAGAGAGAGTTTTTCCAGGGTGTGCGCTGGGTGCTGTGAACCGGAGACTGAATGTTGTTGCCGCTGCGAGCAACAAGGGACTCCGACGACTATACAGAGGAGCAGCAACCCTAGGAGAGGGAAGTGTTGCTAAGAAAAAGAGAAGAATTTTTCTTCTCTGTCGCGTGGATCTTCTTCAGCAAAGGAAGAAGAAAACATTTCCGCCGCCGTTGACCGCCGCCGATTCATTGTGAAAAGGTTTTGTTTTTCACTGGATTTTGTTCTCTGTTTTTACTTTCGTTCAGAGAAACAAAAAGAGGAGAGAGAGTGGTATTTGTTTTTCTCTCTGTTAGAGAGAGCCGCAACAAGAACAGTGAGAGAGGAGAGTGACAAAGGTGGTTTTTTGGGCACAAATCACGAGGAGATAGAAAAGAAAATAGAGGTTTTCTCTTTCACCAAGTGAGAAAGAATTTAAATTTTTGGGCTTACATAGAGTTTTGTGTGGAGCATTTTATTCTTGAAATTGATGTGTTGAAAAGTCCAAATTCAATTAGTGCCTTTTGGTTTGTTCTGAATATTTAGTCAAGGATATTGATATGTGATTTGTTGGGCGGATTTGAATATTGTTGGGTGGATTTATTCTGATAGTTTGTAAGAGTTATGGAGAGTAATCCGAGTCGGATGGTTACGTTGAATGGCTCCAACTATCACGTGTGGAAAGGGAAGATGGAAGATGTTCTCTACGTGAAAAATTATTATTTGTCCGTGTTTGCTGATACGAAGCCAGTAGCTAAATCTGACGTTGAATGGGAGTTATGTTATCGTCAAGTGTGCGGCTACATTCGGCAGTGGGTAGATGATAACTCCTCAACCATGTTAATGAGAAAAAAAACGCTCAGAGCTTGTGGAAAAAGCTTGAGGATTTGTACGCTCGAAAGACTGGTAACAACAAACTGTTTTTAATCTAGCAGCTTCTGGGGTTGAAGTACTAAAACGGAAAAGCTATGACCGATCACCTGAATACATTCCAGGGAATAATAAATCAGCTGGCTGGAATGAAAATCAAGTTCGATGAAAAGGTTCAGGGGTTGATGCTTCTCGGGACTCTGCCGGACTCGTGGGAGAAATTCAGAATGTTGTTGTCTAACTCGGCCTCGGATGGTGTTTTAGCTATGGATGTAGTCAAATATAGTGTTTTGAACGAGGAAATGAGAAGAAAGTCAACTGGTTCTTCCTCAGATACAGGCATCCTAGTCACCAAAAATAGGAGAAGAAGTCAAATCAAAGATCCAGACAAAAGAAATCAAAGTCAAAGCAAATCGAGAAATTACGCAAACTATGAGTGTTATTATTGTGGCAAGAAAGGACACATAAAGAGATTTTGTCACAAATTTCTTCGGAAGAATCTGAATGCCAAAGGAAAGAAAAAGATGTCTGAAGAGGGTGACACAGGTGATGAGGTAGCCACGACCACCGATGAGTTCTTTAGTGTGTACGACGAGGATGTCGTAAATTTCACTTGCTCAGATACGGGTTGGGTGATCGATAGTGGCGCTTCTATACATGCCACTTCGCGGAGAGATTTCTTTACGTCCTACACTTCGGGTGATTTTGGAAGTGTAAGGATGAGAAATGATGGCGTTACAAAGCCATTGGTACGGGAGATGTGCATTTGGAGACCAACATCGGCAACACCTTGGTTTTGAGAGGTGTGAAGCACATTCCCGACATTTGCAAGAATTTGGTCTCAACTGGCAAGCTTGATGACGAAGGGTTTGGCAACACTTTTCGTGTTGAAAAATGGAAGCTTACCAGAGGTTCATTGATCGTGGCGAGAGGAGAAAAATGCTCCTCATTATATGTGATGCACGCGAAGATCGCGGATTCCACAGTCAATGTGGTGAGTAATAAGGCTCCAAAGTTTGTGAATTCATCTTTTAAGAGAAAGGTTGAGAAAACTCGGAAGAAGTCAGGTTTTCAGGTGAAATTCAGGTTCGGATCTGAGGGTACATCAGAGCCGGTGAGTCAGCCTATTACAGATAACACCTTGGTTTTGAGAGGTGTGAAGAACATTCCCGACATTCGCAAGAATTTGGTCTCAACTGGCAAGCTTGATGACGAAGGGTTTGGCAACACTTTTCGTGTTGGAAAATGAAAGTTTACCAGAGGTTCATTGATCGTGGCGAGAGGAGAAAAATGCTCCTCATTATATGTGATGCACGAGAAGATCACGGATTCCACAGTCAATGTGGTGAGTAATAAGGCTCCAAAGTTTGTGAATTCATCTTTTAAGAGAAAGGTTGAGAAAACTCGGAAGAAGTCAGGTTCTCAGGTGAAATTCAAGTTCGGATCTGAGGGTACATCAGAGCCGGTGAGTCAGCCTATTACAGATGTTCAGTCACTAGTTTCAATTTTACATCAGAATGGTATCGTCAAAAGTCATACTAGTGAGAACGGTTCAGATATGTTGACGAAGTCTTTACCGAAGGAGAAGCTCAAAGGGGGGTTTGTCGGAAGAAGTCATGATCTCATTTGCACGTAGCCCTGTTTTTCTCCTAGCGGGCTTGTTAGAGCCCACCACATGAGCCGGAGGGGGAGTTTGTTGGGTCTGGCTCATTCATGGAGCTCACCCAGAGCTCAACCATACGTTGTCCCCTATCTTTAATTTACACCTACTCCATATTAAATTCTGTCGGGAGAGGTTTATTTTCATCTTTATAATGGCTAGTTTGTATACATGTAATTTACGGCATTTTCTTTGATAATAGAAATCTTCTTCTTCGCTACGTTCTGGTTTCGTGTTCTTCACAAACATCATCCAACCTTCCTCATTTATGACGAAGGTGAGGCATCCAGGAGGGTCCTCACACATATATCCACAATAATAATCACTAATAAAATAATATCCTACTTCTCATTACGGATGAATCGTAACCATCCCAAAGCAAAAACTTTGCAGCTTCATTAAGAGAGATAAGATCCGCCTGCTGTAGAATCATGGCAACGAATGATTGTATATATCAGGGGATGCTTGTCCAGTTTGGGTGAACAAACAAAACACCATCAATCAACTTACTTTTGAATAGTAAATAGCTTGACAAAATTTTGTGTAAGAAGTGCCAAAGACTTCTCCCTTCTGTTGTCTGTATAGGATTAGACAAAGTTTCATCTTCATCTCCATCACTTGATATCTAAAATAAAATTATGATGAATATGAAGGTACCTTGAGCTGCTGCAGGGCCACGGGAATAGCTTCAAATCCTTTCCAGATGTACTGATTCTTTGCCTTCCTCGCTAAAACCTGAATTCATCCATGCCATATCGTCAAATAAAAATACAATCAGGTTTTGATCAAAAGCAGAAACCGAGTACGGTCAATCCACCCCTACACTTTCCAATACGTTCACAATATCATAGATCCGCCTCTTTTCAACTCCTGAAAATCTCATGAACAATAAGCACCTCGAAAAACAACAAAAACTAAAGAAGACAATCACAGAGATTAACCTAATCTCGATGCAGCATCATCTAGACCGATTAACTGGGCACCGTCGCGATTATACAAGCTCAGGAAACTAGAGATAAATAAAAACAAAAAACAAAAAAGTTCAAAACAGGACGAGAGGAATTAAAAAAAAAAGGTGTTAATAGATTGAAACATAAGAGTATTTTAATAATCAGAGAAGGTACTTTGAGCACAGGAGAGGGGTGTTCGTGGTCCGGTCCGGTCCGGTTTTGAGGAAGATTGGGACCGGACCAATAAAATTCGGTTTTTATTTTTCAGGACCGGAACCATTAAAATTTTCTTGAGAACCGAACCAGAATTTCGGTTTCGGTTCTGGTCCGGTTCTGGTTTTCCCATAACAAATTTTTTTTCAACCCAATTAGCAAATCCAACAATGTACCAAAAATCTAATAACCACAGCAAAAATGACACCAAAAACACAGCAAACAAGTTGGCAAACTACTAGAAAAAAAATTGAATTATCAAACAAACAGAAAAATTAAACTTATGAAACACTAATCAGATTACAGAACTAATATTCTATATTCTATACAGGTTCGGCTGGAGTGCCCCAATTCCAAAGTCCAAAATTGAATCAATAATAATAGAAACAGCATAACCAACCTGTGGTTTGAATTGTGATGATGCTCAGATGAAACAGAATCGAACAACGAAGATAGAACGCAAAGGAAGAAACTGAACAGCGAACTCATCTGGGTGGAATAACTGCAAAAATCACAACATTAGATACAGTGATAAACAAATCCTAATCAAAGACAAAAAAGCCTACCTTCGTCGGGCGAGTTGTCGAGCGGCTAGTTTTCGGCGAGGGCGACTGGGCGAGGGCGAGAGACAGCGAGCTTTCGGCGAGGGCGACGGCGAGGGACGGCCAGCTTTCGGCGACGGCGAGGGCGAGGGCGAGGGCGAAGGCGAGAGAATTAGTCGGCGATGGCGATGGCGATTTGCGAAGATGAGAAGAGAGAAGAGTCGAGATCGAGAGAAGTGAAGAACTGAGAAGCCTCGATGTGTTGTTAGGGCACAACACAATGGTCCGGGTCGGTTCCAAATGATCTGACTATTTAGAACCGAACACCGGACCGGAAATTTCGGTTCTGGTCAATACAGAACCGAAATTCCCTTTTTTTATTCACAGAACCGACCAAATCCTCTGATCTCTTCCTCACAAACATTGCACTAATCACAATATTGTTAGGATCCAAGTTTGGGAAACAATTATCCTCGCCCATTTTATCAAACATACTCAACACCTTTTTTGTCTCTCCGGCCTCCAAAAAGTGTCGTATCAAAATATTGAACGTTTGGCTCGCAATGGCACAGCCCTTTCCATCTCACCCGAATGACACAATCCTCTCATCATGATATTGTAAGTCGTAGAATTCGGGACGAGGCCTTACGACAACATCTCTTTAAACATCGAAATTGCTGAAAATGGCTTACAACAATCTGTTTAAGGTTTTGAGGGGAAAGTTCAAGGCTGATGCAATTAGTTATAATATAATTGCAAAAGGGTGGTGTTTGATCAAGCGACTGCCGATGGCGTTGAAGGAAATGGTGGAGATGGGATTGAATCCAACTATGACTACTTGGGATTTCTTCCTGCAAATGAAGAGAAAATGTGAAATTGATGCTTTCGCCTACACCACTATGGTTCATGGGTTTGGTGTTCTTGGGAAGCTTAAGAAAGCTCCTAAGGTGTTTCAATGGCTCTTCTCCAGGAGGATTGATGCTGAATAGAATTTGTTTGAGAGAGTTAAGATCCATAAAACTGAGCAAATACTGGGTTTGTGTTATATTCTGTATAGTTTACTTGTTCATAACTGTAACTAGTTACTAATACAATGCTTATGTGAGTGTTAATCACAGCAAATAAAAAATTTGGCTACTTGCTCTCCAACTTGGGAGATAAAATAGTCATGAAAATACCATTTGATTTTAGAACTTAGTGGCACTGATTGATATTTCACTGCTGGATATCCAATTTGATGGCTTAACCGCATTTTCTTTTATCAATTCAACACTTTTTTCGTCCAACGAGGATCCTCTCTGAAAGATTTTCAAGTGTTTGGGCTAAATAGTTTACTTCCTGGTTCTCGAGATTTGAATCTAGTTTACACGCTGTTTCGCTCAAAATGAAGAGATTTTTCAGCTATAATTTATTATTTTTGGTTAGACGAGATTCTAAAGACAAACATAAGAAACTGTTATGATATGATTGACTGAAGTACTTGGATGCAACAGTGAGTTAGCCTTGTTTTATGAAAATGGTCCTTTTACTAGTGCAAATAACTTATCTCTTATTTGGAACGAGTATGGTTGGGACAGGGTGTAAATGCTAATATGTGTTGGCATAAATTTTTTTGACAAATTAATTGAAGTGTTGGCTTTGATTATCTTGAAAATTAAATAAGCATTGCAATAATCCTCTTATGCAAGGAATACAGATTTTATGAAGATTATGGTATCAAATATAAACAGAATATTCTGTTTTGGTAAGCTTGAAAATCAAAGAAAATTATTACTTGAAAATCAAATTATCTATGGAAGGCCGATTTGAAGATTATAGTTTCTGTGTACCAAAACATATAGCTTAATTCGTAATCACAATTATTCTGGGATCTGAATCTGTTTTATTCTGGTACTTTCCATATGTGTCTCAAAGAGTGTCACAACTCTGAATTTTATGAATTCGGTTTTCCTTATTCTGTGCATTCTGTTTTGGATAAAATATTTGAACAAAAATTTATTGCAGACGATATTTAAGCATCCTTCTTTCACATAATAGGATTGGCGAATTATTCATTATTCTCACAATCGTTTTACGTCGCAAGTGGGTCGTTGTTTCTTTCCTCCCTCACGCTTTTGCGAGTGGGTGTGTTGTTATTTGTTTGTCTCTGTGAGACTGTATCCACACTCTATCTTAGTTGGATTTCATTGTTCTACGTTTTGGAGGCATCTTGAAGTGCACAGGTCACCTAGGAATGAGAAGCTGCACACCAAAAACTAAACCACCAGCCAAGAATAAAAGCTCACAAGTCATTAGTCATGCAAGAGAAATGACAACGCACAAAATAGAAGACAAATTGTTAGCAGCAATTCTCACAAGCAAATGATCAAACACTTGGTGTGCATGAGTGACAAAATCCCCTGTTAATTGAGGTTAAACTCTAAAGAACCAGCAAAATAAAATAAAAAAGAGCCAAATGTCAAGGAAACAACAATAGCAACTATAGAGAATAGCCGCAAATAACTCAGAAGATAGAATGACGACACAAGTTCAATGACACACAACAATAGATGAAAACAAAATAAATTGGATCAACATTTGGCAAGGAGAGAGTGTCAAGTAGAGGGAGAGACATACCGGAGCTTCGGTAAGAGGGGATTCGTCGGGACTGGACTCCGGCGAAGGAGCGAACGGAAAATACTGGAGCGAATCGGTGAAGAGAGGCAGCGAAAGAGAGTCGGGTCGCAGGATGAAATCCGATCGCTCGGAATTCATGCTATTTAATAGTTAGGGCTCATTTTGTTTTTATTTTTATTTTTTTTATTTTTTTAACAGAAATAAAAATAAATTCGAAATAAACTAAAATTGAAAACGAAAATGCGGATAAGAATAAAACATAACAGTGAAAATAAATAACTAAAAAAAAAAGACAAATAAATGCTAATAAGAAAATATATAGAAATGAGTTACCTCCCACCAAGTGCTTGTTTTAACGTCATTAGCTCGATGTCGGGCGAATTTTTACTCGTCAGGTGTGAGGTGAGTGACATATGGTTCACTCTCAATAATACCACCAAAATATGGTTTAACTCTTTGACCATTAACCTTGAATGTCCCTGCGTCAGATCTACGTAGCTCAACTGCACCATGAGGAAATACTTGAATCACTGTTAACGGGCCTGACCATCTCGATTTTAGCTTTCCTTGAAAAAGTTTGAGACGCGAATTAAATAATAACACCTGCTGGCCCACCAAAAGCTCTTTCTTCATAATATGCTTGCCATGCCACATTTTTGTTTTCTCCTTGTAAATCTTGGAATTTTCATATGCATTGGTGCGTAATTCATCAAGTTCATTAATTTGGAGATAGCGTTTGTGGCCCGTGGATGTCAAGTTAAAATTTAATCTCTTCATAGCCCACCAAGCACGGTGCTCAAGTTCGACGGGTAAGTGACATGCTTTACCAAAGACCAACCGATATGGGGACATTCCCAATGGAGTTTTGAATGCGGTTCGGTAAGCCCACAGTGCATCATCCAACTTAGTCGCCCAATCTTTACGGGAATTACTCACCGTCTTTTCCAAGATAATCTTAACTTCTCAATTGGAGACTTCTGCTTGACCATTCGATTGTGGGGGATATCCCAATGCTTTTCGATGTTTGACGCCATATTTTAAAAGTAATGATTCAAATGGCTTATTACAAAAATGAGTACCTTCATCACTAATGATCACGCGTGGCGTGCCGAAACGAGTGAATATGTTCTTATGCAAGAACCTCAATACCACTTTGCCGTCATTAGTTGGCGTAGCTATTGCTTCGACCCATTTTGAAATGTAATCCACAGCGAGATGTATGTATTTGTTATTAAATGAGGATGGAAATGGGCCCATAAAATCAATACCCCACACGTCGAATAGTTCAACCTCAAGGATGTTTGTCAAAGGCATTTCATTCCGGTGGGATATATTACCCGTACGTTGACAACGATCGCATACGGTAACAAATGAATGTGCATCTTTAAATAAGGATGGCCAAAAGAAACCACATTGAAGTGCTTTTGCCGCTGTTCAATTCCCTCCAAAATGACCACCACATTCAAGAGTGTGACAATGTTTCAAGACTGATAATATCTCATCTTCGGGGATACAACGCCGTATTACTTGATCAGCGCAATGTCTATAAAGAATTTGTTCTTCCCAATAATATCGTTTCACGTCGGAGAAGAGTTTCTTCTTTTGATGATAAGATAGCTCGGGTGGCAGAATCTGGCAAGCAAGATAATTGACATAGTCGGCATACCACGGTAATTCAGAAATGGCAAGGAGTTTTTCATTCGGAAAATCGTCCTCTATTTGCACCTCACTATCTTGCACATGGGCTCGAGTTTCTAAACGTGAGAGATGATCAGCAACAATATTTTCCGTTCCCTTTTTATCCTTAATTTCAATGTCAAATTCTTGTAATAATAATACCCAACGAATAAGGTGGGGTTTTGCATCTTTCTTCTGCATAAGATACTTTATAGCTGAATGATTAGTGAAGACAACAACCTTATTGCCAATGACGTACGGCCGAAACTTGTCAAATGCAAAAACAACAGCTAACAATTCTTTTTCAGTGGTTGCATAATTAAGCTGAGCATCGTTAAGAGTGCGACTCGCATAGTAGATGGTCCAAAAAATTTTATCTTTCCTCTGACCCAAAACTGCCCCTACTGTAAAATCACTCGCGTCACTCATGATCTCGAAAGGTAATTCCCAATCGGGGGCCACAATTGGAGAAATCTTTTATAAAGCGGCGGTAAAAGCCTGCATGTCCAAGAAGACTTCGCACTCCTTTAACCGTAGTAGGCGGTGGTAATTTTTCAATTGCAACTATTTTCGCACGGTCAACCTCGATGCCTTGAGCTGAAATCCGATGTCCTAACACGATTCCTTCTTTTACCATGAAGTGAAATTTCTCCCAATTCAGTACCAAATTTGTAACGACCCGCCGGGCTCCCCCGACAGGCTGTGCAGTCCGGCCTAATTGGCCCACCGACACTGCCACGTGGTTTCCCTCAGGCCGTCCCACGTGTACTCACGATCTTCCCCCACCACCTGGTAAATGGGGGTTTTTACCTTCCCTGGGATTAGAACCTTGGCCCCCAGGTCTACATAACCAAAGGTTCACTATCCCAGGTACCACTTGAGCTACTCCTTTTTTGTAACGACCCGCCGGGCTCCCCCGACAGGCCGTGCAGTCCGGCCCAGCTGGCCCACCGACACTGCCACGTGGTTTCCCTCAGGGCGTCCCACGTGTACTCACGATCTTCCTCCACCACCTGGTAAATGGGGGTTTTTGCCTTCCCTGGGATTAGAACCTTGGCTCCCAGGTCTACATAACCAAAGGTTCACCATCCCAGGTACCACTTGAGCTACTTTTTTGTAACGACCCGCCGGGCTCCCCCGACAGGCCGTGCAGTCCGGCCCAGCTGGCCCACCGACACTGCCACGTGGTTTCCCTCAGGGCGTCCCACGTGTACTCACGATCTTCCTCCACCACCTGGTAAATGGGGGTTTTTGCCTTCCCTGGGATTAGAACCTTGGCTCCCAGGTCTACATAACCAAAGGTTCACCATCCCAGGTACCACTTGAGCTACTTTTTTGTAACGACCCGCCGGGCTCCCCCGACAGGCCGTGCAGTCCGGCCCAGCTGGCCCACCGATACTGCCACGTGGTTTCCCTCAGGCCGTCCCACGTGTACTCACGATCTTCCCCCACCACCTGGTAAATGGGGATTTTTGCCTTCCGTGGGATTAGAACCTTGGCCCCCAGGTCTACATAACCAAAGGTTCACCATCCCAGGTACCACTTGAGCTAGGGGGAAGATCGTGAGTACACGTGGGACGACCTGAGGGAAACCATGTGGTAGTGTCGGTGGGCCAGCTGGGCCGGACTGCACGGCCTGTCGGGGGAGCCTGGCGGGTCGTTACAAAATTTGTTTCCACACATCGAGCTAGCACTTTGGACAAATTGTCTAAACATGTATCAAATGAGGACCCAAATACCGAAAAATCATCCATGAAGACTTCAATGTAGCGTTCAACCATATCTAAAAAAATTGCCATCATACATCGTTGGAATGTTGCTGGAGCATTGCACAATCCAAAAGGCATTGGGCGAAATGCAAACGTACCATATGGGCAAGTGAAAGTAGTCTTTTCTTGATCTTCTGGGGCAATAACGATTTGGTTGTATCCGGAGTAACCATCAAGAAAACAATAATAGGAATGTCCAGAGAGCCTATCAAGCATTTGGTCGATGAATGGTAAAGGAAAATGGTCCTTCCGTGTGGCTTTGTTCAATTTCCGGTAATCCATGCAAATTTGCCACCCTGTGACAGTTCTAGATGGTATGAGCTCATTCTTATCATTTGTGATCACTTTCATTCCACTCTTCTTTGGCACACACTGTACTGGGCTTACCCAAGAGCTATCGGATATCGGATAAATAACGCCAGCGTCTAACCATTTCAGTACTTCTTTTCGCACTACTTCTTTCATGGTGGGATTTAACCGTCGTTGATGTTCAATCGACGGTCGATGGTCGTCCTCCATTAAAATACGATGAACACAGAATGAAGAACTAATGCCTTTGATGTCTGATAGAGTCCATCCAATGGCAACCTTATAAGTCTGAAGTATTCGTAACAATTTTTCTTCTTCCGCTATGGATAAATCAGCCGAAATAATCACTGGGAGAGTAGAATTTTCACCAATGTATGCATAACGCAGATGCGAGGGTAAGGTCTTGAGCTCGAGAGCCGGCGGACTTTCAATAGACGGCAAAACCCGTAGTGATGATTCCCCTAAACTTTCAAAGTACTTTCTTCGGTTAGGCTCGAAAGAATCCATCCACAGAATATATTCTTGTACATCTGATGTATCATTAAGACAAAATTCATGATTAAATAGGCATGCTTCCAGAGAGTTGCGTGGTTGAAATGAGGCTTCCATTATCACAGAGTCAAAATAGTCCACCCGAAACACATCATCACTAGCTTTCAGATATTTCATTGAATTAAATACGTTAAATGTCACTTCTTCATCTTGCACCCGTAATTTAAGTTCTCCTCGTTGCACATCAATCAAAGCACCGCCTGTTGCTAAAAAAGGGCGACCTAAAATGATAGGGATGTCTCGGTCTTCTTCCATATCCAGAACTACAAAATCAGCAGGAAAAATGAATTTGTCGATTTTGACTAGAACATCTTCAATCACTCCACGTGGATGTTTAATAGAACGATCCGCCATTTGTAAAATCACTCGAGTAGGTTTTGCTTCGCCAAGACCCAGCTTTTGAAAAATAGATAAGGGCATTAAATTGATACTTGCCCCCAGATCACATAATGCGCGCTCAAAAATAGAGTCTCCAATAGCGCATGGAACAGTAAAACTTCCTGGATCTTTTAATTTCTGTGGGAGCTTTCGTTGAATAATAGCGCTACACTCTTCAGTCAAAGAAATTGTGCCACATTCTTCAATCTTGCGTTTGTGAGATAAGATTTCTTTTAGAAATTTCGCATAAGTAGGCATTTGCTCTAGAGCCTCGGCAAATGGGATGTTGATGTGCGGTTGCTTAAACATTTCCAAGAATTTCCCAAACTGCTTGTCTGTCTTAACTGTCTTTAAACGTTGAGGAAATGGGACCCGTGGTGTAATTACCTTTAGTGGTGGAGGTGGATCCTTCTGTAGCTGATTAGCTTTACTATCACTTGGAGAAGATGTTGCGGACTCTTTACTTTCACTGGCAATTATTCGTTGAGTTGCTTGCCCAGAATTATCAATGACTATCCCGCTTCTAAGAGTGATTGCGTTGCACTGATCTTTTGAATTTATTTCTGTAGAACTCGGTAGAGCACCTTGAGGTCGTCCAATTAGAACATTAGCGATTTGGCCTACTTGTGTTTCCAAGCTTCGGATTTGAGCAGACTGATTTTGCAAAGTCGTCCGTGTCTCAGCCATGAACTTATTAGTGTGCTCACCCATTTTGGCGATTCTATGTAACGACCCTCATACTATTCCTAATTTCCCGTACGAAATTTTTCTTTTTAAGCCTCTAAATCAATTAAAAACATCCTCGAAAACCTTTAAAGAAAATTCATTTATCATACAAAAACAGTTTAGATAAAACCACTCAACCTTCTATCATTCCTCAATTTATCAACTTATCACTTCTTCACAATATCATTTCTATCTCCATTTCAATTATACATTTTACATAAACTTTCCAAACATTCATATGTTCTCGTAACTCTGTCCAAAACCGACTCTAAACACGATTAAAATGAAGTACATTTTCATGAAAACGAACTGCATGGTTCCGTTTAAAAGTGTGACATATCCTTCCTGTTTCAAAAGAAAATACCAAGCAGTTCCATTAAACTTTAGATAAAAACCTTAACAAAACGTTTTATAAAACAAGTCTATCAAAACATCAAAACCTATTTTATCCACTAACACGAATCAAACCATCTAAACATCAATCAATCAACTAAACAGATTCCAATGAAAATTTTACTAAAACAGTTTATAAAAACAGGTTTCCAAAACGTTTAAAACCTCAAAAGTAAACCTATCAACTACCAGAACCAAGCATCCTAAAATGTCTATACAACTCTCAGTCCAAAACATCTCAATAACCCCAAAATCTATACATACGTCCCCACGGGTCGGTTGAGCATCGACTGCGCCAGCACACTGCCGCGAGCATCATCCATCAACTGCCTCAGACATCAGAAGGAAGAACGTCATCCTCACCTGGATCTACGTCACCTATAATGTCACCTACACCATACAGACACCTATGAGATAATGAAATCTCAGTAAGCTTCGTAAATGCAGATGCATGCGTGCGTATGCCATTCAGAAAACATGCTCAGATTCAGATACAGAAACAGATACAGATTCAGATTACAGATTCATTTTCATTACGTCGCAGACAGATTGTTACCGAGATATCAGCCCTCTAAATGGAAAGGATACATTCCGCGGTCGAACAACCACTTTCCACCTAGAGGAGGGGGGTACATGCTCACAAACCCTACAGCCATGCTTGAGCCCCACCTCGCGTAACCAGATACAGATACAGATTACATAGATTAATTACAGAGGTTCATTTCATTTTCTTAAAACACGTGCGGAAATTCATTTTCATGACTTTTGAAATACGTGATGCATGAACAGTTAATAAACATAAAGTAAACAACCAACATGCATACCATCAAGACCGAATAACATAACCTAAGACAAATATAAACCTATCTACCCAACCAAAGCAATAAAACAAACAATCCTTTAAGATCCTCGACGCTAAATGGAAGTACGGTGTAGGCCAATTGGCCAGAGAAGATCACGAGAACTTACCTGTCGTCCGTAGCTTGTTGGTTTTGTCGCATTACGTCACATATGGCTCGACCTATGTCAAACATTCAAGCTTCATCAAAATCAAGCCTACATTTACCAATTACTCTCAAATTACTATTTCTAGCCTAATCCAATTAAAACCTAATTAAACGGGCCACTAATTCGAGTTTGGTAAAACCGACCCGAAACTTCAAACGCGCGTAACTTTTGCGTCGGTTATCGGAATCGAACGATTCCAGCGGCCACGTACTCCTCTAATAACCTATTTTAATCTGCCAAAAGGAATTTTAAAACAAACGACCCGAGCTAGGTCAATTTACCAAAAACCCGAAACTGCCCCTTTACCCAAAATTTCTCTTTTTCGATTTTTCATCAAAACTCTCTCAATTTCTCACTAATCTATCCTTTTAACATCCAATTAACTTAAACTAACCTAAAATCGAAGTTCCATTAAGCAAAACCCGAGTGCCCTAAATCGAGCATTCACTGAAATTCGCCCAAACGAGAACCATTACGGCCAGGCGATGAAAACCGGACCAAGGGTTGGCAAACCCTCGCCGGAGGCGACCAAAAACGGCCGGCGATCGGAGCTCAATCGAGCTCGTCACGCACAGCCCTAAACCGAACCGAAAAGAGAGAAAACCGAGCTCACCTGGTCGGTTCATGCGCGGAGTCAGGCCGGAGACTGGCCGTCGCCGTCGTCTGGCCGAAGGGCGCCGGAAAACGCCGGCGTTGGCCGCCGATCGCAGCTCGTGTCGCCACTCCCCCTTCGCTGCCCTGCCTTCGGCGTTCGGGGCTCGACAAACAACAGAAATCAATTCTGTTGTTTGTTTTGTTTTTATTGTTATTATTATTATTTTTAATAATAATAATAATAATAATAATAATAATAATAATACTAATAACAATACTCCTATTAATTCCTATTAACTCCTTTAATATACCGTTTTGTTCTTCCGTAAATTCCTTTAAATCTCGTTCTTAATTATAACCCACGGCTTAATTTCACTGTAAGTGCCCGAATCTAAATCAATTAACCAATTAGGTTAACCAAACTTATTCACTTTTATTTTTAAATTACTTAAAACAATTATTTTATTATTCTTTTATTTTCTCTCCAAATTTTCCCTTTTTAAAATTCCCGGGCGTTACATTCTTCCCTCCTTAATTGGAATTTTGTCCCCAAAATTGCTGTTTGGTCAACTTCTAATCACTCTTACTCACCTTGCCTAAGAAATAATGTCGTAACACTAGCCTCGATACTTCTATGATCTCTCTCACCCTTCGGGTCTTCATAGTCCTCTATATCTCCAAAGCTTTCAATCCATCTAACTTCGCACTTTGTAAGCCAATTACTCATACATCCATCGACTTCAACCTAACCCTTCGTCGCCTAGACCTTCAAATTTCATTTAACTTAACTTCAACTCTAGTTTGTCCCTCAAGCTAAGTTTAATCAATTTCTAACTCTTCAAATTCCGTGACAACAACTCGTACCTAATCACTTCAAACCCTTAAAGCTTCTTCAATTCTATAACACTAAAGACTTGATACTTGGATCTCTCATCATAATCCTCTGTTTCGAACTCTTCTTTACACTACTATCTACTGTCCAAATTATCAATCTCATTTTCTATACCTACTTACCTTGCGCAACTATAGCATTCCCTTAGCCACTCTAATGCCATTCCTTTATACAGAACCTTTGTTACTTAAATCTTTCCTTTTATGCTCTCAAGGTATCCTCTAAGTCTCTACTATTTTGTCCAATATGCTCGTTTATACAACTCTTACCTCGGTCATCATCAATCATTAATAAATTCTTAAATCTAAACAAATTCGTTAAACCATTTACCCAATACCTTATGGGCGCTTAAACAATTCAACGTTACCTATGAGTCGGAACTTTCCTATACCTCTTGTTCTAATTTCACATTCAAGCTCATTTGCACAGTCTTCGTGTAAATTTCTCTTCCTTTCATCCAATATGCTCTAAATCTCCCATCCTCCACTACTTGACTCATAACTCAACCTTCCCTTTAATCTAATTAATTTTTCTCACTTATCTCTATGACACTATTTGAAGCCCAAATATCAACGTAACCGGCCATTTTATCTTACATCTCATAGTTCTTACCTCATTCGTTTACTTAAGCTTATTTACTTTAACCTTAGCCGTTCCCAAAATCATTGGCTTCAACTTCGTTATATATAGATTGGCCCCCTTTTGATTCCTAATTTAATCTTATTCCTATCTCTTAACTTTACAATATCAATTTCATCCTTCCTCCAAAATTAGGTCCTAAGCATTCTTCTAAATTCTTTTATAACATCTCATCCCTACAACCTTTTTGTTTGCAAACTTGTTGTATGTAATTTAACACCTCCCTTCCAAAAATCCTTGCCCTCCTAAGTCACCAAGTATGATTCCTTAAGAGGAACCCCTGACAATATCATTCTGGCCACAAGAAAATCATCCATCTCGCCACAATGAATCGCAACTTTTAACGCTGCACGTTTGCTTGAGAAAGCAATGTCAGCCTCGTTTAGAGCTTTCACGAGGATATGCATGAAATATTCTTTTGGAACTCCTCCGTAGCTAAGAAGAGAAACTAAGTTTCTTGAAAGATTTGTTTTCTTTGGTGGATTGCTAGTCCCAACTATCTCCAAAGAATTCTTGGTTTGAAGATGTTCAAATTTCAAATCTGACTCAACTTTAATTATTGAATCACGTATCTGAATCGTCCTAGAAGAGAGCTGAAAAATTACAACTGTCTATTGACAAGAAGAGTTCCCTCGACAGCATAACCATTGTAGAAAAGTCGGAATTGAATCAGCAAAGGCGGCGCTTCAAAGCTACTTGGTTGTTTTATTTCCGCAACATTTTTTTTTTTTCACATCCTCAGCAAACTTGACCATCAAACATTCTCATCTCCCAAAACCCTAGGTAAATGAGTTCTTGTTTTGTTTAGATAGGGGCCCTTGAACCTGATAAGGCCATCAAGAGATACATAACAGTGGTAGTAATGTGTTCCTCTAGCACCCCAGTCGACGTACACTCTTTGATCTTCATGATTAATGTATTGTTGTCCTGATTCTCTCCAAACTTCTAACTCAAATTTTTCCATGGGTAGATCCTTCATCCTTCGAAATAACATCAACTTCCAATGTCATTTGGGTTGACTAACGTTCAAGGATTCCTAACATCATCCAGCTTGTAATCCAAACTCCCCTTTATTTAACTTAAATTCCTAGATCCCCAAAGTTATGATTCTCTTTGCGAATTAGTAATCGCCCTTTTGCTGAACAGTCTTCTTAGGCGATACTTATCTCTTGAGAACAGCAAAATTTGGCATCTTGGGTATTACCTTGCACATGACCTCTATTCCATAATGTTTTGGAATTTATTTACTCTCCAACCATAAGTAAATCCCCTCATTCTTTGCCTCAATATCGGTCGATACGACCACTCCTACCCGATCACTTAAATCCTATGTCCACGACTTGTATTGATCTACCACGTCTTTCTAAACTACAATCGCAATAGTCGTTCTCATATCCTCTCAACAATAAAGCTAGTTAAGTTCTTGGACATGGTTTTTGTCTAAATGCATCCATCTTTTCATGGATCTAAGGCATACAAGTTCTTGCTATATCTTCTTACCTGCTTAAGTGCACTTAGTATACCTTGACAACCTAAAGCATCTTCCGAGGCTTAATACTCTAAGGGTTCAAATTTCATCGACTATGGCTCATTTTCTATCTATTCAAATCTTATATGTCATAAGCTGTATTCATCTAATGGTAACACAATCTATGTGTACAACTTTTCATGGTTAAGTCGGGCTAATCTTATTAAGTCAGGCTACCCTCTATTCTTATATAGTTCATTCCTTTAACTGTAGGGATAAAACTGCACCTGAAGCAACTGAGGGTTGGGCATTATCCTCGTCTTTGTTCGGGGCAATTACCCTTGGTGTAACTTCTTTCTTTCGATTAAGAGTCTTCCTCTTCGTACCGTGATTACTGGGAGTGACAAACCCAATATTTCGAGCTGACAAGATTGCCTAATTATGTGCTGCGCTTGTAGGCTAATGTGTTGGGATTGTTGGGCAACGAAATCCTTAAGGTGATCTATCGTAACGTCTCGGTTGTCTCGATCATTCCCTCGACACACCATATCTATAAATAGCTCCTATAAAAGTTAAATGCAAACATCTCTAAGAAACTGAAATCAAATAAAACTATAAACATACTTACAGTTGATGAAGGATGTCCACGTAGTGGCTGTGCAGTCGAGCAGTCTACAGAACCGATTTTAAAACCCGGGGGCTCTGATACCATAATTGTAACGACCCTCATACTATTCCTAATTTTCCGTACGAAATTTTTCTTTTTAAGCCTCTAAATCAATTAAAAACATCCTCGAAAACCTTTAAAGAAAATTCATTTATCATACAAAAACAGTTTACATAAAACCACTCAACCTTCTATCATTCCTCAATTTATCAACTTATCACTTCTTCACAATATCATTTCTATCTCCATTTCAATTATACATTTTACATAAACTTTCCAAACATTCATATGTTCTCGTAACTCTGTCCAAAACCGACTCTAAACACGATTAAAATGAAGTACATTTTCATGAAAACGAACTGCATGGTTCCGTTTAAAAGTGTGACATATCCTTCCTGTTTCAAAAGAAAATACCAAGCAATTCCATTAAACTTTAGATAAAAACCTTAACAAAACGTTTTATAAAACAAGTCTATCAAAACATCAAAACCTATTTTATCCACTAACCCGAATCAAACCATCTAAACATCAATCAATCAACTAAACAGATTCCAATGAAAATTTTACTAAAACAGTTTATAAAAACAGGTTTCCAAAACGTTTAAAACCTCAAAAGTAAACCTATCAACTACCAGAACCAAGCATCCTAAAATGTCTATACAACTCTCAGTCCAAAACATCTCAATAACCCCAAAATCTATACATACGTCCCCACGGGTCGGTTGAGCATCGACTGCGCCAGCACACTGCCGCGAGCATCATCCATCAACTGCCTCAGACATCAGAAGGAAGAACGTCATCCTCACCTGGATCTACGTCACCTATAATGTCACCTACACCATACAGACACCTATGAGATAATGAAATCTCAGTAAGCTTCGTAAATGCAGATGCATGCGTGCGTATGCCATTCAGAAAACATGCTCAGATTCAGATACAGAAACAGATACAGATTCAGATTACAGATTCATTTTCATTACGTCGCAGACAGATTGTTACCGAGATATCAGCCCTCTAAATGGAAAGGATACATTCCGCGGTCGAACTACCACTTTCCACCTAGAGGAGGGGGGTACATGCTCACAAACCCTACAGCCATGCCTGAGCCCCACCTCGCGTAACCAGATACAGATACAGATTACGTAGATTAATTACAGAGGTTCATTTCATTTTCTTAAAACACGTGCGGAAATTCATTTTCATGACTTTTGAAATACGTGATGCATGAACAGTTAATAAACATAAAGTAAACAACCAACATGCATACCATCAAGACCGAATAGCATAACCTAAGACAAATATAAACCTATCTACCCAACCAAAGCAATAAAACAAACAATCCTTTAAGATCCTCGACGCTAAATGGAAGTACGGTGTAGGCCAATTGGCCAGAGAAGATCACGAGAACTTACCTGTCGTCCGTAGCTTGTTGGTTTTGTCGCATTACGTCACATATGGCTCGACCTATGTCAAACATTCAAGCTTCATCAAAATCAAGCCTACATTTACCAATTACTCTCAAATTACTATTTCTAGCCTAATCCAATTAAAACCTAATTAAACGGGCCACTAATTCGAGTTTGGTAAAACCGACCCGAAACTTCAAACGCGCGTAACTTTTGCGTCGGTTATCGGAATCGAACGATTCCAGCGGCCACGTACTCCTCTAATAACCTATTTTAATCTGCCAAAAGGAATTTTAAAACAAACGACCCGAGCTAGGTCAATTTACCAAAAACCCGAAACTGCCCCTTTACCCAAAATTTCTCTTTTTCGATTTTTCATCAAAACTCTCTCAATTTCTCACTAATCTATCCTCTTAACATCCAATTAACTTAAACTAACCTAAAATCGAAGTTCCATTAAGCAAAACCCGAGTGCCCTAAATCGAGCATTCACTGAAATTCGCTCAAACGAGAACCATTACGGCCAGGCGTTGAAAACCGGACCAAGGGTAGGCAAACCCTCGCCGGAGGCGACCAAAAACGGCCGGCGATCGGAGCTCAATCGAGCTCGTCACGCACAGCCTTAAACCAAACTGAAAAGAGAGAAAACCAAGCTCACCTGGTCGGTTCGTGCGCGGAGTCAGGCCGGAGACTAGCCGTCGCCGTCGTCTGGCCGGAGGGCGCCGGAAAACGCCGGCGTTGGCCGCCGATCGCAGCTCGTGTCGCCACTCCCCCTTCGCTGCCCTGCCTTCGGCGTTCGGGGCTCGACAAACAACAGAAATCAATTCTGTTGTTTGTTTTGTTTTTATTGTTATTATTATTATTTTTAATAATAATAATAATAATAATAATAATAATAATAATACTAATAACAATACTCCTATTAATTCCTATTAACTCCTTTAATATACCGTTTTGTTCTTCCGTAAATTCCGTTAAATCTCGTTCTTAATTATAACCCACGGCTTAATTTCACTGGAAGTGCCCGAATCTAAATCAATTAACCAATTAGGTTAACCAAACTTATTCACTTTTATTTTTAAATTACTTAAAACAATTATTTTATTATTCTTTTATTTTCTCTCCAAATTTTCCCTTTTTAAAATTCCCGGGCGTTACAAATCCTCAAGATTTGGCTTTCTGTCTTGGTATGGTGGAGTTGGCTGCGAAGTTTGAGGCATTTGTACTGCATTATTCGGATTTTTCCATGAGAAATTTGGATGACTATTGCATGCCCCTGTATAGTAGTTATTTGCATTTTGAAAATTCGGTCTATTGTAATTCCCAACAAAGTTTGCTTGATCTGACGGAATACTTGCCATTTGATTTCCTTCTTGACATTCTTCGCTCGCATGTGGGCCTTGGCACCATTGGCAAGCCCCTATTGGAGAATAAATCGAATTGACTGGAGCTTGGTTATTCTGTAGATGCTTAGTTAGAGAAGCAATTTGAACAGTCAAAGCCTTTACTGCATCTATTTCAGAAGTACCAGGTTGCTTTTTTAGAATTTGCCGCTCGACAGGGCATTGATCATTGTTTAGTGCTAACTCCTCCAATAATTTAAACGCTTCTAATTCTGTCTTTTGGAGAAGTGAACCACCAGAAGCTGCATTAACCAGAGTCCGTGTAGAAGCTGATAACCCAATAAAAAATGTCTGGATTTGCATCCAACGAGGCAAACCATGTTGTGGGCACTTCAGTAATAATTCTTTGAAACGAGCCCAACTCTCATATAGTGTTTCTCCATCAAATTGGCTAAAATTAACGATCTCATTTCGGTACTTAAAAAAAAAAAAAAAAAAAAAAAAAAAAAAAAAAAAAAAAAAAAAAAAAAAAAAAAAAAAAAAAAAAAAAAAAAAAAAAAAAAAAAAAAAAAAAAAAAAAAAAAAAAAAAAAAAAAAAAAAAAAAAAAAAAAAAAAAAAAAAAAAAAAAAAAAAAAAAAAAAAAAAAAAAAAAAAAAAAAAAAAAAAAAAAAAAAAAAAAAAAAAAAAAAAAAAAAAAAAAAAAAAAAAAAAAAAAAAAAAAAAAAAAAAAAAAAAAAAAAAAAAAAAAAAAAAAAAAAAAAAAAAAAAAAAAAAAAAAAAAAAAAAAAAAAAAAAAAAAAAAAAAAAAAAAAAAAAAAAAAAAAAAAAAAAAAAAAAAAAAAAAAAAAAAAAAAAAAAAAAAAAAAAAAAAAAAAAAAAAAAAAAAAAAAAAAAAAAAAAAAAAAAAAAAAAAAAAAAAAAAAAAAAAAAAAAAAAAAAAAAAAAAAAAAAAAAAAAAAAAAAAAAAAAAAAAAAAAAAGTCTAACGAGAATGGAAATAATCGTAGCTTAACAGCATCCTCAGAAACATTATGCAATTTGAAAGTATCGCACACCTCTACAAAGTTGGCAATATGATCATTCGGGTCCTCGGATGGCAAACCGCTGAACTGTGACTGCTGAATCATATGTATGGTCCCTGGCTTGATCTCAAAATTATGACCTGTAATCGCTGGTTTACGAATTGCTGATTGAACACCAACCACAGATGGCAGCACATAATCTAATAATGTCCGAGTCTCAACTTCTTCAGTCTCGATAATCGGTTGTACATTCGCATTTTGATTATCTGCCATAATTGCTTGTTTTGTTTCCCTTCGATTTCTACTGCAGGTTCGTTCAATTTCAGGGTCGATAGGAACTATGTTGGCAGTACCGTGTTTTCGCATACACCTGAAAAGAAATAAAATAAAGTAAAATAACTGAATTCAAATATAAACTAGAATTAATGAATCTAATAATAGCAGAAAAATAGATCCCCGGCAACGGCGCCAAAAACTTGTTGCGAAAAATCCTACGCAAATGAACGTGTCGCAAAAGTAATAAAGTGTATAAATACGAGTCGAACCCACGAGGACTAGTTTCACTAATTATTAAATAAAATTAATCCCAATTTATAATGAATATAGAACTTTGGTGATTTTGGATTTAATAAAACACAAAACAAATAATGTAAGTAAATTTGCAGAAATTAAATGAGTTTGGGAATATAATAAGAAAGCTCTAGGGTTTCCGATTTCACCTAAATTAATCCTATTTAGTATTCCTAATTCAATTTATTAAATTCTATTTCTATGTGTTGATGGCAATTTCACAAAATTATTTATCAATCTCTCTCGAGTAATGACAAACTTATTCAATTAACGAATTATTACCTCTCGGTCTCTAATCCAGAGAATTAATTGAATACATTAAGAACGAGAAATTAAAATACCACATAAACGCATTAGCTATCTCTAGCCTAATATCCTTTTCATGGTAAATTATTCAGTGCGCGATTATTTTGCAACTCTCGTATCTTAAAATAATCCTATAAACATGTTTTTGTTGATCAGGCAATCGCAAGTATTAAGAACAGAATAAATTACTCAACACAATCTCGAAATAGAAAATCAATAACTTGAATTAAAGAAAACCTAAATATTCATAATTCGGCTACATTGTAGCCCTAAAAAAGAAAGTTAGTTCATGATGATAAAAACAAACATGTAGATGATTAAAAACCATTATAATCTCCAAAAGAAAAGAAGAGAAAAGAACAAAGAATAAATCAAAACTCGGTGTCTTCTCTCGTCGGCGAGAACTCTCCTCTTCTGTCCGTTTTTTCTGGTTAACTTAAATATTAACTATTTCAATCTGACGCATCCATCAACAAATTCAACGGCTGAGATCAAAACATTGCATGTTTTAATATAGCCGATGTGTCGGTTGTTGTAACACCCTGAAAACCCGCCTCTATTCCCGGCTCGTTACAGGGATTACCCTGAGCTAAACGACTCACTACTTTTCCTAATCCTAACCATTAAGCACCACGGCGTCCTCCCCGAAAATTTCGGCAGAGTAACGCCTGAAAATGGCGCCTCCAAAATGCTAAGTACCTGCAAATAAAACAAATCCCAACCAATCCAGAATACTCCTACACAACAATACAGTCTACGAAATCTCCAAACGATCATCCTAACCGAACGAAAATGCTATCGACCAAAATGAAGAAAGTCCACAGTATAGGGTGACATATCACCCTTAACTATGACTATTTACAACAAATACAAATACCCCCACAAAAGACAAAAAGTGTAATATCCCGCTTTACGAGATATTATTATTTTAATAGGAAATGGCATTTTCGTAAATATGTCAGATTAACTCCGTTTTACGAAAAGAAAGCGTCATTAGAATCTTAATAATTAATATGGATTTTAGGAATATTATGGGATTTTTCGGAGTTCAAACCCTAAATTTACGAGAATTATGTTTCTCGTAATAAAAAGAACGATATTGCAAAAAATAGTAAACGAGGTCCGTTTTGCGAACGGGCAGTTTCGTTAGGACCCAAATAATAAGTTGGACTAAATGGTGAAATAAGAAGATTTGGTGAAACCGAATAGCTAGCCAATTAACGAAACGAAACACGAAATTTATATAAAAACAAAGTAAGGGCATTTTAGTAAATTTCCAAATCAATTATATTAAAAATCAAATTTGTTTCTTCTCTCCCTCACCTCCTCTCTTCTTATGGCGATCGCCGATTTGATCTTCTTTAGCTCTGCGCGCAGCCACGCCTGCGCCAGCGAGCCTCCTTCCGCGCCCATGCACGCCTCCCTCGACCAACCTGCCCTTTTTTTCAATTTTCTTCATTTCTTACCCTCCATTAACTTCAAACATACCCCAAACCATCTTACATTATTTTCCAACCCTTGACCCGTTAAAATCCCAAAATAAAAACATAAGCATAAACGTAAAAATTAGTGAAAACGAACACTTTTCTTTTATAAAAATTGATCCGCATAACAGTTGATTGTTTAAAAAGCCAAAACTTGAAAAAAACCATTTATACAATATATCCAAAACACACACCAAAAGAGTTATAAATCCCCTACATATATACAGCCAAAATCTCAACCAAAGCTACCAAACCATCACACTTTCCAGCCACACCATGGTCAAGGCGCCCTAACAAGCTGACCGCACCGGCATACATCATGGTCGCCGACTGCATCCTAATACTGGCCTTGATCGTAGAGCTCACCTGACAACTCGTCGTCACCTACACCATGGAACACAAAACTTAAGCCTAATGCTTAGCAAGAAGGGAATAATGAATGTAAAAACACAATGCATATGCAACCCCTACACATGCAGTTTCTAGAAAAAAAAAAAAAAAAAAAAAAAAAAAAAAAAAAAAAAAAAAAAAAAAAAAAAAAAAAAAAAAAAAAAAAAAAAAAAAAAAAAAAAAAAAAAAAAAAAAAAAAAAAAAAAAAAAAAAAAAAAAAAAAAAAAAAAAAAAAAAAAAAAAAAAAAAAAAAAAAAAAAAAAAAAAAAAAAAAAAAAAAAAAAAAAAAAAAAAAAAAAAAAAAAAAAAAAAAAAAAAAAAAAAAAAAAAAAAAAAAAAAAAAAAAAAAAAAAAAAAAAAAAAAAAAAAAAAAAAAAAAAAAAAAAAAAAAAAAAAAAAAAAAAAAAAAAAAAAAAAAAAAAAAAAAAAAAAAAAAAAAAAAAAAAAAAAAAAAAAAAAAAAAAAAAAAAAAAAAAAAAAAAAAAAAAAAAAAAAAAAAAAAAAAAAAAAAAAAAAAAAAAAAAAAAAAAAAAAAAAAAAAAAAAAAAAAAAAAAAAAAAAAAAAAAAAAAAAAAAAAAAAAAAAAAAAAAAAAAAAAAAAAAAAAAAAAAAAAAAAAAAAAAAAAAAAAAAAAAAAAAAAAAAAAAAAAAAAAAAAAAAAAAAAAAAAAAAAAAAAAAAAAAAAAAAAAAAAAAAAAAAAAAAAAAAAAAAAAAAAAAAAAAAAAAAAAAAAAAAAAAAAAAAAAAAAAAAAAAAAAAAAAAAAAAAAAAAAAAAAAAAAAAAAAAAAAAAAAAAAAAAAAAAAAAAAAAAAAAAAAAAAAAAAAAAAAAAAAAAAAAAAAAAAAAAAAAAAAAAAAAAAAAAAAAAAAAAAAAAAAAAAAAAAAAAAAAAAAAAAAAAAAAAAAAAAAAAAAAAAAAAAAAAAAAAAAAAAAAAAAAAAAAAAAAAAAAAAAAAAAAAAAAAAAAAAAAAAAAAAAAAAAAAAAAAAAAAAAAAAAAAAAAAAAAAAAAAAAAAAAAAAAAAAAAAAAAAAAAAAAAAAAAAAAAAAAAAAAAAAAAAAAAAAAAAAAAAAAAAAAAAAAAAAAAAAAAAAAAAAAAAAAAAAAAAAAAAAAAAAAAAAAAAAAAAAAAAAAAAAAAAAAAAAAAAAAAAAAAAAAAAAAAAAAAAAAAAAAAAAAAAAAAAAAAAAAAAAAAAAAAAAAAAAAAAAAAAAAAAAAAAAAAAAAAAAAAAAAAAAAAAAAAAAAAAAAAAAAAAAAAAAAAAAAAAAAAAAAAAAAAAAAAAAAAAAAAAAAAAAAAAAAAAAAAAAAAAAAAAAAAAAAAAAAAAAAAAAAAAAAAAAAAAAAAAAAAAAAAAAAAAAAAAAAAAAAAAAAAAAAAAAAAAAAAAAAAAAAAAAAAAAAAAAAAAAAAAAAAAAAAAAAAAAAAAAAAAAAAAAAAAAAAAAAAAAAAAAAAAAAAAAAAAAAAAAAAAAAAAAAAAAAAAAAAAAAAAAAAAAAAAAAAAAAAAAAAAAAAAAAAAAAAAAAAAAAAAAAAAAAAAAAAAAAAAAAAAAAAAAAAAAAAAAAAAAAAAAAAAAAAAAAAAAAAAAAAAAAAAAAAAAAAAAAAAAAAAAAAAAAAAAAAAAAAAAAAAAAAAAAAAAAAAAAAAAAAAAAAAAAAAAAAAAAAAAAAAAAAAAAAAAAAAAAAAAAAAAAAAAAAAAAAAAAAAAAAAAAAAAAAAAAAAAAAAAAAAAAAAAAAAAAAAAAAAAAAAAAAAAAAAAAAAAAAAAAAAAAAAAAAAAAAAAAAAAAAAAAAAAAAAAAAAAAAAAAAAAAAAAACACAATTTTTTTCACGAATATGCCGCCTTTTTCATTGTTCAAACTGCAATCGGCATAGCTTACTCACTTCTACCGATAGTATAAACAACAACATCTACCGATCACAAAACGACAAGACGTAATACTCACTTCTACCGATAGTATAAACAACAACATCTACCGATCACAAAACGACAAGACGTAATACTCACTTCTACCGATAGTATAAACAACAACATCTACCGATCACAAAACGACAAGACGTAATACTCACTTCTACCGATAGTATAAACAACAACATCTACCGATCACAAAACGACAAGACGTAATACTCACTTCTACCGATAGTATAAACAACAACATCTACCGATCACAAAACGACAAGACGTAATACTCACTTCTACCGATAGTATAAACAACAACATCTACCGATCACAAAACGACAAGACGTAATACTCACTTCTACCGATAGTATAAACAACAACATCTACCGATCACAAAACGACAAGACGTAATACTCACTTCTACCGATAGTATAAACAACAACATCTACCGATCACAAAACGACAAGACGTAATACTCACTTCTACCGATAGTATAAACAACAACATCTACCGATCACAAAACGACAAGACGTAATACTCACTTCTACCGATAGTATAAACAACAACATCTACCGATCACAAAACGACAAGACGTAATACTCACTTCTACCGATAGTATAAACAACAACATCTACCGATCACAAAACGACAAGACGTAATACTCACTTCTACCGATAGTATAAACAACAACATCTACCGATCACAAAACGACAAGACGTAATACTCACTTCTACCGATAGTATAAACAACAACATCTACCGATCACAAAACGACAAGACGTAATACTCACTTCTACCGATAGTATAAACAACAACATCTACCGATCACAAAACGACAAGACGTAATACTCACTTCTACCGATAGTATAAACAACAACATCTACCGATCACAAAACGACAAGACGTAATACTCACTTCTACCGATAGTATAAACAACAACATCTACCGATCACAAAACGACAAGACGTAATACTCACTTCTACCGATAGTATAAACAACAACATCTACCGATCACAAAACGACAAGACGTAATACTCACTTCTACCGATAGTATAAACAACAACATCTACCGATCACAAAACGACAAGACGTAATACTCACTTCTACCGATAGTATAAACAACAACATCTACCGATCACAAAACGACAAGACGTAATACTCACTTCTACCGATAGTATAAACAACAACATCTACCGATCACAAAACGACAAGACGTAATACTCACTTCTACCGATAGTATAAACAACAACATCTACCGATCACAAAACGACAAGACGTAATACTCACTTCTACCGATAGTATAAACAACAACATCTACCGATCACAAAACGACAAGACGTAATACTCACTTCTACCGATAGTATAAACAACAACATCTACCGATCACAAAACGACAAGACGTAATACTCACTTCTACCGATAGTATAAACAACAACATCTACCGATCACAAAACGACAAGACGTAATACTCACTTCTACCGATAGTATAAACAACAACATCTACCGATCACAAAACGACAAGACGTAATACTCACTTCTACCGATAGTATAAACAACAACATCTACCGATCACAAAACGACAAGACGTAATACTCACTTCTACCGATAGTATAAACAACAACATCTACCGATCACAAAACGACAAGACGTAATACTCACTTCTACCGATAGTATAAACAACAACATCTACCGATCACAAAACGACAAGACGTAATACTCACTTCTACCGATAGTATAAACAACAACATCTACCGATCACAAAACGACAAGACGTAATACTCACTTCTACCGATAGTATAAACAACAACATCTACCGATCACAAAACGACAAGACGTAATACTCACTTCTACCGATAGTATAAACAACAACATCTACCGATCACAAAACGACAAGACGTAATACTCACTTCTACCGATAGTATAAACAACAACATCTACCGATCACAAAACGACAAGACGTAATACTCACTTCTACCGATTGACATGTGCATCCCACGTGACTCATTAAACATCACCCGATAGAAGTTTTTTTTTTTTTTTTTTTTTTTTTTTTTTTTTTTTTTTTTTTTTTTTTTTTTTTTTTTTTTTTTTTTTTTTTTTTTTTTTTTTTTTTTTTTTTTTTTTTTTTTTTTTTTTTTTTTTTTTTTTTTTTTTTTTTTTTTTTTTTTTTTTTTTTTTTTTTTTTTTTTTTTTTTTTTTTTTTTTTTTTTTTTTTTTTTTTTTTTTTTTTTTTTTTTTTTTTTTTTTTTTTTTTTTTTTTTTTTTTTTTTTTTTTTTTTTTTTTTTTTTTTTTTTTTTTTTTTTTTTTTTTTTTTTTTTTTTTTTTTTTTTTTTTTTTTTTTTTTTTTTTTTTTTTTTTTTTTTTTTTTTTTTTTTTTTTTTTTTTTTTTTTTTTTTTTTTTTTTTTTTTTTTTTTTTTTTTTTTTTTTTTTTTTTTTTTTTTTTTTTTTTTTTTTTTTTTTTTTTTTTTTTTTTTTTTTTTTTTTTTTTTTTTTTTTTTTTTTTTTTTTTTTTTTTTTTTTTTTTTTTTTTTTTTTTTTTTTTTTTTTTTTTTTTTTTTTTTTTTTTTTTTTTTTTTTTTTTTTTTTTTTTTTTTTTTTTTTTTTTTTTTTTTTTTTTTTTTTTTTTTTTTTTTTTTTTTTTTTTTTTTTTTTTTTTTTTTTTTTTTTTTTTTTTTTTTTTTTTTTTTTTTTTTTTTTTTTTTTTTTTTTTTTTTTTTTTTTTTTTTTTTTTTTTTTTTTTTTTTTTTTTTTTTTTTTTTTTTTTTTTTTTTTTTTTTTTTTTTTTTTTTTTTTTTTTTTTTTTTTTTTTTTTTTTTTTTTTTTTTTTTTTTTTTTTTTTTTTTTTTTTTTTTTTTTTTTTTTTTTTTTTTTTTTTTTTTTTTTTTTTTTTTTTTTTTTTTTTTTTTTTTTTTTTTTTTTTTTTTTTTTTTTTTTTTTTTTTTTTTTTTTTTTTTTTTTTTTTTTTTTTTTTTTTTTTTTTTTTTTTTTTTTTTTTTTTTTTTTTTTTTTTTTTTTTTTTTTTTTTTTTTTTTTTTTTTTTGACTCTTAACATAATAGATAAATTTCTACCGGTAGAAAACATCTACTGATGGACAAACACTTTTAACATCTTCTGATAGAAAATATTCAGACTTTCACAGACTTCAACATGACTGAGATAAACTAACACACAGTTGAACCATAGACTCCTCCAAAATACGTGTAGCAGAAAACTTAAATAAATAGATCATCCTACATCCTTATAATTATCCTCAAACTTAGAAATTCAGTCAGACAAATTTCAATATCCATCGTTTTAAGAAAAACCATCCTATATAGACCTCAGTATTCATAATTCTTACTAACATCATGAGAGTAGTAACCAGGGGTTGAAATCGCCTTTCCAGCCACAACTGTCACTTTGAGCACCATCCAGCAACCAGTCCTAGATATCTTCATTGGATTTGAAATCCTCACCTCATAATTCGTCGCCTACATCATAAGGTTTAAACTATAAGCCTAATGCTTAGTAAGGAGTGCAATACTAACATGTATGCATGAATGCACAGTTGAAAAGAACACATTTTCATCGTCATTTCTCGTCACATTCTTGTTCATATTCTTGATCATGTTCTTGTTCATCGTTTACATCGTGTGGATTAAAGGAGGATTTGTGCCGAAAAAGGGGTTGACAATGAAAGTGTACATAGTTCCTTGCGGGCCATATTCATGGTCCCCTTTTGGACAGTGACATATGCCAAACCGCCCCCAACCCTCTCTTAATCCTTGTTACATAAGTTTCATATTCATATCTTGATCGTGAAGGAAAACATGCACTTAAAACATTTTCATATGCCTGAAAAGGAAACAATCATGAAACATGAGTATGAGTACTCTTATTTCATCGGACTAAAAGGACATATCAATCATTCAGCAATAAATCATGTTGCTAGCTCACATATCATAACCATACAGACAATAACACAAATTGCCTTCGGATATCATAATCAACTTTAACTTAGTACCCTTGTGATGTAGGGCTCTAAAGGTCGGGAATCCTACTCACTCACTAACCTGGTTTCATTAACAAACTTGAGCACTTCTCTTCAGGCTTCTTCACCTAAAACATATCACATTACAGAGTTAAACAAAATCTTAAAAGTTCTAACCAAAAGTCATCCTAGAATCTAATATATATATTTCTAAATCTTCTTAGTCGAGCACCTTGTGTGCGTAGATTAAACTTCCAGAACCTAAAATAACCAGATTCAACCTAGCAACTAACCACAGGTTACAAATGTCACTACTATTACTCTGCCATTGATGAATTAGAAACTATAAGTCTTAGCCGAAAACAGAGCTCTAAGTAACTAACCAGCAACTACATTGTCTAAGTCTTACCTAGAGCGTGGATTGTCGGGGTGGAGACTGAAGAATCGATCGTCGATGGAGGAGTAGCTGGCCGAGAGAGAGAGAAAGCGAAAGAGCTCTAGAGAAACGGAGGTCGCCGAGAGAGGAATGTCGGCTACAATGAGGTTTTAATGAGGTTTAAGGATTTCCATTTTCTATATATACTAAATAAATTCCTCCTTTATTACGGTTCTGCCACCACACAAATAGAAATTGAATAAGCTTTGGCATTTAATTCTAAATCGAAAAGATCATTAATAAAGGTGACAGTTAAATCAGATAAGAAAATCACCTAGCCGAAATTGTCGGGTGTTAAACTTACCTTTTCTCTTCTCACTCACGTGGATACACACTACCCTTCACCTTTCAATTTGTTGCTTCCTTGATTTGTTAACTAAAGCAACACCTCCACCAAACACTTACTTTATTCTAGGATTTTCTCTCAAATTTTCTCTTCCATCATCCACTTTCTAATCCATATACTTAGCATAACCATAGGATTAACATTAAGCTCTCATAACATAACCTAATCTAAGGCTACGTACGTTAGAGGAAAATTTTCGGGTGTTACATTACCAATGAAGAAGAGGAATCCAAAGGAGAAGACTATGGTAGTCCACATGCAAAGCGCGACCCTAGTGATGAATTGAACCATGTTAAGGTACCAATTTCCTTTTTAATGGTTCTTGTAATGGTGATGCATTTTTTGATTGGGTAGAAAAAGTAGAGAAAGTGTTTGAATTCTATAACTATTCAGAAAAGGTGAAAATACAACTAGTTTCCTTAGAACTTTTCGATTATGATAGCTTATGGTGGCATAATTTAAAGGCTCAAATAAGACGTGAAAATGATGGAGATATTGTGACTTAGAGGGTTATGAAAGCCATGATGAGGAAGAGATTTGTATGAAGACACTATAAACAATAACTATTTTTACAAATATAAAACAAGAAACAAGACACTTCATCGGTGGAAGAATACCTAACCGAGTTTGAGACACTCAAGATGAGAAGTGGATTTGAGGAACCCAAAGAACAAGTTATTGCAAGATTCATAAGGGGCTTGAATAGAAAGATTAAGGATGTAATGGAATTACAAACTTTTGAATCATTAGAAGTGGCCATTCAACTTGCCATGAAGGTGAAAAGACAAATGAAAAGAAAAGGAAAAGGACTAGTAACCGGTTTTTCCCAAAGACCACAAGTCCGTACAAACCACCATCCAAAGTAGAAGAGAAGGGTTCTAGTGTGAAGAATTGGCCTATAAAAGAAGTAGAATACAAGAAGGTGGTAGAAGGTACCACTGGATAAAGAGCAATAGAGATTAAATGATGGGGAACGACCACAAAAATATGCATGTGGAAGCTATAAACTAAACAGAGTGATCGGTGTTCAATGAACACCCCAAAACATAACAAAAACAACGTAAAACAGAGAAGCGTAAAAACAAAAATAGCGAGGGAGGAATAAATGGTTACCGAGCTCTTAAAGAAATGGGCAGGCATGCAAACTCCTCAGAAGAGGCCGGTGGGATGCAAAAATGAAGGACCCGAGGCCAACCCAAAACAACTAAGCATTTGGACGAAGAATTCGCTCGTTGCCGGTGAAGGGAATCTCGGCGAAGGGAACTGGTTTTCTTCCCCCTTCTTTTGCACTCCAGCTCTTGATAGAGGTGTTGACTAAAAATGCGTTTAAATCTAACTATGTTTTTGATGATTGTGATTACTGTGAAATATATAAATATAAAATGATTGTAAAAAATAAACTTTATTAATATAATTGCAGTTAATTGGGAATGCCTTTTAAAAAGGGTATTATGTTTTCTAATGTTTTTGATTAAGTGGTTATAGTCAAGAATGGTGTATGCATAATGCCAACCAAAATTTTAAGTCTTCTGCTAGAATCAACATCGACCGATGGTGGAACCAACTGAAAAACAACCGCTATCAAAGTGGGTTAGAAAGTCATCCGCCAGATATAACAACTGGATAAAGCAAAGTCGACCGATGGCAGAACTAATTGATTAATCGACCGAAATCGTCTGTGGAAATAACGTTGACCAGATTCTGAAGTCATCTGATAGATATGTCTACTGAAAGCAATATAGACGAAACACAAGTCGATCAGATTCTAAAGTCATCCAGCAGATATGTCTACCAAAGACAACGTTGACCAAAACAAAGTATGACTCTGCAACAAAGTCAAGTTGACCAGATTTTGAAGTCTATCGAACAAAGTCAAGTAGACCAGACTTTGACATCTACCGAAATCAACAACGTCCAAAATCAAGTCGACCAGACTCTAACATCTACCAAAATCAACAACGTCCAAAATCAAGTCGACCAAACTCTGAAGTCTACCGAAAACAACGTCGACCGAACAAAGACTTCGTCCACAACGATTATATCATCCGAATAAAGAAGTCGTCCAATATGAAAATGCTTCACAAGATCAACGTCGTCCGAACAAAGACTTCGTCTGCTAGATTAACATCATCCAAATAAGAAGTCTTCCAAAAGAATAACATCATTCAAAATTAAGAAGTCTTCCAAATGGATAACATTATCTGAAAGCAAGAAGTCTTCCGAATGAATAACGAAGTCGACCGAATAAAGATTTCATCTACCAGAATAACATCATCTGAATGAGGAAGACTTCCGTCGCGAGTAATATCAACTCCAGACCTCAACGGCTAGATTTCTACGTACGAATTCTTCTCAACGGTCATATTTTTAGTACGAAAACAAGGAGTCGTCCTATTGAGAAGCAATTTACGGACACCAGTATAAAACAAAGAACAATAGCTCGAGAGAAGAACTTTTTTGAAAACTTTTTCCAATTTGATTAATTTTCTCTCAACCCTACGTGCTCACATGACAATTTCCTTTTATACCTCTCTGCACCAGAACTTGAGATTTTGTTTTGAGAGAGTGCAATATTTGTGCCCTACTATTTTCATCTTCTAAAAACTGTAAGGCAGTGGATTGATGCCCGTGAAGTTCAATCCAAAATTGTAAGGCTATAGATCGACGCCCGTAAAGTTCGATCAAGAAATGTCGTTGAGGAGAAGCAAAGGATCTTCAAGGGGGGAAACCTTGAAGTGTGGACGTAGGCAAGATTAGCCGAACCACGTAAAAATATCAGTGCCAATTTCTCTCTCTCACTCTTACCTTTTAAGTGCTTGTTGTTAATTGCTAATTTAGCATAATTGCACAAAAAGTGAAAAGATAAGATAAAACTACTTGGCATCATTAAAAACGATTAGGTTAATAAATTTCTAATTCACCCCGCCTCTTAGACAATCACGATCCTACAAGAGGGAAAGAAGACTGGAATAAGAGTACCTCTAAGCAACCATGAGCTTAAGACACAATTCAGGTGACTTCATCGGTTGCACCAAGGCTAAACACTGAGAACGCTCACAGAGAGCTCCGATGAAGAAGACAATCTTCTTTGGTTTCCAAATATTTGATTCAATGACTATTCATCATGTCTAACCGATTGAAAGCTTAGAAGAGGGGTATAAATAGAAGAGAGGAATTGGGTGAAGAATGAGAGAAATCAACAAAAATAGTCGTTGGAGCAACGGCTGGAAAAATAGTTGTTGGCGTCTCTCGTGTGCGCTGCGGCGCTGGCGCTCATTGTGTGCGCACGGGCTGCTGGTCTTGCGCGCGCTAATGGTCGGGTTCTCTTGCTGCTGCACGCCTCTGGTCAACACGGTTCACTTTGGTTCAGCCCGATTCAGCATCCTGTTGCATGCCAACTGCTCGATGAAATGCTCCAACCACGCGGCAACTTCATTTTCAATGCCCTCCTCTACTCTAAGCCTTGGATCCATCCTAACCTTCCTAAGAACTATTACAAACATACATTTAAAAGAAATAAAACTAAAGTTTGTCAATTAACATGGTTTAGTTAAAACTAAAGTTTCCTAAAATATGTAAACTAAATACAAAGCTTGGTTACATAATTTGAAATGAAGGAAAAACTTCTTCATTAGTTTCTTTACAAGCCTTCAGAAGTCTTTCACCTACAAAATTCTACAAGCTCATTTGATAGATAAAATAGATAAATACTTACCTTGGCTTGTTCTAGACGGATCGGGATCGTAGGCATATCATTAAATGCTTCAAATATCTCGGATTGGGGCATATTTCTTCCTAATATCCCAACAAGCGGGTTATGATTCTTAGAGAAGGCACCAATGAAAAGGTGAGTGAAGATGAGTTGGTAGAAGATTCTAGTAACGATAGTGAGGCTCAAGAAGAAGTTTTCTATACTCAAGAATGACCACTATTAATGGTTATCTAAAGAGTCCTAATGTCTCAAGCAAACAATGAAGAGTGTCAAAGAGAGAACATCTTCCATAGCCGATATTTGATCAAGGAGAAAGTTTGCTCTCTCATCATTGATGGAGAAAATTATACCAATGTGGCTTTTTGTGATATTATGGACAAGCTAGGATTGGAAACTAGCCTACATCCTAGTCCCTACAAATTAATATGGTTGAAAGACTGGAAAGATATCAAAGTCTCCAAGTAAGTAAGCATAGAGTTTTCTATTGGTGGATACAAGGACAAGGCCCATTGTGATGTGGTGCCAATGAGTGCTAGCCACTTCTTATTGGGAAGGCCGTGACAATATGATAGGATGGTGTCTCATGATGGCTACTCCAACTTTTATACTTTTAAGCTTGGAGGGAAAATGATCAAACTACCTCAATTCAAACCGGATCAAGTGGCTCTAAATAATGAATTGAGGAATGAGGGAAATGCCAAGTCCATCCTTTTCATGTCCAAGGAGTAAGGGAAGTCTCTTCTAAATGGGGGTCCTATAATCCTAATGCTGTTTTGAGAGAGAATGAAATAGTTAGGTGAAATTCCCATGAAAGTCCGAGCACTTTTGGACCATACCAAGATGTATTTTCAGAGGAACTTCCACAAGGGTTACCACCCCTTCAGGGAATTAAACATCAAATTGATTTACAATCGGGGGTTGTAGTACCAAACCGTCCTTCCTATAGGATGAATATGGAAGAAGCAAAGGAGTTAAATAAGCAAGTTCAACAATTGCATGAGAAGGGTTACATTCGAGAATCAATGAATCTGTGAGCCGTACCCACACTTTTAGTGCCAAAGAAAGATGATAATATGAGAATGTATGTGGATAGTCAAGTCATCAACCAAATCACAATCAAATATAGGTTTCTCATTCCTAGGTTCGAAGACATGTTGGATGAGCTTAGCGGTGCTTCAATTTTTTCTAAGGTGGACTTGAAGAGTGATGCCTTTAAACTTGAATTATTGGGAGAATGTTGAGTTTCGGCTACTTTTAATGTTCAAGACCTATCTCTTTATTTTGGAGAAGAACAAGAAGGAAAAGAAGGCACCCATTCAGATTTGAGGTCAAATTATCAACCACTCGTAGAGGATGATGTGCCAAGAGGAGCAACCACTCGATCACGAAACAAAGATTTAACTAACTTGTGTACTCATTTTGTAGGTAATACTTTTGAGGATCACTTAGAGCTAGATTCTAGCACGTAAGACAAGGAGAGGTCATTTCACTTGTTGACATGGGAGCAACCTCATGACTGCACCGAGCTTGAAGAAAGAACCAATGTTTTCCTTGGAGCAAATTGATGTAACCATTAGTTTAGTTTATGTTCTCTAGTCTTTAGTAGTTTTTCTTACATGCATTATGATGGCTGAACATATGTGTTTTAAAGGTCACTTTGCCTGTGTTTTTTGTAAGAAGGGACCACTTGAAAGTGACTTTTTGAAAGAATGAGAGCTTCGCCAAAATTGGCAAAACATGTTTGTACTCAACTTGTATACTTGGCCGAATACCTCTTATTTTGTCACCTTTTGTTAGCTGAACATTTTAACCATAATTTTGTAAAGGCGAGTTGTATGTAAACCACCCTTATGGCAGGTGAAGAGCAGCACATTTTGAATAGAAAATTTGAAGTTCATCTTCGTTCAAACCTTGAAGCTTCCAAGCATCAAGTAGCCGCATCTCCTCAGTGAGTCATATCCGATCGAGTGTGTGTGGTTTAGTTTCCATCTTTGTGAGTGTAGTGGATTCCATTGTATTGCTCCATTCTCTACCTATTCCCTGAAGGTAGAACACTCAACAAGAGTGTATCAAGCTCTCATCACAGCAAGTTGGAGTGTTTATCCTCAAGGAGAGTCAAAGATCCAAGAAGGTGCATCATTATCACTTTTCGGAGCAACTTGCACCAGTTCATCCATATCTCTTCATTCCCATCAAGTTAATCCTTGATTTTTTTAATGTATTTCCACACATCCTGTGTAACATTTGTAGGATAGTGATTGTCTAAGAGGGGAGGGGGTGAATTAGATTTTTCTCTCCTAATTGAGTTTACTTAATACACTATAAATTACTTAAGTTATTGTTTACTGATTCAAAATATACACAAAGAGAGAGAGAAAAATAACACCAAAGTTTTTAACGTGGGTCGGCCAATCCTGCCTACTTCCACGCTCCAAGGCTCCCCCTTGAAGATTCTTTCCTTCTCCTCACAAGAAATCTAGATCAAACTTCACGGACGTCGATCTACTGCCTTTACACTTCTGGATTGAACTTCCTGGGCGTCAATCCACTACCTTTACACTTTTACAAGATGGATAATGTAACACAGATCTACACTCTATCAGCAAAAGTTTTTGTCTCGAGCTACTGTTCTTCTATTTATACTTGCATTTGTAATCTGCTTCTTATTCAGAATGCTCCTTGTTTCCATACAAAAATATGATCGTTGGAGATGAGTCCGTACGCAAAAAACTAGCCGTTGAGTTCTGGAGTCGCTATCGCTCGCGGTCTTTAATTCGGCGTTGTTAAGACTCTGGACGTTCCCCCTTTGGACAAATGAGTTTGGACGAATGCTTCGCATCAATTCGTTGTTCTTTCTTTGAACCCTTGCTCGTACATTTTGGATGCTTTCTCGTCGGACGAATACTTTGGACGATTATTGACTTTGGACGACTGTGTTTGTCTTGACTTTGGACGACTGTGTTTGTCTTGACTTTGGACGACTGTGTTTGTCTTGACTTTGGACGACTGTGTTTGTCTTGACTTTGGACGACTGTGTTTGTCTTGACTTTGGACGACTGTGTTTGTCTTGACTTTGGACGACTGTGTTTGTCTTGACTTTGGACGACTGTGTTTGTCTTGACTTTGGACGACTGTGTTTGTCTTGACTTTGGACGACTGTGTTTGTCTTGACTTTGGACGACTGTGTTTGTCTTGACTTTGGACGACTGTGTTTGTCTTGACTTTGGACGACTGTGTTTGTCTTGACTTTGGACGACTGTGTTTGTCTTGACTTTGGACGACTGTGTTTGTCTTGACTTTGGACGACTGTGTTTGTCTTGACTTTGGACGACTGTGTTTGTCTTGACTTTGGACGACTGTGTTTGTCTTGACTTTGGACGACTGTGTTTGTCTTGACTTTGGACGACTGTGTTTGTCTTGACTTTGGACGACTGTGTTTGTCTTGACTTTGGACGACTGTGTTTGTCTTGACTTTGGACGACTGTGTTTGTCTTGACTTTGGACGACTGTGTTTGTCTTGACTTTGGACGACTGTGTTTGTCTTGACTTTGGACGACTGCGTCTGTCTTTACTTTGGACGACTGTGTTTGTCTTGACTTTGGACGACTGTGTTTGTCTTGACTTTGGACGACTGTGTTTGTCTTGACTTTGGACGACTGTGTTTGTCTTGACTTTGGACGACTGTGTTTGTCTTGACTTTGGACGACTGTGTTTGTCTTGACTTTGGACGACTGTGTTTGTCTTGACTTTGGACGACTGTGTTTGTCTTGACTTTGGACGACTGCGTCTGTCTTTACTTTGGACGACTGTGTTTGTCTTGACTTTGGACGACTGTGTTTGTCTTGACTTTGGACGACTGTGTTTGTCTTGACTTTGGACGACTGTGTTTGTCTTGACTTTGGACGACTGTGTTTGTCTTTGGACGACTGTTCTGTCTTTACTTTGGAGGACTGCGTCTATCTTTACTTTGGACGACTGCATCTGTCTTGACTTTGGACGACTGTGTTTGTCTTGACTTTGGACGACTGCGTCGTGGACGAGTACTTTGGACGATTGCGTCGTTCTCCGTTTTGACAAATGCGTCTGTCTTTCACGTGGACGAATGCGACTGTCTTTCAATAGTACTTTGAACGATTGATTTTGGACTAATAACACTTAACCAAAAATGTCAGAAACATAATACCCTTTTCAAAGGGCATTTCCAGATAAATGCAATAAACACAGTAATCCAATTATTCATTTTATATATTTCATATTAATCACAATCATCAAAAACATATTTAGACTTAAACATCATTTAAGTCAACAACATTTTGTTAAAATTTCAGCTTCATTGGAGTTGTTTTGTTAGAGTTGTTCGATCTGGAAGTTCATCTATTTATCGGTCAAAACTGTTTGCAACCGATATTGTTTTTGTGCTTCAACCTTCTTTCCCATTTTGAAGCACATCACTTCTCTTATTTCATCATTCTTACCAAAGAAAAAAAAGGATTCATACCTCTCTTTGTCTTTATTACACAAATAACTAGAATCTTGTTCATCAAACTCCACATCCCTACCTATAATTCTATAACCAAGAATTGGATTGTAAAGCTTGTAGCATTTAGAGTATTGTTTTGAACCGATGAAGATGTAGTTCTTTCTTTTATCATTAACATTTGACCTCTCTTAATCAGGGACACGCATATAACTAATACTTCCAAAAACTTTCAAATGGGAAGCACTTAATTTTCTTCAACTTCATGCTTCTTGAGATGTTTTGTCCAACAATCTTATCGTCATGCGCCTATTTGATAGGTATAAATTGTGAATGTTGGTTCAATGTCTCGGTTTAAAAATTTAATTCATGATTCACTAGTTTTATTCTAATTTTCCTTGTCCAATCTGATCAACTTAGGGTATATATTTTTTGCATTAGTTTGTAGGGCACTTAGTTTTTATGTTCAAATTGTTTCATAAAGAGGGATTATTCAAAAGAGGGGACGAAGGAACGCAAAAAAGAAGAGAAACGATCTTGAAAGACTCAAGATCGGTGTTTACTCCAGAGGTTCTGCTGTAGTAGGTTTTCCATGCTCTGTTCCGTTTCTTTTATTTTATGAGAAGTTATAGTACTCTGTAAGACACTATGCTCTTTGATGATCAACAAAGGAGATTCTAGGGTTCATCCATGGATGTAGGATTTTATATCCGAACCACATTAAATCTTTGTGTCCTAATATTATTTTTTTTGTGTGATAATATTCTGCATTTTTTGCATTGATTCACAGTGAGTAAAATCCCAACAATTGGTGCAGTGAGAATGGACCTCACTTGCGACTTATAGATTAAAATTATTTCGGTTCTTGGTTCTCCAATTATTGGTTCTGTTTTAGTGGTTCATAATCGGGTCCAAAAATTTGGATTGTGGTTCTGTTTTATTGGTTCATAAAAGGGACTGAAAATTGTTGATTGTAGTTCAATTTTCTTGGTTCACAAGTGATGGGTAACGACCTGAAAATGAGTGAGTTATCACCCAAAGAGTAAGGGTTGCTCACTGGTCAACTAACCCGAGAGCAATAAAATGTATGAGCAAAAATAAAAAGGTTAAAGTGCTCGAAATGAAACGATTTCTTCAAACAAAATGAAGCTAAGAGATGGAAGATGAAGAACGTGTAAAGTGGTGATAGTGTTTTGTGAAGAAAAATAAAGAAAATGATAAAACCTTGAACCGGCCGATAGAGGTATTGAGTTACCTCTCGGCTAATGCTTCTTCCAAGGAAGAAGACCGGTCTTTGGGAATGGTGTGACCTTCTCTTATGATTCTAGCACCAAGGTGACTTGGAATAGAGTAAGGAGTAAGAGCTTTCAAGCCACCGCACGCTTGGAAGCAATGGAGGTTCTCTCCAATCGGTTTAAGCAAACCGATACCTACCTTGGCACCAACCTAGGTAGAATTCTTATGGCACCAGCCCTTGGAAGATTCTTCTTCAAGACAACCTTGTCTTAATAAAATATACCTCAATAGATTAATTTGGCAAAAGACCCATACAATAGCCTAGAGTATTGCTTAAATAGAGTTTTTTTTTTTTTTTTTTGGGGGGGGGGGGGGGGGGGGGGGTTAGCTAGGTTTACAAGATTAAATGTGAGCCATTAGATGAAAAAAAAAATGATGGGTGGCCAAGATCAATTGTGCTTCTTCTCCCTTGTGCCATGTCATCGATCCATGTCTCCACAAGTGTCCTTTGATGCCAAGTCATGCCTCTCCAAGCCCAAAGCAATTGGGCCTCTCTAAGCTCCATCTTTAAGTTCCATCTTCAAGTTTTTTCTTCTATTGGGTTGGGCCCCTCCCATCAAGATGACTTACTTGAAACTGAGTTCTAACCATATAAGCTTAATGCCAAAATGGTCTTTCTCAAGAAACATATAAGCAATAAAAAATAAATAAAAATTACAGAATTTGTCTCGGGAAGACAAATTCCCGCTTCTGATGCTCCACTGGTGCTCAAGTGTAACCTTCATCCCGAGCATCCCAGAAAATAGTGTGAAGAGGTTTGTCCATGTCTCTTTGGCTAGGTGTCCACTTCAAGTCACCAAAGGGTCCATCACCTGCAAAATAAATAAATTCATTAGTACATAAGTTGTAAGTGTTATGGGCCTCGGTTATGGGCTGAGTTTGGTTAGAGACCTAGTAATGGGCCTATGGGGCACATCATCCTCCCCAATTAATTTAGGATTTGTCCTCAAATCCTTTTCTTGAGCCTCTTCATCCCCAATTCCATCTCCAATTTTGTAGGGTGATAGGTCTTGGACGTTGAAAGTTGCCGAGATTCCAAAGTCCCCGGGCAATTCTAGTTTGTAGGCATTATTATTGATGCGTTCCAACACCTTGAAAGGTTCTTCGGCTATAGGTAGCAACATTGATTTCCTTTTGTCCAGAAATCTTTCCTTGCGAAGGTGTATCCATACTAAATCCCCTACATTAAAAATCTTTTCTTTTCGTCCTTTGTTGGCTTGCCAGGCATAAGACTCATTTTTCTTTTTTATTATCTTACACACCTGCTCATGTAGATTCTTAATTTGCTCCGCCTTCTCTATACCCAATGGGATTTCAGGCTCTCTCATTGGTATAGGTACGAGATCCAAGGGTGTGGAGGGGTTATATCCAAAAACGACTTCAAAAGGTGTCCGTTGAGTAGTCGAATGAACACTCCAGTTGTATGCGAATTCTAGGATAGGTAAGAGGGCGTCCCAATTACTTAATTTCTTTCCAACCGCAGTCCGTAAAAGGGTACCTAGAGTGCGGTTGACTACTTCCGTTTGCCCATCCGTTTGTGGATGAAAGGACGTGCTATAACATAATTTTGTCCCCATCCTTTTCCATAATGTCTTCCAAAATGTACTTAGGAATTTGGTGTCGCGATCTGACACTATAGAATGAGGTATACCGTGATGACAAACAATTTCTTGGAAGAAGATGTCAGCAATATTGGTTGAGTCATCAGTTTTGGTACATGCAATGAAGTGCGCCATCTTTGAAAAACAATCCACGACTACTAATATAGAATCTTTACCCCGTGCAGTTTGTGGCAGTCCTAAAACAAAATCCATACTTATCTCAACCCACGGTTTATTTGGTACTAGTAATGGTAGGTATAATCCTTGAGGAAGGACCCTACTCTTGGCCTTCTTGCAAACAATACACGCCTCTACCAAACGGTGGACATCTCTCATCATGTGGGGCCAATAAAAATGCTCTTTAAGCATATCAAATGTCTTTTGTTCCCCAAAATGGCTTGCTAATCCTCCACTATGTGCTTCTTTGACTAGGCATTATCTTAAACTTCCTTCGGGAATGCATAATTTCCCTCCTCTTAATAGATAGCCATCTAAGATGCAATAGTTTCCCTCGGGTTTGTCACGACATTTTGCATAGTAAGGTCCAAAATATCCATCATTTTCATAACCGTTCTTGATCCATTCAAAACCAAAGAATCTTGCGCCTAATTCGGTTAGAAGAATTCGTTTTCGTGAAAGGGCATCGACAACAATGTTGTTTTCTCCTTTAACGTATTTGAGTGTATAGAGAAATCTCTCCAAAAACTCCACCCATCGTGCATGTCTCTTATTCAACTTGTTTTGGCTACGAATATGCTTTAACGCTTGGTGGTCAGTATGGATCACAAATTCCTTAGATAAGAGATAGTGTTGCCAATTCTCAAGTGCTCGTATGACGACATAAAACTCCTTGTCATACGTTGAATAGTTGAGCACAGCCCCCTTAATCTTTTCACTAAAATATGCAAGAGGTCATCCTTCTTGCATAAGTACAGCTCCAATGCCAACTCCAGATGCGTCGCTCTTGATTTCAAACACTTTATTCAAGTCGGGAAGTGCGAGGACGGGTGTTTGGCATAATTTTTCCTTGATTAGCTCAAAGCTATGTTGACACTCGGGTGTCCATATGAAATCCTTTCCTTTCTTCGTGCAATTCGTAATTGGTGCAACTATTGAGCTAAAATCTTTTATAAAACGACGGTAAAATGATGCTAGGCCATGGAAGCTACGTACTTCAGAAATTCCATTAGGGGTAGGCCATTCCTTAATAGCCTTAATATTTTCTCCATCGGCTTCCATGCCGTCCTTTGAAATGATGAAACCAAGAAAGTAGACTTTATCTTGTCCAAATGAACATTTACTTAAGTTACCAAATAATTTAGCATTCCTTAAGGCTTGGAATAAGGTGCTCAAGTGGTTGAGGTGTTGAGGGAGGTCAAAGCTATACACCAATATGTCATCAAAGTATACTACGATGAATTTACCCGATACCTACCTTGGCACCAACCTAGGTAGAATTCCAATGGCACCAACCCTTGGAAGATTCTTCACCAAGACGACCTTGTCTTAATAAAATATACCTCAATAGATTAATTTGGGAAAAGACTCATACAATAGCCTAGAGTATTGCTTAAATAGAGTTTTTTTTTTTTTTTTGGGGGGGGGGGGGGGGGGGTGTAACTAGGTTTATAAGATTAAATGTGAGCCATTAGATGAAAAAAATGATGGGTGGCCAAGATCAATTGTGCTTCTTCTCCCTTGTGCCATGTCATCGATCCATGTCTCCACTAGCAAGTGTCCTTTGATGCCAAGTCATGCCTCTCCAAGCCCAAAGCAATTGGGCCTCTCCAAGCTCCATCTTTAAGTTCCATCTTCAAGCTTTGTCTTCTATTGGGTTGGGCCCCTCCCATCAAAATGGCTTACTTGAAACCGAGTTCTACCCATATAAGCTTAAGGCCAAAATGGTCTTTCTCAAGAAACATAAAAGCAATAAAAAAATAAATAAAAATTACAGAATTTTTCTCCGGGAAGATAAATTCCTGCTTCTGATGCTCCACTGGTGCTCAAGTGTAACCTTCATCCCGAGCATCCCAAAAAATAGTGTGAAGAGGTTTGTCCATGTCTCCTTGGCTAGGTGTCCACTTCAAGTCACCAAAGGGTCCATCACCTGCAAAATAAATAAATTCATTAGTACATAAGTTGTTAAGTGTCATGGGCCTCGGTTATGGGCTGAGTTTTGGTTTGAGACCTAGTAATGGGCCTATGGGGCACATCATCAAGGGGGTTGAGTGACTTGAATTATTTTGTTGAATCTGTTTTCTGATTTCTTGGCTTAGCAAGGATTTGAAAGGTTTATTAATGGCTAAGTTTGAAATCGATAAATTCAGCGACGACAACGATTTCAGCTTATGGAGAATTAAAATGAAAGCATTGCTCATACATCAAGGGCTTGCTCAAGAAATCGATTATGAGGCAATTGAGGGTCTAAAAATGACCAAAAAATTGAAGGCGGATGAAATAGAATCTAAAGCCCACAGTGCTATTTTGTTAAGCTTGGGAGATGAAGCTCTGCGGGAAGTGACATAATAAGGGCTAGCCATTGTCGGTTTGGGCAGAGTTGGAAGCCTTATCCATGAATTGCTCCCTGGCTAACAAGTTGTATCTCAAGAAAAGGTTATATACTTTGACTATAGATGATACAATGTAGACACGAAAGCACTTAGATGACTTTAACAAGATTATCTTAGACCTTAATAATATTGGTGTGACGATTGCTGAAGAAAGTAATCATCATCCTGAGTTCTCTACTTAACGCTTATAAACACTTTGTCGACACAATGCTTAATGGTAAAGAGACTTTGACTATGGCTGAGGAAAAGGTAGCCTCGGGTTCAAAAGAGTTGCAGAAAAAGATTGATTGATCACATTTCATCTATTATCTTGAAGTAGGACACTATGGAACCTCCTAATTTTTCTCCAAGAATTATTCCTATCCCAAAATGTTACTTTTTATACTCGGCACACAGTAAACATTGCTAATAAGTTGATGACCACCATGTTTTATACAAATAAAAATTATACATTTGCCTTCAATTTAAACTTTTGAGTTATTTCAAAAAGTGACTAATCTCATCACTGAGTTGTCGATCTTCATAAATTTTTTCTTATTGCCACACATTGTTCTAGTTTTCTTCTACTTTGTAAGCAAGAAAAAGAGTTTCTTCTCCATTCGTTTTGAGAATAATTCACAATTTCTTTGACACTATGAGTAGGACTCAACAATCGCGAGTATAATGTCCGTGCTTTTAGAAATTATAACATTGAACAATTGATTGATCATTCTATCTTGAGTGGTTTCCTCTATCGTGCTCTCTTATGAAATGAGTATTCTCTTCATTATCAATATTTTCACATCCTTGACCTCTCACTATGAGTAGGACTCAACAATCGCGAGTATAATGTCCGTGCTTTTAGAAATTATTGATTGATCATTCTATCTTGAGTGGTTCCTCTATCGTGCTCTCTTATGAAATGAGTATTCTCTTCATTATCAATATTTTCACATCCTTGACCTCTTCTTGTACCTTGTCAACATCTCTATCTATATCCTCTTACTTGTGGGATTCTCCCATGTTTATTCTCGTTTTCTCCTTCATCGAGAACTTGGTGGAAAAAACTTGCTCTATCGCCTTCTCCTTTTTATCGTTCATTCTCTCTTATGAACTTGTAAATAATTCATGAGATTGTCAGCTATCATAGTAGCTAAATCTTTGGACTCCTGGATAGCTATAACCACATAATTAAACTTTGAATACACAAGTGAATAAACCTTTTCATTGACACGAACATCTTCAATTATTTCTCCATATATCTTCATTTGTTTTACTAGTGCCAAGCCTAAAAATGAAATTCGTTATGACTCAGATTCTTGGATTGCAATGTTTCAAATTCTCCTCATAGGATTTGAATACCTATTTTCTTTACCTTTTATCAACACATTGACAAGAATTTTGTAGAATATCTTAAGCTTTCTTGGTAGTGGTTGCATTTGAATTTGTAGAATATCTTAAGGGTAAGAGCCTATTGATTTCTCTAACACATTCTTTGGAGAGTCTATTTTTGGTAAAGAGTCAATGTAGAATCATCACGAAATTTGTCGTAGCCTCTATGGACAAGCTCCATACATCTTGCGAGCCGAGCAAAACCTTCATACTAATGTACCAACATTTGTTATTGTCTTTGGTAAGTTGAGGGAAATATAATGAAAATGTTGATCTTTGACATATCTAAAAGATCAAGAAACTAAGCATTGATATAAATTAGTTGGAATGAGGAAGAAAGATTTTGGAATAGAAAAAATAAATTGGAGAGGAGAAAACTTCAGAGAATTTTTCTTGAAATGTTTTTTCTATTGCTTATACAAAATCTTTAGCCCGACAAGGCACCTATTCGAAATGCAATAAGTGTTTTAGCTGATCATCTCTCATAGGGTACCCCTCGGGGTGCTACTGCCAGCAACCTCAGCCCGACAAGGCACCTATTCGAAATGCAATAAGTGTTTTAGCTGATCATCTCTCATAGGGTACCCCTCGGGGTGCTACTGCCAGCAACCTCAGCCCGACAAGGCACCTATTCGAAATGCAATAAGTGTTTTAGCTGATCATCTCTCATAGGGTACCCCTCGGGGTGCTACTGCCAGCAACCTCAGCCCGACAAGGCACCTATTCGAAATGCAATAAGTGTTTTAGCTGATCATCTCTCATAGGGTACCCCTCGGGGTGCTACTGCCAGCAACCTCAGCCCGACAAGGCACCTATTCGAAATGCAATAAGTGTTTTAGCTGATCATCTCTCATAGGGTACCCCTCGGGGTGCTACTGCCAGCAACCTCAGCCCGACAAGGCACCTATTCGAAATGCAATAAGTGTTTTAGCTGATCATCTCTCATAGGGTACCCCTCGGGGTGCTACTGCCAGCAACCTCAGCCCGACAAGGCACCTATTCGAAATGCAATAAGTGTTTTAGCTGATCATCTCTCATAGGGTACCCCTCGGGGTGCTACTGCCAGCAACCTCAGCCCGACAAGGCACCTATTCGAAATGCAATAAGTGTTTTAGCTGATCATCTCTCATAGGGTACCCCTCGGGGTGCTACTGCCAGCAACCTCAGCCCGACAAGGCACCTATTCGAAATGCAATAAGTGTTTTAGCTGATCATCTCTCATAGGGTACCCCTCGGGGTGCTACTGCCAGCAACCTCAGCCCGACAAGGCACCTATTCGAAATGCAATAAGTGTTTTAGCTGATCATCTCTCATAGGGTACCCCTCGGGGTGCTACTGCCAGCAACCTCAGCCCGACAAGGCACCTATTCGAAATGCAATAAGTGTTTTAGCTGATCATCTCTCATAGGGTACCCCTCGGGGTGCTACTGCCAGCAACCTCAGCCCGACAAGGCACCTATTCGAAATGCAATAAGTGTTTTAGCTGATCATCTCTCATAGGGTACCCCTCGGGGTGCTACTGCCAGCAACCTCAGCCCGACAAGGCACCTATTCGAAATGCAATAAGTGTTTTAGCTGATCATCTCTCATAGGGTACCCCTCGGGGTGCTACTGCCAGCAACCTCAGCCCGACAAGGCACCTATTCGAAATGCAATAAGTGTTTTAGCTGATCATCTCTCATAGGGTACCCCTCGGGGTGCTACTGCCAGCAACCTCAGCCCGACAAGGCACCTATTCGAAATGCAATAAGTGTTTTAGCTGATCATCTCTCATAGGGTACCCCTCGGGGTGCTACTGCCAGCAACCTCAGCCCGACAAGGCACCTATTCGAAATGCAATAAGTGTTTTAGCTGATCATCTCTCATAGGGTACCCCTCGGGGTGCTACTGCCAGCAACCTCAGCCCGACAAGGCACCTATTCGAAATGCAATAAGTGTTTTAGCTGATCATCTCTCATAGGGTACCCCTCGGGGTGCTACTGCCAGCAACCTCAGCCCGACAAGGCACCTATTCGAAATGCAATAAGTGTTTTAGCTGATCATCTCTCATAGGGTACCCCTCGGGGTGCTACTGCCAGCAACCTCAGCCCGACAAGGCACCTATTCGAAATGCAATAAGTGTTTTAGCTGATCATCTCTCATAGGGTACCCCTCGGGGTGCTACTGCCAGCAACCTCAGCCCGACAAGGCACCTATTCGAAATGCAATAAGTGTTTTAGCTGATCATCTCTCATAGGGTACCCCTCGGGGTGCTACTGCCAGCAACCTCAGCCCGACAAGGCACCTATTCGAAATGCAATAAGTGTTTTAGCTGATCATCTCTCATAGGGTACCCCTCGGGGTGCTACTGCCAGCAACCTCAGCCCGACAAGGCACCTATTCGAAATGCAATAAGTGTTTTAGCTGATCATCTCTCATAGGGTACCCCTCGGGGTGCTACTGCCAGCAACCTCAGCCCGACAAGGCACCTATTCGAAATGCAATAAGTGTTTTAGCTGATCATCTCTCATAGGGTACCCCTCGGGGTGCTACTGCCAGCAACCTCAGCCCGACAAGGCACCTATTCGAAATGCAATAAGTGTTTTAGCTGATCATCTCTCATAGGGTACCCCTCGGGGTGCTACTGCCAGCAACCTCAGCCCGACAAGGCACCTATTCGAAATGCAATAAGTGTTTTAGCTGATCATCTCTCATAGGGTACCCCTCGGGGTGCTACTGCCAGCAACCTCAGCCCGACAAGGCACCTATTCGAAATGCAATAAGTGTTTTAGCTGATCATCTCTCATAGGGTACCCCTCGGGGTGCTACTGCCAGCAACCTCAGCCCGACAAGGCACCTATTCGAAATGCAATAAGTGTTTTAGCTGATCATCTCTCATAGGGTACCCCTCGGGGTGCTACTGCCAGCAACCTCAGCCCGACAAGGCACCTATTCGAAATGCAATAAGTGTTTTAGCTGATCATCTCTCATAGGGTACCCCTCGGGGTGCTACTGCCAGCAACCTCAGCCCGACAAGGCACCTATTCGAAATGCAATAAGTGTTTTAGCTGATCATCTCTCATAGGGTACCCCTCGGGGTGCTACTGCCAGCAACCTCAGCCCGACAAGGCACCTATTCGAAATGCAATAAGTGTTTTAGCTGATCATCTCTCATAGGGTACCCCTCGGGGTGCTACTGCCAGCAACCTCAGCCCGACAAGGCACCTATTCGAAATGCAATAAGTGTTTTAGCTGATCATCTCTCATAGGGTACCCCTCGGGGTGCTACTGCCAGCAACCTCAGCCCGACAAGGCACCTATTCGAAATGCAATAAGTGTTTTAGCTGATCATCTCTCATAGGGTACCCCTCGGACAAAACAACCAACACAACACCAAACAAAACAACCAACACAACACCAAACAAAACAACCAACACAACACCAAACAAAACAACCAACACAACACCAAACAAAACAACCAACACAACACCAAACAAAACAACCAACACAACACCAAACAAAACAACCAACACAACACCAAACAAAACAACCAACACAACACCAAACAAAACAACCAACACAACACCAAACAAAACAACCAACACAACACCAAACAAAACAACCAACACAACACCAAACAAAACAACCAACACAACACCAAACAAAACAACCAACACAACACCAAACAAAACAACCAACACAACACCAAACAAAACAACCAACACAACACCAAACAAAACAACCAACACAACACCAAACAAAACAACCAACACAACACCAAACAAAACAACCAACACAACACCAAACAAAACAACCAACACAACACCAAACAAAACAACCAACACAACACCAAACAAAACAACCAACACAACACCAAACAAAACAACCAACACAACACCAAACAAAACAACCAACACAACACCAAACAAAACAACCAACACAACACCAAACAAAACAACCAACACAACACCAAACAAAACAACCAACACAACACCAAACAAAACAACCAACACAACACCAAACAAAACAACCAACACAACACCAAACAAAACAACCAACACAACACCAAACAAAACAACCAACACAACACCAAACAAAACAACCAACACAACACCAAACAAAACAACCAACACAACACCAAACAAAACAACCAACACAACACCAAACAAAACAACCAACACAACACCAAACAAAACAACCAACACAACACCAAACAAAACAACCAACACAACACCAAACAAAACAACCAACACAACACCAAACAAAACAACCAACACAACACCAAACAAAACAACCAACACAACACCAAACAAAACAACCAACACAACACCAAACAAAACAACCAACACAACACCAAACAAAACAACCAACACAACACCAAACAAAACAACCAACACAACACCAAACAAAACAACCAACACAACACCAAACAAAACAACCAACACAACACCAAACAAAACAACCAACACAACACCAAACAAAACAACCAACACAACACCAAACAAAACAACCAACACAACACCAAACAAAACAACCAACACAACACCAAACAAAACAACCAACACAACACCAAACAAAACAACCAACACAACACCAAACAAAACAACCAACACAACACCAAACAAAACAACCAACACAACACCAAACAAAACAACCAACACAACACCAAACAAAACAACCAACACAACACCAAACAAAACAACCAACACAACACCAAACAAAACAACCAACACAACACCAAACAAAACAACCAACACAACACCAAACAAAACAACCAACACAACACCAAACAAAACAACCAACACAACACCAAACAAAACAACCAACACAACACCAAACAAAACAACCAACACAACACCAAACAAAACAACCAACACAACACCAAACAAAACAACCAACACAACACCAAACAAAACAACCAACACAACACCAAACAAAACAACCAACACAACACCAAACAAAACAACCAACACAACACCAAACAAAACAACCAACACAACACCAAACAAAACAACCAACACAACACCAAACAAAACAACCAACACAACACCAAACAAAACAACCAACACAACACCAAACAAAACAACCAACACAACACCAAACAAAACAACCAACACAACACCAAACAAAACAACCAACACAACACCAAACAAAACAACCAACACAACACCAAACAAAACAACCAACACAACACCAAACAAAACAACCAACACAACACCAAACAAAACAACCAACACAACACCAAACAAAACAACCAACACAACACCAAACAAAACAACCAACACAACACCAAACAAAACAACCAACACAACACCAAACAAAACAACCAACACAACACCAAACAAAACAACCAACACAACACCAAACAAAACAACCAACACAACACCAAACAAAACAACCAACACAACACCAAACAAAACAACCAACACAACACCAAACAAAACAACCAACACAACACCAAACAAAACAACCAACACAACACCAAACAAAACAACCAACACAACACCAAACAAAACAACCAACACAACACCAAACAAAACAACCAACACAACACCAAACAAAACAACCAACACAACACCAAACAAAACAACCAACACAACACCAAACAAAACAACCAACACAACACCAAACAAAACAACCAACACAACACCAAACAAAACAACCAACACAACACCAAACAAAACAACCAACACAACACCAAACAAAACAACCAACACAACACCAAACAAAACAACCAACACAACACCAAACAAAACAACCAACACAACACCAAACAAAACAACCAACACAACACCAAACAAAACAACCAACACAACACCAAACAAAACAACCAACACAACACCAAACAAAACAACCAACACAACACCAAACAAAACAACCAACACAACACCAAACAAAACAACCAACACAACTCAACGCGAAATAAATATCCCTACCGTTCTATGGTGTAGGCCCAAAGGCGAAGGAAAAGCTACCACTACTTACCTGGCGTCCTATCTCGCTGAGGATACTCGGTTACCTTCGTCCAACCAAACCACATATTTGATCACCTAAAATAACGAAAACTCAACTTAGAATTTTACTAACAATTCTAAGGAAATTCTTAAACCTAACTAACTAACACTTAAACAAAATCTCACTCTAAAACACTAAAACTTGGTTTTACCCAATTTCGAACGTTCAACTTCAAATTTCATTAAAATCAAGCTTACATTCACCAATTACTCTCAAACTACAATTTCTAGTCTAACCCCATTAAAATCTAACTAAACGGGCCACTAATTTGGGTTCGGTAAAAACCGACCCGAAACTTCAAACGTGCATAACTTTTCCATCCGTTATCGGAATCGAACGATTCCGGCGGCCACGTACTCCTCTAATAACCTATTTTAACCTGTCAAAAGGAATTTGAAAACCAACGACCGTAGCTAGGTCAAATTGGCAAAAACCTGAACTGCCCCTTTACCCGGAAAATTCCCATTTTCGGTTTTTTATCAATTTTCGCCTAATTCCTCACCAATCGACCACCCACACCCTCAATTAGCCTAAACAAACAAAATCCCGAGACTACACATCACCAAACTCGAAATACCCAAATCGGAGCCCTCTGATTTTCACTCAATTCGGGCTCACCCTTGCTCGGCAATCCTTGCCAGCACTGAGCTCGGCAATTCGATGCCGAGAGTAGCCATAAACGGCCGGCGATCGGAGCTCTAGCAGCTCGTCGCCGTCGGCCCTAAACAGAACCGAAACAGGGGAGGAGAAACTACCTGTTTTTGGTCGGTTCTGGCGCGGAGAAAACCGGGCCCAGCTCGTCACCGTCGTCTGGCCGGAGAACGCCGGAGTCGCCGGTGCTCGGCGCCGAAGATCCCTCGCGTCGCCTCCCTCCCTCTCCCTTGTTCCCCACGCGCTCGGCGTCGGGCACTCGACAGAATAGCTTCGGCTATTCTGTTGAGTTTTATTTTTTATTTTTTTATATAATAATAATAATAATTTCTATTAAACATTAACAAATCATCAATTACCGATTTGCCCTCCCGTACTTTCGGCCTCTTCGAATTTCGTTAAATCTCGTTATTAATTTAACCTAACCCTCGGCTTAATTTCATGAGAAATACTTGAACCTATAAAAAACCATTTACTTTTCTTTAAATTAATTAAAACAACCAATTTTATTATTCTTTTAAATTTCTTTCTAATTTTCTTTTAAAAAAAATCCCGGGTGTTACAATCCACCCTCCGTACAAAAATTTTGTCCTCAAAATTTGTGGCCTTGTTATTTCTCAACTTCCTCATTCCAAATTTCTCTCCTAACTTTTGGTTACCATATTGACTCTCAACTACGCTACGGTCCTATACATTTATCGGGTGCCCATAATCACTTCCCAAATAATGATCATTCCATCATCTCCAAAATCTTAAATTCCCTAACTATGCCCTCCATAGCTCACCTACTCGTAAGTCCTTGGACTCTAACTTGAGTACTCATTATTTAGATCATTAAATCTCTCTCACTTAGTTATCAACTCTAGTTTATCCTCAGGCTAAGTTAATCTAATTCCTTATCTTTCTACTCTCTACCTAAATCCTTGGTCACCAAATTTTTCTAATCTAATGTTCATCAAACCTTACATTACAATCTCAAATTTCCAAAGCTACCTCAATGTTGTGGCCTTAAGAACTTAAAACATACATCATACATCTTACCCTAAACCTCAAATCTAAATTCCCTTTCCTCTCACTATCTCGCACCTATTTATCTCGAACTATCATTCTATTATCCTTCACATAATCCTAATTCTCACTACCTAAATATGCACTTAGGTCATTCTAACCGCTACACCCCAAACTATACACCACAACACTCAACAATTCCAATAATTATTGACTTCACTACACTTTTCTACCAAGTAGAGGGAACGGAAAGGAGTCGGGATTATAGCAGAGCCAAGGTGAGAGATCGGAGAAGACTTACCATCGGCAGTGACAGCAAAGTTCGGGGCACTGAGAGGCGAAGGATTGTGAGGAGTAGCCGATGATGGAGAGAAATGGTGGGTTGCCCCGGAGTCGAGAACCCACGGAGCAGAAGCCGGCGGTGTGGGAAGGAGACCGGCGGAGAGGGCTCGTGGAGGAGCAAGGTGTTCGGAAACCAGAGGGGAATCAGGAAACGGAGTGAGGGAGGAAGAGGGAGTGTTTGGGTGGGCAGGCTGGGCCGGGTTATAAGTGGACGGGTCGGGTGGATAAAAATAGGGATAGTGGGCTGGCTTGATAGGCTAAAGGGGGTGGGGCTGAGAAGGTTGATGGGCGGGTTTGATAAAGTGGGCCAGTCTTGTAGGAATGGTTGAAATGGTGGAAGCAGGCTGAAGCGGTGTGGCTCGGCTTTTGGCAGATTTGGCATTTGGGCCAGTTGGGTTTATTGGTGGGGCGGTTGGGTAGCCAAACGGGTGGAGGCGTCGGTGAAGACCCAAAACCGGTTGAATACTGATGCAAAGGAAAAATTCCAGGGCGCAGAGCTGGAGCGCCGAATGGCCGAGGAAGCGACGCCGGTCGGAAAGGCTGCTGAGCGACGGCGAGGGCCTGAACGGAGTTAGGCATCTGAAGAGAGGTGACCAGATATTGTTTCTCAAGGCGAAATTCGTAGCTCTGTAACAGGCTATAGATTTCTTCCATGGAGGGCTCGTCGGTGCGATTTCTAATAGAGGTGACGAAAGAGTTGTAGTCGCTGCCAAGACCACCAAGAAGATAAATTACTTGATCGCTGAGGGAGACGGGGTGGCCGATAGCTGCGAGAGTGTTGCAGATGGAGGTGAGCCTTTGGGTGTACTGGGAAACGGAGAGGCCATCTTTGGTGAGAGAGTGGAGCTGGCCGCGTAACTCTGTGATCCGAGCAAGTGATGAGGATGCAAAACGGCGAGCCAGAGCTGTCCACATGTCAGCAGCAGGGGAGTAGGAGATAACGATTGGGAGAAGTTCTTCCGATAATGAGGAGAAAACCCAGCTCATCAGAAGGCGATTGAAGCGTTGCCATGAGGTAAAATCGGGGTTAATCTGCGATGAAAGGTTGTCTAGAAATTGTGGGGGTTGAGGGAGAGTTCCGTCCAGAATGGTTTCAAGTGCATTGGCAATAACTATATTGAGCAATTGTGCTTTCCAGAATAGATAGTTGGAATTGTTGAGTTTGATGTTTGAGACTTGATTTGCGGTGGGAAAAGGCGGCAGAGAGATAGACGAGGGAGAGGTTGAAGAAGGGGAGGGAATTGTTGAACTTGGAAACGTCATCTGCTGCTCTGATACCAAGTTGAGTTTCCAGATTCACCAGAGCAAGAGAAATGTTAGAGGAAGAAGAAGATGAAGGCGGCAAAAGGAAAATGAAAATTTCTCATTCAATTTTTGAAGAGTAACCGTGTACAATATATATGTACAGTAAAACAATGATGAACTTCGGAAAGAGGTAAAACTAAACTAAACTACTATTACAAATAGTGATACTCAACTAACTATTATTACAAATAGTCATACTCTAACAGGGACAAGCTACACGAAAAAGAAAAAGTTAAGATTTTTAACATTTTCTCAGATCAAAACAACGAAATCATAGCAAAAATATAAAACTACAGAGGTTCGTAAAACACTAAGTCGAACCTAGGCATAAACACAGTCTATGAACTTTAACAAAGCAAAAAATGCCGGAAAAAAAGATAAGAAATTTGAAAAAAAAAATGGTTAAAAATAACAGTTCACAGTAACATCTAAAGAAAGAATGAGAACCATGAAATGCAGCAAAGAGAAGTTTAACTGAAAATAGCAACCAACCTTGTAGGCTAGCCATATTTCCGATCTGGGAAGGAATATCGCCAGAGAGATTGTTGACATTCAGATAAAAATCAGTGAGCTCAGTCAGATTAGCAATTACTCCGGGAATCTCACCGACCAGAGAGTTGTAATGGAGGTAAAGTCCAGTTAAGTGCTTGAGCTCGCAAATGGAAGGAAACAGTTTTCCAGAGAGGCCTTTTCCCTGAAGAGAAATGTTACATACTTGGTTTTTCTCGTTACAAGCTAATCCTTCGAATGAGCCGCCGCATGGTTCGCCATTGATGAAGAAAGGTACTGGTTTTCTGGGTCTAGAGCTATTTTCACAGCGAGTAATGCTCTGAGCTCGTCGTTTGCAGAAACCCAGCAAGGATTCGGGAAGAAGAGAAGAACAAAGAGGAAAGCGAAGACAAATGCAAGAACACCCATTTTCTCTCTCTTTCTCTCTCTAGTTTTTCTCTTATATAGGTCATTGCCAAAATGGCGATTGCCCCCGAAGCCACTCTGATTATTGTTGGGTTTTGTGTTGATTGCAACAGCACAAGCAATGAATCTAGACCACCTTCCTCCACAATACTTTCTCGATTTCCATTTGAAAACCATGCAAATATTTAGGGAAATTTCCAAAAACGACCACCAACTACTTGAGTTTTCTGAATTCAACCACAAACAAAATTTTCTAACAAATCAAACCACCACGTATTGAAAATCTGCCAAATATAACCACGCCGGACGGACGGACCTGGATTGCGTCCGTCCAGACCAAATTTGGCCCCAACCCAGACGGACGGCTAAAAGAGCCGTCCGTCCCCAATTTATCGTTCAATTGTAATCTGCCACATAGTTGCCACGTAGCCCGTTCGGACTCTGTAATTCCCCGTCTGTCCGGGTTAACTTAAAAATTTTCCGGACGGATGGAATATTTTCCCGTCCGTCCGGGTCCTCGATTATAATCGTTCAAAGCCGGTATTCACAGTGGCCGGAATTCGTTTTCTCTCGACGCTCTACAAATTTCTTGTGCGATTCTCAAGCGAAAAACGCATCAGGTAATATCTTACTCCTTTTGTATTGATTTAGTTTAAATTTTTACGTTTAGAACGCAAAAATCCGAGCCCTAGGTCAAAATCGGTTTTTTAGAATTACCCGGACGGACGCGATTTCAACCCGTCCGTCCAGGTGATCATAGCCTTAGCCAGGACGAACAGACCAATATTGAGTCCGTCCGGGTTATGGCTGTGAAAGCCGAGTTTCACCGGGCTCTGATTTTTGCCACGGTTCGAGTTATTGCGGCTAATCTTCAAAACTCATCAATTTCTTCACCAATCGACCACATATACACTCAATTAGAATAATCTAACCTAAAATCGAAGCTACATTAAGCAAAACCCGAGTGCCCTAAATCGGGCATTCACTGAATTTCACCCAAATCGGGCTCACCACTGCCAGTCGACCAAAGCCGGACCAAGGGTCGGCAAACCCACGCCAGAGGTGACCCAAATTGGCCGGAGATCGGAGCTCAATCGAGCTGTCACACATAGCCCTAAACCGAACCAAAACAGAGAAAACCGAGCTCACCTGGTCGGTTCGTGCGCGGAGTCGGCCGGAAACGGCAGCCTAGGATTCGCCGACGTCTTCTGGCCGGAAAACGTCGAGGTTGAACGCCAGAGATCATCGCTCGTCGCCTCCCTCTTCTCCCCTGTCTCTCGGCGTCGGGCGAGCTCGAACAACAGAAATCGATTCTGTTGTTCGATTTGTTTTTATTGTTATTATTATTATTTTTAATAATAATAATAATAATAATAATAATACTAATAACAATACTCCTATAAATTCTTATTAACTCTTTTAATATACCGTTTTGCTCTTCCGTAAATTCCGTTAAATCTCGTTCTTAATTATAACCCTCGGCTTAATTTCACTGGAAGTGCCCGAGTCTAAATTAATTAACCAATTAGGTTAACCAAACTTATTCACTTTTATTTTTAAATTACTTAAAACAATTATTTTACTATTCTTTTATTTTCTCTCCAATTTTTCCTTTTAAAATTCCCGGGCGTTACATTCCTTCCCTCCCGTTCTTCTCTTCATTCTGGCGTGAAACTCCCTCCTGTTTTCTCTCTTCTAGTCGACGAACAACCATCGAAGTTACTTCGATCTCCTCGGCTCCTTTCTGTTTTCCCGCTGAGGTAAATGTCTGGTTGAATGCTAACGAATTTGGACAAGTTTAATGCGAGTTTTCACTGAGATTTAGGGTTATTATTTTAGAGAAAACTCACTGTTTTTGGATGAAAACACGTTGGTGTGTTTTCTAAAGTGTTGAAACGTGTTTGCTGCATTTCCTACGAGATATTAGTTAGCATTTGTAGCGTGTTTGAATTCTGTACATCCATTTACAGATCCGAGCTTTCCAGGGGCGTTCGAGCACACTGCATTGCTGCAAACAGGTAAGTTCATGCATTTACGTTGGCCCTTGAGGCCCTACAACTTGGAGGTACTAGGTATGTTATGGGTAGATAGGTTTTAGGTTATGCTTTAAGTTAAATATGTCTCCATCATATCCTGTCTTCCTGTTGTATCATTCTGCCGTCTGTGAATGTTAAGTTTAAGCATCGCACTTATTCATGCATACACGTTTTCCTGTAAAATCATGCAAATGTTTTCAGCACTGGTTTTGAAGTAAGTAAGATAAAATCTGTAATGTAATGTACGGTTAAGTGTGGATGAGGACTGGCATCCTGTCAAGTACTCCTGTTATGTCCTGAAGCGGCATGTACACCCTGTTGCGCCAGCTCCTCCTCCCACTTATACCTCCCTGTCCAGTGAAATGTAATGTAATGTAATGTTCCTGTATTTGAAACGTTCATGCATAGCATATGCATCACTGCATTTATTTCTGATATGTTCTTACTGAGCTCTAGGCTCATAGGTGAACTCCCTGTTGTAGGTACGGATACTCCAGATGAGGACCTTGTGCCTCATAATGACGAGCTGATGTAGTTGGGGAATTGAGCTCATTGGGGGTGGTTGCTGCAGCCAGACAAATTCTGCCCCGAGGTTTAAGTATTTAAAGTAAAGTCTATGTCTGTAAAACCTTTTCTGGAATTCTGGCGTTCTGTTTACAACTCTGTATAGTCCTGTGTTTTGTTTAAAACTCTGTAGGAAATTCTGCTGGATATGTAATGTATAGTTTCTTGTGTTTGAGTTTTAAATCTCTGTTTGACCATTGATAGTTGTCTCCTGAAATATTCTGTTGTTGATGTATTCAAAACCTCTGTATTTGACAGATTGTATCCATATATTTTAAATGTTTTGAAAACATTCTGGAACTGCTTGAGTTCTCCCTTTTCAGGTCATGCATGGATAGTCTCGAAAATTAGAGCTATCCATGCAGTTTGTCTGATTGAACTCCTGTCATTTGTAGAGTATGATTCAAAAACTTTGTTTTGAAATTGGGTTTGAAGGTCTGAAGCCCTCATGCCTCCTATTACGATGTTCCCTGCCTGTAAGTCTTTATGTTAAAATTTGCCAAGTTTTATCTCAAAAACTGCATCTTCCGATCACGTTCACTGCTGTTTTAAGTGTTCATCTACCGGTTGACGTCATCCATCTTCCGGTTGACGTCATCTGTTTTGTCGTATTCGACATCCACTGGTGGAATGTGCAATTCTGCTTGTTTTAAAATTCATCTACCGGTTGACGTCATCCATCTTCCGGCTGACGTCATCACCTTCTGCCGGTCTCGTTTATTGTCTTCATCTACCGGTTGACGTCACCCATCTACCGGTTGACGTCATCATCTTCTGCCGATTATGTTTACTGCTTGCATCTTCCGGTTGACGTCATCTTCTCTTCCGGCTGATGTCAGCGATTTTGTCGTATCTGAATCAACCGCTGCCCGTCTGTTTCACTGTCTTTAGAAAATTTCATTCACCACTGCCCGTAATGTTTAGTCTTCCGCCCAGTTATTTCACAGTTGCTTCCTGCGTCTTCCGGCTGATGTCATCTTCTCTCCCGATGACGTCATCCATTGTTTTACGTCTTTCGCCCAACAGCTTCCTGCTTTCATGCTTATGATTTCTGGTTTACTTCCTGTTCATTCTGTTTAATTATTTTCTTCGCCATTTCTTCTCTTCTATTATTCATTTCCGAATTGTGCATAGTTCTGTTACTCACCGTAGTCCTTCCTTCTCTGTAAAATTTTATGTTCAGGGTTTTGCATTAAGTTTTATTTAATCCACCGAAGTTCTTTTATACTAGGTCTTCCGCCGATGTTTTTCTGTTTCCTGTTTCCATTTGTAACTGTTATCCAGAATCTCTTTTAGTGCTTTTCCGTGTGATTTCAAATCCAGAACTCTTTCTCTTCCTCTGTTTAAAGTTCTGTAGGTGTCCGGTCTGATCTCATATAAGTTTAAAAGAAGAAAAAAAAATATGTCTTGTTTCTGTAAAATGTCCGGTGTGATGACTCCGATCCCGGACCCCGATCGGGTACGGTTTTGGGGCGTCACAAATATACTTTGCGAAGCTGATATTTTAAAGAAATATCAACAAATTATGTTTAATTATAGTTTAAATATGACCAAGAACAAATAATTGAGTATTTGGAGTCAATTAACAATGCTTAATTTTCAATAATCAAGCCATTTGATATAAAGAGCTTAGACTAAGAATGATTATGGAGACGTATAAGTAGAGATTCTTGAAGCTCCAAATGTAACAATGGTGGATAGTGCAGGCTAAGATAAATGAATTTCCAGTCTCAATCAACACAACTAAGTAAATGAAACTCTTTCAACATAGTTATATTAAATTTCACGAACTTGGACAGCTAATAATTTTAAAAAAAAAAAAACTACTTTTTGGGGAAAAAATTCGTTACGAGTCGACTCGGAGTATTTGAGATTGAAAGACGGTGGAGCTACCATGTTTTAGAAGTCATATTTTCGAGTCCTGCAAGATGGTGGAAAATTTTCATTTTAACAGAAATAAAAAACTATATGGATATTCAATTACTAAAGTCAAGATAATGCATTAACCCAACACTTGCACATAACAGCAACAAGTCATGACACAAGAACAAAGACATTTTTCTGTAAGGAAAAAATCAGGGAGGCTTCAACTTTCATTTGAATTTTATATCTGCGTATTTTATCTGAGTTCAAAATAATATTAACTTCTCCAAATAATCCTATTTTTTCATTTTAAAAATCTCCTTCAACTCCCTGTCGTTTCTATCGTGTGAAAATCATGTGCACAAATATGTTTTAAAAATTAAAAAAAAAAAAAAAAAAGAAACTGAAAAAGAACACATTTTTGGTGTGTTAGATACACGTTGAAGTCTTTTGGAATAGATTTAGCCTGATGCGAGTTCTATGCAGACCTGCAACTAAAATGAAGAATTGTGTCCCATAATCCTACCACAAGCATGACTCAAACTTAGTCCTGAAGCACAACTGTTGACAAGTGTATACTAAATTATGAACGTTGGTTTACAAAGTGGGGAAGAATATATACTGGATCCAAATAATCATGTACAATGTCAAGGCGGAAATTAGACAGAAGAATTATCTAAATGTATCTATATATTAGACAGAAGATCCATCTATGTATGTATCTATACATTAGATAGAAGATCTTGTCGGTGTCGCATCCAATCTATGGTCGACTCGATATATTTATCACTAGAAAGTGTTGTTCGAGAATAATGACTGAATGATATGAGAAATATCTTGTAGGAAATGCATCGGAGATGATTGAGTTTTGTGATTTTGAAAAAAATTATTTTTTAATTTTATATTTTAATCTCATATTTTTATGCGATTACAATCATCACTATTTCATTGATAAAAATATCATATAAATACATAAAAATAAATAGATTGTATTGAATAATTTTGTCACGTCAAGTTATTAAATTACACTGCTTAAAATAGAAATAATATTACACAGATTCAGAATGGATTTAAAATTGAGAAATTACCGCTTTGGACCTCAAAATAACCAGTTTTTTCGATTCTAACCTTAAAGTATAATATTTGACGATCCAAACCTTGAAGTATTAATAACTTAACAAAACAAACTTTGGCGTACGGTCCTATCACTGTCCGTTTCCGAAGTTTGCTGTAGAACGGATAGACTCTTGAAAACAGAGTCCGTCCGGTCCATAGAATGAACGGACTCTTGCAAAAGACAGTCTGTCCGTTCTAGAATTTAGCCTAAAACAGACAGACCCTTAAAAGTACAGTCCGTCCTTTCAAGAGAACGGAAGGACGCTCTTAAGTAGAGTCCGTCCGTTCTTTAAATTAGGGCTAGAGAGGACGGTCATGACCGTCCAAGGGTGCGTCTGTTCTCTTAATTATATCAGTCCAAAGAGCTTTTCGAACCTATTCGCAAGATAAAAACTCTCGGGATCGATTTTCTCTCTAACGTTCGGCAATGTTTTTGCATAAATTCGACCGAAACTTACTCCAGGGTATGAATTTATCATTTTTAAATTATTTAGTTCAATTTTTAGGTAAAAAAATTTGAGATATCCCAATTTTTCACCGAGAGGACGGTCACCACCGTCTGACAGTGCGTCCGATCTCTCGATTTGCACAGAGAGGACAGTCATCACCATCGCAGAGTGCGTCCGATCTTTCATTGTTCATAGAGAGGACGGTCATCACCCTTCGAGAGTGCGTCCGATCTCTCGTTTTTTACAGAGAGGACGGTCAGCACCGTCCGAGAGTGCGTCCTATCACCAAATTTGCTAATATCAAATTTTATTTTTGAATTTTGCAGATTATTCAAATCGCCATATATTAAAATAGCTGAGAGATTAGTTGTTAAGTGAAAGGGTGGACCTCCGGAACGTCAGACAACTTCAACGTCTTCATAGGCCGGACCATCAAATCGGCCAGCGAGGCCGCCACCGTCGAACCAGCCAGAGCTTTATTGTAACACCCGGCATTTTTCGTGTAATTATTTCCCCGAATAATTAAACGGGATTACTCCGATATTAATGCAATGACTGTTTTAATAAAATTGTCGATGTGATTAATAGAACGAAGGGGATTCGTGAGACCGAATCGACTGACTAAATAATGTTTTAGTTAAAAACCAATGGAAGGGCAAATTGGAGAGAAATTAAGGTTGGTGGGAGATAGCCAGTGGATAACTGACACTTGGCAACTTGTTGAGGAAGCTAAGTTCTTCCTCCTACGTAAAATCTTCATTTGACTTCTCTGCTTCCTCTCTTTCTTCTCTCTATTCTTTCTTCCAGGCGACTGAAACAAGTTCCACACTTTGTTTCTCCTGCATTCTTCTATTTTTTTCAGTGAAGGTAATATCCATCGGTAGTTAACAAGTTTAACTACACTATTTACTGATTTTTGAGAGGCTTAGGGTTAATGACCGTATAATCACGTTTTAGGTTCACAAACTACTGAAACCGAGACGATCAAGAACATCAACTCTACAGCAAACAGGTAAGTTCATATCCGTAGATTGGCCCTCGGAGGTACTAGGTTTTACATTCTGTTGGCTGGTTTCGGGTAGAAGGGTTAGAGTTAAGTTCTGTGGTTTCTGCTCAGGTTCCTGTTGTTTTATCTTCTTGTTCTCTGCTGTATTAACTGTAAGCACTGTAAATGTCCATGCATACACGATTTTCTGAAAGTTCATGCAAAATTGTTTTCTGTACACGGTTTTGAAGTTAAGCAAGATAAAATCTGACTGAAATGTACCGGTTAAGTGTGGGACGGGGACTGGCCCCCATATCTGTTTCTGTTCTGTTCTGTATCTCTGTCGTGCCTGTCGTGCACTTGCCAGTTCCCCTACAAGCCCCACTTATACCCCTCTGCCACTGAAATGTAATGAAATGCTCTGTCACTGTATTCTGAAAAACCGCATGCATAACATTCTGCATCACTGCATTTATAATATGTTCTTACTGAGTTTTAGACTCATAGGTGAACTCCCTGATGTAGGTACTGAACCCGAAAATGAGGACTTTGTGCCTCAGTCTGATGAATAGGTGGCTGGTGGATCGAGCTCATGGGGGTGTGGTTGCTGCAGCCAGACAAATTCTGTCCCAAGGTTTAAGTATTTAAAGTCAAGCCTATGTCTGTAAACCCTACTGGGACTCTGGTGTTTAGATTTAAAACAACTCTGCTAGGATTCTGTGTTTTTGTTTTAAAAACTCTGTAGGAACTTCTGTGTTTGATATTCTGCAAATATATGTTAGGTTCTGTACTGATCCTCAGATTTTATAACAATGCACAGATTTTGATGTCTAAATTTCAAAACTACTGTATTTGACAGTTTATTCATGTTCTGAATGTTCTGGAAATTTGTTGGGAATATTCTCTGTTAGTTGTGCATGGATGACTTCTGGTTTTAGGACTATCCATGCAGTCTGTTTCTTTGAATCTGTCAATTGTAAAGTATGTCCTACAACCTTGTTTAGAATCGGGTATTGAAGGTCTACAACTTTCATGCCTTCTGTTTGTGCTGTATTTGACAGTTGGATTAAGTTCTGAAGTATTCTAAAATGGTTTGGAGTATTTTCTGTATCCTTAAGTTTCTGTTATACCTTCTGTTGTGCTCGAGGACCATGTTTTGATGTGGTTTGAGAATCTGAGTCTTTTGGGTCTTCTGTTTTATGCTCTCTGTCTATTTGTTTTCCTGTCAAAAGTTGTAAATTCTGCCTTTGAAACTATATCTACCGATTGATACTGTTCATATTTTGTCTTATTCATATCCACCGCCAAACAGTGTTTCTGCCTTAGGCTTTCTTCTGCCGATTACGATTAATGTCTGTATCTTCATGTTGACGTCATCCATCTTCCGGCTGACGTCATCACCCCATCTGATTCCATCTGCTGCTTGCATCTTCCGTCCGACGTCATCTCCTCTTCCGATCACGTCACCATAGGTTTTTCTTCTGCCAATTACGTAAATGCCTGTATCTTCCAGTTGACGTCATCCATCATCCGGCTGACGTCATCACCTCATCCGATCTCATCTGCTGCCTGCATCTTCCGTCTGACGTCATCTCCGATGACGTCACCCATAGTTTACATTCTCCGAATTCCGTCTACTGCCTGTATCTTCCGCCTGACGTCACCCATCTTTCGGCTGACGTCACCACCTCTTCCGCCCAGTTTTACTCAGTCTCTTCCGCTGAACACTGTTCTTCTTTTGTCTTATTATATCCACCGATTTCACTGTTTCATTTCTCCTTGCTTCTAATCTTCCTGCTCTTCCTGCTCTCCTTCTGCCATTCATTCTGTAGTCTAGTTTTTTTTCTGTTTCTTTTTCTCTGTTTTGATTCCAAATTCCGAAAATGTTTTCCTTCTCTGTTAAGCTTTAAGGTTTTACTCTTAAAAGTTCAGTCTGTTTTCTGTTTGTTTCCTAATGTTCTGTTCACTTATGTTAAAAAAAAATGTGTATCCTGCTTTCTGTTAAATGTCCCGGAGTGATGGCTCTTGGACCCCGATCGGGTCAGGGGTCGTCACATTTATTCTACTAAATATCACAGCGTGGCTTGTGAAGAGCAGTTGGGGCTGACCCCAAGAACAAATTTGTGCGAGCTCCAACCTTGAACGAACGATATTGTATTAGACGTATCAGAAGACGTTACAAATGATATCAAAGTCACTGCCCATCCAGAAATGTGGCCGACAAGGACGTCAGTCCCTAAAGGGGGAGATTGTGACAATTCGCCATGTAAAGACAATCAGGGTCCGGTAGGGTCTAACTCATACTAGTAGGTGTGCACAATCTCACATTGTTTGGGGGAGTGAGAAATACATGGTTTATAAGTAGAGTTCTTCTCATTACCTAGTACAACGCGTTTTGAGGCTCACTTTAAAAATAAATTTGTGCGGTTTCTGATAAAAAACAGACAATATTGTAATAAGAATATCAGAGACGTTACACTCTTGGTCGTGACAAGAGGTCAATTTGATTCACTAAAAAGGTTTAATTTAGAGGCTCAATCTCTTTGGGAATCCAAAGCAATCACTAATTTTACCATATTTTTATTGCTATGGTACCCAATGTTGGAATTTAAGTTCCCTCCCACGGAGGAATTAATGGTGTTCATAACACCCATATATGTGCAACTTAAATATTATGAAAAACAATTTTTCATAATAATAATAGGATCGTCATTTATGATATATGAATAATTATATGTAATAAAAACAAATAAGTTAGATTTAAAGAAATTACCTTTGAAGAACAATTTCTTAATATTGAAGAGCCTTCGATCTTCTTTATCAATCCTCCTCACCTCGAATAAGGACGTGTGGGTGTGATGAACATAAAAAGATCACACTCAATTTTGTGATAGATCGTTTTCTCAACACATGAGACGATCTATATGGATATAGAGAACAATTCTCCAAACCACTGTGGAAATGCTCTTAAAATATATTAGTTCTCAAAATGAATTCTCTTACACTCATTTGCAAATGAGGTCTTAACCTCTATTTATAGTGTAAGAATTTTGTAACAATTATCATAACATTTAATAGAAACAAACGTTACAAAATTTAATTTACAGTTAAGTTAGAATTGATTTCTTAATAACATTTATAACAAAAGATGTTATGGAAATCAAAACAACTTCTCATCATGGCCTTACACTTGGCACCATGATTTAGCAAAATTCATTTTAAAAAACTATTTTAAAAAACAACTTTATGTTTGTTAATTAATTGAACAATTCAATTATTTCATTTAATGAAATATAACAAACATATTAATTATGACAACTTTTGTTATGTATCTTATAAGTTGATTATTCAACAATTTCATCTAATGAAATACAATAAACTTATTATTGAGTGTATTAAATAATTAATTCATAGTTAATTATTTAATCTTCTTTGTTCATTTTTCTATTATTCGAATAATGATAGAAGGTGACAAAGGGACCGATGGACCTATAATTTTAAGCTTCAATAATTTTTTCGTTAATTAATATAAACTCTTTATATCAATTAACGTAATTATTAACTCTAAAGTAAGTCCACTAAATACTTAGAGTTACACTCTTAAAACTATAGATTATATTTACTCAAAGTAATGTCCATTGATATAGTCATTACATATGTACTAACCCTCCATTTAGATTCGTAATAGAGCTAAGTTTATGATCCGTTAGCCTCTTATATTACATCTTTATCCTTAACTACCATTAGTCCTTGATTGAATAATTAATTCATAACGATTTATGAATTTGCGCGCTAATTATTCGATCTTTTAACTAACAAAAAAGGGAATCCAATAAAATAGATTTCATTGCATCGATATTAACATTCCCAGCTATTCATTTTAATTTATTCTCAATATACGAGGTGTGTGAATTGTAACTCATACAAAACTTTACCAAGTAAATTAAAGAATAAATTAAAATAAAATAGGAGTTTGTTAAATACAATGAATTAAGATTACACACATATGACTATCATTATGATAAAGTTATTTGTTCTAAGTTTAACGGAAATTATAAGAACAATATAATTTTATCTGGTCTAGTCCTATATAATCATATTATATAAAACTTATTTTGTGACAGCCCAAAACCGAACCCGATTGGGGTCCGGGATCGGAGCCATCACTCCGGGACAATTAACAGAAAACGGTGACTATTTTTTTTTTGAAACTTTATTCTTTTAAAGCCTTAACAGAGAGTATAAACCTTCTCTGGAAGTGAAACTGGAAAACACATTTAAGCTGGATGTAGATAAACAAAGAGAACAGTTGATGTGAATAAGACGAAACTGGTGGATGTATATAAGACGAAAGTGAACAGTACCGGTAGATGTGTATAAGACGAAATCGGTAGATGTATATAAAACGAAATCGGTAGATGCATATAAGACAAAAGTGAATAGTACCGGTAGATGGATATAAGACGGAATCAGTAGATGTATATAAAAGAAATCGGTAGATGCATATAAGACAAAAGAGAACAGTACCGGTAGATGGATATAAGACGGAATCGGTAGATGTATATAAAACGAAATCGGTAGATGCATATAAGACAAAAGTGAACAGTAACCGGTAGATGTATTTTAAACAAAGGGAACGGTGGATGTAGAGTTTAAAGACAAAATTGACAACCTTTGTCATGAAGACATACGAACAGAGAGAATAAAAACAGAAGACATGAAAGTCTCAAACTCATAAACCAGCTCAAAACCTGATTTTTCGAACACAACAGAAAACATGACAGAAACTTAAGAAAGATCACACTACATGGATAGCTCTAAAACCAGAAACTATCTATGCACAGACTAGCAGAAAATATTCCAAACAATTCCAGAATACCTCAGAACATAATTTAACTGTCAAATACAGTGCAAACAGAAGGCATGAAAGGTATAAACCTTCAATACCCGATTCTAAACAAGGTTATGGAACATACTTTGCAATTGACAGAATTCAAAGAAACAGACTGCATGGATAGTTCCAAAACTAGAAGTCATCCATGCACAAACTAATAAAAGATTTCCAGCAGATTCCAGAATGATTTCAATACATTTCAAAACATAAATACAACTGTCAAATACAGAGGTTTTAGACATCAAGACGGATTCATTACATTACAGTTTCTACAGAGTTTTTCTAAAACCAAAACATCAGAATCTAATTAAAATTCACAGACAGTATTTTCTCTTTCAAAAACTTAGACCTCAGAGCAGTTATGTGTCTGGCTGCAGCAACCACCCCACGAGCTCGATCCACCCTCTACATTAGATCATCATTTTGAGGAACAAGGTCCTCGGGTTCGGGTTCAGTACCTACATCAGAGAGTTCACCTATGAGTCTAAAACTCAGTAAGGACAAAATTAGAATGCAGTGATGCAAAATGCTATGCATGCAGTTTTCAGAAATATGGTGACAGAACAGAACTTTACATTTCAGTGGGTGAGGGGTATAAGTGGGGCTTATAGGGGAACTGGCAAACAGATGGTGCACTATCAGGCACAGCAGATTTTCAGACTCCCAGGGAGGGATAAAACCAGAGGGTCCTTGCTAGGGACAATTTATTTTCAGATTCCCAGGGAGGGATAAAACCAGAGGGGCCAGTCCCCGTCCCGCACTTAACCAGTACATTACAGACAGTCAGATTTTATCTTGTTTAATTTCAAACAGGGTACAGAAAACAGTTTTGCATGTCTTTCAGAGAAAACGTGTATGCATGAATGGTGACTGAACTTAAACTGGCAGATAATAGGAGTAACAGAACATACTATGAAGAAGAACACAGACAACTCAGAAACATAAACTATAACGTTTCTACCCGAGACAACCCGACAGAACTGAAACACCTAGTACCTCCATGATGTAGGGCCTTAAGGGCCAACCTACGGTTATGAACTTACCTGTTTGCTGCAGTGTAGAATGCTCGAATGTCTCGGAAGTGCACAGATCTGTAACAAGCACGTAGAGAAATAAACAATGCTGCAAATGCTAACAAATAAGTTAGAAGAATTTGTTCCAAACTCATTCAAACTCTTAGAAAACAAACTGGTGTGTTTTCATCCAAAAACAGCGAGTTTTCAACAAACACAAAAACCCTAAACTTCGGTAAAAACTTGCATTTAACTTGTCCAAACTTGTTAGCATTAAAAGATGCTCACCCTAGCGAAGAAACAGAAAGGAACTGAGGAGGTCGAAGTAACTTCGATGGTTGATTTGTCGACTGGAAGAGAGAAGGTAGAGAGGAATACAGAGAAGGAGAAATGTATATGAATGTTTACGTAGAAGGAAGGAGAATAGGTAGGTTTCTCAGCAAGTTATTGCCACCTGGCAATCATCCATTGGTTATCTCCCACCAACCTTAATTTCTTCCCAATTTATCCTTCCATCCATTACCAACTAGCTTGTTTGTTTAGTTACACTTTTGTTTGGTTTTCATCTCACTATCCAATTTAATATGAACTCATTGGTTTTGGTTTCCAACAAAACATACATTGTATTAACATTGAATTAATCCCGCATAATAATTCGGGAAATAATTACATGGTAAAAATGCCGGGTGTTACATATTTACCTTATGTCATCACATATATAGTCGGGATATAACTATACATTCTTAATGAGATAAACTAAGTTTATGACTATGATTTATTTGAAGATTCCATACTTCAAATATAAGTCATGGACTTGTTTTGGTTATTACTCTTTATATTATATTCCTCATATATACAATATATATGTCAATATAAAGTTTGCACAAATAACCAATAAATTTTCTCTGAATTTTATAAAGTATGATCTTTAAATGCAAGCATAATATTAATCAATTTAAATAATATAACTGTTCTATTACATTTGTTTGTATGGGCACATAATTCCCAACAACCAATGGTTTCGATGATTTTGCATTCCCTAGGATATTGGTAGAAGGATTCGGAACAAAAATAGTCATAGAGTTTCGTGTTTTATGATAATATATTGCTCTTAGCTATCCATACAATGAGAAAGAAGTTAATAGGGAGGACACAAGTTAATCTATACAGCGCCTTGCTACACTGTTGACTTTAAAATTACAAATTACTTAGTATGATAGTTATGTAACATTCCTTGTTAAAAAAGAGCTGAAGATGGCACAAGGCATATCACAATCTTAGTTCTCATTTTCATAAAAACTTAAAAAAAAAAAAAAAAATTGCATATGCCTTCAGCTCCCCATTTACAGAAGTTTGAAGACATTTTAATTGATTTTCAAGATCTACAGTACTTTTATTGTTAACGTAGAGTTTTTAGTGTTACCAATATAATATTGTCTACTTCAAACCGGAGCCTACATAAGTTTATTTTTTAGATTAACTCAAAACGAATTGTATTAAGTATGAAAGAAAATCTACTTATAAACTACTAAATTTTCACTCTCTTACCCGCGATCACTTCCAATTCGGAAACTTTGATATTCCTTTTATGAATAAACAGCAATGTTTGGAAGATAAAACAGATAATATTTTTTTAATGGGTTTTTTTTAAAAAAAAACTTAAGGTTTTGGTTTTTTTAAAAAAAACCTTAAGTTTTAATGTTCAACGAAAAAAACCTCCAGGTTTCGAAAATAGGCAAAAAAAACCTTCTAGTCCGGACTGGGCATCGGCCTGTACGGAGAGGCCGGCCGGTCCAATTGGACCGGCCGGCCTCCCTTTTTTTTTTTACTAAATAAAATGTTAATTTAAAATAAATATCAAACGATATTCAATTTACTTGAAATTTTTACCACATATTTACCACATTATGGGAAAATCATGTGAAAAGTTTCGTGATTTTCTAACACTTGTACGATTTATTATAATTTTAGTTAATTCTTTTATAAAACCGTTATAATAAAACGTACAAGTGTTACAAAATTACGAAAATTCTCAGATTATCTTCCCATGATGTGGCGAACATGTGGTAAAAATTTCAAGTAAATTGAATATCGTTTGATATTTGTTTAAAATTAATTCAAGTAAATTGAATATCGTTTATTATTTTTTTAAAATTAATTTATAAATTTTAAACAAATATCAAACGATATTCAATTTACTTGAAATTTTTACCACATATTCGCCACATCATGGGAAGATAATCTGAGAATTTTCGTAATTTTGTAACACTTGTACGTTTTATTATAACGGTTTTATAAAAGAATTAACTAAAATTATAATAAATCGTACAAGTGTTAGAAAATCACGAAACTTTTCACATGATCTTCCCATAATGTGGTAAACATGTGGTAAACATTTCAAGTAAATTGAATATCGTTTGATATTTATTTTAAATTAACATTTTATTTAGTAAAAAAAAAAAAGGGAGGCCGGCCGGCCTCTCCGTACAGGCCGATGCCCGGTCAGGACTAGAAGGTTTTTTTCGCCTATTTTCGAAACCGGGAGGTTTTTTTCGTTGAACAGTAAAACTTAAGGTTCTTTTTAAAAAAAACCAAAACCTTAAGGTTTTTTTTAAAAAAAACCCTTTTTTAATTAAATCAAACAACTTATGCTTGTCCACTGAAAGATTGAATGAAACGGAAGGGAAAAAATTCGGACCTTTGGGCTGATAATCCGCGTTAAAGGATCTCCAAGAGTAGAAAGCATCGCACTGATTTTTGTATATGCTGCATCAGCTGAACGAAGTGGAAACATTTCCACCATTGTCTGCTGCAATTTCAAATCCCAATCTGCAGATAATGACAACAGAAGGAATTCAGAAACCTCAATCGTTTACGGCACCCTTGGGACAGAGAGAAAGTGGAGTACTTTACCTTGGCCGATCTCTGGAATTGCTACCATGAATGGAGCGCTTACGGCACTGGAGTTCCAATTGTCATGAACAATGGCGACACCTTTGTTCAATACTACGTTCCCTATCTCTCTGCAATCCAAATCTTCACAAGTACTCCATCAGTAGACAGCTTCAGGTAATTAGTTCAAAATGACTCAATTACACTTTCCAATCCTTCGGGTGTGGATGAACGCAGTGATTTATTTAGTAGTTCATGGGCTGGACCGAGTTTTTGATATGTCCTAGTTGATGAGATTCCTCTGAATTATGTTTAAGCATCTGGGCATTTTAATATGAAGTTTATAAATCAGGGAAGAGATCGAAGCCGGTGAATGCGTGACACGGGATTCATTTTGCGATTCGTGCAGCTATGAAAGTGATAGTGATAAACAATGGAGATGGGATGGAAGCTCATCAGAGGATGGAGGGCTTGAGCAAGAGAACCTCTTCCACTTGAATGACAGATTGGGATACCTTTATTTTCAGTACTTTTAAAAATCAACTCCGTGTGGAAGAGTTCCTCTAATGGATAAAGCAATCTTAGTTTAAATTCCATTCTCTCTCCAACCTTAAAGTCTTTCAATCATTTATATTTCTTCTTCCACTACCAGATCACTTGCTGAAATGAATAATTTTAGATTTCTTTCTCGACGGACATCTTTCAAGATTAACAGAAACTTTTGATCGTCCATTATGAGACTTTTTGGATCCTCCTTTTAACTTTCTCTACCGTCCACATATCAGAATATGTCAAATCATAAACCGTATTGGATTTGGATTTGGTTCGGCTTATTTAGTTGTTCTAATGCTTTCAGATTAGTGGTTTAGCTCGAAGATATCCGGGCTTGATGTCATTGAGAAGTGTGGATCTTTCGCCTGCAAGTTGGATGGCAGTTTCTTGGTTAGCTTTTTTCTCCTTGTCTTTTTATCCCTTTTCTTTGCTGAGCTAATTTGTTGTTAGTAACATGTTTTTCTGATGTTGTTTTGTGTTTAAGGTATCCAATTTATCACATCCCCATGGGAAGAACAATCAAAGATCTCTCAACATGCTTCCTCTCGTACCACACGCTCTCGTCCTCTGTCCTTGGTATGCTTTCTAATTTTTAGGACGCAAAAATATTCAATCGGTTAATAAAAATATGCGATATGGATGTAATTATCTCTGCAGACATGGGCGTCAAGGTCAACCCACAGGGGGGAGTAGAGAGGAGCCAAAAGAAAGGAGAAAGCATTTCACTCCGGCCATTCGGGCTGGCAACCTACAAGATGCAGGGAACAGTGTGGATATCTTATACTTCCAATATAAGTCATGGACTAATGTGGATATCCAACAGTTTTTACCATTCGACTAATTCGAAACATTTAAATGTTTTTGCCCATTATATAAAAAATGGATTCTTAGTTTGTGTCATTATTTGCAGGTGATGGAGAGGATAGGAAAGCAGAGAATCTGGATGGGGAGGCCGACAAGAATGATAACTTAGCAGGGAAGAACAAAAATGTAAAGAAGAAGAAAAAGAAGGAGAAATCTTCAAAGGAGCAAAAAGACTCGGTGAATTATGCGAATAACTCAGACAGTTGCAACGGGACTGATGATGCCGATGGGACTGGAAAAACAGAGAGTTTGCCTCCTATTAATGTCAAAGAGAAGCTAAAGAATGTAGTCTCCATCAAAAAGAAAAAATCGACGAAGGAAATGGGTGCTGCCGCTCGAGTAGCCGCTAACGAAGCAGCTGCAAGGACTGCAAAACTTGCTGCTGCAAAGAAAAAGCAGAAGAATCACTACAATCAACAACCTTTACGGTAGGTGATTCAAACTCGGCCTTGTTTTCTGTCTTTCTGCTCTTATTTTAAGATGCAATTGCTTGTTCATTTGTTGAATGAGCAATAACAAGTTTGAAAACTTAGTTTTACATATCTATGGATTCCTGATTAATTTACTACCAGATGAACGAGTCACGTCGCCTGCACCGGCTCAAGGCCACCGGATCACCTTGGGCCGGAGAATCTTGTAACTTAGGTTGATGATAATGAATGTTAATGCAATGTACTATTTGAACAAGTTTTGTTCACCTGGCATCGCCACGTTCTCTAAAAATATACAGTTGACAGACTTCTCAGTCTTTAAAAATATTGGTTTTTTTTTTGGAACATCATGCGAAGAACAACAAGAGTATAAAGATTTGGATCATGAAAGGTATGGGCATCAACTGTTTCACAACCAGATGAAATTTCAAGAGTCCATCTATTTAGCTACAGCTTCTTTGCATGTCCAAGTAATTTTGCTGCTACAAATGCTGCAATGGAGGCCACCAGTGTGGTCTCCTCAGAGCTAGACTTGAGTTTTATGCCTCCTTTTTTCTTTCATGGCTCCTCCATGGGTTCAAGAGCTTCATATTCCCCCTCTACACATTCCCATAATAATTGACGGTATGGCTCCTGTGAATCCTTCCGGACCCACTCCGGCTGTCTCCGACAAAACCCTTTACCTCTCCAACCTCGACGACATGGTGGGTTCCCGTGTTTTCACTCCGACTATATACTTTTACGATTTGGGCAGCTGCAGATCTGATCAGAGACCTGTTGTGGAAATACTACGTGAAGCTCTAGCCAGAGTTTTGGTTCGTTATTACCCTTTATCGGGGAGGCTGAGAGAGACCAAAAATGGGAAACTTGAGGTGTTTTTCGGGTCGAAACAAGGAGCTCTCATGGTGGAAGCTCACTCAGATATTGCTTTGGCCGATTTGGGAAATTTGACCATCCCTAATCCTTCATGGGAGCCATTAATCTTCAAGTTTCCTGATGAAGAGCCCTACAAAGTTCTTGATATGCCTTTTGCTCATTGCCCAGGTGACCCTTTTCAGCTGTGGTGGGTTTAGCCTCGGATTGAGACTCTGCCATTGTATATGTGATGGAATGGGTGCTATGCAGTTCTTGAATGCATGGGCTGCTACTGCAAAATCAGGAAAACTGATCTCAAATCCAAATCCTTGTTGGGAGAGGGAAATTTTCAAACCTCGAGATCCTCCATTGTTTAAGTTTCCCCATTTTGAGTTCATGCGAATTGAAGAAGGTTCGAGTTTGACGGCCACTCTCTGTGAGTCAAAAACTGTTCAGAAATGCTACCGTATTAGCAGCGAGTTTCAAGCCTTACTGAAAACCCTAGCTCAGCGAGATAATCCCGAGAATTCAAGAGAATAATGATGATGAAGAAACAACTAATAAACATGAAAGAGAATGCTCAACTTACCATGACATTAAAATAAGGGTAGGCAAACTAAGAACAGCTCATCTTTTGAATTCACACGGTCAGCCATTTTCACTTTTTCAACAAAACCAAAATCTTCAAAAAATGATGGCTTCGTTAGGTAATCCAACTTAATGCGAGCTCCCTCAAATACTGAATGTTTAGCGAATTTAACTTCATTGGCCTCTGGAAAAAACTGAAAATCTTTGTGTGAAGGATAAAACAAATATTAAATTCAAGCCAAATTCGCAAAGCAACATAACATCAAAATTTATTTAAACTTTGAAAAGTGTTGGAAACACACTGCTATGACACTAAAGATATTGTTGGGGGAAGACGAATTGCGATTAGGTAAAATGATACATGGTTAGAACAATACCACTCTAGTTAGTGCAGCTTTCTCTGGACGTATAAGCTGATCACAAAATTCACGAATTAATGACATGCTTTCAGTCAATTCTATTCCACCTTCACCATCACCTGAAATAGAAGGATAAATGGACTACTAGTGATTAAAAAAAAAAAAAAAAAAAAAAACTGAAGGAGAAAAACCATTGTGCTGGCATATAGAACCTGCCAACCTGGTACAGATTCTAGTCCAGCAGTCGGAAACTCAATCTCCTGCAGCAAACACTGTTCAATCAGAAAATTCCTTATGCGATTCTTTACTGCCTAGTAACTAAATTGAAACTACCCAAACGAACCATCAATTGTTTGTTGTCCTTTAAAGCCAATTCCGTTGCCTTTGTGGCCTGTTGATTGTGTCATCACCAAATATTGAAATTTAGTGAAAAAAACAAGGGCTGAAAATGTAGTAGGGTAAACAGATGCGGAGAATTAGATTAAATAATACTACCATGCATTAAAAGAGAAGAAGACAGATTTATTGGATAGTCAAAGAAATCGAGATTATTTTCAAATCTACTTCCACTCATTTTGTAACTTTAACTGTTGTTTGCCATTACAAAGTAAATAAAAATAAAAACAACTCTTGTTCAGGCTAAGTTCATTCGAATTTTCCTTGATTTTTATTTGATTTTTCAGAGAAAAAAATCTGAGATTAGGTTATTGACTTAGTTGATTTGAAAAAATTTTGAATTTTGAAATTAAACATTTGAATTAAACCTTAAACTATTATAGGGACAAAATTGTTCACTTGTTTTATTCGAACTAGAACGCTACTGTGAGGTATGGGACGTTGAAGACGTACGTAATTGGTACAGAGATGGTCATCACTCCAGACGCGATTAATGAAATGATTGGGTTTTCTACAGGAGAGATGGACGTAGACAGATACTACCACGTCCATCAAGACTGAATTTTTCAGATCGGTAGAAGGATTAGAGTTCCTCATAATAATGCACCGCAATTCTAACATCGTCGGGTTCGTGAAGCCAAGATCAAAAGACTTGAACCTCAAAGCTCGGGTTATTCACAATATGATAACCCATACTATTTTGCCTCCTGATGGACATAGAGATCTGGTGAACTGTATTGATCTGTATGTGATGGAGAAACTAAAATGTTGGCCTTCCCTATGGTATGGAGTGTATAACCATGGTCCTCTAGAAATTTCATTTATTGCTCATGTCTCTGATTAAATTTCTTTTGGACAAACAAATATTTGAAACTTTATAAAATATCTCAAATGTTTCACCATATAAATAATATCTTCAGTGCTTAAAAACAGACCTTTGGCTATCGATTCTAAATGATGTGTTGGATTGGTGCATTTGTGAGTCTTTAATTGTCTAAACTCATTAGCTACGACTTGGTCATTTTGCATAGGCCCCACAACCCAACCTTTGCAATAAAACATCATAATAAACGGTGTATCCTACTCATTTTTTTGAAATAATAAGGATATGTGGTGATATCAACTTTTTCTTTAACAATTCAAATGCCACTTTACTAAGACGCTCACGGGTTTCCATGTGACGTGTCAAAAATACTTTACATAATACCCAAGTATTGTACAAAATATTTTAAGGATAAATGTACGAAACTTCGAGTGTTACATTTACACTGTTCATTTTTTTCAACCATTGCACCTTTTCTAGTAAGCATAGTACTGGTGTTACTAACCTCGAAACTTCACTCACAGACCTTCTATAGTATCCTGTCAATTCCAAAAAATTTTGATTCATGGAAATTGACTAAGGTTGTTCCCAAAGTAAACCGAATAGCTATCAAGAAGCTATTAGTTCTACTGATTTTGACAAATGGCTGGGTGCCATGAAGGAGGAGATGAATTCCTTAGATGTCAACAAGACTTTGGAGCTGATTAAGATGGAGAATATTCCTTACTCTAATGTGATAGGATCAGTCATGTATGCTACGATCAGTACTAGGCCAGATTTGTCATTTGCTATATCTTTATTTAGTAGGTTTATGTCAAATCCTGGGTATGATCATTGGGTAGCCTGGAAGTGGGTTGTAGCATACATAAATAGTACAATAGATGTTGGTCTGTGCTATAGTAATAGAACTACTGCATTTGATCTTGTGGGATTTGTAGATGCTAATTTTGCAGGTACCAGGGATGAGGAGAACTCAACTACAACTTACTGTTTCACGTTGGGCAGGAATTGTATTGTGTGGAAGCCACAATTACAACCCATGGTAGCGTTGTCCACTACGGAGGCGGAGTATATAGCAATTGCAGATGCTATGAAGGAAGCTGTGTGGTTGCAAGGTCTACTAAAGGAAGCTAAGTTGCTAAACTCTATTTCTGTTATTTATTGCGATAATCAGAGTGCGATACTTCTTAGTAGAAATCCTGTATATATGAAAGAACTAAACATATTAATGTTAGATATTATTTTATTAGAGATTTGATTTCTATTAATGTTGTGAATTTGTTGAAGATACCAACAGAAGACAATCCTGCAGACATGGGCACAAAGATTATTTCAAATACCAAGTTCAAGCATTGCTTGAATTTGGTATTTGTTAACTGACCTTCATCGGTCCGAGCTGCAAAGCAGTTGTAGGAGTTCGTGCACTATGTGTTGGTGGTTAGGTTGTAGATTGGTCTTCAAGGTAGAGATTGTTGTGTGAAGCCCAATAATCATGAAGCCCAAGCCCTTTATCTTTTATTAATATGTTGTATAAAAGAATAGAAATAAAGAGAGGGTTCTGGGAAGTTAAAAATAATAGTTCCAGAAAGAAAAATAGAGAGGGTGCGAGGGCAGAAAGAGGAAGCGATTTCTTGGCTCCCGAGTGCTCTCGGTTCCACAGAAGTCGGCGACGACGAAAGAGGAGGCGAGCCTTGGATCTGGTGGGCGATCATCTTGATTGCTAGAGGCAGGAAGATTTCTAGGGCTCGAACCAGGTTGAGTTCGAGCATCCAGTTAGGTTTCGTGTTTCTCATCTTTCTCATCTCTTGTTCTTCTGTCTATTGTACAATCATCAATTATAGTGCACGAGTTCCTCCTGTGGAGCTCAACGTGGATGTAGCCGGATTTATCGGTGAACCACGGTAAAATATTTGTGTTGGCTGTGTGTGTTTGTGTTTTCCGATTTTCGTTGTCTGGCTTAAGAAATAAGGAAACAATGAACTAAAAAGAACGTAAAGAATTTACAACATTAATTTTATAAAAATATCAAACAATATTGGATTTACTTGAAAATTTTACCACATGTTCACACATCATAGGAAAATAATCTTGAAATTTTCGTGATTTTCTAACACTTGTACTATTTATTGTAATTTTAGTTAATTATTTTATAAAATAGACGTAAAACAACTATAATAAATCTTACAAGTGTTAGGAAATTCTTAAAATTTTCCGATTATCTTTTTATGATATGGTAAATATGTGAGAAAGTTTTCAAGTAAATTCAATATCGTTTGGAAATTTTTTAAATATTCCTCGTTCATTCTTCATTTTATAAATTAATTTAAAAAAATATCAAACGATATTCGTGATTTTCACGTTGACAACTGCAACGGGATATATTTCAACGTTTCCATCAACACTGATGACTGTGAGTAATTAGTCGGGACACGAGTCTTTCATATGACAACCATCTAAACAGATAATACGTCTACCATACTACATCAAATCTACCTTGCAAGCAGCCATACACATGTAAATTCTTTCAAATACGCACGCCTGATTCCGGCCAGAGTCCACCGGGTAACCATGTATTTTCAATGTGCTACCCAAATTTGATCTAAGTATTTCTGCTGCTTACGAATGCAGTAGCTTGAATTGTTCGTCGCCCTCCCGTCACTAAGTTTTCGAGGTTCGCTTCTTGCTCTTTTAGTGAGGGTGAGTGTAATGTTCACATTAAAATCCTCCCTCACTGTCTCGATAATGGAAGAGATTTCCCACGTAGGTTGACTTTTGAATCTATTCAAATAATTATTTGCCACATTTTTTGCAGTAGCGTGTCGATTCTCCATTTTTCTTGCACAGTTGTGAAAATAGGTGAAACTTTTTATTTGAAATGTAAGCTCGTTATACATCTTTGAAGCATGCAATTGCCAATCACATCCGGCTTTGCAGACTTCCGCTATCAGACGCCAAGATCCGTTTTTAGCGAATTTGATCCCATAACCATTTTTCAGTGCATAATCTACTATTTCATCTCTAATTTCACTTAAAGAACTACATTTTCTCCCAAAAAAAAGCCCATCAAAATTTTTTCTATTACCAGTATGTTTTCCACCTCGTTATCATCTGAGTTAACCGGTGTTCGAAGCTCATCGTCTAGAATTTTTTAGGTCAAATGCACCTCTATTTCTTCGTTACCTTCAGTGTGATTGAATTCTTGAATATCACCATATATGGAAGTGACATCGCATACCAGTCCATATTGGCATCACAGGTTGTCGTCTCGTCTAAATCAACTGATCTACTTCAATCAGAATCCATCAATGTCGCTAAAACATAGAAAATACGAGGGAGCAAGAAAATAGTGTAGAAGTTTTAGAGTTTTCGAGAGTCAGTGACGAAGAATGGAGAGCCGACTCCTTATATAATTTCGAAAATCAGTCCCCCATTTTAGAAAATGGCCACCTGTTATCAATAAATAATGCAAAAAATGGGTGGCCATTCCAGGAAGCAGCCCCCCATTTTCTCCATTACTGTTGGCCCGTGAAATGGGGGCCCGATTCCAGAAACGGACCCTGTTTTAAATGTACGTACACCGCACGTTTAAGGGGGGTCTCCACCCCCAACATCAACCCCCTCCCCCCGTTCTAGGCAAAAAATGAAAATGGCCCCCGTTTTCAAAAATTGAGAGCCTGACAGGGTTTGGTTTATTAGGTTTTGGATAGTTTGAGGTTTAATTTGTTAGATTTGATACTTTACGAGGTGTTTTAAAAAACCTCATAGTTTGAGGTTTAAATTGATTATTATCCTTAAAAAAATCAAGCATATGTTTAATTAAGTTCACCTTGGTATTATTGTTGCTTTTTCAATAATAAATAAAATATTTGTTAGCCGAGTATTCAATTGAAAAAAAAAATGTTATAACCACTGTATTCACTGAAACAAGCAGATTGGCGAGGAAGAGGAGAAACAACAATGGGAGGTTTTCATTCCAGAAAAATCTGTCAAAGTTACCTACGCTAGAATGCAGTTTCTCTGTCGTTACTCAATCAAGGAGAGATGAAAAAAAAATGTTTTATTTTTGTTTCTGATCTTGATTTTCTTTCTTTAATGGCGGTTTTATGTAGGCTTGGAAGCTTTGAAAGATCACTTCAAGAACTCCAAGTTCCCTAGCAATGGTAGACAATTGACGGAGCTTCTCACCAATGCTTGCCAAAAGTCATTCATCACCATCGGCAATTCATCAGAAGAAGCGGCAGATGAAAAAGACGAAGAGATGGACGTCAGTCCAACTTAACAAAGATTATTATGGACATGAAGATGCTTATGGAGAGAGGAAAGAGAGAGTGAGAGGAGAGAAAAGACGGCAGTTAACAGCAAGGTATCAACGTTAATTTTTCAAAATTTGAAGTGTCAATTTACAAAATTAATAACTTAAAGTGTGAGTTGAAAACACCATCATACTTCAAGGTCTATTTTTATGATTTTGCTATTATTTATATGTCTATGACATGATGTATGTAGACTCTGTTAGTGACTCTATTTTACCGTGACTTTTACGCAGTACAAAAGAGATTATTTTAGTTACGCATTACATATTAGTGAATTATTTTGACCGGAACTCTTCTCCACATTTTCTAAATATAAATTTATAATGTTGTCATTTTATCAAAGCACGAATACAAATAATTTGATTAAATGCTGGAAATAAGATTTATCCCTGTTGAGTTAAGCTAACTCATTCCAAACGACTTTTTCCTTTCAGAGCTTAATCAAGAAAATTTTTAGTTGTCGTCATAGGAGTAGTCTCGACGTGCAATATCCCCTATTTATTTAATTTTTCTTGAAAAGTTATTTTATGTGAGATATTAGATTTTATTGGAAACTTTGTAAATTTAAATGATTTAATTTGATCAAATTTAATTATTTTTCGAGTTTTATTATCATATTATCTAATGTTATTTGTTGGACCTATTTAGCCAATTTATATTTGAGTCTTGACTTTGTATTAAACTTTTATAGGCATTTGTACAATCGTGTCCAGGGATTTTAGTGGATGTAACTCGACAGTGTCTCCAATGTCTCGACTCAAACCACATATAAACCATTTTTAGATGATTTGATTGTAGGCAGAAGTTATTAATATGTCGTGTAAATATGTCTATCGTGTTACATATGTGCTACTTTTTTTAAGTGAGACAGATAACGAAAAATTCATATAACCAATAATGTTGTTCGTGACAACCTCATTCAAAGAGTATTATTTTATGAAAACACATAACAAAAGTCGAATAATTGGTCAATTCGCAACAAAAAGATCTAATCTTTTATTCAGATAATCAGCATCCCCCTACTTATTTCATATGTTTATATCCCGTTAAACTAACGACAAATAGTTAATAATTTAATATGTTCTTATTTCTAGAAAAGTGATAAATAACAATAAGTTTTTTTTTTTTAGAAATCAACATTAAAAACAAAAGAGACAAACATCGTAAATTAAAAACATCTATGTCGGGAATAGTAATTAACTAACCCGCCATTTGTTCATTCACCTCATTCAATGACCGTCATCGGACGTTCTGAAAAAAGGTACTCGGCATTTCAACTTTCCTTTTTCCTTTCGGGTTTATCCGAAAGAGAATTTAGTATTTCTTGATCATGAATACCTGAATAGGAACAAAACAATTTATAGTCGAAAACTCTTCATAAAGCTACGTTTTTTAGAGCCGAACTCGTATTCTTAGAATTAGTTAGAACCTTAATTAGCAATACAAGTCTAAAAATAATATTTAATAATAATATAAAAAAAAATTTAATTTTTACTAAAAAGTTTTATCTACTTTTGCTCATGGCCGACTTTTTCATAGGGCCCCCATATGGACGCCTGTTTGTGCAATCGACGTGTCGTTTTCACCTCAATCTCGTCTCTGTTTTTACGTTCCCTTCTCTTCTTGGGAAAAAATAGGGGTGGGCAGAACCGGCCCAGAACCGGTGGACCGGACTGGACCACCGGTTCGGGCCGGTTCTTGGGCGGTTCTTATCTCATAAAGCTACGTTTTTTAGAGCCCGAACTCGTATTCTTAGAATTAGTTAGAACCTTAATTAGCAATACAAGTCTAAAAATAATATTTAATAATACTATAAAAAAAAATTTAATTTTTACTAAAAGTTTTATCTACTTTGCTCATGGCCGACTTTTCATAGGGCCCCCATATGGACGCCTGTTTGTGCAATCGCGTGTCGTTTTCACCTCAATCTCGTCTCTGTTTTACGTTCCCTTCTCTTCTTGGGAAAAAATAGGGGTGGGCAGAACCGGCCCAGAACCGGTGGACCGGACTGGACCACCGGTTCGGGCCGGGTCTGGGCGTTTCTTATCTCAAGGGACCGGTTCCGTTCTATTGATCTAAGGGAGGGGAAAGACCATGAGTGGAGGCCCAACAGCTGACGGCGATACGTATCGCCGTCAGCTGTTGGGTCTAGCTCAAATGGTACTCCTCACTTGTAGCCCAGGTACTTAACCCTGAGGTCCTGGGTTCGAGTGGGGGGAAGGCAAAAATAACCTACAGGGAGGGGAAAGACCATGAGTGGAGGCCCAACAGCTGACGGCGATACGTATCGGGCTGGGCTGGGTCTTTACAAAAAAGGCGCCTTTTTTGTAAAGACCAAGCCCAGCCCGCGGACGCACCGCCATCGACTGGGCCCAGCCCGATACGTATCGCCGTCAGCTGTTGGGTCTAGCTCAAATGGTACTCCTCACTTGTAGCCCAGGTACTTAACCCTGAGGTCCTGGGTTCGAGTGAGGGGAGGGCAAAAATAACCTACAGGGAGGGGAAAGACCATGAGTGGAGGCCCAACAGCTGACGGCGATACGTATCGGGCTGGGCTGGGTCTTTACAAAAAAGGCGCCTTTTTTGTAAAGACCAAGCCCAGCCCGCGGACGCACCGCCATCGACTGGGCCCAGCCCGATACGTATCGCCGTCAGCTGTTGGGTCTAGCTCAAATGGTACTCCTCACTTGTAGCCCAGACTTAAGTCCCTGAGGTCCTGGGTTCGAGTGGGGGGAAGGCAAAAATAACCTACAGGGGGGGGAAAGACCGTGAGTGGAGGCCCAACAGCTGACGGCGATACGTATCGGGCTGGGCCCAGTCGACGGCGTTACGTATCGGGCTGGGCCCAGTCGACGGCGTTACGTATCGGGCTGGGCCCAGTCGATGGCGGTGCGTCCGCGGGCTGGGCTGGGTCTTTACAAAAAAGGAGTAGCTCAAGTGGTACTCCTCACTTGTAGCCCAGGTACTTAACCCTGAGGTCCTGGGTTCGAGTGGGGGGAAGGCAAAAATAACCTACAGGGGGGGGGGGGGAGACCGTGAGTGGAGGCCCAACAGCTGACGGCGATACGTATCGGGCTGGGCCCAGTCGACGGCGTTACGTATCGGGCTGGGCTGGGTCTTTACAAAAAAAGGTGCCTTTTTTGTAAAGACCCAGCCCAGCCCGATACGTATCGGGCTGGGCTGGGTCTTTACAAAAAAGGAGTAGCTCAAGTGGTACTCCTCACTTGTAGCCCAGGTACTTAACCCTGAGGTCCTGGGTTCGAGTGGGGGGAAGGCAAAAATAACCTACAGGGGGGGGGGGGGAGACCGTGAGTGGAGGCCCAACAGCTGACGGCGATACGTATCGGGCTGGGCCCAGTCGACGGCGTTACGTATCGGGCTGGGCCCAGTCGACGGCGTTACGTATCGGGCTGGGCCCAGTCGACGGCGTTACGTATCGGGCTGGGCCCAGTCGACGGCGTTACGTATCGGGCTGGGCCCAGTCGACGGCGTTACGTATCGGGCTGGGCTGGGTCTTTACAAAAAAGGAGTAGCTCAAGTGGTACTCCTCACTTGTAGCCCAGGTACTTAACCCTGAGGTCCTGGGTTCGAGTGGGGGGAAGGCAAAAATAACCTACAGGGGGGGGGGGGGAGACCGTGAGTGGAGGCCCAACAGCTGACGGCGATACGTATCGGGCTGGGCCCAGTCGACGGCGTTACGTATCGGGCTGGGCTGGGTCTTTACAAAAAAGGAGTAGCTCAAGTGGTACTCCTCACTTGTAGCCCAGGTACTTAACCCTGAGGTCCTGGGTTCGAGTGGGGGGAAGGCAAAAATAACCTACAGGGGGGGGGGGGGAGACCGTGAGTGGAGGCCCAACAGCTGACGGCGATACGTATCGGGCTGGGCTGGGTCTTTACAAAAAAGGCGCCTTTTTTGTAAAGACCCAGCCCAGCCCGCGGACGCACCGCCATCGACTGGGCCCAGCCCGATACGTATCGCCGTCAGCTGTTGGGTCTAGCTCAAATGGTACTCCTCACTTGTAGCCCAGGTACTTAACCCTGAGGTCTGGGTTCGAGTGGGGGGAAGGCAAAAATAACCTACAGGGGGGAAAGGACCGTGAGTGGAGGCCCAACCAGCTGACGGCGATACGTATCGGGCTGGGGCCCAGTCGGACGGCGTTACGTATCGGGCTGGCTGGGTCTTTACAAAAAAGGCGCCTTTTTGTAAAGACCCAGCCCAGCCCGCGGACGCACCGCATCGACTGGCCCAGCCCGATACGTATCGCCGTCAGCTGTTGGGCCTACTCATGATCTTCCCTCCCCTGAAGAGGGTTTTTGCCTTCCCCCACTCGAACCCAGGACCTCAGGGTTAAGTACCTGGGCTCAAGTGAGGAGTACCACTTGAGCTAGCTCAAGTGGTACTCCTCACTTGTAGCCCAGGTACTTAACCCTGAGGTCCTGGGTTCGAGTGGGGGGAAGGCAAAAATAACCTACAGGGGGGGGGGGGGGGGGAGACCGTGAGTGGAGGCCCAACAGCTGACGGCGATACGTATCGGGCTGGGCCCAGTCGATGGCGGTGCGTCCGCGGGCTGGGCTGGGTCTTTACAAAAAAGGTGCCTTTTTTGTAAAGACCCAGCCCAGCCCGATACGTAACGCCGTCGACTGGGCCCAGCCCGATACGTATCGCCGTCGGCTGTTGGGCCTCCACTTACGGTCTTTCCCCCCCTGTAGGTTATTTTTGCCTTCCTCCCCACTCGAACCCAGGACCTCAGGGTTAAGTACCTGGGCTACAAGTGAGGAGTACCACTTGAGCTAAGTGGAGGCCCAACAGCTGACGGCGATACGTATCGGGCTGGGCCCAGTCGACGGCGTTACGTATCGGGCTGGGCTGGGTCTTTACAGTCCGGTCCCTGGTTCCATTGATCTAAGAACGGGGAACCGTGGGAGAACCGACTTCTTCGTTACTTTTTCTGTTTTTCATCACTTTTCTTCATCACTGCTTCTTCATCTCTTTTCTTCGCAGTGTCCAGCCTCCAGACTCCAGAGTCGAAGTCCGAATCGGAGTCAGACTCCAGCGCTGAGGAGGGACTGCCCTGCGATTCGAACTTCGGCTCTGTTATCGCGCTTGCCTGCGCGCCTGGTCGCACTACACTCCCCAGTCCTCAAACCCTAGACTATACAGATGAACACAGAAAAATTGGGGAGTACCGAACTCGAGGTGACCAACTCGAGGTGACCGCCGGAAGAGCGAGGTAGAGGCGCCGTGGATGAAAGTCGCGACCTAACAGAACGGAGGTGCCCTTGAGGACGAAGACCACCACGACCACTCTCGGAATTAGACGCGGCGCTCTTCGTCTCTCTGTAACTTTTTCTAAAGCATCGTTTTCCATTTCCTGCCTCTTCGTCTCTCTGTAACTTTTTCTAAAGCATCGTTTTCCATTTCCTGCCTCTTCGTCTCTCTGTAACTTTTTCTAAAGCATCGTTTTCCATTTCCTGCCTCTTCGTCTCTCTGTAACTTTTTCTAAAGCATCGTTTTCCATTTCCTGCCTCTTCGTCTCTCTGTAACTTTTTCTAAAGCATCGTTTTCCATTTCCTGCCTCTTCGTCTCTCTGTAACTTTTTCTAAAGCATCGTTTTCCATTTCCATTTCTTCTCTCTGTAACTTTTTCTAAAGCATCGTTTTCCATTTCCATTTCTTCTCTCTGTAACTTTTTCTAAAGCATCGTTTTCCATTTCCTGCCTCTTCGTCTCTCTGTAACTTTTTCTAAAGCATCGTTTTCCATTTCCTGCCTCTTCGTCTCTCTGTAACTTTTTCTAAAGCATCGTTTTCCATTTCCTGCCTCTTCGTCTCGTTTTCCATTTCCTGCCTCTTCGTCTCTCTGTAACTTTTTCTAAAGCATCGTTTTCCATTTCCATTTCTTCTCTCTGTAGACTGTAGCATCGCTTCTATTTGCGATGTTTTTGCTGCTGGTTGAAGATCGAATTTCATCGATTTGAACAAAAAAATCCCTAACCGTCCAGGCCGGTCCAGTTCCAAGTCGGAACCGGACCGGCCCGGACCGTGCCCACCCCTAGGAAAAATCACCTGAGATCAAGGATTTTTCGGTGAAAAGAGGCGGAAAAATTAAGGGAATGACAGAAGCTTAGATGGTAATGTCATTTTATGGTTCCCTCCACTGTCAGTTTCTTTCTTTCTTTCTTCCCACCACCCACCATGAAATATTGAGCTTTTTTGTAGTCTTTCACTGCATGGTTGTAACTGCATATCTACTTCAAATCCGAGCATCCATTACTTTGTTCTCTGTGCTTTCGCCTTCCATCCATTGTTTTTACCTTCTCTTCTGGTTTTGCTACTGTTTTTTCGCTTTCTTCTGACTGAGTTGGCGGAAAATGATGTTGTGGGAGAGAGTCCAGCTACCCGTTAGACAATGGCAGGATGGAGCACTGCGGAAAGTTGGTGAGATATCCGGGCCAGGTAAGAGGTGGGGTCATACTTGCAACGCCGTCAAAGAAGGACGATATCTCTGTCTTTGGAGGTTATGAAAAGGATAACTGTCAGACCAACCAAGTACATGTCTTCGACACTGGTGTGATATTGTCGTTTGATTTTTGGTTTTCTTTTTTATGTTCTTTTATTAAACGCTGTAATCTTTATGGTAATCTCTGTTATATTGAGTTTGCATGGGAAAAAAAGATCGATCTTTGGCTTATTGTTTGATTATCTTGTGTTAAAATGTCAGTGAGCTTGCTTATTGAGGACTTGTATCTGGGGATTGCTTGCAGTTTTTTTATTTTTTTATTTGATTGTAGTTTTTTTTGTTCTTAAGATATTTCCTTGTTCAACAGAATAACAATACCTTAAATGTTCACACATTCTGTCTTGGCTTTTAAAATCTTTTGACACATTAATCATAATATGCTTCTGTTTATGGAAATTTTCACGATGATACCTTTCCAGCTTGGAAAAACAAACAACCATGAACTTCAAAGGAGTAAGCAAGTAATAACGTAAGGAAGATATGTGTGAGAGAAGTTAGGCATGCGAATTATCGTTTGTTCAAACCTATTTGATATTTTAATGTACCAACTTTGTTTAATTTACACTAGTTCTGTCATCATCTTATATTCTCATCTGCATGGTTTTTTTTTTTTTTTTTTTTTTTTTTTCGGGTTTGTAGTTAGAAAGAGAGGGAGTTTAGTGAACGTTCCGATTGTGAGGAGTTATCTTCAGTGACTCCTCACAATCAGCTATTGTGAGGAGTTATCTGCAGTGACTCCTCACAATCAGTTATTGTGAGGAGTCATTTCATCATAAAACAGAGCGACACTGCGTCCCTAACTCTTTTAAATCAAAAACACAAAAAACTTATGAGTTTATTATTTTCAGATTTTATAATTTTAAATTTTCAATGTTAAGTTTTCACATGAATTAACACGTCAGCGAATATTTTAAGAGGGTATATGCAAATTTTACTAATTCGAAACACAATGTTCTCCAGGATGTTCCCTATAAACCTAAAGAATTTTATGTTAAGACGCGGAAATGTGAGCCTGATGCAAGTGCAAAAGTCGTAAAGATATATGTGAAAGTCAAGCAATAATTGAACAACTTTGGACAGTCCTATTATTCTAGTATGATCTTTGACTGCCTCTAAACTTACTAACATTGCTGTGTAGATTAAGAGATGAGGAAGCACATATTATCGAGCACACTCAGGTGCTTTTCTTTCTTTATCTTCAATCACGTTTACACTTATCTTCAGCTTGGTTCTAAAACTATGTTTATGTTTTTTGAATGGAGTAGACATAAGCCGCAAAATGAAAGATGAAGCTATGTTCATATTCATAAGATTATATATACTTCAGAATGTTTCCTTATATTTTAATATTCTTGCTGAATTTGTATTTTATTCATTTCTTTCATCCTGATTAGCCCAAATGTTGTCCGTGTGGGCCGCTGCGAAGGATGCCTTCTTCATGTGGAAAATTTTGTAAGTTCCCTCTGCTTAGAATTTTATATTTTTTTTTATAAAAGTTGCATTGTACATATTTTGGTTATTGATTCCAGATTTCTGATTAGTTGGCAAGATGATGAGGGGGAAGGCCAATACAGCACATTGTCTACGTTTTCTAGGTGATTGGTATGATACTGTTACATTTTATGTCTTGATTAGAAATTAGGTGGGTAGTCAATGTAAAAATAAGAAATTCATCTTTGTGTAATATTTTTGAGATTTTATAAGCATCATATCTACTTTCAAATTTACGATAAAGACTTCCTCATTATGATGTTATGAGTACTACTTTCTATCTACTTAGGTTCCATGTTTTTTGTATTGGACAACGGTCATTGAGATTCAATATTCGAGTTCAAGTGAAGACGGGATCTAAAATTATGGTTTGTTATATTTACGACCTTTTTGTTGTTATTTGGATAATAATCTAGATTTTAACTTAGTACTCTCTATTTATCTTGAATTTATATATAATCCCGTCAACTTCTCAACAAATAATTTGTACCTCTCTTATTTCAGGAAGTGGTTCTGGGTCCAGAAAACAGAACTGTGTCATCTAGCGATAATTTTTTACGAGTGAACTTAATTGGTGATCTTGTTGGATACACTAACATACCATCATTGGAAGACTTCTACCTTGTTATTCCAAGGCAGGTACATTTTTTCTGTCATTGTAAAAAGTTCTGTGCTGGTCTTCTGCAACTTATAGTTTCTAATTGATCTGGTGGAAGAATGTCCCTGGCCAGCCACCTCAGAATTTAGGGAGAAATTTTTCAATGTGGATGCTGCTTGAAAGAGTGAGATTTACTTTAGATGGTTTTGAATGTAACAAAATTGGAGTAAGCTATGAAGCTTTTAATGGGCAGCCAAATTTCTGTGCATCACCATTCTGGAGTTGCTTGCACAATCAGCTGTGGAATTTCCTGGAGGTAAATTGCATAGAACCACAAAGCAAATGCTTTCAATCTTCTTTAAGTGATTTCTTTACCTCGTTTCATCAATTTTTAGTTATTCTCTTGAGTGACACTCGGGTTTTTGATAGGCGGATCAAAATCGTCTAAATAGGAATCAGTTGTCCCTATATGTCGTGGAAGGAAGATTTGAAAGAATAAATCGGCATCCAGTTAAATATTAGCATTTTCATATTTGTATTAAATATTTTTTTAATTTGAATTAAATTTAACATTTGAATCTGGGTGCAGAATGCAGGAACACATTCATTCTCAATCGGAATCACTGAAATTCTCAATACAAACCTTCTTGATAGAATTAAGAGTTGATGATGTTGAATATGTCTACTAAAGGTGAGAGTGATGAATAGTTGTTTTTTTCCTAAGCTTATTTGACTAGCAGGTTAGGATAAATTATTGAAGCTCACGGTACATTCAAAGAAAGTATTTGATATTCTAGAGTCATTTGTTTTTTAGAAAATTTTCTTTTGGTAAGCCGAATTGATAAAGATTTGCTGAATTATTCTAGGCTTCGAAATCTCATTAATTAAGGGATACTTTCCTAAGTCTTTGGGATCCATATCTAAGTAGTTGTCAGAACTTTCCTAAAATGTCACACGAGGTGTCACTCAACCGATTTTGTGAGATTTGGTTTCCTTATTCCTTGCGGCATTAAATCTGATTTGGTAACTAAATTAAATCGAAAATATGACAATTATCAATCAAATTTAAGCTTTCGTTTCTGTGGAAGCGACTGACGGATTAATAGGATATAAGCTTGATCTAGTTCTTAATCATAAAAATGTTGTGTAATACCCATCAATTTTATATTTATTATTTTTATTAGTCTATTTTTTGTGTCATTCGCGGACAACTTGTTTCGTATTGACTTGAAACAGATAGCTTTGGGGTTTGCGTAGCGAAATTCTTAAGTTCTGCGCATGCAAGTTGGTTTTTTGTCCTTAGTTTGTTTTATTAGCATATGTTCAGGAAAGTTTTAGATAGAGTTGTGTTTTCGTCAGTGTCAGATTTTTATTAGAGGATATGGTTAGAGAGAGAGAGAGTTTTGTGACATGTAATTCGTCGCGCTTCAAGGTCAAGGTTGTGTTTACAGGACAATGAGCAACAATTTTTGTGACGGAGCTTCGAGGGTAAGTTGATTTTTACCTCCGTTTTTTAGTTTAAAATTTAGGATTTTTGTTAGTTTCCGATTCAATTTTGAAAACTCGAATCTTTTGATTATTTTTTAGTTGTTTATAATTTGAGTTTTATGTAGAATGTAGAGTCGATTGGAAGCAAAAATTGACAAAATGGGGATGTTTTTCGTGACTTTCGTCGTTACAAACATTGTCTCTGGTCTGTTTGAGTTCAGTCGACTCGAGGAGCCTTCTGTTAGCAGGCCAACCTGGCAGAGCATGGGTCGACTTGTGCAAGGTAGGGTGGTCTACCCTGAAGATAATAAACTCATAAATTTTCAATTTTCTCATAAGTTTTCACACAATTAATAAATTTTCAATTTTTTCATAAATTTTCATACGAATTAACACGTCAGCGAATATTTTAAGAGATTATATATAAATTTACCCTTCTCACCAGTATAACCAACAGCTCTTGCTACGTGAACTTTAAAGTGAGCCACAAAGCTATCAAAGGCAATAATGGATGAGAGTCAACCCCTGCCAAATGATTATGTTGTATAATGTTTTCGTATAGGTGAGAGTCAACCCCTGCCAAATGATATGAATCTGATAAGGCCCCCTATTTAATGTTCTGTAAATAGGGGGCCTTATCAAGAAGCTGTGAGGCTCACTCTCATCGATGAAGCTTTGATGAGTCCGAATTCCACAGTACTTGCGTATCGAGAAAAATTTTACGATTTAATTTCAAAATTATTTAAGAAAGAGAGAGAGAGAGATGAGAAAATAAGAAAAATATTTCTTTCCAAACCCCTTCTCCGTGACTTTTCTTAGTGACCTGAACAATTTCGTCTGTGCAACTTTCAGGAAATCCCACAGCTTCTTTGATGTTAGCGAGCCTAATCTCAGCTTCTTCTTTGGTATCATAAGTTTTCTCGTGAACTCGTCGGGCATCGCCTAACCGACCTTGCATAACAAGCCACCGGGGTGACTCTGGCATAGTTAGGACAATGATGGCTACGAACACTGACGACATTGCACTTGCACCGAGCATCAGCCGCCATCTCAAGTAAGTGGGAAGCTTAGAGAAACCGTAGTTGGAGATGTAGCCAAGCAATATTCCGCTATTGATGAATACCTAAAGATTCAGTGGACCAAAACATTGAGAAATTTGAAGATGTTGGTTTCCTCTCTCTTTTGAGATGGGCCTACCAGATAAAAATTAAAATAAAATAAAATATAAAGAGAGATTTATCGTTTGTTTTAAAAGGAGATTGAAGAGAGAGAAAAATAGATAGAAAGATTTGGAGAGTGATATAAGGCTAGAGAGATCGGGAGAAGAAAAATAAATTTTTCTTTGGGTTTTAGATTGTTTTTAAACATTGAATATACCTCATAGCTCATAGTGCCATCAAAAGAAGCCGGTTGACAAAGTGTGACATTACAGACTGCACCGTACGCGGAGAGAACACAGATGGTTCTTGGACCTTGCTCGGAAAAGGCCATGATTTTAGATGCTATATCCTGAAACCATAAAATAGACTTACTAGACGTATATTTTCTGTCAAAAATTCCTAGCTAGAATTGGACGATGGATCAAAAAAAAAAAAAAAAAAAACTACATCTACGAATATTTTGTATAAAGTTTAAGCATATTATACAAAAGAAGCATACAAAACCAAGAAACAAAAATGATCAAGTTTTTCCATCCCCAGTGAATTACATAGTCCACTGTGCTTCAAATCTTCTATGAACGTATTGTCTCTCCTACCCCTTCGTCATTAGCAAAGCCAAGACTAAAACAACCTTACTGTGTTTTATATCGTCTCTTCCCTACTTCACCAAGATAGATAAAGACAGATATAGGACAAAATAACTTGTCATTTCCTTCTTGTCTTAACTGAATTTTATACCCAAAAAAATTAATCTTTTATAGAGCCTCTGTTCTTTTATTCTTCAAATTTAGCACGATTTATTTCATGCCACAATTCCAGATCGATATCCAATCCCCAATATTGACGAATTGCTTGATGAACTACACGAGGCAAATTTATTCTCCAAATTGGATTTACGGTCGGGATATCATCAAATAAGAATTCGCCCTGAAAAATTATCGAACAAAAATTACAAGATTAAGTGAAAAAAAAAACTTCAACTATGAAAAGTGCAAAATAAAACTTTGCGGCTAACCATTGACCCCCCGCAGAGGGTGCAGCGGTTACCCGCCCCATTGAGATGGGTACCTGCCTGACGCGGGGGGTCACCGCTGCTTTGACGCGGGTACCCGCACCATTTGATCTGGATTCCATAGCTGAGCAGATTTAATCCAATCCAATTGACCCAATTGCGTCTTCTCGCTATTTTTGTTCTCCTTAATTTTTAGAGATTCTCTCTCTTCATCCAAATATTCCGAAGATAAACCTTTTTTGACTGGAATAAATTCCTCCAACACCGGGCATTCGCAGGAAATTTGCTCGGAGCAATCAGATAGTCCTCCATTAAAACACTCCGTCGTCGTCCCCGATAACTGCTGCGTACAAGATTCAATCGCTAAAAAAAAAGAGAAACCCATATGAGATAAACCCAGAAAAAACCGTCGCAGAAAAAAAAAAAGATTCAGTTCAAACCTTGAGTGATAAGCTCTAAACAGAGCGGCAGCTCGCGCTGGAAAACAGTAATTTTCTGGCGTTCTTCCTTTAGCCTTCATTTTCATAATTACACTCAATTTATTATCTGCTATTAGTTTGTAGCTTACCGTCACTCGAAGATCGCCAGGAAAACCTGAAAATAAATGACTTTTGTGAAACTTTTGTTGGATTGTGAGCTTTTATATTAACAACCCGAACAGAAATCACATCGCTAAACTCTAAAACTTTGAATCCGAATTATTCGTATTATTGACTTCAAATGGTTTCTCCTAGTCCTTGCTCTCTCAAGTTTAGATAATAATCAACAATCTTCTATAAGCAAGAAAGTCTTTCAAAGGTTCAATCTTTTGAAAACGTGAATTATAGAGAAGAACAGAAGATATATCCTAAAAAATGAGTGCAAAAATCTGCAGATTTTCCCTCTTTTCTCTCTCTCTCTCTCTCTCTCTTCTCTGTATGAGAGTGAGAGAGGGAGGGAGGGAGAAAGCATCTATCCTGTCAACTAGAAGTCAAAGCTAAACACAGAGCAGTTCACAATGAAATCGAAGAAAATTACTGTTTTCCAGCGCAAGCTACCGCTTTGTTTAGAGCTTATCACTAAAGGTTTGAACTGAATCTTTTTTTTTTTTGGCGACGTTTTTTTCTGGGTTTATCTCATCTGGGTTTCACTTTTTTTTTTAGCGATTGAGTCTTGTACGCAGTAGTTATCTAGGACGATGAGGGAGTGTTTTAATGGAGGACTATCTGATTGCTCCGAGCAAACTTCCGGTGAATGCCCGGTGCTGGAGGAATTTATTCCAGTCAAAAAGGATTTGTCTTCAAAATTTTTGAATGAAGAGAGAGAATCTCTAAAAATGATAAAGGAGAACAAAAATAGCGAGAAGAAGCAATTGGGTCAATCGGATTGGCTTAAATATGCTCAGCTATGGAATCCAGATCAAATGGTGCGGGTACCCGCGTCAAAGCAGCGGGTACCCGTCTCAATAGGGCGGGTAACCACTGCATCCTCTGCGGGGGTCAACAGTTAGCCGCAAAGCTTTATTTTGCACTTTTCATAGTTGAAGCTTTTTTTTACACTTTTCCGATAGTTGAAGTTTTTTTTTGCATTTAATCCAAAATTCCACGAAATAAAATCCGAACATTCGATGTGAAATTCAAAGATATCGAATAAACTTATCAAGCAATTAAAAGCAGCATCTCCTAGTAAACACACAGCATTGACAGTGTGCATATTTTTGATCAACTGCCACAACAAAATCAATTTCATAAGGGTAATTGTTGCGAAAAATTACACGCAAGTACACGTGTCGCAAAAATAGTAGAGTGTGTGCAAGCATGAGTGTCGGTCCCACGATGAATAATTATGTTAAGGATTGAATATCTAATTTTCAGCTTAATTTGAAAAACAATATGTTTGATGATTTTGGATTTTACACTAAAATAATTCAAATAAATTAAATCAAACAATTTAAATAACAGATTCGAATGTAAAAAGTTAAGATTATGTGATAAGAAAATTTTCAGGGTTCCGATTTCACTTAGCTAATCCTCTTTAGTAAACCTAATTCAAGTAATTAATTCCTATTCCTTCGTGTTGATGGTTATTTCACTATATTGTTTATTAAACTCTCTTGAGTATTAATAAACTTACTCAATTGATGTGTTATTACCTCTCGGTCTCTAACCCTGCAATCAATTGAATACATTAAGAGCAAGAAATTGAATTACCACTCAAACGCCCTAACTATCTCTAGTCTAGGGTCCTTTTTAAGGCAAGATATTCAATGCACGGTTAAATTCTCCGCTCTCGTATCCCGAATTAACTCTAAAATTTTAGTTTTGGTGATCAAGCAAACCTAAGCATTAAGTTCAGAATAGATTACTCAACACAGAAAAGAAATAGAAAACTAAAAACTTGAATTAAGAAAATAAATATTCATAACAAAGTTACGTCGAAACCCTAGAACAGAAAACTTAGTTCATGATAAAATTAAAGAAAACTACAGAGAAAATAAAATAGTTCATGCTAGAAGAAAAGAGGAGAAACAAAAACTAGGAAATTGCTGCCGAGTTCCTCCGTTCCTCGCCATTTGCTTCGATCCGGCCTCCGATGTCTTTGTATGGTTTTTCTCTCTGTTTCGCTATCCCCCTCTCTTGCTTCCTATTCAGACTTTTATCTTTTCTCGAATTAGGGCCTCGGTCCATCAATCAACGGCCGAGATCGACCCGATCAATAAGTTGAAAAATTGAATTTTAATATTTCTCGCAATCACGATCGATCTCGGTATTATCCCAATCGATCCTGGCCACGCTGACGCTGGAATTAAACTTTTGTTGATCCCGATCGATCGTGGTATTTTGCCCGATCGATCGGGCCGTCTCTGGAATCTTTGCATGAAACTTTCTGGATCACGATCGATCGTGGTACAATGCCCGATCGATCGGGCCGTTTCTGGAATCTTTCTTTGTTGATTTTGTGCATCACGATCGATCGTGGTATGATCCCGATCGATCGTGATCGGCTTTTTCTTCTTTTCTTCCTTTTGTTTCTTTATTTCCTATTTCGAACCAAATCCACCATTACCTGTTAAAACTCAACTCACATGCACAATCTCACTAACAACATCAAATAAACTCAAACGTTCAAGGAAAAACTAATCGAAACAAGAATGAAAAGCATGAATAAGTGTGCAAAATACACACTTATCACACCCCCAAACTTGAACGAAAGCGTGTCCTCAAGCGAAAAGAAATCAACACGATTAAATTCATTATATATATATATATATCCCCATCCTCAATAAAAAAGAATAGCCAAAACATCATGGTCAAATAATCTAGATTGCAATTTTCAATAATTCGTCTCAACGTGACACATTTATACCAAAGCATCTTGGATAAACTCTTTGCAATTAGTAACTTGTAATAAAACATCAACACTAGCTTATTAAGAGTTCCTCGTGTGTGAGTGTGTGTTCGTGCCCAATTTTCTTAATTTGATAGGTTAGCACAAGCGTCTAAGGTAAAGGCACACACTCTTAAGAACACTCCAATCACTCTGATCGTTCTCCAACTTTGCCCATTATTCACTAGTAACGGAAATCAGTAAAAAAAAACAAAAGTCGATAGGACTTTCATTCGGCTTGTAACGTTCGGCCAGGTTAAAAGGTATGAATTTTTTAGAAATCACAGGCTAATTAGAGAGCACTATTCATCCTTCCTTATCTCAACCACTCAATAATTTCTTCAACCCTTTCTCACTCAATGAGATTTGCTTACACTTCCTTTTTCTCTCTCACCCCCAAACTTATTTCACTCACAGTTACCCATTTTAACTCATTTGTCATTAATTCACTAAAATTTAAACAACATAAACAGAATTGAAAACTAACAATTGAACTCTTTTTTTTTGGCGTCTTTCTTTTTCTTTACAGCAACAAGAATAGAGAAATGACAACAGAAAACAATAAACATAAATCATAAGACAAAGGAGTTCTTGTTATACCTCGCCATCCTTTTCTCCTATTCTCCCTCAACCAACAATAATAACTCAGTGCTCTTTAGATCAGGTAGGCAAAATAGTTTTAAGGTAGGATCAAATAACGGTAACAAATGAAATGGTCAATCATAGGCTCAATGAAGTGACTATGGGTGTCAATAATAGACACAGAAAGGGTGTGTTCAAAAAGGCTCAAACGATTCAAACAATGGCCTTAGTCATTCTTTCATCGTGCTAAACCAAGTTTCGCTTTCGCGGATGCAGGGCAAAACTAAGAAGGATTCATTTCTCACTACTTTAACTGGAGGTGCTCTCCCTTACACTATTTGAACTCAATCGCTCCCTTACTGTGTTTGTTTCACTCTCTATAGACTACATGAGCTATGACTAACAAATTAAGTCAAAAGAAAATGAACACGTGCACAATAAGATGAGAATCTCAAAATAAACCAGAGTCAATGCAATTATCACAAGTTCTAAATACTCAGAGCTATCCAGGAAGCAAAGGCATACATGAAATCATAAATTCAGTCATTGACACATCAAATCAACAATCCAGACAATAAGACCACAAAAAGTTTTAGCTAAACAGAAAGTACGCTAAAGTTCACCCCAACAAGTACGCTAAAGTTCACCCTAACAGCCCCAAACTTAAAATCTTCATTGTCCGCAATATGTTCAAAATTATAACAAAAAATGTGTTCAAAAATGGAAAGGCGAGGGTGAAGCAGCGTACCTCATAAAGAGTCAGAAAGTGAGTCGAAAAGATCATCATCGTCACCCTCTTGTGGAGGGTCGTATGGCTGAGATAGGCGATCCGGATACATGGGGAAAGGAGGAGTGGATTGTGTAGAAAAGCTGTGATGAGCATTGAAAGCGGCCATATACTGTGCTTCATAAAGTGAACGCTCCAAATCACGCGCTTGAAGATCTGTAATGCGGTGCTCCAAACATTTTTGACCAATGGCCAGAGCTTCGAACATATGCTTAATATCATCTGGAGCATGTGTGATGACCCGAATATGCACGTATGGGTACGATGGCTGCACGAACCGGAACCCGGATGGAGATATGTCCGCGCGGGCGAACCGGAAGGTGACAGGTCGTAAAAAGGGGGTCGTCACAATCCCACATCGCTTGGGGAAGTATGTGGAAATGAAACATATGTAAAGAGACCCTCCCAAGATAGCAAGACGCGTTTTGGAGCACAATGTTGCTGGGAATAAGGGTCGTTACAAATGGTATCAGAGCTTGTACTCAACCGGAAATGTGGCTAACAAGGACGTTGGGCCCCTGAGGGGGGGTGATTGTGATGACCCGAATATGCACGTATGGGTACGATGGCTGCACGAACCGGAACCCGGATGGAGATATGTCCGCGCGGGCGAACCGGAAGGTGACAGGTCGTAAAAAGGGGGTCGTCACAATCCCACATCGCTTGGGGAAGTATGTGGAAATGAAACATATGTAAAGAGACCCTCCCAAGATAGCAAGACGCGTTTTGGAGCACAATTGACAACGGATCCCATAAGAACTCTGAAGTTAAAAGTGCTTTGGCATGAGCAATTCCAGGTTGGGTGACCTTCTGGGAAGTTCTCGCCAAACAAAGCTGTGAGGGGAGGATATTGGGCTGCGGCCCAATCCCTAGAGCGGACAATATCTTGCTGGGAATAAGGGTCGTTACAAATGGTATCAGAGCTTGTACTCAACCGGAAATGTGGCTAACAAGGACGTTGGGCCCCTGAGGGGGGGTGATTGTGATGACCCGAATATGCACGTATGGGTACGATGGCTGCACGAACTGGAACCCAGATGACAGTATGTCCGCGCGGGCGAATCGGAAGGTGACAGGTATTAAAAAGGGGGTCGTCACAATCCCACATCGCTTGGGGAAGTATGTGGAAATGAAACATATGTAAAGAGACCCTCCCAAGATAGCAAGACGCGTTTTGGAGCACAATTGACAACGGATCCCATAAGAACTCTGAAGTTAAAAGTGCTTTGGCGTGAGCAATTCCAGGTTGGATGACCTTCTGGGAAGTTCTCGCCAAACAAAGCCGTGAGGGGAGGATATTGGGCTGCGGCCCAATCCCTAGAGCTGACAATATCTTGCTGGGAATATGGGTTGTTACAGCATGAGAAGGAGGTGGCCCAGTAGATGAAGAAGAGGTGCCGAAGGTAGTGGGATCAGACCCCTGCATTTCATAACGCCGTTTAAGGCGAGGGTGAGTCATACCTGAGCTTCGGCAATAAAGAGGTTATCTGGACTGAATGGCGGCGAAGGGGACGACGAAAAGGGGTGAAGTGGGCGATGGAGGGTTTCAACCGAACGATTGGGAAGGGGATCGCCGAGAGAGGGTCGGGTTTCGTCGCTGAAGGGTGAGGCGAACACGGTGAAGGGTGAAAAGCTTCTGCTTTTCACCGTTCACCCTTTGTTTTTATTTTTATTTTTTATTTTTTAATTTTTTTATTTTTTAATTTTTTTATTTTTTTTTTTTTATTTTTTATTTTTTTATTTTTTATTTTTTTATTTTTTTATTTTTTTATTTTTTTATTTTTTTATTTTTTTATTTTTTTATTTTTTAATATAAAACTAAAACACAAAATCATTAAAAATACCTCAATAAATAAAATAAACAATGAACTCGACTCGACGCTAATAAAACTAGAATCAATGGGTTACCTCCCACCAAGTGCTTGATTTACCGTCTTTAGTCTGACGTTTGACCAAATTCATTCTTCGGGTATGAGTTGAGTGACAGAAAAGTCACTGGGAATATTGCTGCCAAAATATGGCTTCACTCGTTGTCCGTTTACTTTGAATGTTGTGTCATCGGCTCCTCGTAACTCAACGGTTCCGTGAGAGAATACTTGCACCACCGTGAAAGGACCCGACCATCTCGACTTCAATTTTCCTGGAAACAATTTCAATCGAGAGTTAAATAAAAGTACCTACTGTCCCGGTGAAAGATCTTTCTCCACGATGTGCTTGTCATGCCACGCCTTGGTCTTCTTCTTATATATTTTTGAATTCTCATACGCATTGCTTCTAAGTTCGTCGAGCTCATTAATTTGCAGGAGGCGTTTCTGACCTGTGGCTGTCAACTCAAAATTCACCTTCTTCATTGCCCACAAAGCACGGTGTTCCAACTCAACCGGTAAGTGACATGCTTTTCCGAATACCAACCTATATGGTGACATTCCCAGAGGAGTTTTGAATGCGGTCCGGTACGCCCAATAAAGCATCATCCAACTTGCGAGCCCAGTCTTTTCTTGAATTTGCAACTGTCTTCTCAAGGATCTTCTTCACTTCTCGATTAGAGACTTCGGCCTGCCCGTTTGATTGGGGATGGTATCCCAACGCCTTGCGATGCTTCACCCCATACTTACTGAGTAGTGTTTCAAACTGTCTATTGTAGAAATGAGTGCCCTCGTCACTAATGATAGCTCGAGGTGTTCCAAAGCGTGTGAAAATATTCTTCTGCAGAAAATGCAAGACCACCTTTCCATCATTGGTCGGCGTAGCTATTGCTTCAACCCACTTGGAGACATAATCCACCGCCAAAAGAATGTATTTGTTGTTGTACGACGACGGAAACAGCCCTATAAAGTCAATACCCCATACATCAAATAGCTCAACCTCCAAAATATTTGTCAAAGGCATCTCATTATGGCGGGAAATATTACCGGTCCGTTGACATCTATCACAAGCTACAACAAACGAATATGCATCTTTAAACAAGGTGGGCCAGTAAAATCCACACTGAAGTATCTTAGCTGCTGTTCGTTTGCCACCAAAGTGTCCGCCACATTCCAGAGAATGACAGTGTTTTAATACAGATATCACTTCATCTTCCGGGATACAACGTCTGATGATTTGATCTACACAGTGTTTATATAAAATCGGCTCTTCCCAATAATATCGCTTTACATCGGCGAAAAATTTCTTCTTTTGGTGATGCGACAAATCGGATGGTATAACCCCACTGGCAAGAAAGTTCACATAATCAGCATACGACGGTAACACTTCGATTGCAATTATCTTTTCATCTGGGAAATCTTCAGCTATTTGAACGTCACTATCGGATACATGAGCTTGTGTTTCCAATCTAAATAGGTGATCAGCTACCAAATTCTCTGTGCCTTTTTTGTCCTTGATCACAATATCAAACTCCTGCAGAAGTAATACCCATCGAATCAACCGAGGCTTGGCATCCTTCTTTTCCATCAAATATTTAATAGCCGAATGATCCGTATAAACTGTGACTTTGTTGCCGATAACATAGGGGCGGAACTTGTCAAATGCGAAGACTACTGCTAACAATTCCTTCTCAGTGGTGGCATAATTTAGTTGAGCATCATTGAGAGTGCGGCTGACATAATAAATTGTATGGAAGACTTTATCCTTTCTCTGCCCCAGAACTGCTCCTATAGCGAAGTCACTGGCATCACTCATGATTTCAAATGGTAATTCCCAATCAGGTGCGACTATGATTGAGGCCGACACAAGTTTCTCCTTTAACATATTGAAAGCTGCAAGACACTCTACGGTAAAAACAAATGGTACTCCATTTTCCAATAACTGACATAGCGGCTTGGTGATCTTAGAAAAATCTTTTATGAACCTTTGGTAGAATCCCGCATGCCCTAGAAAACTCCGCACTCCTTTTACTGTCTTCGGCGGTGGCAACTTCTCGATAGCGATAATTTTAGCTCGGTCCACCTCAATTCCTTGTGCTGAAATACGATGGCCCAATACAATTCCCTCTTTCACCATGAAATGACATTTCTCCCAATTAAGCACTAGATTCGTCTCAACACACCTTTCGAGCACCTTGGATAGATTATTCAAACATGTATCGAATGAAGATCCAAACACTGAAAAGTCATCCATGAAGATTTCTATGAATCGCTCCACCATATCTGAGAAAATAGCCATCATGCATCTTTGAAATGTAGCTGGTGCTTGCATAACCCGAAAGGCATCCGGCGGAAAGAAAAAGTACCATACGGGCAGGTAAATGTGGTCTTTTCTTGGTCTTCTGGGGCAATTGCAATCAGATTATACCCGGAATATCCATCAATGAAACAATAATACTCGTGGCCGGCAAGTCTATCTAGCATCTGATCGATAAACGGCAATGGAAAGTGATCTTTGCGTGTAGCCTTGTTTAACTTCCGATAATCGATACAAATTCTCCAACCAGTGACTGTTCTGGATGCAATCAACTCATCATTTTCATTCTTGACCACTGTCATCCCACTTTTCTTTGGAACACACTGCACTGGACTCACCCACAAACTATCTGAGATCGGATAGATAACCCCTGCGTCCAACCACTTTAAAACTTCCTTTCGCACAACCTCTTTCATAGCTGGATTTAAGGGGCGTTGATGCTCTATAGATGGTCGATGCTCGTCTTCCATTAAAATTCGATGCATGCAAAATGAAGAACTGATTCCTTTGATATCTGACAGTGTCCACCCTAGAGCCACCTTGTATGTCCGAAGTATACGCAATAATTTCTCCTCCTCCGTCTAAGATAAATCACCTGCAATAATGACTGGAAGAGTTGAGTTAGCACCAATAAATGCATACCTGAGGTGAGACGGTAGTGGCTTCAGCTCCAACGCGGGTGGACTCTCAATTGAAGGTAAGACTCGAATTGGTGGCTCCCCCAAACTCTCAAAATACTTTCTTCGATTTGGCTCGAACGAATCCATCCATGATATAAATTCCTGCACAGAATACAAATCGTGATTTAGTAAAGCAAACTCGAGAGGATCACTAGACTGAAGAGAAACTCCGTCCACCGCTGATTCGAGAGAGTCAATCCTAAATATATCATCGCTAGCCGTCGGATACTTCATGGAGTTAAAGACATTAAACGTCACTTCTTCATCTTGCAAGCGCAATTTCAACTCCCCCCTCTGAACATCGATCAAGGCACCCCCCGTAGCTAAGAATGGTCTGCCCAAAATAATAGATATGTCCTGATCCTCCGCCATGTCGAGAACTACAAAGTCTGTTGGGAATATGAATTTGTCGACCTTAACCAACACGTCTTCTATTATTCCTCTTGGATGCTTGATTGATCGGTCGGCCATTTGTAAGATTACTCTTATTGGTTTTGCTTCACCTAGCTCAAGCCTTTGAAAAATAGAAAAAGACATTAAATTGATGCTTGCACCCAAGTCACATAACGCACGCTCGAAGATGCAGTTTCCAATCTCACATGGAACAGTAAAACTACCCGGATCTTTCAACTTTTGTGGTAGTGTTCGTTGAATTATTGCACTACATTCTTCAGAAAGGGCGATTGTACCACAATCCTCTATTTTTCTTTTGTGGGATAGAACCTCTTTTAAAAATTTTGCATAGGTTGACATTTGCTCCAGGGCTTCGGCAAATGGGATGTTGATGTGAAGCTGCTTGAACACGTTCAAGAATTTTTCAAACTGTTTATCCAATTTTGCATTTTTTAGGCGTTGTGGGAAAGGAACTTTTGGGATGATCTCCTTTGGAATCTGAGGTGGAGCGTCCAGTAGCTCTTGATCCTTTGGTGTGGACTCGGATGATGACGAATGCATTCCGTTATGTGCGACCACTTTATTATTTTCTTTGGTACAATTTTCAATCACTGCTCCACTTCTAAGTGTGATAGCATTGCACTGGCCTCTAGGATTGACTTCAGTGGAACTGGGCAATGTGCCCTGAGAGCGACCATTTAATGCAGCTGCCATCTGGCCCATTTAAGTTTCCAAACTTCGAATTTGAGCTGACTGGTTTTGCAAGGTTGTTCTTGTTTCAGCCATAAATTTATTTTTGTGCTCCCCCATTTCAGCAATTATATTATTGGTGCACTTTCCCATCTTTGCAATTAAATCCTCCAGATTAGATTTTCTTTCTGGAAACGGAGGTCCTGGTTGATTAGCTTGTGGCATCTGTATGGCGTTGTTCAGGTTCTTCCACGAGAAGTTTGGGTGGTTGTTGCGCCCCCATTATAGTAATTACTTGAATTTTGAAGCGTCGGTCTATTATAATTTCCCACATATTGGGCCTGTTCAAATGAACTACTAACGATTTGGTTCCCTTGCTGACAGTTTTCACTAGCATGTGGTCCTTGGCACCATTGACATTGTATGATTGAAGAATGAATTGCATTAACTAGAGCTTGATTACCTTGGATGTGCCAAGTGTGGGATGCAATTTGTGTAGTCAATGCTTTTATCGCATCCATTTCTGGGGTATTTGACTTCTTCCTCAAAATCTGACGTTCAACCGGGCACTGATCATTATTGAGGGATAACTCCTCTAATAGGTTGAATGCCTCCACTTCCGTCTTTTGTAGTAATGATTCACCAGTTGTTGAGTTGACAAGAGTCCGTGTAGAAATTGATAGGCCGATGAAGAATGTCTGTATTTGAATCCATTGTGGTAGACCATGTTGGGGGCATCTTCTTAAAAGCTCCTTGAATCGGCTCCATGCTTCATAAACTGTCTCACCATCGAATTGAGTAAAATTGGTGATCTCGTTGCGGAGTTTTGCCATCTTTTCAAAGGGAAAGAATTTAGATAGAAATTTCTGAACTAATTCATTCCACGTTGTAATTGAATCCGGGGGTAAGGAGTTTAACCAGTTCTTCGCGCGATCTCTTAGTATGAAGGGGAATAACCTGAGCTTGACAACATCATCAGAGACATTATGGTATTTAAAAGTATCACAGACCTCGACGAAGCTAGCAATATGATCCTTAGGGTCCTCGTTAGGCAGACCATAAAATTGATACTGTTGAATCATTTGTATTGTTCCTGGCTTAATTTCAAAATTGTTGCACGTGATGGCAGGTTTTCGAATTGCTGATTGAACCCCGTCCATGGATGGCACAACATAATCAAGCAATGTTCGTCTCCCGACTCCCTCAATCTCGATAGTCTGTTGTAAATCTGCATTTTGATTATCCGCCATAATTGCTTGCTTTGTTTCCCTTCGATTTCTACGGCAGGTTCGTTCAATTTCAGGGTCGATAGGGATTAGATTGGTAGTACCTAGTTTTCGCATGCACCTGCAATGTGCAAATAATTCGATTTAAGCCTAGCAGCAAAAGAAAATTCAAATATAAACTAAAATCAAATAATTCAATAATAACAAAACTATATTCCCCGGCAACGGTGCCAAAAACTTGTTGCGAAAAATTATACGCAAGTGCACGTGTCCCAAAAATAGTAGAGTGTGTGCAAGCACGAGTGTCGGTCCCACGAGGAATAATTATGTTAAGGATTGAATATCTAATTTTCAGCTTAATTTGAAAAACAATATGTTTGATGATTTTGGATTTTAAACTAAAATAATTCAAATAAATTAAATCAAACAATTTAAATAACAGATTCGAATGTAAAAAGTTAAGATTATGTGATGAGAAAATTTCCAGGGTTCCGATTTCACTTAGCTAATCCTCTTTAGTAAACCTAATTCAAGTAATTAATTCCTATTCCTTCGTGTTGATGGTTATTTCACTATATTGTTTATTAAACTCTCTCGAGTATTAATAAACTTACTCAATTGATGTGTTATTACCTCTCGGTCTCTAACCCTGCAATCAATTGAATACATTAAGAGAAAACAATTGAATTACCACTCAAACGCCCTAACTATCTCTAGTCTAGGGTCCTTTTTAAGGCAAGATATTCAATGCACGGTTAAATTCTCCGCTCTCGTATCCCGAATTAACTCTAAAATTCTTAGTTTTGGTGATCAAACAAACCTAAGTATTAAGTTCGGAATAGATTACTCAACACAGAAAAGAAATAGAAAACTAAAAACTTGAATTAAGAAAATAAATATTCATAACAAAGTTACGTCGAAACCCTAGAATAGAAAACTTAGTTCATGATAAAATTAAAGAAAATTACAGAGAAAATAAAATAGTTCATGCTAGAAGAAAAGAGGAGAAACAAAAACTAGGAAATTGCTGCCGAGTTCCTCCGTTCCTCGTCACTTGCTTTGATCTGGCATCCGATGTCTTCGTAGGGTTTTTCTCTCTGTTTCGCTATCCCCCCCTCTCTTGCTTCCTCTTCAGACTTTTATCTTTGCTCGAATTAGGGCCGCGGTCCATCAATCAACGGCCGAGATCGACCCGATCAATAAGTTGAAAAATTGAATTTTAATATTTCCCGTAATGATGATCGATCTCGGTATTATCCCGATCGATCGTGGCCACGCTGACGCTGGAATTAAACTTTTGCTGATCCCGATCGATCGTGGTATTTTGCCCGATCGATCGGGCCGTCACTGGAATCTTTGAATGAAACTTTCCAGATCACGATTGATCGTGGTACAACGCCCGATCGATCGGGCCGTCTCTGGAATCTTTCTTTGTTGATTTTTTGCATCACGATCAATCGTGGTATGATCCTGATCGATCGTGATCAGTTTTTTCTTCTTTTCTTCCTTTTGTTTCTTTATTTCCTATTTCGAACCAAATCCACCATTACCTGTTAAAACTCAACTCACCTGCACAATCTCACTAACAACATCAAATAAACTCAAACGCTCAAGGAAAAACTAATCGAAACAAGAATGAAAAGCATGAATAAGTGTGCAAAATACACACTTATCAGTAATCGAAATCATGCATATTATAAAAGGTTTGGTTGTAAAAATCATATAAATGTTTGCTTCGCGTTGATACCAACTTACGAAATTAAGATTGTAATCTTTTATGGCGAGAACTGGAACGAGTATGAACCAAAAGACGCAATCTGTCAGCATGACAGCACCTGCATTCATATGTTGTCAATAAACCAAAGGCAACTTGGTTACAAGTTAACAAGTCTATAATTAAGAATGCTGTAAAAAACAAAAAAAAAAATCAAAAGAAAGTATTCATGTTATAACAAGAAACCACTCGACTCGAACTCATACCTCAATTGAACTGTCTTTCAGTTTTTGAAATCGATTTTGATATCGAGTGTGTAAAAAATTTTGAATGAATCAAGGTAATAAAATGACCACTACAAATGATAAACATGAGACATTTGGCTAATTTTATCAAAATATTCGCCATTTTGCTAACGACCCAAATACTAATGCAATTTTGGTCCAAAAACAGTTTATGATTTTAATTGTTCCTTAACCCAAGTTCATTGACTAAATTGTACTTTTTCTTTCTTTTTTTTAATGGCCCTCTTCATTTTGAGATAAAGACCTAAAAACTTGACTTCGGTTTCAGGAAAAGGACGACCTACCATGTATTGGCCATCGAGAATTAGAATCGCCTTGGGATCTGCAAAAGGGCTGGCATACCTTCATGAGGATTGTAAGAATTTACTATGAACTCCCTCACGATGTTGTTTAATTTTAATTCATAGTTGTATTTATAGTTGTTTACTTCTTCGTCGCGAATTAGTGCCTGAAAAAATGGCAGTTCAGGAGGGTTCCACAAAAGATGTGTGGTGGTCTCTTGTGGAGTAGCCTCATCGCGAATAGTGCCTGAAAGAATGGCAATTCGGGAGGTTATCACAAGGTATCTTCGTCGCGAATAGTGCCTGGAAGAATGGCAATTTGGGAGGTTATCACAAAGTTGCCTCGTCGCGAATAGTGCCTGGAAGAATGACAATTCGGGAGGTGTCTACAAGAGAGTCACAGTTGAAAGTACGTAAGTTGTCGTGATTATGAACAAGGTTCTATGATCGACATGGGAGAAGATCGTGTATGGCCGTCCCGTGTGTGAACACGATGTGTGCCTCGGATCTGGCTCTGCGTGGTCCACGCGTGACCATCCTGTTAGGATAGGTGTCTGCTTGACTCACATGTGAAAGTGAAGAGTAATGAAACGAGAATGAGTTGAACAAAATCGAGAGTTAGAAACCGCATGTATTATGGTTGTGAGTGAGGGTTGTTTGTGCAGTGTGCATTATGTTTTCGTATGCATTATTCCCTACTTACTAAGCATTAGGCTTACGTTTTGTGTTCTGTGGTGTAGGTGACGACGTCATTACAGGTTAGAGCAATGTGGAAAGCTAGGATTGGGATGCAGTCGGTGATGTACGTGGTATACCGGTGCAGGCAGTGTCGGGGCGTCTCGACCATGATCTTCGGGGAGAGGGAAGGATTGGTATTTTGATGTAAATAAGAAGTTTAGTTTGGACTTTATTTTGTATAAGGGATAATAGTTTTATAACTTTGGTACATATTATTTTTGGTATGTTTTATAACCTGTTAGATTTTCAGGTTTTGACGTTTTAAACATGGGGTTAGTGAGCAAAGTAGCGCACCGAGCCAGGGCGGGTTCGGGGGCATTATAGTTGCCCTAAATTCTCATCCAAAGTTTGTTAGAGAGCCCCTCTTCCAAAGAGAGCCAAACCCGAGAGGTGCAGATTTATCACCTTCTCGAGCCAGCAATGTTGTTTCCTCCGTATCTATTCAACCACTGTGAAATTAGCCTTGAAATTTTAAGAGCTCTTAATCCATGCATCAAGTAAGGTTATGTTATATGTTCAATTCATTTGGTGGGAAATGAAAGAAGTTGTGCAATTGAGAAGTTCAGCCTTTTTTGACCACATAACAGTTTTTCACCAAAAAGTTTTTGTGAGTTTGTTTGTTGCATAACTTTTCAGCCACAACAATTTTGGCCTTCCGGCGAGAGCAGTACCATGCTGGGTGACCGACTGGGAAGTCCTCGCCAAACAAATCCGTGAGGGGAGGATATTGCGCTACGGCCCAATCTCCAGAGCGGACAATATCTTACTGAGAAAATGGGTCATTATATCTGTAGTTGTTAAAGAACTTCGAAAAGAATCCTCTTCTTCGCCCACTATTACCGTTCCTCTATCTTTCTTTCAAAACTAGTCTCTGGTCTCTTTTGTCTTGTTTTGCTCCTTATGATCTCTTATTTTCAAGTATCATTTTTTCTTTGCATATGGAATTTGTAAAACCGAAACACAATAGTTGAAGTAGTACTAACTGAAGTATCTTATAAAGAATAAGATGATTAAACAATTAAGTATAGGAAATGTAATTTATTTATTACATTAACTATTTTAGTTGTATTACTTATTGTTTAACACGTCAACAAATATGTTTACTCTACAACAAGTTTTAAATTATCGATTTATGGACAGTTCATGTTTTTGGGAGTGCATAATGATTACATCGGAAGATATGTTGTTTTAATGATCCCTATCTTATAAACCACAATTTATGTATTTATTATCACTTTTATTGTTGTCTTTTCTGTGGATTTTATTGTATTTTGTGAAATTGTTATTTATCATCGGGCAACTTCGTTGATGACAACGTCTCGTGGATCGTGGTCAGTGGCTTTGACATACAGAAAATAGGGTGGTCTTCAAACAAAAACACATGTCTAGGGTATCTCTGTGTGGGCATACTAACTTAAGTTGGATCAAATATTAATGAGGATGGATGGTGTGATCTTACGTCTCCATCCAATGACTCCCTAACCTACCTTTCCTTCCCACGAACAAGAAGATGCAAAAACAGAAAGGGTATTTATTCGTTTTAGAGAATAGTCTGAACATAAACGCGAAAAAACAGACCTTCCTTTTCAAAGAAGCGTGACAATCCAGTAAAATTTTACGGTCAACGGTTGATTGCTAAAATTGCTTTGTTATAATGCATATTAGACCAGTTAATGAATTAAAATATCACAGAGTGAATCCAAGAATGTAAAATTAGAATTCACGGCCCATCTCGGCTAACCCTGTTACTACCTGCAAGATTATTGCATGGACTTCCACCAACAACAAGGTAAAATCCACCAAATGAGTTTATTTGCTGTTCCAATAGGTCGGCATCAAGCTGTTGAACATCAGCAAAGTCTATTAAATTTCCTTTCGGGTTGGTCTGCTCCCACCAACTCTTAACAATATTTCTATTCACTTCTGAAATATCAACTGAGACAACATATTTTGAGAGGGATTCTGAGGCGATTAAGAGCCACTTCCGCCCCACCGATACCAGAGAAAAGAGAGAGGAGAAAAGTCTTTTGACTTTGAAGACGATTGTTGGATTCAATAAAAATAACCAGAGTAATTGAATATATAATAAATTCCATAATCTGAAAAGAGTGAGAGCCCAGTTCTTGAATCAATAAGTTAGAAATTACAAGTAAATTGTTAAAGCAAGAAAAACATACCCAGATCCATCGATTGAATGCAAAATACCGTAGATCGGGTACGTAAATCATCCGATTCAACAATTACCCTCTCTAATATCTCTCTAGAATGATGGTTGTCTAAGAGGCAAAGAGTTCGATTGTGAATTGGGGACCATAACCCTATATTAAACCTAATTGGGTAATTTACCAGTTTGCCCATTACAAATTGGTAAATTACCCTTGGTGTCTCCACACATGATAATATAACCATATTATATTTAATATACTCCAAAGTCTATTGAAACTATATTAAATCACTTTAATATGGATTTAAACCTGATGATAACATAATGTATAATTTATAGTTTAACAATTTAGATCCAAATAGAATTATAAATCCTTATAATTCTAACAATCTCCCACTTGGATCAAATTATAAACTAATCAATTACACATTATAAGTTTATCCTTATGATATCAAATTTTGTTATCATCTAAACAGAGTATACTCAAACAATCTCGTCCATCAATTATATCAAATGTAGGACCAAAGCGGCTTTCGTCATATTTATCGTAACTAAACCTATCAATGATCACCTACACTAACATAACCAAATGACACAGATCAAATATGGATGTGTAGCATGGAAATTACATGTAATGTGATTTAACATGTCTATTTCCAACTGGTCAAACTAAAACTTTATTGAGATCATTAAAACTCAAATCCCAGAGTAAATTAAATGAATACCTCATAAAATTAATACTGCAGTAACCAAAATATTCATTACAAATATTTATAAAATAGAATCACATAAAAAAATTTACAGACTCCAACTAAACCTCAATATCTCCAACAGATAAAACCCCCATATGAGCAACATGCTCGTGAAAGACCTTGGGTCGTAATGCCTTTGTTAGCGGATCTGCAATCATGAAGTCTGTTCCAATGTGATCTATAGATATTTGACCAATCTGAACTCTTTCCTTTACAAAAAGAAACTTGATGTCTACAAATTTAGACTTTGAGAAGCTTCTGTTGTTATTTGAGAACATCACAGCTGACTGATTGTCACATAAAATCTGAAGTGGTCTTTCAATACCATTCCAGATTCGCAATCCCATAACAAAGTTACTCAGCCATAATGCCTGATTGGATGTCTCATAACATGCTATAAACTTAGCTGCCATAGTAGAAGAGACCGTAAGTCAAAGCACACTTGGAGTAAATTTTTAACCTTTATATTATATGCTCTTAAAGCTCTGATTTTTACATCCACTTATAACATGCTATATTGCACACGATAGCACACAAACTAAAACGAACCATAAACTTCATTCTAAAATTTTTATCAATCAATTTACCTCGTGGCAATTTTCATTTCCGTTTTCATACCTGAGCAACTCATATTCTATGAATTTAGCAATCTTGGTTCCTTCTTCGCCCAGCTCAGGAAAATCCACATGAAAAGAACCGTGCTTGATTAGAGCAACGGGGTCTCGGATAGTGGATTGTTGGTGCATGTAGTTGTAAAGTTGCCGGTGGAAGAGGTGGTCTAAAGAATAGCAGCTTAGAGAGAGTGAGTGTTATCAACCGATTCTCCCTTTGCGAGTATAGTGAGAATCCTTTATTATTGTAACATTCTTCTATCCTTCTTAGGCTTGGAAAATCAGAGCAAGGTTGCCCTAAACTCTCATCCAAAGTTTGTTAGAGAGCTTCTCTTCCAAAGAGAGCCAAACCCGAGAGGTGCAGATTTATCACCTTCTCGAGCCAGCAATGTTGTTTCCTCCGTATCTATTCAACCACTGTGAAATTAGCCTTGAAATTTTAAGAGCTCTTCATCTATGTATCAAGTAAGGCTATGTTATATTTTCAATTCAATTGGTTGCAAATTAAAGAAGTTGTGCAATTGAGAAGTTCAGCCTTTTTCGACCACTTAACAGTTTTTCAAGAAAAAGTTTTTGTGAGTTTGTTTGTTGCATAACTTTTCAGCCACAACAATTTTGGCCTTCCGGCGAGAGCATAACCATGTTGGGTGACCGACTGGGAAGTCCTCGCCAAACAAATCCGTGAGGGGAGGATATTGCGCTACGGCCCAATCCCCAGAGTGGACAATATCTTACTGAGAAAATGGGTCGTTATAACTGTAGTTGTTAAAGAACTTCGAAAAGAATCCTCTTCTTCGCCAACTATTACCGTTCCTCTATCTTTCTTTCAAAACCAGGCTCTGGTCTCTTTTGTCTTGTTTTGCTCCTTATGATCTCTTATTTTCAAGTATCATTTTTTCTTTGCATATGGAATTTCTAAAACCGAAACACAATAGTTGAAGTGGTACTAACTGAAGTATCTTATAAAGAATAAGATGATTAAACAATTAAGTATAGGAAATGTAATTTATTTATTACATTAACTATTTTAGTTGTATTACTTATTGTTTAATACGTCAACAAATATGTTTACTCTACAACAAGTTTTAAATTATCGATCTATGGACAGTTCATGTTTTTGGGAGTGCATAATGATTACATCGGAAGATATGTTGTTTTAATGATCCATATCTTATAAACCACAATTTATGTATTTATTATCACTTTTATTGTTGTCTTTTCTGTGGATTTTATGTATTTTGTGAAATTGTTATTTATCATCGGGCAACTTCGTTGATGACAACGTCTTGTGGATCGTGGTCAGTGGCTTTGACATACAGAAAATAGGGTGGTCTTCAAACAAAAACACATGTCTAGGGCTATCTCTGTGTGGGCATACTAACTCAAGTTGGATCAAATATTAATGAGGATGGATGGTGTGATCTTACGTCTCCATCCAATGACTCCCTAACCTATCCTTTCCTTCCCACGAACAAGAAGATGCAAAAACAGAAAGGGTATTTATTCGTTTTAGAGAACTAGTCTGAACATAACGCGAAAAACAGACCTTCCTTTTCAAAGAAGCGTGAAAATCCAGTTAAATTTCATTAGCCTCCCCACGTGGTTACGGACGGTCAATGGTTGATTGCTAAAATTGCTTTGTTATAATGCATATTAGACCAGTTAATGAATTAAAATATCACAGAAGTGAATCCAAGAATGTAAAATTAGAATTCACGACCCATCTTGGCTAACCTGTTACTACCTGCAAGATTATTGCATAGACTTCCACCAACAACAAGGTAAAATCCACCAAATGAGTTTATTTGCTGTTCCTATAGGTCGGCATCAAGCTGTTGAACATCGCAAAGTCTATTAAATTTCCTTTCGGGTTGGTCTGCTCCCACCAACTCTTAACAATATTTCTATTCACTTCTGAAATATCAACTGAGACAACATATTTTGAGAGGGATTCGGAGGCCGATTAAGAGCACTTCTGCCCCACCGATACCAGAGAAGTGAGAGAGGGGAAAAGTCTTTTGACTTTGAAGACGATTGTTGGATTCAATAAAAATAACCAGAGTAATTGAATATATAATAAATTCCATAATCTGAAAAGAGTGAGAGCCCAGTTCTTGAATCAATAAGTTAGAAATTACAAGTAAATTGTTAAAGCAAGAAAAACATACCCAGATCCATCGATTGAATGCAAAATACCGTAGATCGGGTACGTAAATCATCCGATTCAACAATTACCCTCTCTAATATCTCTCTAGAATGATGGTTGTCTAAGAGGCAAAGAGTTCGATTGTGAATTGGGGACCATAACCCTATATTAAACCTAATTGGGTAATTTACCAGTTTGCCCATTACAAATTGGTAAATTACCCTTGGTGTCTCCACACATGATAATATAACCATATTATATTTAATATACTCCAAAGTCTATTGAAACTATATTAAATCACTTTAATATGGATTTAAACCTGATGATAACATAATGTATAATTTATAGTTTAACAATTTAGATCCAAATAGAATTATAAATCCTTATAATTCTAACAATCTCCCACTTGGATCAAATTATAAACTAATCAATTACACATTATAAGTTTATCCTTATGATATCAAATTTTGTTATCATCTAAACAGAGTATACTCAAACAATCTCGTCCATCAATTATATCAAATGTAGGACCAAAGCGGCTTTCGTCATATTTATCGTAACTAAACCTATCAATGATCACCTACACTAACATAACCAAATGACACAGATCAAATATGGATGTGTAGCATGGAAATTACATGTAATGTGATTTAACATGTCTATTTCCAACTGGTCAAACTAAAACTTTATTGAGATCATTAAAACTCAAATCCCAGAGTAAATTAAATGAATACCTCATAAAATTAATACTGCAGTAACCAAAATATTCATTACAAATATTTATAAAATAGAATCACATAAAAAAATTTACAGACTCCAACTAAACCTCAATATCTCCAACAGATAAAACCCCCATATGAGCAACATGCTCGTGAAAGACCTTGGGTCGTAATGCCTTTGTTAGCGGATCTGCAATCATGAAGTCTGTTCCAATGTGATCTATAGATATTTGACCAATCTGAACTCTTTCCTTTACAAAATGAAACTTGATGTCTACAAACTTAGACTTTGAGAAGCTTCTGTTGTTATTTGAGAACATCACAGCTGACTGATTGTCACATAAAATCTGAAGTGGTCTTTCAATACCATTCCAGATTCGCAATCCCATAACAAAGTTACTCAGCCATAATGCCTGATTGGATGTCTCATAACATGCTATAAACTTAGCTGCCATAGTAGAAGAGCCGTAAGTCAAAGCACACTTGGAGTAAATTTTTAACCTTTATATTATATGCTCTTAAAGCTCTGATTTTTACATCCACTTATAACATGCTATATTGCACACGATAGCACACAAACTAAAACGAACCATAAACTTCATTCTAAAATTTTTATCAATCAATTTACCTCGTGGCAATTTTCATTTCCGTTTTCATACCTGAGCAACTCATATTCTATGAATTTAGCAATCTTGGTTCCTTCTTCGCCCAGCTCAGGAAAATCCACATGAAAAGAACCGTGCTTGATTAGAGCAACGGGGTCTCGGATAGTGGATTGTTGGTGCATGTAGTTGTAAAGTTGCCGGTGGAAGAGGTGGTCTAAAGAATAGCAGCTTAGAGAGAGTGAGTGTTATCAACCGATTCTCCCTTTGCGAGTATAGTGAGAATCCTTTATTATTGTAACATTCTTCTATCCTTCTTAGGCTTGGAAAATCAGAGCAAGGTTGCCCTAAACTCTCATCCAAAGTTTGTTAGAGAGCTTCTCTTCCAAAGAGAGCCAAACCCGAGAGGTGCAGATTTATCACCTTCTCGAGCCAGCAATGTTGTTTCCTCCGTATCTATTCAACCACTGTGAAATTAGCCTTGAAATTTTAAGAGCTCTTCATCTATGTATCAAGTAAGGCTATGTTATATTTTCAATTCAATTGGTTGCAAATTAAAGAAGTTGTGCAATTGAGAAGTTCAGCCTTTTTCGACCACTTAACAGTTTTTCAAGAAAAAGTTTTTGTGAGTTTGTTTGTTGCATAACTTTTCAGCCACAACAATTTTGGCCTTCCGGCGAGAGCATAACCATGTTGGGTGACCGACTGGGAAGTCCTCGCCAAACAAATCCGTGAGGGGAGGATATTGCGCTACGGCCCAATCCCCAGAGTGGACAATATCTTACTGAGAAAATGGGTCGTTATAACTGTAGTTGTTAAAGAACTTCGAAAAGAATCCTCTTCTTCGCCCACTATTACCGTTCCTCTATCTTTCTTTCAAAACCAGGCTCTGGTCTCTTTTGTCTTGTTTTGCTCCTTATGATCTCTTATTTTCAAGTATCATTTTTTCTTTGCATATGGAATTTCTAAAACCGAAACACAATAGTTGAAGTGGTACTAACTGAAGTATCTTATAAAGAATAAGATGATTAAACAATTAAGTATAGGAAATGTAATTTATTTATTACATTAACTATTTTAGTTGTATTACTTATTGTTTAATACGTCAACAAATATGTTTACTCTACAACAAGTTTTAAATTATCGATCTATGGACAGTTCATGTTTTTGGGAGTGCATAATGATTACATCGGAAGATATGTTGTTTTAATGATCCATATCTTATAAACCACAATTTATGTATTTATTATCACTTTTATTGTTGTCTTTTCTATGGATTTTATGGTATTTTGTGAAATTGTTATTTATCATCGGGCAACTTCGTTGATGACAACGTCTTGTGGATCGTGGTCAGTGGCTTTGACATACAGAAAATAGGGTGGTCTTCAAACAAAAACACATGTCTAGGGCATCTCTGTGTGGGCATACTAACTCAAGTTGGATCAAATATTAATGAGGATGGATGGTGTGATCTTACGTCTCCATCCAATGACTCCCCAACCTATCTTTCCTTCCCACGAACAAGAAGATGCAAAAACAGAAAGGGTATTTATTCGTTTTAGAGAACAGTCTGAACATAGAGGCGAAAAGCAGACCTTCCTTTTCAAAGAAGCGTGAAAATCCAGTTAAATTTCATTAGCCTCCCCACGTGGTTACGGGACGGTCAATGGTTGATTGCTAAAATTGCTTTGTTATAATGCATATTAGACCAGTTAATGAATTAAAATATCACATAATGAATCCAAGAATGTAAAATTAGAATTCACGACCCATCTTGGCTAAACCTGTTACTACCTGCAAGATTATTGCATAGACTTCCACCAACAACAAGGTAAAATCCACCAAATGAGTTTATTTGCTGTTCCTATAGGTCGGCATCAAGCTGTTGAACATCGGCAAAGTCTATTAAATTTCCTTTCGGGTTGGTCTGCTCCCACCAACTCTTAACAATATTTCTATTCACTTCTGAAATATCAACTGAGACAACATTTTTGAGAGGGATTCGGAGCCGATTAAGAGCGACTTCTGCCCCACCGATACCAGAGAAGTGAGAGAGGGGAAAAGTCTTTTGACTTTGAAGACGATTGTTGGATTCAATAAAAATAACCACAGTAATTGAATCTATAATAAATTCCATAATCTAAAAAGAGTGAAAGCCCAGTTCTTGAATCGATACGTTAGAAATTACAAGTAAATCGTTAAAGCAAGAAAAAAAATATCCAAATCCATTGATTGAATGCAAAATACAATAGATCGGGTACGTAAATCTTCCGATTCGACAATTACCCTCTCTAATTTCTCTCTAGAATGATAGTGGTCTAAGAGGCAAAGAGTTCGATTGTGAATTGGAGACCATAACCTTATATTAAACCTAATTGGGTAATTTATCAGTTTGGCCATCACAAATTGGTAAATTACCCATGGTGTCTGTACACGTGATAATATAACCATATTATAATTAATATACTCCAAAATCGGTTGAAACTATATTAAGTCACTTTAATATGGACTTAAACCTGATGATAACATAATGTATAATTTATAGTTTAACAATTTATATCCAAATAGAATTATAAATCCTTATAATTCTAACAATCTCCCACTTGGATCAAATTGTAAACTAATCAATTACACATTATAACTTTATCCTTATGATATCAAATTTTGTTACCATCTAAACAGAGTATACTCAAACAATCTCGTCCATCAATTATATCAAATGTAGGACCAAAGCGGCTTTCGTCATATTTATCGTAACTAAACCTATCAATGATCACACACACTAACATAACTAAATGACACAGATCAAATATGGATGTGTAGCATGGAAATTACATGTAATGTGATTTAACATGTCTATTTCCAACTGGTCAAACTAAAACTTTATTGAGATCATTAAAACTCAAATCCCAGAGTGAATTAAATGAATACCTCATAAAATTAATACTGCAGTAACCAAAATATTCATTACAAATATCTATAAAATAGAATCACATAAAAAAATTTACAGACTCCAACTAAACCTCAATATCTCCAACAGATACAACCCCCATATGAGCAACATGCTCGTGAAAGATCTTGGGTCGTAATCCCTTGGTTAGCGGATCCGCAATTATGAAGTCTGTTCCAATGTGATCTATAGATATTTGACCAATCTGAACTCTTTCCTTCACAACATGAAACTTGATGTTTACAAACTTAGACTTTGAGAAGCTTCTGTTGTTATTTGAGAACATCACAACTGACTGATTGTCACATAAAATCTGAAGTGGTATTTCAATACCATTTGAGATTCGCAATCCCATGACAAAGTTACTCAGCTATAATGCCTGATTGGATGCCTCATAATATGCTATAAACTCAGCTGCCATAGTAGAAGATGCCGTAAGTAAAAGCACACTTGGAGTAAATTTTTAACCTTTATATTATATGCTCTTAAAGCTCTGATTTTTACATCCATTTATAACAAGCTATATTGCACACGATAGCACACAAACTAAAACGAACCATAAACTTCATTCTAAAATTTTTATCAATCAATTTACCTCGTGGCAATTTTCATTTCCGTTTTCATACCTGAGCAACTCATATTCTATGGATTTAGCAATCTCGGTTCCTTCTTCGCCCAGCTCAGGAAAATCCACATGAAAAGAACCGTGCTTGATTAGAGCAACGGGGTCTCAGATAGTGGATTGTTGGTGCATGTAGTTGTAAAGTTGTCGTTGGAAGGGGTGGTCTAAAGAATAGCAGCTTAGAGAGAGTGAGTGTTATCAACCGATTCTCCCTTTGCGAGTATAGTGAGAATCCTTTATTATTGTAACATTCTTCTATCCTTCTTAGGCTTGGAAAATCAGAGCAAGGTTGCCATAAACTCTCATCCAAAGTTTGTTAGAGAGCTCCTCTTCCAAAGAGAGCCAAACCCGAGAGGTGCAGATTTATCACCTTCTCGAGCCAGCAAAGTTGTTTCCTCCGTATCTATTCAACCACTGTGAAATTAGCCTTGAAATTTTAAGAGCTCTTCATCCATGTATCAAGTAAGGTTATGTTATATTTTCAATTCATTTGATTGCAAATTAAAGAAGTTGTGCAATTGAGAAGTTCAGCCTTTTTCGACCACTTAACAGTTTTTCACTAAAAAGTTTTTGTGAGTTTGTTTGTTGCATAACTTTTCAGCCACAACAATTTTGGCCTTTCGGCGAGAGCAGTACCATGTTGGGTGACAGACTGGGAAGTACTCACCAAACAAATCCGTGAGGGGAGGATATTGCGCAACGGCCCAATCCCCAGAGCGGACAATATCTTACTGAGAAAATGGATCGTTATATCTGTAGTTGTTAAAGAACTTTGAAAAGAATCCTCTTCTTCGCCCACTATTACCGTTCCTTTATCTTTCTTTCAAAACCAGTCTCTGGTCTCTTTTGTCTTGTTTTGCTCCTTATGATCTCTTATTTTCAAGTATCATTTTTTCTTTGCATATGGAATTTATAAAACCGAAACACAATAGTTGAAGTGGTACTAACTAAAGTATCTGATAAAGAATAAGATGATTAAACAATTAAGTATATGAAATGTAATTTATTTATTACATTAACTATTTTAGTTGTATTACTTATTGTTTTACACGTCAACAAATATGTTTACTCTACAACAAGTTTTAAATTATTGATTTATGGACAGTTCATGTTTTTGGGAGTGCATAATGATTACATCGGAAGATATGTTGTTTTAATGATCCATATCTTATAAACCACAATTTATGTATTTATTATCACTTTTATTGTTGTTTTTTCTGTGGATTTTATGGTATTTTGTGAAATTGTTATTTATCATAGGGCAACTTCGTTGATGACAACGTCTCGTGGATCGTGGTCAGTGGCTTTGACATACAGAAAATAGGGTGGTATTCAAACAAAAACACATGTCTAGGGCATCACTGTGTGGGCATACTAACTCAAGTTGGATCAAATATTAATGAGGATGGATGGTGTGATCTTACGTCTCCATCCAATGACTCCCCAACCTATCTTTCCTTCCCACGAACAAGAAGATGCAAAAACAGAAAGGGTGTTTATTCGTTTTAGAGAACAGTCTGAACATAGACGCGAAAAACAGACCTTCCTTTTCAAAGAAGCTGAAAATCCAGTTAAATTTAATTAGCCTCCCCACGTGGTCACGGGACAGTCTACGGTTGATTGCTAAAATTGCTTTGTTATAATGCATATTAGACCAGTTAATGAATTAAAATATCACATAATGAATCCAAGAATGTAAAATTAGAATTCACGGCCCATCTCGGCTAACCTTGTTACTACCTGCAATGTAACGCCCCCGAACCCACCCTGGCTCGGTGTGCTACTTGGCTCACTCTAACCCCAAGAATTCTTATAAACACCTAGGTATAAATAAAACTGACATAGCGGAATTTAAAACTAAATTACCCTAAGCTTTCTCTCAGGTCATACCTAACTGCCTAGACTCGTTGATTTTCCTTAATTCTAACCGTTAAGCACCACGGCGTCCTTTCCGAAAATTTCGGCAAAGTAACGCCTGAAAATGACGCCTCCAAAATGCTAAAAACCTGCATAAAATCCAATCCCAACCAGACCAGAATATTCCAACTATCTAACCAACCTACGAAATCTCCAACAGCAGTAAAGAGGGAAACTAAAATGCTAACATCCCTACGTAAAGAAAGTCCACAGTACAGGGCGATACATCACCCTTAACTATGACTATATACCACAAATACACATAGCTATACCACAACCATTAAAACATCAACTAAAAAGAGATACATACTCCCAACATTTCTACAAACAGACATTACAATAAACTACTAAAATACAAAGCCCCACATCTCCGAAGACCATAGTGGAGTCGCCCCGACAACTGCCCGCACCGGCACGCCCCGTGCATCTCCGACTGCTCCCAAGTCTTGGCTGACTCACATAGCTCACCTGTACCCGCGTCGTTACCTACACCACAGAACACACACACACACGTAAGCTTACGCTTAGCAAGTAGAGAATACGAATGCGACAACACACAATGCAAGCAACCTAACACATGCAGTTTCTACCACTCAGTTGTGTTTATTTGCTGTTCGTTGCTGTTCGTTACTTTAATCGTTTCATAAGCCGTGTGATTTGAGTAGGCACACATCCCATAATCGTCTAGGACGGCCAAACTCAGAATCACCAGAGCAAGACCAGACAGCTCACATCCCATAACCGTCTAGGATGGCCATACATGATCTCCCTCGTCGATCGTAGAATCCTATAACCGTCTAGGAATTCATACTCACGACCTTTACGTATTTTAGCCAATCCTTCATAGAGTTCCCTTCGGGGTGCCACTGCAAGCACCGTATCTCGACAAGGCCCACTATTCCAGATCTCGTATTTTAGCCGTTCTCTCATAGAGTTCCCTTCGGGGTGTCACTGCAAGCACCGTATCCCGACAAGGCACACTATTTGAGATCTCAAGTTCCCTTCGGGGTGCCACTGCAAGCACCGTATCCCGACAAGGAACATTATTTATCTGATTACGTTCATGCTCACAATGCCAAACAATGCCACTCATCTCTAGCGTAGCGTACTATAACTCACGATGCATGTTTCAACAAAGATATACAATCCTACTCGAAACAACCCAATGAAACACGACACGAAACAAAACAAACATCCCCCGAGGCTATAAAGCATTTCACACTATGATGCAAGTCGCACAAATACTTAACCAGATCAAAACAAAGCAAAGCAATCAACCAACAATGCTCAACCAACAAAGAAGACAAACAAACAACAAACAACAACCCTACCGTTCCGTGGTGTAGGCCCTAAGGCAAAACAAACGTCCTCTACTTACCTGGTTGCCCGATACGTTCTCGTTCACTTCGTCCAACCAAATCACACGTCCGTTTTCCTAAAATAACGAAAACTCAACTTAGTAACACACTAAAGGATTCTAAGGAAATCAACTAACCAAACTAACAACACTTAATCCAATTTCTTACTCTCAAGCTCTAAAACCCGAATTTATGTAAAATAACACGTCCAACTTCAAACTTCATTAAATCAAGCTTACATTCCCCAATCTATTCTCAAACTCCTATTTATAACTTAATCCAATTAAAATCTAACTAAATGGGCCACTAATTTGGGTTCGGTAAAAACCGACCCGAAACCTCAAACCTCAAACATGCATAACTTTTGCGTCGGTTATCGGAATCGAACGATTCCAGCGGCCACGTACTCCTCTAATAACCTATTTTAACCTGCCAAAAGGAATTTGAAAACAAACGACTCTAGCTAGGTCAAATTGACAAAAACCCGAACTGCCCCTTAACCCGTAATTTCCCTTTTTTCGATTTTTCATCAAATCTCACTCAATTCCTCACCAATCAACCATATCTAGCCTCAATTAACATAAACCAACCTAAAATCGAAGTTCCAATTCAGAAAACCCGAAATGCCCTAAAGAGGGCTTTATGCATTTCGCCCAATTCGGACTCCTCACGGCCAATCAACCATAGCCGGTCCAGGGGTCGGCAAACCCACGCCGGAGGCGGCCAATTTAGGCCGGTGATCGGAGCTCAATCGAGCTCGTCACTCCCGGTCTCCAACAGAACCGAAAACAGGGCTAATTCGAGTCTCACCTGTCGGTTCATGCGCGGGAACAACCGAAGCCCGCTCGCCGCCGTAGTCTGGCCGGAGAACGCCGGAGAACGCCGGTGATCGTCGCGCTCCGTCGATCGTCGCCCTCCCTCGTCTCCGTTCTCCTCTCGGCGTCGGGCTCGACGAACAACAGAATGGCGATTCTGTTGTTCGTTTAGTTTTAATAATAATAATAATAATAATAATAATAATAATAATAATAATAATAATACTAATAATAATAATAATTATAACAATTTTTATTAAAACAATAACATGACATTTACCGTTTTACCCTTTCTGAAAATTCCGCTAAATCCCGTTCTTAAATTATAAATTTTTATGGATTGAACCTCACCCCGTACCCAGCTTAATTTCTCCATTTAGAATATCCGAATACCAATTAATTAATCAATTATTTTAACAAATTTTATTCACGTTTCTTTTAAATTAATTAAAACAACTATTTAGTAATAATTACCTCATCATTTTAATCCCGGGTATTACATGCAAGATTATTGCATGGACTTCCACCAACAACAAGGTAAAATCCACCAAATGATTTCATTAGCTGTTCCAATAGGTCGGCATCAAGTTGTCGAATATCGGCAAAGTCTATTAAATTTTCTTTCGAGTTGGTCTGCTCCCACCAACTCTAAACAATATTTCTATTCACTTCTGAAATATCAACTGAGACAACATTTTTTGAGAGGAATTCCGAGCCGATTAAAAGCCACTTTCGCCCCACCGATACCAGAGAAGAGAGAGAGGAGAAAAGTCTTTTGACTTTGAAGACGATTGTTGGATTCAATAAAAATAACCAGAGTAATTGAATCTATAATAAATTCCATAATCTGAAAAGAGTGAGAGCCCAGTTCTTGAATCGATACGTTAGAAATTACAAGTAAATCGTTAAAGCAAGAAAAACATACCCGGATCCATTGATTGAATGCAAAATACCGTAGATCGGGTACGTAAATCTTCCGATTCGACAATTACCCTCTCTAATGTCTTTCTAGAATGATGGTGGTCTAAGAGGCAAAGCGTTCGATTGTGAATTGGGGACCATAACCCTATATTAAACCTAATTGGGTAGTTTGCCCATCACAAATTGGTAAATTACCCCTGGTGTCTCTACACATGATAATATAACCATATTATATTTAATATACTCCAAAGTCTGTTGAAACTATATTAAATCACTTTAATATGAACTTAAACCTGATGATAACATAATGTATAATTTATAGTTTAACATTTTAGATCCAAATAGAATTATAAATCCTTATAATTCTAACAATCTCTCACTTGGATCAAATTATAAACTAATTAATTAACATTATAACTTTATCCTTATGATATCAAATTTTGTTATCATCTAAACAGAGTATACTCAAACAATCTCGTCCATCAATTATATCAAATGTAGGACCAACGGGACTTTCGTCATATTTATCGTAACTAAACCTATCAATGATCACATACACCAACATAACTAAATGACATAGATCAAATATGGATGTGTAGCATGGAAATTACATGTAATGTGATTTAACATGCCTATTTCTAATTGGTCAAACTAAAACTTTATTGAGATCATTAAAACTCAAATGCCATAGTGAATTAAATGAATACCTCATAAAATTAATACTGCAGTAACCAAAATATTTATTACAAATATCTATAAAATAGAATCACATAAAAAAATTTATAGACTCCCACTAAACTCAATATCTCCAAGAGATACAACCCTCATATGAGCAACAAGCTAGTGAAAGACCTTGGGTCGTAATCCCTTGGTTAGTGGATCCGCAATCATGAAGTCTGTTCCAATGTGATCTATAGATATTTGACCAATCTGAACTCTTTCCTTCACAACAAGAAACTTGATGTCTACAAACTTAGACTTTGAGAAGCTTCTGTTATTGTTTGAGAACATCACAGCTGACTGATTGTCACATAAAATCTGAAGTGGTTTTTCAATACCATTCGAGATTCGCAATCCCGTGACAAAGTTACTCAGCCATAATGTCTGATTGGATGTCTCATAACATGCTATAAACTCAGCTGCCATAGTAGAAGATGCCGTAAGTCTTTGTTTGGCACTCTTCCAGGAGATAGCTCCTCCAGCTAAAAGAAAAATATAGCCCGACGTTGACTTCAAGTAATCTTGGCATTCAGCAAAATCAGAGTCAGTATACCCAATGATCTCGAGCTGATCAGATTTCTTGTATGTGAGCATGTATTCTTTGGTTCTCTGTAAGTATCTGAGTACCCTTTTTACAGCTTTCCAATGATCCAATCCGGGATTGCTCAAGTATCTACCCAACATGACAACTATGTAAGCAATATCCGGATGCGTGCATACTTGAGCATACATTAAGCTTCCTACTACCGAAGCATAAGGAATCTTTTGCATTTCTTTGACTTCAAAGTCACCTGAAGGGCATTGATTTTTATTTATTTTGTCTCCTTTGGTAACAGGAGTATCTCCTGGTTTACATTTTTGCATGCAAAATCTTTTTAAAACCTTCTCGATATAGCTCTTTTGTTATAATCCAAGTATACCTCGACAACGATCTCGATATATTTGGATTCCTAATACAAAAGAGGCGTCACCAAGATCTTTCATTTCAAATTTCTTTAAAAGAAATTTCTTGGTGTCGTGCAATAAGTCTATATTGTTGCATGCTAATAATATGTCATCTACATATAAAACCAGAAACATCATTTTATTCCCATAAAATTATGGTATACACAATCATCAACTTTATTCGCCTCAAAACCATATGAGGTGACTGCTTGATGAAATTTTTAATAATATTGACGGGAAGCTTGTTTTAGCCCGTAGATGGATTTCTTTAATTTACAAACTAAGTCATTTGATTTATCTGAATCAAAGAACTCAGATTGTACCATATAGATCGTTTCATCAATGTCACCATTGAGAAACGCCGTCTTTACCTCCATCTGATGTAGCTCTAAATTAAAATGAGCTACTAGTGCCATTATAGTTCTAAAGGAATCTTTCGTAGATACCGGAGAGAAAGTTTCTTTATAGTCGATGCCTTCTCTTTGAGTAAAACCCTTAGCAACAAGACGTGCTTTGAATCTCTCAATGTTACCTTTTGAATTCCTTTTGGATTTAAAAATCAATTTACGACCGACGGGTTTCAAACCTGCAGGTAACGGGACGAGATCCCAAACGTCATTGTCCTTCATGGACTTTAACTCCTCATTCATGGCATCAGTCCACTTTTGAGAATCAGAACTCTTAATGGCTTGGTTGAAAGTGACAGGGTCATCTTCCACCTCATCGAGTTCTTCATGTTCTTGTAGGAATACGATGTAATCATCTGAAATCGTACTCCTTCTCTCTCTAGTGGACCTCCGTAATGGCATATTTTCTCGAGACTGTTGAGTTTGTTCTTCAGGAATGACTTCTTGAAGAGGTTCAGGAAGTGATTCAACATTGTCTTTTTCATTATCCACTTGATCGAAGTCAAGGGAAACTAAAGGAAGAGGAACAACTTCCTCCTCAAAGACAATGTCTTCCTTATCTCCCCTCACAAACTCTACATCCTCGAAAAATCGGGCATTTCCCGTTTCAAAGAATATCTTTACAGTGGGATCATAAAATTTGTACCCCCTTGACCGTTCAGGATACCCTACAAAATAACAACTAACAGTCCTAGAGTCCAGTTTCTTTTCATTGGGCCTATAAGGCCTTGCCTCAGCTGGACACCCCCACATGTGTAAGTGTTTAAGAACGGGTTTTCGGCCCATCCAACACTCATGTGGGGTTTTGTTAGCCGTCTCCTTAGTAGGTACCTCGTTAAGGATATAAGCTGCGGTCTTTAGTATTTCACCCCAGAGAGATTCTGGTAAGGTCGAATGAGCAATCATGCTCCTTACCATGTTCTTAAGCGTTCTGTTCTATCTTTCAACAATACCATTCATGTTAGGCGAACCCAGCATGGTGTACTGAGGAACAATACCACACTCCTCTAGGTATTTAGCAAATGGTCCTGGACGTTGTTCACCTGACCCGTCATACCGACCATAGTATTCACCACCACGATAAGATCTGACAACCTTAATCCTTTTATCAAGCTGATTTTCCACCTCAGCTTTAAAGGCTTTGAATACGTCCAAAGATTGAGACTTCTCATGAATGAGATATAGGTAGCCATAATGCGAGTAATCATCAATGAATGATATGAAATAATGTTGACCATTCCAAGATGCCGTAAGGAAAGGCCCACAAATATCCGTATGTATCAATTCAAGGACTTCTGAAGCTCGATTAGCTTCTAAGCTCCTTACACTTGTTTGTTTCCCTTTAATACAACTAACACAAACCTTGAAGTCAGTCATATCAAGAGGGCCCAAAATTTTGTCTGACACAAGTTTTTCAATTCTCTTTTGAGAGATGTGACCTAAACACTTGTGCCATAACGAAGCTGAATCATTATTAGTTAATTTACGTTTTGTACCTCTTGAATTAGTATGCAAGGTTTTATTAAATGAAGCTATGGTTTCTAGCAGATATAGATTGTCATAAACAGATAAAAATCCATAACCCATTATATTTGAATTTAATGATAAACTGAATTTTCCATTTCCAAATGAACAAGAATAACCAGATTTGTCCAATGCAGAAATAGAAATTAAATTCCATCTAAAAGACGGTACAACAAAAGTATCATTTAAATCCAAAAATTGTTCAGATTTTAATAACAATCTAAAATCTCTGATAGCTTCCACTTCAATTGATTTGCCATCGCCCACAAAGATGAATCTTTCAGCATCATTCGGCTTTCAGCAACTCTGGAAACCCTACATAGACGTACTAATGTGAGTGGTAGCACCCGAATCTAATCACCACGTATGTCTAGATACAAAAACCAAATTAACCTCAGAACAAACAAGGTTGAGAAGTGTACCTTTCTTCATGCGTCATGCATGATACTTGGTACAATCTTTCTTTTAGTGCCCTTCTCCATTACAGAAGAAACAACTGAAGCCCTTAGACTTTTTTTTGTTTCAACTTAGAAGAAGCACTAACAGCTTACTTCTTCCTTTTCTTTCCTTTATCTTTGGAAGATGATGTCAAATGAGCATTTTCTGTCCGATCATGCTTAATCCTCTCTTCCTTTTGGACACAATGAGATATTAATTCATTAAGTGTCCACTTATCCTTCTGGTAGTTATAACTGATCTTAAACTGCCCAAACTGAGGAGGAAGAGAAATCAAGACTAAGTGAACAAGCATGTCTTCAGACAGCTCTAACTTAAGTTCCTTAAGTCTTGAAGCAAGATGAGACATTTCCATTATGTACTCCCTGATATTCCCCTTTTCCATTATACTTGAGTGAGACAAGCTTGGCTAAAAGCGTGCTTGTCTCAGCCTTCTCGTTTTTCTCAAAACGTTTCTCAAGTTTATTCGATGAATGTTTTGGCATTAGTGTAATGCTTTTGGAATGACGTGCCTCATGATCATTAGACTTACACGATTCGAATGCTCCCACTTTTCCAACTCCCTTTTATCATCAAGGGTACTTGATGCTGAAAGAGGTGGGAAGCGTGCGACCCTAAATGCAATGTCAAGATCCATGCACCTGAGAACAATCATAACGTTCTCTTCCAGACTTTATAGTTGGTCTCGTTAAGCATAAGAACTGCATTAACGTTACCCATTATACTTGAAATGTTAACTGTAACAACAGAGAAAATGAAACAATATTCGCTCACAAATTAATATGCATATAAATGACAATGATATAACTCAAAATATAGTGCATCCATCAACAAGAAACCGGCACAACATTAACACTTAATCTTTTGGCTAAAAGTGTTAACTTGTAATTGGTAACTTGGTCCAGTATATAAACATTGACAATAAGACCTGTCAAACAATGAACTTATCGTTGGACAAGGTCAATGTTCACATGGCAGCCTAATAATTGTCACATGTTTTAATACTGCTAACAAGCCATGCAACTGTACAAACATCAACCTTCTTTTGAGCCGATCGAAATTCATACAATGTCATGTCTCATGCCCAACATATAAAAATAGAATAATTAAAGTAAGAGAGGCTAATTTTATAGCATGTTACCCAACCATCCTATTTTACAATGTATGACTTCATAAAATTGCACCAAAAAAGAGTTAAGGAAATTCATATACATACATATTCAATATCTAGGCAACCATATTAGTCAACTGGTAAACACAATGATCAACCAACCTAGAATAAAAGGTTCAAATCGGCCAAAACTAGGCAAAACAAGGTGAATCTTGGCAAACCGAGCCCTGAATTGTTTAGAAACAATCATTAAAAAGACTCAAAATAGCCGAACAAAAGTGAACCAGGGCTCATTTAACCAAATGGATCGGCTCAATTTTTTTTTTTTTGTCGGATCTGACCGGACCGAACCGAACCAAACCAAACCAGACTGAACCAAACCGGTTCAACCCAAACCGAGTCAATCTGGGTCGAACCAACCAAAAACCGGTTCAAACCGTAACTGAACCGAGTTGGTTTGGTCTGAGTGGGTCCGAATACAAATGGTTTGGTCCGATTTGGACCAAACCTAACCCAATCGGACCGAATCATCCCAAACCACCGGAGAGGGGCTGCGAACCAGCAATGAAAATCGCCAGAATCTCATTGATTTCGGCATATTTTCACCCCAAAATTGTCCGATTTATCAAAATAATGATAGATCGGGCAATAATCTTTAACGTGCATCAATAAAAAACTAATTTTAAGGCATCAAATTATGCATTCTAGCGGAATTAGATGAAAAAATATAGCCCTAAAAAATAATTCAGAAAATTAAAAAAAATTGATGCTTAATCCGATTTCAAGCGAAAAAAAATCGATTACTTGTAGTCTAACGTAACCGTCTCTGATACCAATTGTTGGATTCAATAAAAATAACCAGAGTAATTGAATCTAGAATAAATTCCATAATCTGAAAAGAGCGAGAGCCCAGTTCTTGAATCGATACGTTAGAAATTACAAGTAAATCGTTAAAGCAAGAAAAACATACTCAGATCCATTGATTGAATGCAAAATACCGTAGATCGGGTACGTAGATCTTCTGATTCGACAATTACCCCCTCTAATGTCTCTCTAGAATGATGGCGGTTCCAAGAGGCAAAGAGTTCGATTGTGAATTGGGGACCATAACCCTATATTAAACCTAATTGGGTAATTTACCAGTTTTCTTATCATAAATTGGTAAATTACCCCTGGTGTCTCTACACATGATAATATAACCATATTATATTTAATATACTCCAAAGTGTGTTGAAACTATATTAAATCACTTTAATATGAACTTAAACTTGATGATAACATAATGTATAATTTATAGGTTAACAATTTAGATCCAAATAGAATTCTAAATCCTTACAATTCTAACAACGATGCCTCTCGAAGTCCAACAACTAGAGAAGATGATGTTTCGAGCTATGTCATCGGTGGAGCTCTTATGCAAGTAAGAGTACCTTTTATGAAATAATAGATGTGAGAGATGACAAAACTGTGGGTAAAATGGAGAATTACAAGCACACGTCATCAGTTTAATTTATTTTCAATTTATTTAAATGGCAGAATAAATTAACAACAATCTCAGTTTTAAAGAATGTTAAGATAGATTTGGGGTTCAAGTTCAAATTTTTAAGCATTTAATTCAACTTTTTCAACACAAATATTCATTTTAAAAACATGCGATGGCCCACTCAGAAACTTGTTCTTCATGCACATCCTCTGCTCAACATCTCAGACGTACGTGTCTTTGATCCACCACACCCTCCTCTCTATATGATACGGACACCTCCTTCTCTCTCTAAAATCTCTAAGCTTTTCAACCAGTTTCATCAATGGTGAACCGTCCACCAGCACACCAACTCCAAGCGCACCCACAACGTCATTATCAAGACACTAGGCCCTCTTGAAAAGGGAGTATCCACCTCTAAAGTTCTGGCTATTGTTACTCTCTTAACCATCGGCAGTACCCTGCTCATACTTTCCTGCATGACTCTCGCTGGAACCCTCCTCGGTCTGGCCCTCACGACGCCACTTTTCATCATCTTCAACCCCGTTCTCGTTCTGGTTCCCACTGATCAGTGGTCATTTTCTTTGAAATTTTTTTTATTATTTCGTGTAGTTTTACCTCATCAGAAAAGGTTGTGCAAAAAAGTGCGCATAAGAGGCTCCACCACATCTATGTGCTCCTCGTCAAGTCTAAGGTTGCTTACTAAGGCTACTCATTGGACTCACTCTCACTAAAAGTGTATCTAACTTTACTTCTTTTATTTCCTTTTTTAAAACAAATATATTAATTAATTAATATCTTATCTTAATTTATTATTTTTATGAATTATAAAAATAAAATAAAATAATGAGAATTAAAATCAGTAGATTAGGCTGAAATTAGGTGAAGATTAAAAATTAATTAATTAATTAGATTAAGCATGAAAATATTAAATTAATCAGAAAGAGTGAAACACTTCACTGCCACCTAAACTTGGTAAGATTAACTTTGACCTGACCTTGCCGCCAGGTCCGGTGAATTCTTTGACTCACGTGCGTGATTAAGCTCTTGAGTGGGTCCCACTTCTGTTCATGCAATCCATCCTGCTTTCGATCCTTTCTCCGTTCTATATAAGCCTCTCCGTTTGAAGAGACGATCAGCAGCGAAGGAAGAAGGAGAAACACAGCAATGGATTCCTGTCTTCTTCTTATTCTCTGATTCGTCTTCTTTTTCCTCTTCAATGGAGTCTTTCTCATGGAAATCTATCCTTCATTTGGAGAAAAATCTCTTACCTTTCAATCAGAACGATTCTGAAGAAATGCTTCTTTACGGAGTTCTTACTGAGCCCGTCACCGATCGTTCTTCCAATTCTAATCTCTCAAACGATCAGGACGATGTGGATTCGGAATCTACGAAAGAGTCGGAGGTTTGTTACAGAGGAGTGGGGAGAAGGCTTACAGAAAACTCAAAATTAAAAGGAGATTAAAGTTGTGTTCCTGAAAATTTTTCTGCTTAGTTTGGGATGTATGAATCCAGGTACAAAATTCGGTATGCTGAGAGGATAAGTCAGGGATTACTTTTTTTATGATGATTTGCTAGTTCTTAAAAGCTACCCTCGCCTCTCCTAAAGTTTAGTTAATATGACTAGTTGCTGATGTCTGTTTTTTCTCCTGGTTAAGATTTGTGGTCTCTGTTTTTTTTATCTCAATTAATATATTGGATTTTTGGTTTTGATTGGATTGATTTTGAAAAAAGATCGGTTTCTGTTTCAATAATAATATTCCTACATTTTTGGTCATTTTAAATTGATTGGCGATAATGCAGGTGAAAACAATGAGAGCTCTGCAATACTATCCAGCGATGAAAGATCCAAATACAAGGAAATCATTGTTTGAGGTTTGCTTGTTCTGAAAAAGTTGTTGTTGTGTGCATAATATGTTGTTAGGTACATTAACCCTGAGTTATTTCAGGTCTTGCAACGTATATTAATGGGAACTGATGTTGCAAAAAACGTTAATGGATATACAAGAGGAAACTTGGAATAGACGAGAATGTAGAAACATTCAAAGCTAGACTGATGGCTAAGGGTTATACCCAAAAGAAGAGATTTATTATGAAGAAACCTTCTCACCAGTAGCAATGCTTAAGTCTATTCGTATTCTGCTTTCCTTAGCTACTCATTATGATTATGAGATTTGGCAGATTGACGTCAAGACAGTTTTTTTGAATGACCATCTTGAGGAGCTATCTATCTATATGGAGCAGCCAGAGGGTTTCATAGTACAGGATGCAAAACAAAATGTTTGTAAATTGCATAGGCCTATTTATGGACTCAAGCAAGCATCTAGGTCATGGAATATGAGATTTGATGATGCAATCAAATCTTATGAATTTGTGCAATGTCTTGATGAGTCCCTACAAACATCCATTCTTGTTTTAGCGCAAATGATTTTATACGTTATAGTTACATTAATAAAAAATGTTTAGAGAAATATATTAATACTTAAATGTAACGCCCCAATTTAAAAATCCCCAATTTGAAACCCTAATTTTGAAAACCCTAAAATTTTTTCCCAAAATGATTTGAAATTGAGCGTTAATTCATAATTTGAAAATATTAATTGAAAGCTTTAAATTCGCGGAAGCTTTGAAATAAATTCATCAAAATCTTGAAACTATTGCATAATTAAAACAATCCATGAGACTTTATTAAATAATAAAATTTGACAATTATTTCTAAAATCCTAAATCAAAATAAAACATTAAATAGTGTTTTAAAAATTTAAAGCATACTAATTTAAATCATTTCCTTCGAAATCATCAATATGTTCTTCATCTGTATACTCGTTTGCCACTGGAGGGTTCTCAAATGCAGCTAGTTCTTCCTCAGATAAAATTTCACCTACATCACAAGTTAAAACTGTGAGAAAACTCAGTAAGTGGAAATACGTGCAAGTTGTAAAATTTTTACTTTTACTTTTACCGAATCCTGTTAACAGTTGCATACTGATTGAAAATTGAACCTTCTTTTAAGACTTAGTCATCTCATTGTCGTTCAGGCTTCGTCATCTTTTACTTTTACTTTTAACGTTCAAGCTATAACGACCCCAAAATTTAATTTGAATTTTTCCCCAATTTGAAAACCCTAAAAAAAATTTCTCAAATTGATTTGTAAATTAGGTTAAATTGGATCGTTATAAAACCCTAATTTTCTTAATTCAAAATAATTGAAAATACAAAAATCATTTAATAAGCGGACACTTTGAAATTAATATCAATAAATATTTAGAACATTAAAAGCTAAACAAATATTAAATAAAACTTCATTCATAAAATCTTTTAAAAACAATAGCGTACTTAATAAAAATCCAACTGTTGATAAATTATTTCAACTTAAAATAAAATAAATTTAAATACAACTAATTATAAAATATCTTTTTAAATGGATGTAAAAGCATAACATAAAATTTTTATTCAAAACCGACGACAACATCCTCCTCTGTATGCTCGCCTGCCTCTGAAGGATTCTCGAACACAGTTAGTTCTTCCTCAGATAAAAATTCACCTACATCACAAAATTAAAACTATGAGAAAAACTCAGTAAGCGAAAATATGTGCAAGTGTCAACATTTACTTTTTCTCACATCTTGTCTTATCAGTTACATTCTGGTTAGAAATTGTTCCAACCCTCGGTCAAACATCACCTCTAGTTAGAACTTGTTCCAACCTTCGGTCAAACATCACCTCTAGTTAGAACTTGTTCCAACCGTCGGCCAAATATCACATCTAGTTGGAACTTGTTCCAATCATCACCTCTAGTTAGAACTTGTTCCAACCGTCGGTCAAATATCACATCTAGTTGGAACTTGTTCCAATCATCACCTCTAGTTAGAACTTGTTCCAATCATCGCCTCTAGTTAGAACTTGTTCCAACCGTCGGTCCAATATCACATACTTTTCGTCAATTCCATCGTTTTCATACACATGCAAATGTCCTACCAAATTATATCTTTTTAACAATTCTACGTCAATATCTAAAGCTCAAATATCATAAATATAAAATAAAGCTGTAATAAAAAAAAATATAGATTTTGTGATGTATGGCTAATGCCAAAAGATTGAAAAACGTGATATTTTCATTTACCTAGATTTCGAGCGATTAGGGAATAGGATTTTTAATTATTTTTCCCGAGCGTTCAATAAATCTTCATTTCCTAAAAATTAAAGATATTTAAATCTCTTCATTTATCCCCAAAATAATCCTTTTTAAAAACAATTAGGGTAGAAATTCTTTACCAATAAAATCCAAGCGTTGGATTTTTGGATTGACTTGGGCGTCCTTAACAATCCAAAATATTCAATTGAATAAATTTGGGTTTGGGCCGGTTCGGTCAATTGGGCTGGTTTTGTTTGCTGGTCTAGTTCAGCCTTGATGTTTGGTTCGATTCTGAATCTTGAAAAAAAAGAAACCGGTTCTCCTCTGCCTTCTTCTTCGTGCGAGCGTCTGCGAGAGAGAGGGAGTGTGCGAAACAGAGAGAGGGTGAGTGAGAGCGAGAAGCAGAGAGAGCGAGAACGAGAGAGAGTGAGAACAAGAATCTTATGCGAAGAATGATTAGGCTGAGAGGGGAGATTCGCGCTCTTGATCGTGGTTCGTAACAGAAAAACGAAGCTCAGCCGAGAGAAGGATTCTATCGTAGAAATCGCTCGGCCGAGGGAGAGATTATCGCCGGAGGAATGTTCGGCGATCAGAGCAGGGCAGCAGCTTCCTCAGAGGCGTTCGCCGGAGTCTGTCAACCCGCGGTGGTCGGAGGTCGCGTACGGCGATTATTGGTTGCGGCGGTTCTACGAGGTAAGCGTTTCTTCGATTCTCACTGGTTTCCAGAACGAGAAAGATTGTTGTGATTTTTTTCATCACAGCCCACTTCAATCTATAGGAAGAGTTTTCCAAAACTTTCCTTAGAAAATTTGATGCGAATCTGACCATCAGATTCATCGACCATTTTAGGAATGAATCTTCTCTGTGTTTGTTTCCTTAATGTTTGTGTGTCGAGGTTTGACATTAAAACTAAAATATTTTCCATATTCTTCCGCTGTGATACATCGAAGATTAGGGTTGTTTGGAAATAAATTTCTGATTTTGTGTTAGAAATTCCAGACTAATTTATGAAATTAGGGTTTTGTTACCTAAATTGGGAGATTCACTTATTGAATGCAATTTAGGGTTTGATTTGTTTCCTTAATTTGGGGATAATTTTGGAATGTTACACAAGCTCACCATCTCACTATCGTTCAGGCTTTTGCTATCACGTATATGCTGTCAATTCACTTTTGCTTTTTCATACACATGCAAATATCCTATCTGTTTTATCTTTTAAACAATTCTATATCGATATTCTAACATACGTGCTCAATCATCGAAAACGTGTGATAAAATAAAAGAATAACAAGGAAAATAATAATTATCAAGTGATGTAGGGCCGTAGCCAAAATTTTGCAAAATATTGTATTTGCACTTACTTAGATTCCGAGCAATTAGTGTCTATTGGGGTTTTCCTAAAATTTTCAGAATAATATCCTGTTCAATTAAAATCTTTGGTATTAAAATCTTATTTAATAAATCCAATTTGAAAGTAAATTGAGCCGAATTTTCTTACCGGAACTCAATCTTCGGAATACCCAGTTCGTCGTCGGAGGCTTCGAGCTGAAGCTTCATTACCCTTCCTCTATCCTCTTCATCCTCTTCTTTTAAACCCGTTGAAGACGAAGGAGAAGAAACAGAAGAGAGAGAGAGGACATAGTCTTCCAAAACGGAGCTGGATTCAGGTGCCAGGGTTTCTCCGTTGCATTCTGCAGAAGGGTCTTCGGGAGAAAGCTCGTGTTGAAGAGTTAGAATGAGAGAGGAGAGGTCCTGGTTTGGCTCATCGTCTTCTTCCTCGGGAATGAAGGGTACATTTTTAGGAAGAATAGCTCTTCAATCTATGAAAGTTTCATACACAAGTTTTGAGCTTGCATATAAATTTAAGACCTTTAATGGCAGGATCATTCCCAGGAGGGGTTTGTTTAGATGGATGGCAAAAACTTAGCAGAAGTTGAAGATTTGCCGTTGAATTGACTGACCATTGACTCTTTGACTAAGTCTGATGAGACATAGCATGTGAATATAATTCAATCAAACGAACATTAGTCAGAATTCATGAATTTGAGAAGGTTTGTTGGTAAACATGACTGTTTATGCGTCTGTTCATATCTGTCAACGTCTGGGATCAGTACCCACAACCAAGAAATCACTCCCAGCAATAATGCAATAATCCAAGTCTCCAAGACTATGATAGCATACAGAGGTTCTGCAAACAACCAAAAAATAGAGACATTAGAGCAACCAACAATAACAAGTACCTGAAATCAATTCGAAGCCAGATTAGTCCAAAACTAAGAAAGCCAAGATGTTAGTCTGATAATCGCAACAAATTACAATAAGCAAAACTAGATTTCTTCATCTACAAACAATAATCTCCTGCATTTTAACCATGTCTACATCATCTAAAACAATGAATGAGGAAGGCTGAAAAACTCACAGATTATAATCAATAAACGGTGAATGTTACAGAATTACTTATCCACAACTCAATTACTTCCAACAATATTTACATACAAAATCCATAAAGAGCGATTAAAAATATTCATACAGGCTATGATACAGTTTGAAAAGAATCAAATCTCAATGGAGAAACATCGGCAATGCGACACTTATACAATCGATTTTATGTGCACTTTATCTCTAATGTTGTTAGTCCTGTGTAACAAAATTGATACCAGAAGAGATCCGTATCCATATGTTGTAGCGAAAACAAAAACACAATAACTTAATCCGCGTCATTTGCTCAAGAGGGCAGGCCAGAGGGGACTCATTTATCTTTCAATTACGAGAGATCCTGATTGAATGAATTTGACTTTGTTTGTTTGTGGGTTCTTTTACATTTAACAGGTAGATTGTGATTGTTAGACATTAATTCTCTAAGTATTAAACGGTGGGTGCATAAATTAGGTAGTTTTGATGTGTCTATGTTACGGTAAATGAGTCCAAGTTTTATCTTGAATTGGAGGACTTGGTTAGAAAGCCACATGACTGGGGAGGTTACACAAGCAGTCATATTGCCCAAGGGTGCGTTGGATCTATGCCTTGATTCCACAGATAATGCAGACAAAATCAACTCCCATTTCTGGACTGTGAATGCAAAATCAACCCAATTGATCACAAACCCATCTCATAAAGTTGTCTCTAATTTCAGATTGGGAAGTTGGATGGGAGCAAAGTGCTGATAGTAAAGAAAGTTAGAAGCTTGTATATACTAGTTTTACCCTTCTACCGCCATTGTATGTAGATGTTCATAATTTTCTGCTACTTTAGCCCATAATCTCTCAAAAGTATGATTTGTTTTCTCAAATAGGGTAATTAAGGGAAAAAAAACTCAATCTATCAAGTTATTAAATAACTCACTCTTAAACTATATTCATTAACAAATTCATTCCTAACTATATTTCGTTAACAAAACCATCATTTTGGAGACGTTAGATTTTCTAACGTGGGTGCCTGTTACGAAAGACTGCAAATTTGCGCTGGCTCTCGAGAACGAAGGAATAAATTTCAAGCATCACATAAATTATAATTCTTTATGCTATACAATAGCAAAGTCCATAATCTTGATTTTATTTCTATGACATAAGAAAAGATTAAGCAACAAGAATGCAGTGCATGGTTAAAATTAAAACATTCTAAAATTAACAAGTAATGGCCAGAGAAATCAAGCTCTAACAAATATAATTATCAAAAAGCCCTTTCTTTACGTACTATTCATTTTCATATTTTGAAGATTCTTTATATTCATTCTCAGATACAAACCTGAGAAGTTAGCGATTTAATGACTTCTTTCGCAGCTTTAGATTTATTTTATCATTCAGCATCATCGTCTGCATTTCAAGATTCAAATTCCATGAGTAGATGATCGATTTCATTTCTTTAACAGATTTGACCTAGTCTGCTTATGTTTGCTTATGCTTCATCAACTTTTCTAAGCATTTCTTTGAGCTCAAGTTGCTGTAACTCTGTGTAATACAGCAAATGGAGAAGGTAAAATCAGGCAATTACAATTCTACAGGCCAGATTAGTCATCGTCCTGTCTTATCTACACTTGCTGAAGCTATAAGAGAACTAGCTTTCAATGAGAAGGCAATATTTAGTCCTACCCTGAGGTCATGGCAACCCCATGCAGCAGGCATAGCAGTAGCAACCCTGCATTCTTGTTATGGGAAAGAGTTGAAGAAATTTGTTGTGGGTGTTGGTGAATTGACACCTGATGCATTAGAAGTTCTGAATGCAGCTGACCAATTGGAGAGAGATCTTGTACAGATAGCTGTGGCTGAATCGGGAGAGAGTGAAGATGGAGGCAAGTCGATAATACAACAGATGCCTCCTTATGAAGCCGAAGCCATAATTTCCAAATTGGTAAAGTCGTGGATATCAACAAGAGTTGACAGATTGAAGGAATGGATTGACAAATATCTGCAAAAAGAAGTATGTTGCCAAGAAGGTAAAATTAGAATTCTCCACGGCCCTCTCGGCTAATTGTACTACCTGCAAGTAAAACGCCCCCGAACCCACCTGGCTCGGTGTGCCTACTGGCTTCACTCTAACCAAGAATTCTATAAAACCTAGGTAAAATAAAAATGAAATAGCGGAATTTAAAAACTAAACTACCTAAGCTTTCTCTCAGGTCAACCTAACTGCTCGACTCGTTGATTTTCTTAATTCTAACCGTTTTAAGCACCACGGCGCCTTCCGGAAAATTCGGCAAAGTAACGCTGAAAATGCGCTCCAAAATGCTAAAAACTGAATTAAAAATCCAATCCCAACCAGACCAGAATATCCAAACTATATTACAAACCTAGAAATCTCCAACAGCAGTAAAGAGGGAAACCTAAATGTACATCCATAGTAAAAAGAAAGCCAAGTAAGGGCGAACATCACCCTTAACAGACTAGATAAACAAATACACATAGCTATACCACAACCATTAAAACATCAACTAAAAAGAAGTAATACTCCAACATTTCCAAACAGACATTACAATAAAATACTAAAATACAAAAGCCCCACCTCTACGAAGGACCATAGTGAGTCGCCCCGACAAACTGCCGCACCGGAAGCCACGTGCTCTACCGACTGCTCCACAAGTCTGGCTGATCCATCGATCAACTGTACCCGCGTCGTACCTACACCACAGAACACACACACACGTAAGTTACAGCTAGCAAGTAGAGACTACGAATGCGGACCAACAAACAATGCATGCACCTAACACAGGCATCTACAACTAAGTTTGTTTATTTTCTGTCGTGCTGTTCGTACTTTATTCGTTTCATAAGTAGTTGTGATTTGAGTAGCACCCATTCCATATCGTCTAGGCGGCCAAACTCAGATCACCACGGCTAAGGACCGACAGTACATCCCATAAACCGTCTAGGATGGCCATAATGATCTCCACGCGTCGATGTAGAATCCTTATAACGTCTAGGAATTCATACTCACGACCTTTTACGTATTTTAGCAGAAAATCCTTCTAGAGTCCCTGGGTGTTGACCACTGCAAGAACCGTTATTTGGACAACGGCCCACGATTCAGATCTAGCTTTATTTGAGCCGGGTTCTCTCATAGAGTTGCCCGTGGGGGGCATGCAGCAACGTATCCGACACGGCACACTATTTGAGATCTCAGTTCCATTCGGAAGGTGCACGGCAAGCACAGGTTTTTATCCCGCCAGGAAACAGTTTTATCTGAGTACGTTCATGCTCACAATGCAACAATGCCAATTATCTGTTAGCGTTAGCGTACTATACTCACGATGCAGGTTTAAACAAAGATATCACAATACCTAACTTGAAAACAACCCAATGAAAACGACACGAAACACAAAACAAAATCCCCCGAGGCTATTATATTAAAGCATTTAACACTAGATGCAAGTCGCCAATACTAACGCTTTTCCCCCTCCCCCCCCAAACAAAGCAAGCAATCAACCACAATGCTCAACAACAAAGAGACACAACAAACAACAAACAACAACCTACCGTGTGGTGGTAGGCCCTAAGGCAACAAAACGTTCTATAATTACTGGTTGCCCGTACTTCGTTCATTCGTCAACCAAATCAAACACGTCGTTTTCCTAAATAACGAAAATCAATTAGTAACACATAAAGGATTCTAAGGAAATCAACTAACCAAACTAACAACACTTAATCCAATTTCTACTCTCAAGCTCTAAACCCGAATTTATGTAAAATAACACGTCCAACTTCAAACTTCATTAAATCAAGCTTACATTCCCCAATCTATTCTCAAACTCCTATTTATAACTTAATCCAATTAAAATCTAACTAAATGGGCCACTAATTTGGGTTCGGTAAAAACCGACCCGAAACCTCAAACCTCAAACATGCATAACTTTTGCGTCGGTTATCGGAATCGAACGATTCCAGCGGCCACGTACTCCTCTAAACCCTATTTTAACTGCCAAAAGAATTGAAACAAACGACTCTAGCTAGGTCAAATTGACAAAACCCGAACTGCCCCTTAACCCGTAATTTCCCTTTTTTTCGATATTTTTCATCAAATCTCACTCAATTCCTCACCAACAACCATATCTAGCCTCAATTAACCTAAACCAACCTAAAATCGAAGTTCCAATCAGAAAACCCGAAAATGCCCCTAAAGAGGGCTTTAGGCATTTTCGCCCAATTCGGACTCCTCACGGGCCAATCAACCAAGACGGTCCAGGGGGCGGGCAAACCCACGCCGGAGGCGGCCAATTAGGCCGGTGATCGGAGCTCAATCGCGCTCGTCACTCCCGGTCTCCAACAGAACCGAAAAACAGGGCTAATCTCGAGTCTCACCTGTCGGTTACATGCGCGGGGAACAACGAAGCCCGCTCGCCGCCGTAGTCTGGCCGGAGAACGCCGGAGAACGCCCGGTGATCGTTGCGCTCCGTCGATCGTCGCCCCCCTCGTCTCCGTTCTCCTCTCGGGTCGGGCTCGACGAACAACAGAATGGCGATTCTGTTGTTCGTTTAGTTTTAATAATAATAATAATAATAATAATAATACTACTAATAATAATAATAATAATACTAATAATAATAATAATTATACAATTTTTATTAAAACAATAACATGACATTTACCGTTTTACCCTTTCTGAAAATTCCGCTAAATCCCGTTCTAAATTATAAATTTTTATGGATTGAACCTCACCCCGTACCAGCTTAATTTCTCCATTTAGAATATCCGAATACCAATTAATAATCAATTATTTTAACAAATTTTATTCACGTTTCTTTTAAATTAATTAAAACAACTATTTAGTAATAATTACCTCATCATTTTAATCCGGGTATTACATGCAAGATATTGCATGGACTTCCACCAACAACAAGGTAAAATCCACCAAATGATTTCATTAGCTGTTCCCATAGGTCGGCATCAAGTTGTCGAATATCGGCAAAGTCTATTAAATTTTCTTTCGAGTTGGTCTGCTCCCACCAACTCTAAACAATATTTCTATTCACTTCTGAAATATCAACTGAGGACACATTTTTGAGAGGAATTCCGAGCCGATTAAAGCCACTTTCGCCCCACGATACCAGAGATAGAGAGAGAGGAGAAAAGTCTTTTGACTTTGAAGACGATTGTTGGATTCAATAAAAATAACCAGAGTAATTGAATCTATAATAAATTCCATAATCTGAAAAGAGTGAGAGCCCAGTTCTTGAATCGATACGTTAGAAATTACACGTTAAATCGTTTAAAGCAAGAAAAACATACCCGGATCCATTGATGAATGCAAAATACCGTTAGATCGGGTACGTAAATCTTCCGATTCGACAATTACCCTCTCTAATGTCTTTCTAGAATGATGGTGGTCTAAGAGGCAAAGCGTTCGATTGTGAATTGGGGACCATAACCCTATATTAAACCTAATTGGGTAGTTTGCCCATCACAAATTGGTAAATACCCTGGTGTCTCTACACATGATAATATAACCATATTATATTTAATATACTCCAAAGTCTGTTGAAACTATATTAAATAACTTTAATATGAACTTAACCTGATGATAACATAATGTATAATTTATAGTTTAACATTTTAGATCCAAATAGAATTATAAATCCTTATAATTCTAACAATCTCTCACTTGGATCAAATTATAAACTAATTAATTAACATTATAACTTTATCCTTATGATATCAAATTTTGTTATCATCTAAACAGAGTATACTCAAACAATCTCGTCCATCAATTATATCAAATGTAGGACCAACGGGACTTTCGTCAATATTTATCGTAACTAAACCTATCAATGATCACATACACAACATAACTAAATGACATAGATCAAATATGGATGTGTAGCATGGAAATTACATGTAATGTGATTTAACTGCCTATTTCTAATTGGTCAAACTAAACTTTATTGAGATCATTAAAACTCAATGCCATAGTGAATTAAATGAATACCCTCATAAAATTAATACTGCAGTAACCAAAATATTTATTACAAATATCTAAATAGAATCACATAAAAAATTTATAGACTCCACTAAACTCAATATCTCCAAGAGATACAACCCTCATATGAGCAACAAGCTAGTGAAAGACCTTGGGTCGTAATCCCTTGGTAGTGGATCCGCAATCATGAAGTCTGTTCCAATGTGATCTATAGATATTTGACCAATCTGAACTCTTTCCTTCACAACAAGAAACTGATGTCTACAAACTTAGACTTTGAGAAGCTTCTGTTATTGTTGGAGAACATCACAGCTGACTGATTGTCACATAAATCTGAAGTGGTTTTTCAATACCATTCGAGATTCGCAATCCCGTGACAAAGTTACTCAGCCATAATGTCTGATTGGATGTCTCATAACATGCTATAAACTCAGCTGCCATAGTAGAAGATGCCGTAAGTCTTTGTTTGGCACTCTTCCAGGAGATAGCTCCTCCAGCTAAAAGAAAAATATAGCCCGACGTTGACTTCAAGTAATCTTGGCATTCAGCAAATCAGAGTCAGTATACCCAATGATCTCGAGCTGATCAGATTTCTTGTATGTGAGCATGTATTCTTTGGTTCTCTGTAAGTATCTGAGTACCCTTTTTACATGCTTTCCAATGATCCAATCCGGGATTGCTCAAGTATCTACCAACATGACAACTAGTAAGCAATATCGGATGCGTGCATACTTGAGCATACATTAAGCTTCCTACTACCGAAGCATAAGGAATCTTTTGCATTTCTTTGACTTCAAAGTCACTGAAGGGCATTGATTTTTATTTATTTTGTCTCCTTGGTAACAGGAGTATCTCCTGGTTTACATTTTTGCATGCAAATCTTTTTAAAACCTTCTCGATATAGCTCTTTTGTTATAATCCAAGTATACCCTGACAACGATCTCGATATATTTGGATTCCTAATACAAAAGAGGCGTCACCAAGATCTTTCATTTCAAATTTCTTTAAAAGAAATTCTTGGTGTCGTGCAATAAGTTCTATATTGTTGCATGCTAATTAATATGTCATCTACATATAAAACCAGAAACATCATTTTATTCCCATAAATTATGGTATACACAATCATCAACTTTATTCGCCTCAAAACCATATGAGGTGACTGCTTGATGAAATTTTTATAATATTGACGGGAAGCTTGTTTTAGCCCGTAGATGGATTTCTTTAATTTACAACTAAGTCATTTGATTTATCTGAATCAAAGAACTCAGATTGTACCATATAGATCGTTCATCAATGTCACCATTGAGAAACGCCGTCTTTACCTCCATCTGATGTAGCTCTAAATTAAAATGAGCTACTAGTGCCATTATAGTTCTAAAGGAATCTTTCGTAGATACCGGAGAGAAGTTTCTTTATAGTCGATGCCTTCTCTTTGAGTAAAAACCCTTAGCAACAAGACGTGCTTGAATCTCTCAATGTTACCTTTTGAATTCCTTTTGGATTTAAAAATCAATTTACGGACCGACGGGTTTCAAACCTGCAGGTACCGGGACGAGATCCCAAACGTCATTGTCCTTCATTGGACTGTTAACTCCTCATTCATGGCATCAGTCCACTTTTGAGAATCAGAACTCTTAATGGCTTGGTGAAAGTGCAGGGTCATCTTCCACCTCATCGAGTTCTTCATGTTCTTGTAGGAATACGATGTAATCATCTGAAATCGTACTCCTTCTCTCTCTAGTGGACCTCCGTAATGACATATTTTCTCGAGACTGTTGAGTTTGTTCTTCAGGAATGACTTCTTGAAGAGGTTCCGGAAGTGATTCAACATTGTCTTTTTCATTATCCACTTGATCGAAGTCAAGGGAAACTAAAGGAGAGGAACAACTTCCTCCTCAAAGACAATGTCTTCCTTATCTCCCCTCACAAAACTCTACATCCTCGAAAAATCGGGCATTTCCCGTTTTCAAAGAATATCTTTACAGTGGGATCATAAAATTTGTACCCCCTTGACGTTCAGGATACCCTACAACATAACAACTAACAGTCCTAGAGTCCAGTTTCTTTTCATTGGGCCTATAAGGCCTTGCCTCAGCTGGACACCCCCACATGTGTAAGTGTTTAAGAACGGGGTTTTCGGCCCATCCACACTCATGTGGGGTTTTGTTAGCCGTCTCCTTAGTAGGTACCTCGTTAAGGATATAAGCTGCGGTCTTTAGTATTTCACCCAGAGAGATTCTGGTAAGGTCGAATGAGCAATCATGCTCCTTACCATGTTCTTAAGCGTTCTGTTCTATCTTTCAACAATACCATTCATGTTAGGCGAACCCAGCATGGTGTACTGAGGAACAATACCACACTCCTCTAGGTATTTAGCAAATGGTCCTGGACGTTGTTCACCTGACCCGTCATACCGACCATAGTATTCACCACCACGATAAGATCTGACAACCTTAATCCTTTTATCAAGCTGATTTTCCACCTCAGCTTTAAAGGCTTTGAATCGTCCAAAGATTGAGACTTCTCATGAATGAGATATAGGTAAGCCATAATGCGAGTAATAATCATCAATGAATGATATGAAATAATGTTGACCATTCCAAGATGCCGTAAGGAAAGGCCCACAAATATCCGTATGTATCAATTCAAGGGACTTCTGAAGCTCGATAGCTTCTAAGCTCCTTACACTGTTTGTTTCCCTTTAATACAAACTAACACAAACCTTGAAGTCATCATATCAAGAGGGCCCAAAATTTTGTCTGACACAAGTTTTCAATTCTCTTTTGAGAGATGTGACCTAAACCTTGTGCCATAACGAAGCTGAATCATTATTAGTTAATTTACGTTTTGTACCTCTTGAATTAGTATGCAAGGTTTTATTAAATGAAGCTATGGTTTCTAGCAGATATAGATTGTCATAAACAGATAAAAATCCATAACCCATTATATTTGAATTTAATGATAAACTGAATTTTCCATTTCCAAATGAACAAGAATAACCAGATTTGTCCAATGCAGAAATAGAAATTAAATTCCATCTAAAAGACGGTACAACCAAAGTATCATTTAAATCCAAAAATTGTTCAGATTTTAATAACAATCTAAAATCTCTGATAGCTTCCACTTCAATTGATTTTGCCATCGCCCACAAAGATGAATCTTTCAGCATCATTCGGCTTTCAGCAACTCTGGAAACCCTACATAGACGTACTAATGTGAGTGGTAGCACCCGAATCTAATCACCACGTATGTCTAGATACAAAAACCAACTTAACCTCAGAACAAACAAGGTTGAGAAGTGTACCTTTCTTCATGCGTCATGCATGATACTTGGTACAATCTTTCTTTTAGTGCCCTTCTCCATACAGAAGAAACAACTGAAGCCCTTAGACTTTTTTTTGTTTCAACTTAGAAGAAGCACTACAGCTTACTTCTTCCTTTTCTTTCCTTTATCTTTGGAAGATGATGTCAAATGAGCATTTTCTGTCCGATCATGCTTAATCCTCTCTTCCTTTTGGACACAATGAGATATTACTCATTAAGTGTCCACTTATCCTTCTGGTAGTTATAACTGATCTTAAACTGCCCAAACTGAGGAGGAAGAGAGAAATCAAGACTAAGTGACAAGCATGTCTTCAGACAGCTCTAACTTAGTTCCTTAAGTCTTGAAGCAAGATGAGACATTTCCATTATGTACTCCCTGATATTCCCCTTTTCCATTATACTTGAGTGAGACAAGCTTGGCTAAAAGCGTGCTTGTCTCAGCCTTCTCGTTTTTCTCAAACGTTTCTCAAGTTTATTCGATGAATGTTTTGGCATTAGTGTAATGCTTTTGGAATGACGTGCCTCATGATCATTAGACCTTACACGATTCGAATGCTCCACTTTTCCAACTCCCTTTTATCATCAAGGGTACTTGATGCTGAAAGAGGTGGGAAGCGTGCGACCCTAAATGCAATGTCAAGATCCATGCAACTGAGAACAATCATAACGTTCTCTTCCAGACTTTATAGTTGGTCTCGTTAAGCATAAGAACTGCATTAACGTTACCCATTATACTTGAAATGTTAACTGTAACAACAGAGAAAATGAAACAATATTCGCTCACACATTAATATGCATATAAATGACAATGATATAACTCAAAATATAGTGCATCCATCAACAAGAAACCGGCACAACATTAACACTTAATCTTTTGGCCTACTAAAGTGTTAACTTGTAATTGGTACACTTGGTCCAGTATATAAACATGACAATAAGACCTGTCAAACAATGAACTTATCGTTGGACAAGGTCAATGTTCACATGGCAGCCTAATAATTGTCACATGTTTTAATACTGCTAACAAGCCATGCAACTGTACAAACATCAACCTTCTTTTGAGCCGATCGAAATTCATACAATGTCATGTCTCATGCCCACATATAAAAATAGAATAATTAAAGTAAGAGAGGCTAATTTATAGCATTGTTACCCAACCATCCTATTTTACAATGTATGACTTCATAAAATTGCACCAAAAAAGAGTTTAAGGAAATTCATATACATACATATTCAATATCTAGGCAACCATATTAGTCAACTGGTAAACACAATGATCAACCAACCTAGAATAAAGGTTCAAATCGGCCAAAACTAGGCAAAACAAGGTGAATCTTGGCAAACCGAGCCTGAATGTTTAGAAACAATCATTAAAAGACTCAAAATAGCCGAACAAAGTGAACCAGGGCTCATTTAACCAAATGGATCGGCTCAATTTTTTTTGTTTTTGTCGGATCTGACCGGACCGAACCGAACCAAACCAAAACCAGACTGAACCAAACCGGTTCAACCAAACCGAGTCAATCTGGGTCGAACCAACCAAAAACCGGTTCAAACCGTAACTGAACCGAGTTGGTTTGGTCTGAGTGGGTCCGAATACAAATGGTTTGGTCCGATTTGGACCAAACCTAACCCAATCGGACCGAATCATCCCAAACCACCGGAGAGGGGCTGCGAACCAGCAATGAAAATCGCCAGAATCTCATTGATTTCGGCATATTTTCACCCCAAAATTGTCCGATTTATCAAAATAATGGATAGATCGGGCAATAATCTTTAACGTGCATCAATAAAAAACTAATTTTAAGGCATCAATTATGCATTCTAGCGGAATTAGATGAAAAAATATAGCCCTAAAAAATAATTCAGAAAATTAAAAAAATTGATGCTTAATCCGATTTCAAGCGAAAAAAATCGATTACTTGTAGTCTAACGTAACCGTCTCTGATACCAATGTTGGATTCAATAAAACTAACCAGAGTAATTGAATCAGAATAAATTCCATAATCTGAAAAGAGCGAGAGCCCAGTTCTTGAATCGATACGTTAGAAATTACAAGTAAATCGTTTATAAAGCAAGAAAACATACTCAGATCCATTGATTGAATGCAAAATACGTAGATCGGGTACGTAGATCTTCTGATTCGACAATACCCCCTCTAATGTCTCTCTAGAATGATGGCGGTTCCAAGAGGCAAAGAGTTCGATTGTGAATTGGGGACCATAACCCTATATTAAACCTAATTGGGTAATTTACCAGTTTTCTTATCATAAATTGGTAAATTACCCCTGGTGTCTCTACACATGATAATATAACCATATTATATTTAATATACTCCAAAGTGTGTTGAAACTATATTAAATCACTTTAATATGAACTTAACTTGATGATAACATAATGTATAATTTATAGGTTAACAATTTAGATCCAAATAGAATTCTAAATCCTTACAATTCTAACAACGATGCCTCTCGAAGTCCAACAACTAGAGAAGATGATGTTTCGAGCTATGTCATCGGTGGAGCTCTTATGCAAGTAAGAGTACCTTTTATGAAATAATAGATGTGAGAGATGACAAAACTGTGGGTAAAATGGAGAATTACAAGCACACGTCATCAGTTTAATTTATTTTCAATTTATTTAAATGGCAGAATAAATTAACAACAATCTCAGTTTTAAAGAATGTTAAGATAGATTTGGGGTTCAAGTTCAAATTTTTAAGCATTTAATTCAACTTTTTCAACACAAATATTCATTTTAAAAACATGCGATGGCCCACTCAGAAACTTGTTCTTCATGCACATCCTCTGCTCAACATCTCAGACGTACGTGTCTTTGATCCACCACACCCTCCTCTCTATATGATACGGACACCTCCTTCTCTCTCTAAAATCTCTAAGCTTTTCAACCAGTTTCATCAATGGTGAACCGTCCACCAGCACACCAACTCCAAGCGCACCCACAACGTCATTATCAAGACACTAGGCCCTCTTGAAAAGGGAGTATCCACCTCTAAAGTTCTGGCTATTGTTACTCTCTTAACCATCGGCAGTACCCTGCTCATACTTTCCTGCATGACTCTCGCTGGAACCCTCCTCGGTCTGGCCCTCACGACGCCACTTTTCATCATCTTCAACCCCGTTCTCGTTCTGGTTCCCACTGATCAGTGGTCATTTTCTTTGAAATTTTTTTTATTATTTCGTGTAGTTTTACCTCATCAGAAAAGGTTGTGCAAAAAAGTGCGCATAAGAGGCTCCACCACATCTATGTGCTCCTCGTCAAGTCTAAGGTTGCTTACTAAGGCTACTCATTGGACTCACTCTCACTAAAAGTGTATCTAACTTTACTTCTTTTATTTCCTTTTTTAAAACAAATATATTAATTAATTAATATCTTATCTTAATTTATTATTTTTATGAATTATAAAAATAAAATAAAATAATGAGAATTAAAATCAGTAGATTAGGCTGAAATTAGGTGAAGATTAAAAATTAATTAATTAATTAGATTAAGCATGAAAATATTAAATTAATCAGAAAGAGTGAAACACTTCACTGCCACCTAAACTTGGTAAGATTAACTTTGACCTGACCTTGCCGCCAGGTCCGGTGAATTCTTTGACTCACGTGCGTGATTAAGCTCTTGAGTGGGTCCCACTTCTGTTCATGCAATCCATCCTGCTTTCGATCCTTTCTCCGTTCTATATAAGCCTCTCCGTTTGAAGAGACGATCAGCAGCGAAGGAAGAAGGAGAAACACAGCAATGGATTCCTGTCTTCTTCTTATTCTCTGATTCGTCTTCTTTTTCCTCTTCAATGGAGTCTTTCTCATGGAAATCTATCCTTCATTTGGAGAAAAATCTCTTACCTTTCAATCAGAACGATTCTGAAGAAATGCTTCTTTACGGAGTTCTTACTGAGCCCGTCACCGATCGTTCTTCCAATTCTAATCTCTCAAACGATCAGGACGATGTGGATTCGGAATCTACGAAAGAGTCGGAGGTTTGTTACAGAGGAGTGGGGAGAAGGCTTACAGAAAACTCAAAATTAAAAGGAGATTAAAGTTGTGTTCCTGAAAATTTTTCTGCTTAGTTTGGGATGTATGAATCCAGGTACAAAATTCGGTATGCTGAGAGGATAAGTCAGGGATTACTTTTTTTATGATGATTTGCTAGTTCTTAAAAGCTACCCTCGCCTCTCCTAAAGTTTAGTTAATATGACTAGTTGCTGATGTCTGTTTTTTCTCCTGGTTAAGATTTGTGGTCTCTGTTTTTTTTATCTCAATTAATATATTGGATTTTTGGTTTTGATTGGATTGATTTTGAAAAAAGATCGGTTTCTGTTTCAATAATAATATTCCTACATTTTGGTCATTTTAAATTGATTGGCGATAATGCAGGTGAAAACAATGAGAGCTCTGCAATACTATCCAGCGATGAAAGATCCAAATACAAGGAAATCATTGTTTGAGGTTTGCTTGTTCTGAAAAAGTTGTTGTTGTGTGCATAATATGTTGTTAGGTACATTAACCCTGAGTTATTTCAGGTCTTGCAACGTATATTAATGGGAACTGATGTTGCAAAAAACGTTAATGGATATACAAGAGGAAACTTGGAATAGACGAGAATGTAGAAACATTCAAAGCTAGACTGATGGCTAAGGGTTATACCCAAAAGGAAGAGATTTATTATGAAGAAACCTTCTCACCAGTAGCAATGCTTAAGTCTATTCGTATTCTGCTTTCCTTAGCTACTCATTATGATTATGAGATTTGGCAGATTGACGTCAAGACAGTTTTTTTGAATGACCATCTTGAGGAGCTATCTATCTATATGGAGCAGCCAGAGGGTTTCATAGTACAGGATGCAAAACAAAATGTTTGTAAATTGCATAGGCCTATTTATGGACTCAAGCAAGCATCTAGGTCATGGAATATGAGATTTGATGATGCAATCAAATCTTATGAATTTGTGCAATGTCTTGATGAGTCTCTACAAACATCCATTCTTGTTTTAGCGCAAATGATTTTATACGTTATAGTTACATTAATAAAAAATGTTTAGAGAAATATATTAATACTTAAATGTAACGCCCCAATTTAAAAATCCCCAATTTGAAACCCTAATTTTGAAAACCCTAAAATTTTTTCCCAAAATGATTTGAAATTGAGCGTTAATTCATAATTTGAAAATATTAATTGAAAGCTTTAAATTCGCGGAAGCTTTGAAATAAATTCATCAAAATCTTGAAACTATTGCATAATTAAAACAATCCATGAGACTTTATTAAATAATAAAATTTGACAATTATTTCTAAAATCCTAAATCAAAATAAAACATTAAATAGTGTTTTAAAAATTTAAAGCATACTAATTTAAATCATTTCCTTCGAAATCATCAATATGTTCTTCATCTGTATACTCGTTTGCCACTGGAGGGTTCTCAAATGCAGCTAGTTCTTCCTCAGATAAAATTTCACCTACATCACAAGTTAAAACTGTGAGAAAACTCAGTAAGTGGAAATACGTGCAAGTTGTAAAATTTTTACTTTTACTTTTACCGAATCCTGTTAACAGTTGCATACTGATTGAAAATTGAACCTTCTTTTAAGACTTAGTCATCTCATTGTCGTTCAGGCTTCGTCATCTTTTACTTTTACTTTTAACGTTCAAGCTATAACGACCCCAAAATTTAATTTGAATTTTTCCCCAATTTGAAAACCCTAAAAAAATTTCTCAAATTGATTTGTAAATTAGGTTAAATTGGATCGTTATAAAACCCTAATTTTCTTAATTCAAAATAATTGAAAATACAAAAATCATTTAATAAGCGGACACTTTGAAATTAATATCAATAAATATTTAGAACATTAAAAGCTAAACAAATATTAAATAAAACTTCATTCATAAAATCTTTTAAAAACAATAGCGTACTTAATAAAATCCAACTGTTGATAAATTATTTCAACTTAAAATAAAATAAATTTAAATACAACTAATTATAAAATATCTTTTTAAATGGATGTAAAAGCATAACATAAAATTTTTATTCAAAACCGACGCAACATCCTCCTCTGTATGCTCGCCTGCCTCTGAAGGATTCTCGAACACAGTTAGTTCTTCCTCAGATAAAAATTCACCTACATCACAAAATTAAAACTATGAGAAAAACTCAGTAAGCGAAAATATGTGCAAGTGTCAACATTTACTTTTTCTCACATCTTGTCTTATCAGTTACATTCTGGTTAGAAATTGTTCCAACCCTCGGTCAAACATCACCTCTAGTTAGAACTTGTTCCAACCTTCGGTCAAACATCACCTCTAGTTAGAACTTGTTCCAACCGTCGGCCAAATATCACATCTAGTTGGAACTTGTTCCAATCATCACCTCTAGTTAGAACTTGTTCCAACCGTCGGTCAAATATCACATCTAGTTGGAACTTGTTCCAATCATCACCTCTAGTTAGAACTTGTTCCAATCATCGCCTCTAGTTAGAACTTGTTCCAACCGTCGGTCCAATATCACATACTTTTCGTCAATTCCATCGTTTTCATACACATGCAAATGTCCTACCAAATTATATCTTTTTAACAATTCTACGTCAATATCTAAAGCTCAAATATCATAAATATAAAATAAAGCTGTAATAAAAAAAATATAGATTTTGTGATGTATGGCTAATGCCAAAAGATTGAAAAACGTGATATTTTCATTTACCTAGATTTCGAGCGATTAGGGAATAGGATTTTTAATTATTTTTCCCGAGCGTTCAATAAATCTTCATTTCCTAAAAATTAAAGATATTTAAATCTCTTCATTTATCCCCAAAATAATCCTTTTTAAAAACAATTAGGGTAGAAATTCTTTACCAATAAAATCCAAGCGTTGGATTTTTGGATTGACTTGGGCGTCCTTAACAATCCAAAATATTCAATTGAATAAATTTGGGTTTGGGCCGGTTCGGTCAATTGGGCTGGTTTTGTTTGCTGGTCTAGTTCAGCCTTGATGTTTGGTTCGATTCTGAATCTTGAAAAAAAAGAAACCGGTTCTCCTCTGCCTTCTTCTTCGTGCGAGCGTCTGCGAGAGAGAGGGAGTGTGCGAAACAGAGAGAGGGTGAGTGAGAGCGAGAAGCAGAGAGAGCGAGAACGAGAGAGAGTGAGAACAAGAATCTTATGCGAAGAATGATTAGGCTGAGAGGGGAGATTCGCGCTCTTGATCGTGGTTCGTAACAGAAAAACGAAGCTCAGCCGAGAGAAGGATTCTATCGTAGAAATCGCTCGGCCGAGGGAGAGATTATCGCCGGAGGAATGTTCGGCGATCAGAGCAGGGCAGCAGCTTCCTCAGAGGCGTTCGCCGGAGTCTGTCAACCCGCGGTGGTCGGAGGTCGCGTACGGCGATTATTGGTTGCGGCGGTTCTACGAGGTAAGCGTTTCTTCGATTCTCACTGGTTTCCAGAACGAGAAAGATTGTTGTGATTTTTTTCATCACAGCCCACTTCAATCTATAGGAAGAGTTTTCCAAAACTTTCCTTAGAAAATTTGATGCGAATCTGACCATCAGATTCATCGACCATTTTAGGAATGAATCTTCTCTGTGTTTGTTTCCTTAATGTTTGTGTGTCGAGGTTTGACATTAAAACTAAAATATTTTCCATATTCTTCCGCTGTGATACATCGAAGATTAGGGTTGTTTGGAAATAAATTTCTGATTTTGTGTTAGAAATTCCAGACTAATTTATGAAATTAGGGTTTTGTTACCTAAATTGGGAGATTCACTTATTGAATGCAATTTAGGGTTTGATTTGTTTCCTTAATTTGGGGATAATTTTGGAATGTTACACAAGCTCACCATCTCACTATCGTTCAGGCTTTTGCTATCACGTATATGCTGTCAATTCACTTTTGCTTTTTCATACACATGCAAATATCCTATCTGTTTTATCTTTTAAACAATTCTATATCGATATTCTAACATACGTGCTCAATCATCGAAAACGTGTGATAAAATAAAAGAATAACAAGGAAAATAATAATTATCAAGTGATGTAGGGCCGTAGCCAAAATTTTGCAAAATATTGTATTTGCACTTACTTAGATTCCGAGCAATTAGTGTCTATTGGGGTTTTCCTAAAATTTTCAGAATAATATCCTGTTCAATTAAAATCTTTGGTATTAAAATCTTATTTAATAAATCAATTTGAAAGTAAATTGAGCCGAATTTTCTTACCGGAACTCAATCTTCGGAATACCCAGTTCGTCGTCGGAGGCTTCGAGCTGAAGCTTCATTACCCTTCCTCTATCCTCTTCATCCTCTTCTTTTAAACCCGTTGAAGACGAAGGAGAAGAAACAGAAGAGAGAGAGAGGACATAGTCTTCCAAAACGGAGCTGGATTCAGGTGCCAGGGTTTCTCCGTTGCATTCTGCAGAAGGGTCTTCGGGAGAAAGCTCGTGTTGAAGAGTTAGAATGAGAGAGGAGAGGTCCTGGTTTGGCTCATCGTCTTCTTCCTCGGGAATGAAGGGTACATTTTTAGGAAGAATAGCTCTTCAATCTATGAAAGTTTCATACACAAGTTTTGAGCTTGCATATAAATTTAAGACCTTTAATGGCAGGATCATTCCCAGGAGGGGTTTGTTTAGATGGATGGCAAAAACTTAGCAGAAGTTGAAGATTTGCCGTTGAATTGACTGACCATTGACTCTTTGACTAAGTCTGATGAGACATAGCATGTGAATATAATTCAATCAAACGAACATTAGTCAGAATTCATGAATTTGAGAAGGTTTGTTGGTAAACATGACTGTTTATGCGTCTGTTCATATCTGTCAACGTCTGGGATCAGTACCCACAACCAAGAAATCACTCCCAGCAATAATGCAATAATCCAAGTCTCCAAGACTATGATAGCATACAGAGGTTCTGCAACAGAACAACCAAAAAATAGAGACATTAGAGCAACCAACAATAACAAGTACCTGAAATCAATTCGAAGCCAGATTAGTCCAAAACTAAGAAAGCCAAGATGTTAGTCTGATAATCGCAACAAATTACAATAAGCAAAACTAGATTTCTTCATCTACAAACAATAATCTCCTGCATTTTAACCATGTCTACATCATCTAAAACAATGAATGAGGAAGGCTGAAAAACTCACAGATTATAATCAATAAACGGTGAATGTTACAGAATTACTTATCCACAACTCAATTACTTCCAACAATATTTACATACAAAATCCATAAAGAGCGATTAAAAATATTCATACAGGCTATGATACAGTTTGAAAAGAATCAAATCTCAATGGAGAAACATCGGCAATGCGACACTTATACAATCGATTTTATGTGCACTTTATCTCTAATGTTGTTAGTCCTGTGTAACAAAATTGATACCAGAAGAGATCCGTATCCATATGTTGTAGCGAAAACAAAAACACAATAACTTAATCCGCGTCATTTGCTCAAGAGGGCAGGCCAGAGGGGACTCATTTATCTTTCAATTACGAGAGATCCTGATTGAATGAATTTGACTTTGTTTGTTTGTGGGTTCTTTTACATTTAACAGGTAGATTGTGATTGTTAGACATTAATTCTCTAAGTATTAAACGGTGGGTGCATAAATTAGGTAGTTTTGATGTGTCTATGTTACGGTAAATGAGTCCAAGTTTTATCTTGAATTGGAGGACTTGGTTAGAAAGCCACATGACTGGGGAGGTTACACAAGCAGTCATATTGCCCAAGGGTGCGTTGGATCTATGCCTTGATTCCACAGATAATGCAGACAAAATCAACTCCCATTTCTGGACTGTGAATGCAAAATCAACCCAATTGATCACAAACCCATCTCATAAAGTTGTCTCTAATTTCAGATTGGGAAGTTGGATGGGAGCAAAGTGCTGATAGTAAAGAAAGTTAGAAGCTTGTATATACTAGTTTTACCCTTCTACCGCCATTGTATGTAGATGTTCATAATTTTCTGCTACTTTAGCCCATAATCTCTCAAAAGTATGATTTGTTTTCTCAAATAGGGTAATTAAGGGAAAAAAAACTCAATCTATCAAGTTATTAAATAACTCACTCTTAAACTATATTCATTAACAAATTCATTCCTAACTATATTTCGTTAACAAAACCATCATTTTGGAGACGTTAGATTTTCTAACGTGGGTGCCTGTTACGAAAGACTGCAAATTTGCGCTGGCTCTCGAGAACGAAGGAATAAATTTCAAGCATCACATAAATTATAATTCTTTATGCTATACAATAGCAAAGTCCATAATCTTGATTTTATTTCTATGACATAAGAAAAGATTAAGCAACAAGAATGCAGTGCATGGTTAAAATTAAAACATTCTAAAATTAACAAGTAATGGCCAGAGAAATCAAGCTCTAACAAATATAATTATCAAAAAGCCCTTTCTTTACGTACTATTCATTTTCATATTTTGAAGATTCTTTATATTCATTCTCAGATACAAACCTGAGAAGTTAGCGATTTAATGACTTCTTTCGCAGCTTTAGATTTATTTTATCATTCAGCATCATCGTCTGCATTTTCAAGATTCAAATTCCATGAGTAGATGATCGATTTCATTTCTTTAACAGATTTGACCTAGTCTGCTTATGTTTGCTTATGCTTCATCAACTTTTCTAAGCATTTCTTTGAGCTCAAGTTGCTGTAACTCTGTGTAATACAGCAAATGGAGAAGGTAAAATCAGGCAATTACAATTCTACAGGCCAGATTAGTCATCGTCCTGTCTTATCTACACTTGCTGAAGCTATAAGAGAACTAGCTTTCAATGAGAAGGCAATATTTAGTCCTACCCTGAGGTCATGGCAACCCCATGCAGCAGGCATAGCAGTAGCAACCCTGCATTCTTGTTATGGGAAAGAGTTGAAGAAATTTGTTGTGGGTGTTGGTGAATTGACACCTGATGCATTAGAAGTTCTGAATGCAGCTGACCAATTGGAGAGAGATCTTGTACAGATAGCTGTGGCTGAATCGGGAGAGAGTGAAGATGGAGGCAAGTCGATAATACAACAGATGCCTCCTTATGAAGCCGAAGCCATAATTTCCAAATTGGTAAAGTCGTGGATATCAACAAGAGTTGACAGATTGAAGGAATGGATTGACAAATATCTGCAAAAAGAAGTATGTGCCAATGACAAGTTATGAATCATCTAATTTTTTGACACTTAATGTTGAGATTGCAGTTTGTTTAATGGCTGTTCTTATCTACTCTTGAATCTGGTTATGAACTAACGTTTGCAGCCTAATCTCTTTAGGCATGGAGTCCTAAAGAAAATAAAGAGCATTTTGCTCCTTCAGCTGTTGAAATTCTTCGAATGATAGACGAAACCTTGAATGCATATTTTCTTCTGCCAATGCCAGGACATGCAAGCTTGCTTCATGAATTGATGATTGGTCTTGACAATTGTCTCCAACAATACATATCAAAGGAAAAATCAGGCTGTGGTATTACTTTTATTTTCTTCTGTGATAATACCCTGGTATTGATCTTCTAGAGAAATGGTTTGTACAGGAACTTCATCACCAAGTGAGCGAGTATCGATCTTCTGAGATACTTGGTCGTCACTTGATTGGATGTTAATCTCGGGTAACTCATTAGAAGATAGTGAGGCATTCATTTCAGAAAGAGCAACTGCTGCCGAAGGTTCCAAAAGGTTTTTGTTTTCTTCGAAAGCACGTGACCTCAAGGCACTTAAGATGGAGGAGCTCATTAAATATCCCATGACACATGAGATTTCGATGAAGGCGAACAAAAAAGAACAGCAAAAGGAGAAAGAAGTCACCAAGAAGAAAGACATTGCTCAAAGCATTATCAAGCAAGCAAGTCCTCCCTATCAGGGCCTTCCTTAAGATATGACTTCCTTTGTAATTTCTAGGAGTTCAAAGCAGCTTTTACTTCAAAAATAGTTAGGGTTTTCATTCCATATAACATTGTATCTACAAAATGTTCATACACCTTTGGCAGGGAGCTAAGCAGTATCATAGATTGGTATTCCTCTTCTATCTTAACGTCAATGCTATACAAATCAAAGATTATTTTATTGAAATCATTCAAATGTTTTCTAATTTGCTTTGTGTTTTTTACAACTAAAGTATACAGACTCTTCTTTAGATACTGTTTATTTGCCAATGACCTTTTCATATGCCTTACTTTTGATTAATTTCTTGATTAATCAAGGGTCCGATGCGATAAATGATGAAGGTAGATCTTGTTTGCCGTTTTTCACCCTCATTTTCTCTGGTAATGTTCATGTAAAGTTGATCAATATTTAAATGAAAATATAGGGTTATCCTTGTTGGCATTCCGCGCACAAATCACCTCCGATCCTCATGGAGTTCTGGACGATTGGAATCCTAATGACGTAGATCCCTGCAAATGGTCTGGTGTTCCGTTGTGTTGATGGTGAAGTGCAAATGATGTGAGTAATCATATTCCAAAACAAAAATCTCTATTTCTCCATTGTTATTATAGATGTTTCAATTAATCATTATTTGCATGCATAGCTATTGGCTATAACTTAATTACCGACATTCTAAATTGTCTTTTTGCTTCATTTAATGGTCCAACATAATACAATACGTACCTTAATAACTTCATTTACTACGATTAACTTGTATAATAATTTATTTATTTATTCATAACTTTGATTTTCTGGCTAGTCTCAATAAACTAACCTCCAATTTGCCTGTACGTTGATTTGTTACTATGTTTTTTTTTTTTTTTTTTTTTTTAAATCTAGTATGCTCGTACCTTTTACAAACACTTGTGGTAGTCCACCCTGTGAAAGTAATAACTACCCAAAATTTTGTTAATTGTGATAACACAATTTATATTAATAGGGGGTGCACAATCTCACATCGCTTGAGTGCATTTGAATTAAAATCAGACCATCTATCAACATAATTAATTTTTTCTTTTTTGCAATATTTTACTAATAAAATAAAATATTAAAATTATAAAAAATATTACGTTTACTCTATAATTATACTGTGTAATTTTGTACCCTCAACGTGACAAAAATTGATTAGTACAATTAATAATTAATTGTACCAATCAATATTTGACACATCATGTAAAATTAGAAAATAAATGTAACATTGCTTTAAAATTATTAATACAAAATTACATAATTAGTCTAAGGCTACTAATTTAGACTTGTTGACTCAGATTAAGATTTTAGAGCAAATGGTAACATAACCTCGGTCAACGGGCACAGTTGACCAAACCCATTCTTCACATGAACCCCTTTTTTTTACCATATTAAAATGTAAATAGAATCCTACTAGTTCATCAAATAATATGATCAGTGAGGGAGTGGAGCCCCATCTCTCTACCAAATCAAGTAATTAATATAAAATCTACTTGTTTATTTTTCGTATCTAGAATCGAGCATACATCGTTGCAATATTTAAAACCAAATCAAACTGAACAAAACCATGATTAGACGAAACGCGCCAACCCTCGCCAGTTCAAAATTCCAGACTAGTTTTTGAACAGGCAGAAGGATTACAAGGACAGAAAGTATTCGCAGGTTGTGTCGAATGCATTGGATATGAAGTTGAGAGATGATTTAGAACGACTGAAGAAGATCAGGTTTGATCCGCCAACTTGAATAAAAATTAATCGATAAAAAAACCTTCATTTAAGAAGTAAATAATTTTGATACGGATAAAGAAATATGGATCACACCATTGTTTTCTTACTGTTTATTGATGGCATTAATCTAGTGCTGAATTAGTGGTAGCTGGTATCTCCTGATGTTAGAAAGGATAGAGGGTAAGAAAAGACCTTTATTTGACCTTCATAATAATATGCAGTGGGTTTGTTCCTCTCTCTTTCCTTAAAATATGAAATAAAACATAAAAAAGATAGTTTAGTAAACAAGTTTTTTGATTTGCACAGTGAAGTTGGACTAGCATCTGAAATCACATTTCCTGTGCAGGAACCATCGAGGTTTACGGCATTACTGGGGCCTTCGAGTCCGTGGTCAGCACACCGAGACTACTGGCCGGAGGGGAAAGACGGTCGGTGTGTCTAAGACACGTTGAGCTCTAAGGTCCTTCATAATTGAATCTAAGTACAGCTCTCCTGTTCCTAAAATAGTGTGCTCCCCAGATTCCTCAACTTTAGTAATTGCAAGTGGATAGCTTTTGCTGATCTTTCGAAGACCCTCCATCATCTTGGCAATTCACTTGGATTTAGTGGCTCTGTAGCTGTTTTCACCACTGGAAGCGTATTAAACTGAAGAGGGCGAAAAATGTATTCATCCTCATCATAATCTACATTACAGAGTGTAGCAGTTTTCACGATTGAAGCATCAACTCCTTCAACAAGGACCCAGGATCCTGGAGGAGCCTCAGCTATGGGTACCCTGTCACGACCTTGATAAAGCCATAACTTGGTCACTTCCTTTACAGTCATGTCCTCCTCGTCATCAGGTGAATAGCCTTCTCCCAACACCCGCACAGACTGTCCTGTCTGAATTTTCCCGCTATAAACTCTACCAAAAGCATCAAAAATCAACACACCTACAGAAAAGAGTGGGACCATAGCTAATCTCCAAAAAAATCATGAAGTTTTGTTTTACAACCCAAGAAATAGACTCCCTTACCTCCTCAGCAACTCTTCATGAAGCAAATGTCTGCTAACACGACCATAGGATCGACCAATAAGAACAGAATCACTCTCATCAAGATAAACAATTGTATCTGGCCACACATGCTCAATACACCCTTCAAGTCCAAGATCTGTAGATTTCCAACGCGTACTGAATTTAAAAACAATGAAAATACATTTCATATTATGCAATGATCTAAAGGTTATCAACAGAGACTAACTATTTCTGAGGTAAACAGAATGCTCTATTCAAAAAAGAAGCAGAAAGATTTTGTTTATCAAGGATATCAAAGTAGCCATCACCATGAGACCGTAACTACATTGAAACACCCAACACCCATTCTCACCAATAATGTCATTTTTCTACTTTCAAGTGTTAAGAACAAGAGGATTTGATTGGTTTTTGAAGACGAGGAAGCTGTTGGTAAAGCTACCGTGTTGGGATTTTTCTAATGTCATTTTTCTTGGGGAAGGATTTGTACAGGGCGTTTCCTTGCACAGTCCTTTGGATACGGAACATTTTCTGTAGCTCACTCCTTTTGCATAGTTTTTATTTTAACATACAAACTTACATAACAAAAAACAAATAAAACTGACACTAAAAGCTAAGTCCTAATGGTATTGACCAAGAGAACAATTACACTAAAGCAATATGGCAATATTTACAAAAAGATCCACGAGAATGAAGAAGAAAGTTATTTCACAAAACTAAGATTGCAACACATCATAAGACTCACAAAGTTTCTGCATGGCTTTCAACTTGCCCCAACCCTTGGACAGTATCCCAGCTATGAGTTCCATCGGGCCTCTTCCTGAACGTAAACCATAACCTTCGCTGGTTGCTTCTCGATTCTAAACGAGCCACCAATTTCATACCATCTGTCATCATTGACCTCAACTTGTCCTCCGTTGACCCACTGACCGTCTACGTCAAGAGCCACATTAAAATTTTGCGGAGTTGTTGAGCCAGAACCAATCCGAACCCAAGCAGACACCTGATATGTTAAAAAGAGCTTCAACTTATCTGTAATCATCTGAGCTGGCCCCATCCAAGTCTGTGTTCGATTGGTCACGAGAATGTACCGGCCGCTCAGAGGTTCATGGTAGCCAAGCGAATCTCTAGCCATGGGAGGAAGAATGTGGGGAGAACCCGTTCCAACGCTTAATGTGCAGCTTCCAAGAGGAAACCATCCGTTGGTTCCATTACCGAGATTGCTATTGTCGATTATGTTAATACCATAGCCAGGATTCTGCAGAAACATAATTCATATTTGAAATGATTAAAGCATTTAGATGATATTCGGTTTGAATTATTTATTAGACAGACCTCAATAACTGGTGGAGGCAAAAAATGGGATCTGTAGGAAGTGAAAGTACTGTTGTAACACAAGTTAGTATTGGTGGATTTGACAATCATGTGACCGCTAAAGATCTTATGAGGTACTTGGAAGAGGAAGTTGGGCTTGTTTACAGGTGTAGACTAAAAACTTCTTGGACCCCGCCAGAGTCCTACCCAGATTTTGAGATTGACAAACTTTCAGACATTAAAACAACTGATGACTATAAAAAGGTGCAGCCTCATGCATTTGTTCATTTTGTCTCTCCTGAATCTGTTAGTTGGGCCCTGGATGCTGCTGAACGGCGTGAGCTATTTTTGAGCAATGAACCATTGAAGGTTACTGTGGGACCTGAGAATCCATTTCGCTTGAATCAGAGGCGGAGGACAACAATTCCTTTTAAGTTATCTAATGTTTTTGTCAACATTGGGACCTTATTCAGTCAAGATCTATATTTTGTAGCTTGGACAGGACCTACCTCTGGGGTTGATTTTGTGGTGGATCCTCTTGATGGGACGTGCAAATTTTTTTTCACCTACCAACATAGAGATGTTAAACGAGTGAGTCGAGTCGAGTCGAGCCGAGCCGAGCCGAGCTGAGCTGAGACGGACCCGGCTCACCGAGCCTGTCGAGCCAAACGAGCCGAGCCTAACGAGCCTGCCGAGTTTAACAAGCCGAGCCTAACGAGCCGACCCTAAAAATTTTCAACCTGAGCCGGCTCGCGAGCCACGAGTCTAACGAGCCGAGCCGAGCCGGCCCAACGAGCGTAACGAGCCGAGCTTAACGAGCCGAACTTACATAAATAAAATTATTTTATATATTATATATTTCATTAATCTTTTATTTATTAAAATTATAATAAATATTTATTATATTAATGATGAAATATAATAAATACTTAGTCGTGTAAAATGTAAATAATAAAAATCTTTAATTAATACAAAAATGACATTTAATTATAAAAAATAGAAGAAAACAAATATATACAAAATAGAGTAAAGTGAAATTTGTAATTTATGGTGAATATAATTTTTCTAAAAAACTTACAACGGCACAAGGTTTGGTTGGCTCCACTCTTTTTACCTCTCTAAGGTCTTAGAAAATGTGAGGAATAAGAGTCACCGAGCAACCATGGACTTGGCAACAATTGGAGTCTCAATCTCCACCCAAATTGAAAATCAATTTGAGGACTAACCTTTGATTAAAGAAGGATTGTAAAAAACCGATCAAACATTTAAAGTTTGAGAGGAAAATAGTCATTTATTCTCATTCAAAATCCGATATTTCATGAATACCAAATTGTGAATATACAATATTTCCACCACCACTACTTGAGCTAACATGTGAAGAAACACGTGAATGACTAACATTAGAATATTTAGATTCATAAGAAGAATATAAACTAGTAATTCTATGTGTTATTTGATCCATAGAAAATAAAGAAGAAGTTTGTAAATTATTAAAAATTTGATTAACAATGAGATATACTCCTCTTAACTTATATTTAAGATCCATTATACATGCATAACAAAAAATAGGAAGAATATCAAGTCAATATTTTTTAAATTTTGTTTCTATTTTATTAAGTATATCTCTAAATTCATCTATATGTCGATATTGTGCAAAATTAGTCGTTAAATTTATAAAAATTAGGACAACAAGATGAGAAGTGAGATAATAAATTTCTGAACATTCATTTATAGTATCATAAAATAGTTTTAAAAAATCAAAAAATATATTAGCTACTTTGGAACTAGATTTATCAATATTAATAATTTGTATTTTCTTACTAATAAAAACACAAATAACTTACTAATATGACATAGCATTTTTCAATATCAAATAAGTAGAATTTCACATATTATCTACATCGGTAATTCAGACGTCACTAACTTGATTATTCGTAAAAATACTTTGAAAATACTATATATCTTTAAAATAACTTAAAATGTGTAAATTAAAACTTAGTAAAAAACTTGAGTAAAATTTAATTAAAACTTTTAGTAAAATTTAATTAAAACATTTAAAAAAAAAATTTTAGTAAAATTTTACTGTTCACGTGAACAGTACTGCACTGTTCACATGAACAGTGTGGGGAGATTGTTCGCCCCACAGGGGCGAGTAATCGCCCCATGCACTGGATTTTGGGCGATTTTCACCTCTACGGACTGTGAGTTGAATAAAATGATTTTTTTTAGGTGTCGACCTGTTACATTAGAGGTGTCGACACTAGCTTTTAACTATCTTTGAACGAGCAAGAGCGGATCAATCGCTCATAAATAGCTGATCAATCGGCCATGTCTCTGTGCCTGTGAGTGTGAGTCTGTTAATTGTTAAATGTTATTGTATTTGTTAATTTTTATTGTAATATATTTATTTGTTATTTCATTACAATTATAGCCTATCAATCGGCTGTGATTCACATTTCTTTTCAGTTTTCTTCCCCAAAATTTTAACATACGCGGTGGCGGTACGTCAAAGTCAATCAGCATTCGCCATTTAGCTTCAATTCAACCATTTAGTTTCGATTTATCACCTCTGGGCTCTGCCTTCTGTCGAGCGTCGGAGAGTGCTGTCAGTGCTCCGACCTGGGCATCGGAGTTGGGCTAGACTGAGACATCGAAGAGTCGGAGATTGTCGATTGTCGGGCGTCGCCGCGTCGGAGAGGGCTCAGCGCTCGCCGCTCAGACCAGGGCCCGAGCTAGGCTTGACGAGCCAGCTCGCGAGCTCGCGAGCAGGCTCGCGAGCAGGCTCGTCGAGCCCGGTCATTGAAAGGGCTCGCGAGCCGGAATGTCCAAGCTCGGCTCGACTCGCCTGTGTGACTCGAGCCAAACTCGCTCGTTACTGTAGCGAGCCAAGCCAAGCTCTACCCGCTACAGTAACGAGTCGAGTGAGCGAGCTGGCGAGCAGCTCGCTCGTTTAACATCTCTATACCAACATATCTCTCTAAGAACACATCATGATACACACTTAATTATGCTCTTTTATACTTGATTCGATAAGTTTTCCTCAAGTATTTGAATCAATTTGATGTTTTTGGTGTGAGTGCTCAGATAAAATGACATAAAACATGTTGAAGTTTCAACTAAAATAATTGGATGCGCTACCAGACAAAACAAAACAAATTGAGAAGCCAAAATCAAAGTGTTCCCGCAAAAGCAGATTGACTGCTGATCGATTGCCAAATCTGAGCGATTAGTCGGCTAAACCATTAAAAATGATGAATTATGGAGAAGAAGGCAGATTGACGGCCGATTGATCGGCCATACCCAGACGATTGATCGGCCATACCCAGACGATTGATCGGCTAAAACTCTAGAATTTGTAAAGTGGAGACAGTGACTAGGCCGAGCGATCGCAGGACTGAAAGCGATCGATTGGCTGAAGAGAATTGCTGACGTTTCTCAAAACTGCTTTGTAGCCTTTTGACCCATTTTATTTTTTAACAAGTCTCCTCCACCGACCTAGATTCCCCTTTAAGCAATGCACCCTCATGGGAGTAAATGAACTCTTCCTCATTGGTTATTCCTAAGGCGGTGTCTATACCTTCCACTTCAAGAATAGGCTTCTTTGAATGCTGCAAAACAGTAAAAGATTCATTGGAAACACTAGGGGATTGCATTTCTTCAATACCGAAATTAACTTCACTTGCAACTGATGCTCAAGTTGTAAGTCGGTCTCATAGAAATATATCCATGCAGTTAGTTTTCATGAATTTTCACTATGTTTTTGGGTACATTTTTTAGTCGGGTTTTTGGGGTTTGAGTTGTTTTATGTTGGGAAAGGTTTGAAGTAAGTTTAGGTGTGAAATGTAGATGAATGGAATGAAGAAAAGTGGGAAAAATGGTGAAATGAAGGAAGGAGGGCGCGGGAGTCGGCGCTGGGGCGTTTTGCTGGGGCGCGCAGCGCCCCAGCCAATCGATCGGCGTTGGGCAGTAATCGATCGGCACACGCACTTGTTAAGGCTCGTTAGGCTCGTTGATCCGACTCGTTTAACCCTAGCCGGTGAAATGACTCTTCAGACATGTAGGGCACAGAGGAGCTTGACGAGCTCCTCGGGGTCGTTTGCTCCTGTCCTGCAAAATCGATGAATCGTTAGGCCTCTTAATGCCCCTCGCTAGTTGTGACATTTCATCCAAATTACTGATCTTGAAAATCAGCGATCTACAATTTCTGTCCTATTAAATGACATTTACAAGAAAAACCCGCACATGGAAGGGTCGGGTTCACACCTAAAGTCTGATGTGGGAGCTGGTCCATCCCATGTCCCACAGGATGTCATGGCCGGAAGTATTGAACATGATGCACAGATTACTGTTGATCCAAATCTTCTAGCTTGAAGTGTTTCTTCAGGAAGATTTCTACTATTTGAGTAAAAATGCTTTGTTTGTATTTTCTTGAACAAATTGGTATGGTTCTGAATATTTTTTGAATATTGTTGCTCTCTGGATAATTATTTTTTTGGATGTATCTTTATGACACTTCTTGGCAATTTTTCGTGCTCCTTTGGATATTATACTTTTCTGATATTGGCTATCTCCCTATGGTGCTGTTGGTGTGTATAGTAATTATTATCGCAGTTGTAACACCCGACAATCTCTGCCAGATGATTTTCTTAACGAAATTAACTGCCACCTTTACTATTAATACTTGAATTTAATCTTAATGCCAAAGTTTATGTGATTTCTAGTTTTGGGGTGGCAATATGGTAATTAGGAAGAATCTTATTAATATAAATAGAAAATGGAAACCTTAAACCTTACTAAAACCTCACTGTAGCTGACATTCTCCTCTGCGATTCTCGTCCTTCCAGAGCTCTCTCTCAGCCAGTAGCCCTTTCATCAACGACCGACTCTCCATCCTTCTCGCCGATACTCAGCTTTCTAGGTAAGGCTTCGACAATGCTGTGATTGAGTATCCATTTAGGTGTTGGTTTGAGTTAGAGGTTGAGATTTGGGTTTGCCTAATAATGAATAGAATCGGTGTATTATTAGCTAATAACGTAGTAGTTATGATTTTGATGATAATAAGTAGGAATTATGAATGTTGGCTGAGCTCGGGTAGTTAGAGAATCCGATTTCACTTACTGATAAACTAGGATTTCTATGCGTACAAGGTGTTCAATAAAATGTCTGAATGAGATAAGTTAGATCTTTAGGAATCTTCCTTGGTTAGGACTTTACTAGTTTTGAGTTAGATTATTAGGATTTTTTTTATTTTAACTACTACAATGTAATGTTTTAGGTGAAGAAGTCTGAAGGAAAGGAGCTCAAATTGCTAAGGAAACCAGGTAAGTGAATGTGTAGGATTCCCGGCCATTAGGGCCCTACATCATAAGGATGCTAGGTAGAAACTGATACGATGATTAGAAGTTATTTAAGCTATTGTCTGTTACTTATGTTGGTGTTTGTTTTAAGTTAGTAAGATGGTTTGTATTTGGATGACTTACGGGTGTTTGAGAACTATGTTATGTGATGTTCTGTTAGAGTCTATGAAGTTAACTGTCTGGTATGATAATTTCCATAGTCTGATGATTTAAGAGCTGTAATATCCGGCTTGTACGGATTTCAGATATAATGTATTATATTATTATTTTATTATATAATGGCATTTTTGGTAAATATGTCAAATCAGGTCCGTTTCACGAAAAGAAAGCGTCATTATCTAACATTAATAGGAATTTTAAGGAAATTATGGGAATTTTCGGAGATCAAACACTATATTCCGAGTAAATACACTTTTCGTAATGTAAAAGTCGTTCTCGTAAAAATAGTAATTTAGGTCCGAATTGCGAACGGACAGTTTTAATAAGTCTCAAATACTAAGTTGGATATATTGGCAAAATATGGAAATTTGGAAAAGTCGAATCGCTGGACGATTAACGAAACGAAGGACGAAACAGAAGAAATAAGAGCTAAGGGCATTTTGGTCTTTGACAATCATTTTTTTATTAAAAGGCAAAGCCTTTCTTTCTCTTCTCCATAATGCCATTTCCTCTCTGTTTTCTTTTCTCCCTCGTGCAAACCTCCTCTGCCGCCGACGATTTCACGCTCCGACCTCTGATCCCGCCCGTTTCTCCTCGTTTCTCACGACTTTTTCCTCCAAATCGACGTTCTAGGTATGTCTCTATAGTTTTAGAGCGTTAGATTTCGAGTTTCGTAACGTTTAAATAATTAGGGTTTCGTTTAGGTTTCGATAAAAAATGTCGATTTAGGATCCGAAATTCATAGTTTGATTATGAGTGACGATATAAAAGACGTATTGACGTTATGGACGAAATTAATCAATTTGTGAAAATGTTAAAAATTGAGAAATTAAGGTTTGTAAATTTGGACAATCGATAGCTTAAACTCGTGTTAAAACGTCAATCCTGTAAATTGCTTAGGTAAACAGCGCTCGTGGGACGAAGCTTAGATTGCAGCGTGCACGAGGTAGTTCTCGTGATTTTATTTGGCCGATAGCCTACACTGTACGTCAAAAAGGCGTATTGATATAACTGTGCCGAAAGGCGTATTGATATAACTGTGCCGAAAGGCGTATTGATATAACTGTGCCGAAAGGCGTATTGATATAACTGTGCCGAAAGGCGTATTGATATAACTGTGCCGAAAGGCGTATTGATATAACTGTGCCGAAAGGCGTATTGATATAACTGTGCCGAAAGGCGTATTGATATAACTGTGCCGAAAGGCGTATTGATATAACTGTGCCGAAAGGCGTATTGATATAACTGTGCCGAAAGGCGTATTGATATAACTGTGCCGAAAGGCGTATTGATATAACTGTGCCGAAAGGCGTATTGATATAACTGTGCCGAAAGGCGTATTGATATAACTGTGCCGAAAGGCGTATTGATATAACTGTGCCGAAAGGCGTATTGATATAACTGTGCCGAAAGGCGTATTGATATAACTGTGCCGAAAGGCGTATTGATATAACTGTGCCGAAAGGCGTATTGATATAACTGTGCCGAAAGGCGTATTGATATAACTGTGCCGAAAGGCGTATTGATATAACTGTGCCGAAAGGCGTATTGATATAACTGTGCCGAAAGGCGTATTGATATAACTGTGCCGAAAGGCGTATTGATATAACTGTGCCGAAAGGCGTATTGATATAACTGTGCCGAAAGGCGTATTGATATAACTGTGCCGAAAGGCGTATTGATATAACTGTGCCGAAAGGCGTATTGATATAACTGTGCCGAAAGGCGTATTGATATAACTGTGCCGAAAGGCGTATTGATATAACTGTGCCGAAAGGCGTATTGATATAACTGTGCCGAAAGGCGTATTGATATAACTGTGCCGAAAGGCGTATTGATATAACTGTGCCGAAAGGCGTATTGATATAACTGTGCCGAAAGGCGTATTGATATAACTGTGCCGAAAGGCGTATTGATATAACTGTGCCGAAAGGCGTATTGTATTGGCCGAAAGGCGTATTGATATAACTGTGCCGAAAGGCGTATTGATATAAGATAACTGGCCGAGGTATAACTGTTCGAAAAGTGATTGATAGAACTGTGCCGAAAGGCGTATTGATATAACTGTGCCGAAAGGCGTATTGATATACTGTGCCGAAAGGCGTATTGATATACACTGTGCCGAAAGGCGTATTGAGCATAGTATTGGCCGAAAGGCGTATTGTATTGGCCGAAAGGCGTATTGTATTGGCCGAAAGGTGGTTTTGGGCTTGCATAGTAAGATAAAATAAAGCATGGTTTATCGAACTCATACGCACAGCATGCATAGCATTTACTAGAGCTTACTGAGATTTTATCTCATAGTGTATTGTATGGTGTAGGTGACCTAGATATCGAGGAACCAGGTGAGGATGGAATTCCTCCTCCTGAGGCATGATACAGTTGACGGAGGATGGCTGCGATGGTGTGCTTGTGCAGTCGAGGCTTAACCGACCCGTGGGAAGTATGTATAGAGTTTTGAGGGTTTAGGGATATTTTGGGCTGATAGATTTATAAACATTATAGGATGTTTAAATAATGACATTTGTTTTGACATTGTAGAACTATTTGGTTTTAATTGTATTGAACGTTATGTAGAAATGTTTTGACACGTTATAGGATGTTACGGATAGTCTCGGTTTTTAGATATATCCACGCAGTTGGATTTCGCAAAGTCCGCTGAGAGTGGGTTGAATTTAGAAAGTTTTGATTGAGTTTAATTTCTAATTTGTTTGGTGTATTGGTGATAAAAGGCATTAGATATATGAAGTTCACTCTCTGGAATTCGGTTTCCAGAGAGCATTAGTTGAAAATTTATAAGTGTTCTGCTCTCTAGAATCGAATTCCAGAGAGCAATTGTGAAGGAAAAACTGAGGGCAATCAAAGAAGGCATTGGATCGCTGCAAGGAGTGCAGAGATCGATCGCTGGCAGCTGAATGGCTGCCAGCGATCAAGCGCTGGCAACAAGGGAGCTGCCAGCGCCCGATCGCTGGCAGCATGGAGCTGCCAGCGACTGGTCGCTGGCAGTATGCCAGCGCCCGATCGCTGGGCAGACATGCTGCTCAGCGATCGTGCGCTGAGACTGGTCGCTGGTCAGCGACCAGTCGCTGCTTCTTCTCCCTGGCCGAATTACATTATTGCCCTCCCAATGTTTTATTTTGTTTTATTTAATTTAATTAATTTAGTTTCCGCATAGTGTGTGAATAAAAAATTAAAAATTTGTACGGTAATTAAGGGTAAATATGGGTACAGTATTAGGGTCGTTACAATTATGGTATCAGAGCCCCCGGGTTTTAAAATAGGTTCTGTAGACTGCTCGACTGCACAGCCACTACGCGGACATTCTTCATCAATTGTAAGTATGTTTATTGTTTTATTTGATTACTAGTTTCTTAGAATATTGTTTTAACTTTTGTATAGGAGTTTTATAATTATGGTGCGTCCACGGAACGATCGAGACGACAGAGACGATACGATCAATACTCTTAAGGATTTTATTGCCCAGCAGTCTCAGCATATGGAGAGACAGGCTCAGCAGATGGAGAGACAATCTCAACAGCTGGGTACGTTGATTGACCGTGAGGGCATTAGAGCCCGGGAGACAGTCGTTTCCCTTAACCGTGGGATGGAGAGATTTCAAAAGCTCCAGCCCCCAGTATTCACCGGACAGTCCACAGATCCCTCTTCAGCTGAGGAGTGGATTCGCACGATGGAGGACATGCTGGCGTATGCTAGCATTGAGGACGGGGAGAGGGTGGCGTTGGTGACTTACCACCTGGCCTTAGATGCCCGATTTTGGTGGGACACTGTGAAGACGACCACCGATGTGACTGTTATGGGCTGGGAGAGATTCAGAGAGTTGTTCTACGACAAGTATTTCAGCCATACTGTACGAGAGACGAAGATGGTTGAGTTTATGCAGTTGCGGCAGACTGCTTCTATTGCCGAGTATGTGAGGAGGTTCGAGGCTCTTTCTCGATTTGCACCACGCCAGGTCAGCATTAACGAGGATAAGGTACGCCGATTCCTACAGGGACTTAGCCAGGAGTTCCGGATGCGCCTTACCATATCTGGGGTACGACATGTATCCTATGACGACATTGTGGCCAGGGCGCTCGACATCGAGGCTGTTGAGCAGAGTTCAATTAGATCGAGGGAGCCATCTAAGGGCTTCTTCCGAGAGATTCGACCTCAGTCACTGAACCGAGATTGGCAGCCGAGAGCACAACCCCAGCAGCAGCAGAGGGGTGCGAAGAGGCCTCTTGAGGGAGGTAATGACAGTGGAAAGGGAAAGCAGGTACAGGTTGCTTCTCAGACACCTGTTTGTTCTAAATGTCTGAGGGAACACTCTGGCCAGTGCCGGATGGGCACAAATGTATGTTATTGGTGTGGTGAGCCAGGCCATTTTGCTAAAGACTGCCCGAAGAGGGGCCTAGATCAGTCGGGCAGCGGTCAGAGGAGCGTTATGCCCAGGGTCTTCGCTCTTATCGAGCCTGGTGATGTTGATAACGAGGATCAGCCTGCCGTGATAGCAGGTACTATATTACTTACTGGCGTTCCCGTATTTTCTTTGTTAGACACGGGGGCTACACATTCTTTTGTTTCCACCGCTTGTGTGTCGAGATTGAGGCTCGCGCCTGAGTTAGCAGAATGCGAGTATAGCGTGATGCTACCTTCAGGAGAGCGTATGCAGTCCGACCGTGTAGTGCAGGGCAATATTATCTCGATTGGGGACCGTACTCTCTATGCTCGCCTCATTGTTATGGGCATAGAGCATTATGACCTTATTTTGGGGATGGACTGGCTGTCACAGCATTTCGCCACCATCGACTGTCGATCTGGGATTGTTACCTTTCGCTCTCTGGGTAAAGCTGAGTTTTCTTATCAGGCGATGAGCAGATTGAGTAGCTCGCCTATCTCTTATTCCATGATGGTCAACGAGCAGTTTAAAGGTGCGTGCTCTATTTATTTGGCCTCTGTATTTGATTGTCAGTTGCTCAGCGGATTGACGCCGAGCAACATTCCTATCGTCAGAGAGTTTTCTGGGATATTTCTTGATGATCTTCCCGGGTTACCACCAGACCGGGAGATCGAATTCACTATCGATGTCTATCCAAACTCCGCGCCGAGGTTCAAGAACCCGTATCGGCTGGCACCAGCTGAGTTGAGAGAGCTGAGGATTCAGCTTGATGAGTTGTTAGAGAAGGGATTTATTCGACCCAGTGTATCGCCTTGGGGTGCACCCGTTCTGTTTGTCAAGAAGAAGGACGGGACCCTTAGGATGTGCATTGATTACAGGGAGCTGAATAAGCTCACAGTGAAGAATAAGTATCCACTGCCCCGGATTGACGACTTATTTGATCAGCTACAGGGTGCCCGTGTATTTTCCAGGATTGATCTCCGCTCGGGTTACAATCAGCTGAAGGTCCGTATGGATGATATACCGAAGACGGCATTCCGAACGAGGTATGGGCATTATGAGTTCCTTGTCATGTCTTTTGGACTTACTAATGCCCCTGCAGCGTTTATGGACTTGATGAACCGTGTCTTCAAGGAGTATCTGGACAAGTTCGTGGTGGTTTTCATCGACGACATATTGATCTACTCTAAGACGAAGGAAGAACACGAGGAGCATCTGAGGATTGTTCTGAGGACCCTATGTCAGCACCATCTGTATCCAAAGTTTTCGAAGTGCGAGTTCTGGCTTGACAGGGTGAGCTTCCTTGGCCATATTATATCACAGGACGGAGTTTCTGTGGATCCGGGCAAGATTCAGGTGGTCAGAGATTGGCCACAGCCGAAGAACGTACGTGAGGTGCGTGGATTTCTCGGGTTGGCCGGTTATTATCGGAAGTTTATAGAGGGGTTCTCAAAGATCGCACTTCCTCTCTCTCGATTGACTCGGAAGAACGAGAGATTTATTTGGTCGCCTGCTTGTGATGATAGTTTTATGGAGCTAAAGCAGAGATTGACAACCGCTCCAGTACTGGCGCTACCGGATGAAGGTGTCAGATACAGTGTTTATTGTGACGCATCGGGAGTGGGACTCGGTTGTGTATTGATGCAGGAGGGGAGAGTTATTTCTTATGCTTCTCGGCAGTTGAAGCCGTACGAGCAGAATTACCCCACGCACGACCTCGAGTTAGCAGCTGTGGTCTTCGCACTGAAGATATGGAGGCATTATTTATATGGGCAGCAGTGCGAGATATTTTCCGACCACAAGAGCTTGAAGTACTTATTTACGCAGAAAGAGCTGAATATGCGACAGAGGCGATGGCTTGAGTTCGTCAATGATTACGATTTTGATATCAAGTACCACCCAGGGAAGGCGAACAAGGTAGCTGATGCATTGAGTAGAGTGCCTTCTGCGAGTCAGCCATCATTAGCAGCGATGTCAGTTACGCTGCGGTCTGAGATTGAGAGATTCGATGTGGAGATAGTGGCAGAGTTGTTCAGTATGCTCGCCAACATTTCTCTCAGGCCGGTCATTCTTGATCGTATACGCGAGGCTCAGCAGAGTGATACGGAGTGTATGGAGCTTCGATCGAGCATGACATTGGGAGACTCGTCAGATTTCCATTTATCAGAGGATGGTATTCTGAAGTTCAGGCATAGGTGGTACGTGCCTAGTGATGAGGATCTAAAGAAGGAGATATTGGCCGAGGCACATTCTTCGGCATATTCTGTGCACCCGGGAAGTACCAAGATGTACCAGGATTTGAAGCGACATTACTGGTGGCCGAACATGAAGAGGGAGGTTGCCAAGTACGTTGAAACTTGTTTGATATGTCAACAGGTGAAGGCAGAGCATCAGAGGCCGGCCGGAACGTTATTGCCACTGCCGATTCCGGAGTGGAAGTGGGAGCAGATCTCCATGGACTTTATTGTGGGACTCCCGAGGACAGCAAAGGGCCATGATGGCATATGGGTTATTGTGGACCGATTGACAAAGTCGGCCCACTTCTTATCTGTGAGGATGACGTCTTCTATGGATCAGCTTGCAGAGCTCTATGTACAGGAGATTGTTAGACTTCACGGCTTGCCAGTTTCTATTGTCTCAGATCGAGATCCGAGATTCACGTCAAAGTTCTGGAAGAGCCTGCACAAGGCTATGGGGACTCATCTTGATTTCAGCATCGCATTTCATCCTCAGACTGATGGACAGACAGAGAGGACGAATCAGATTCTGGAGGATATGCTCAGAGCATGTGTGCTGGAGTTTCAGGGATCGTGGAGCAGGTATTTGCCACTGATCGAGTTATCTTATAATAACAGCTTCCAGGCTACTATCGGTATGGCTCCGTATGAAGTCTTATATGGTCGAAAGTGTAGATCTCCACTGTATTGGGACGAGGTTGGCGAGGCCAGCATCGTGGGTCCAGAGATTCTACAGCAGACGACAGAGCAGATTGCCATTATCCGACAGCGTATCGAGGTAGCTCGAGCAGACAGAAGAGCTATGTTGACACCAGACGGAGAGAGTTAGAGTTCGAAGAAGGTGACGAGGTCTACCTCAAAGTTTCTCCGTTCAAAGGCGTTGCGAGATTTGGAAGGAGGGGTAAGTTAAACCCTCGTTATGTGGGGCCTTTTCCTATCCTGAAGAGGATCGGGAAGTTGGCGTACAGATTGCAGCTTCCGGCTTCTATGGAGGGTATCCACGACGTATTCCACGTGTCCATGCTTCGGAGATGTCTACGTGATCCATCACATGTTGTGGAGACTACAGAGATCGAGGTACAGCCTACCTTGAGCTATGAGGTGAGGCCAGTACGTATTTTGGAGACTTCCATCAAGATTTTGCGCAACAAAGAAATTCCGCTAGTTAAAGTTCTATGGCGGAATCACGAGGTGGAAGAAGCGACTTGGGAGCGACAGCAGGATATGATGACTAGATATCCTGATTTGTTTGTATGATTTAATTTTGTGGACAAAATTCTGAATAAGGAGGGTAGAATGTAATATCCGGCTTGTACGGATTTCAGATATAATGTATTATATTATTATTTTATTAAATAATGGTATTTTTGGTAAATATGTCAAATCAGGTCCGTTTCACGAAAAGAAAGCGTCATTACGATCCTAACGATTAATAGGAATTTTAAGGAAATTATGGGAATTTTCGGAGATCAAACACTATATTCCGAGTAAATACACTTTTCGTAATGTAAAAGACGTTCTCGTAAAAATAGTAATTTAGGTCCAAATTGCGAACGGACAGTTTTAATAAGTCTCAAATACTAAGTTGGATATATTGGCAAAATATGGAAATTTGGAAAAGTCGAATCGCTGGACGATTAACGAAACGAAGGACGAAACAAGAAAGAAATAAGAGCTAAGGGCATTTTGGTCTTTTGACAAATCATTTTTTTTATTAAAAAGGCAAAGCCTTTCTTTCTCTTCTCCAGAATGCCATTTCCTCTTTGTTTTCTTTTCTCCCTCGCGCAAACCCTCTCTGGCCGCCGACGATTTCACGGCTCCGACCTCTGATCCGACCTCCGTTCGTCTCGTTTTCTTCACGCTTTTTCCTCCAATCGACGTTCTAGGTATGTCTCTATAGTTTTAGAGCGTTAGATTTCGAGTTTCGTAACGTTTAAATAATTAGGGTTTCGTTTAGGTTTCGATAAAAATGTCGATTTAGGATCCGAAATTCATAGTTTGATTATGATTGACGATATAAAAGACGTATTGACGTTATTGGACGAAATTAAATCAATTTGTGAAAATGTTAAAAATTGAGAAATTAAGGTTTTGTAAATTTGGACAATCGATAGCTTAAACTCGTTTTAACGTCAATCCTTGTAAATTGCTTAGGTAAACAGCGCTCGTGGACGAAGCTTAGATTGCAGCGTGCACGAGGTAAGTTCTCGTGATTTTATTTGGCCGATAGGCCTACACCGTACGTCAAATCGTCTCGAGGAATTTTGGAGATGCTTTATGTTTAATTGTCACGGTTGGGTAGCTAGGTCTAGAGGTTTATAGGTTATGCTTTACAGTCCTGATGGTATATGTTATTGCTTGTTTATTGTAAGATATTGAACTGTTCACGCATCACTCGTTTTAACAGAAAACATGAAAAAGAACTTCTGCACAGAGTTTTTAAAGATAACGTAAAGCAGTGCATCGGCCGTAAGGCTTATTGATCATTGGCCGTAAGGCTTATTGTGTAGTGGCCGAAAGGCGTATTTAGGTATTGTTAACTGTGCCGAAAGGCGTATTGATATAACTGTGCCGAAAGGCGTATTGATATAACTGTGCCGAAAGGCGTATTGATATAACTGTGCCGAAAGGCGTATTGATATAACTGTGCCGAAAGGCGTATTGATATAACTGTGCCGAAAGGCGTATTGATATAACTGTGCCGAAAGGCGTATTGATATAACTGTGCCGAAAGGCGTATTGATATAACTGTGCCGAAAGGCGTATTGATATAACTGTGCCGAAAGGCGTATTGATATAACTGTGCCGAAAGGCGTATTGATATAACTGTGCCGAAAGGCGTATTGATATAACTGTGCCGAAAGGCGTATTGATATAACTGTGCCGAAAGGCGTATTGATATAACTGTGCCGAAAGGCGTATTGATATAACTGTGCCGAAAGGCGTATTGATATAACTGTGCCGAAAGGCGTATTGATATAACTGTGCCGAAAGGCGTATTGATATAACTGTGCCGAAAGGCGTATTGATATAACTGTGCCGAAAGGCGTATTGATATAACTGTGCCGAAAGGCGTATTGATATAACTGTGCCGAAAGGCGTATTGAGCATAGTATTGGCCGAAAGGCGTATTGTATTGGCTGAAAGGCGTATTGTATTGGCCGAAAGGCGTATTGAGCATTGCATAGTAAGATAAAATAAAGCATGGTTTATCGAACTCATACGCACAGCATGCATAGCATTTACTAGAGCTTACTGAGATTTTATCTCATAGTGTATTGTATGGTGTAGGTGACCTAGATATCGAGGAACCAGGTGAGGATGGAATTCCTCCTCCTGAGGCATGATACAGTTGACGGAGGATGGCTGCGGTGGTGTGCTGGTGCAGTCGAGGCTTAACCGACCCGTGGGAAGTATGTATAGAGTTTTGAGGGTTTAGGGATATTTTGGGCTGATAGATTTATAAACATTATAGGATGTTTAAATAATGACATTTGTTTTGACATTGTAGAACTGTTTGGTTTTAATTGTATTGAACGTTATGTAGAAATGTTTTGACACGTTATAGGATGTTACGGATAGTCTCGGTTTTTAGATATATCCACGCAGTTGGATTTCGCAAAGTCCGCTGAGAGTGGGTTGAATTTAGAAAGTTTTGATTGAGTTTAATTTCTAATTTGATTGGTGTATTGGTGATAAAAGGCATTAGATATATGAAGTTCACTCTCTGGAATTCGGTTTCCAGAGAGCATTGGTTGAAAATTTATAAGTGTTCTGCTCTCTGGAATCGAATTCCAGAGAGCAATTGTGAAGGAAAAACTGAGGGCGATCAAAGAAGGCATTGGATCGCTGCAAGGAGTGCAAAGATCGATCGCTGGCAGCTGAATGGCTGCCAGCGATCAAGCGCTGGCAACAAGGGAGCTGCCAGCGACTGGTCGCTGGCAGTATGCCAGCGTCCGATCGCTGGGCAGACATGCTGCTCAGCGATCGTGCGCTGAGACTGGTCGCTGGTCAGCGACTAGTCGCTGCTTCTTCTCCCTGGCCGAATTACATTATTGCCCTCCCAATGTTTTATTTTGTTTTATTTAATTTAATTAATTTAGTTTCCGCATAGTGTGTGAATAAAAAATTAAAAATTTGTACGGTAATTAAGGGTAAATATGGGTACAATATTAGGGTCGTTACAAGAGCATTCATGTCATGCATCATGATTTACTTCTCAAGCATATGAAAATGATTTATGAGCATGTTTTCTCCATGAACAAGATATGAGAATGAATATGAAAACGATCCCATACAACATGATTAAGTGAGGGTTGGGGGCGGGTTGACGCATGCCACAGTCCAAAGAGGGACCATGAATACGACCCGAAAGAGAATATGATCAAAATCACTGTCAACCCCCCTTTTACGGCACAAATCCTCCCTTAATCCATATGACGAAAACGATGAACAGAAACAAGAATGATAAATGATCATGAACATGTTTTCTCTCAACTGTACATTCATGAATACATGTTATTTTGCATTCCTTACTAAGCATTAGGCTTATAGTTAAAACCTCATGATGTAGGTGACGAGTTTTCAGGTGAGGATCTCAAAGCTAATGAGGATGTTTAAGCTCGGTTGCTGGAAGGTGCTCAGGGTGGAGATTTGTGGTTGGCAGGCAATATTGACCCGCAGTTATGCTCACATTAAGTCAGTAAGGTTTATGAAAGACTGAAGTCTATGTAGGATGAGATTCTTTTTTATAACTTTGGGATGTTGGGATTTGTCTGTTTGATCTCTGAGTTCGAGGAATGATTTAAGTTTATACAATGATCTGCTTAATTAAGTCTTCCGCTTTACGTATCCTGAATGAGTCTATGATTTTATTCGTTTAAAGTTTATGCCTACCAAGTTGAAATCTATGAGAGTCGGGTGTTTTTCTGTTGGTTGAAGTTGCTTGATGATTGTCGTGTTTTACTGCTGAGTGATAGGAGTCGGATGAGTGTATCATCTGACTGACGTCATCGGCGGATGTCTAATGATAGAAGTTGAACGATTGAGTCTTCCGGCTGACGTCATTGGATGATGTCGAGTGTTTACTCACCGAATGATATAAATGTTGTTTTGTCATCTAGCGATTGGTAGATGTAGTATGTTTCAAATACCGGATGATATAATTGATGTGTTTGTCGTTTAGTGATCGGGTGGTGTCTAATGAGTCAAGTGAGATGCACGTGATGACTGGATGATGTAGATTTTCACTACCGGCAGAAGCGAACTCCGTGCTTGTCGTTTAGCGACCGGCAGAAGCAAGTGAATAAATAATGAGTTCTGTCATATTACGATCGACAGATATGGGTTTATTTCTTTGTCAGTAGATGCAGTTTAGGAGTTGAAGTTCCTGCTCATCGGCTGAAGCATTTTGCACTGCTCGCCGGCAGATGTGTAATGTATTTCATTGCTGACTGATGTCTTGAGCCAAGTTATGTTTTTTTTTTAAAAAAAAAAAATATAAATGTAACACCCGACTTTAATTAAAAATTTAAAATAACAGATAAATCTATTAAGTATAATCGATGAATGAAATCTTAGTATAATGTAGGTTAGGGTTGAAGAATGAGTAAGTAAGGGCATAAGGGTAATTGGCAAATTTGAAAGTGGATAAGGTATTTAAGGCAAAAAGTTTAGAGTAGCCGCCACCACGACTCATTTTCTTTCCCTTCGGTCTTCAGCTCGAACGGCAGAAATCTCTAGGCAGTTCTCCTGCCCGATTCTCCTTCAACCTAGGTAAGCCCTCCTTGTTTTCTTGCGATTTTAGTAGTTAGATAACTGAGGGAGTACAATGTAAGGAGTTTTCGAGGAATGTTGTGATTTAGAGTTGGTTCGGGCTGAGCGACTAGTGAGAATACCTGAGTTGTGGGGTTTCAAATTTGTTCCTCAAACTCCTGTATTGATTCTGTGAATTTAGTGAAAGTTTGATATATGTACTATTATGATTTATGAAGTTATGTTGACTTCATCGGCAGATGAAGTTATGTTGACTCATCGGCAGATGAAGTTATGTTGACTTCATCGGCAGATGAAGTTGTGTATGAAGTTATGTTGACTTCATCGGCAGATGAAGTTGTGTATGAAGTTATGTTGACTTCATCGGCAGATGAAGTTATGTTGACTTCATCGGCAGATGAAGTTATGTTGACTTCATCGGCAGATGAAGTTATGTTGACTTCATCGGCAGATGAAGTTGTGTATGAAGTTATGTTGACTTCATCGGCAGATGAAGTTGTGTATGAAGTTATGTTGACTTCATCGGCAGATGAAGTTGTGTATGAAGTTATGTTGACTTCATCGGCAGATGAAGTTGTGTATGAAGTTATGTTGACTTCATCGGCAGATGAAGTTATGTTGACTTCATCGGCAGATGAAGTTGTGTATGAAGTTATGTTGACTTCATCGGCAGATGAAGTTATGTTGACTTCATCGGCAGATGAAGTTGTGTATGAAGTTATGTTGACTTCATCGGCAGATGAAGTTATGTTGACTTCATCGGCAGATGAAGTTGTGTATGAAGTTATGTTGACTTCATCGGCAGATGAAGTTATGTTGACTTCATCGGCAGATGAAGTTGTGTATGAAGTTATGTTGACTTCATCGGCAGATGAAGTTGTGTATGAAGTTATGTTGACTTCATCGGCAGATGAAGTTGTGTATGAAGTTATGTTGACTTCATCGGCAGATGAAGTTGTGTATGAAGTTATGTTGACTTCATCGGCAGATGAAGTTATGTTGACTTCATCGGCAGATGAAGTTGTGTATGAAGTTATGTTGACTTCATCGGCAGATGAAGTTATGTTGACTTCATCGGCAGATGAAGTTATGTTGACTTCATCGGCAGATGAAGTTGTGTATGAAGTTATGTTGACTTCATCGGCAGATGAAGTTATGTTGACTTCATCGGCAGATGAAGTTGTGTATGAAGTTATGTTGACTTCATCGGCAGATGAAGTTATGTTGACTTCATCGGCAGATGAAGTTATGTTGACTCATCGGCAGATGAAGTTGTGTATGAAGTTATGTTGACTTCATCGGCAGATGAAGTTATGTTGACTTCATCGGCAGATGAAGTTATGTTGACTTCATCGGCAGATGAAGTTATGTTGACTTCATCGGCAGATGAAGTTGTGTATGAAGTTATGTTGACTTCATCGGCAGATGAAGTTATGTTGACTTCATCGGCAGATGAAGTTGTGTATGAAGTTATGTTGACTTCATCGGCAGATGAAGTTGTGTATGAAGTTATGTTGACTTCATCGGCAGATGAAGTTGTGTATGAAGTTATGTTGACTTCATCGGCAGATGAAGTTGTGTATGAAGTTATGTTGACTTCATCGGCAGATGAAGTTGTGTATGAAGTTATGTTGACTTCATCGGCAGATGAAGTTGTGTATGAAGTTATGTTGACTCATCGGCAGATGAAGTTGTGTATGAAGTTATGTTGACTTCATCGGCAGATGAAGTTATGTTGACTTCATCGGCAGATGAAGTTGTGTATGAAGTTATGTTGACTTCATCGGCAGATGAAGTTGTGTATGAAGTTATGTTGACTTCATCGGCAGATGAAGTTGTGTATGAAGTTATGTTGACTCATCGGCAGATGAAGTTATGTTGACTTCATCGGCAGATGAAGTTATGTTGACTTCATCGGCAGATGAAGTTGTGTATGAAGTTATGTTGACTTCATCGGCAGATGAAGTTGTGTATGAAGTTATGTTGACTCATCGGCAGATGAAGTTGTGTATGAAGTTATGTTGACTCATCGGCAGATGAAGTTATGTTGACTTCATCGGCAGATGAAGTTGTGTATGAAGTTATGTTGACTTCATCGGCAGATGAAGTTGTGTATGAAGTTATGTTGACTTCATCGGCAGATGAAGTTATGTTGACTCATCGGCAGATGAAGTTGTGTATGAAGTTATGTTGACTTCATCGGCAGATGAAGCGGCAGATGAAGTTGTGTATGAAGTTATGTTGACTTCATCGGCAGATGAAGTTGTGTATGAAGTTATGTTGACTTCATCGGCAGATGAAAGTTATGTTGACTTCATCGGCAGATGAAGTTGTGTATGAGTTATGTTGACTTCATCGGCAGATGAAGTTGTGTATGAAGTTATGTTGACTTCATCGGCAGATGAAGTTATGTGACTACATCGGCAGATGGTGTTGCGTCGACGTTATCAGCAGATGGTATCGCGTTGTTTGTACACGTCATCGGTAGAAGCCCTTTGTTTTCTTTTTCTGCTTCTTCCGTTGGCCTTGCTCATCGGCAGATACGTTAGACTTCCGCGATTTTTCCCTAGTATTCCACAGTTTTAAACTTTAATTCCAAACTGCCGATTATCTCTTAACATTTCAAACCATGATTTATAGTTTTGATTTACTACATTGTTGTTTAGAATCATTTCCGCTGCAGGTTTTAAATATTTTGAAATTTTAGAAAAAGTCAAATTTTGGCTGTCGAGTGAAATTTTAAATTTAGCATCAAGACGTCATGGTTCGGTTCAGCGTTAAGAGTAGCAAACCGGGTTCAGATAACTCGGGGCGTTACAATAAAGGAGGATAACTTAAATAAAATTAGTAAGGATATATGAAGAAGTCTAAAAGAGTCATGATTTAGTCTCGGACCTACTAGGGTCGTTACAGCAGTAGAGGGTCATGACACCCTGTGTGACACTATAGTCTTTCATCATTTGTTTCATCCAAAGAAGCTGAGTATAGCTGCTACCTGTTGCAATATATCTGTCTCGGCCATAGATAGAGAAATAGAATTTTGCTTCTTGCTAAACCATGACACCAAGTTGTGTCCAATATAAAAACATCCACCCGAAGTGCTTTTTCGATCATCAGAACTTCCTGCCCAGTCAGCATCACAATAACGCACCAGATTTGCGTTAGAGTCGAATGAATACCATATACCATAGTCTGTTGTTCCGCTAACATATTTGAGAATCCGTTTGACCGACACTGGATGTGACTCCTTCAGATTTGTTTGAAATCGAGTGCATAAACCCACGCTATAACAAATATCTGGTCGGCTGGCGGTTAGATATAATAGACTTCCAATCATGCTTCTATTTAATCATGAATCAATAGCAATTCCATTCTCATCTTTAGAGAGTTTCTCATGTGTCCCAAAGAGTGTTATACTTGGGCGTGCATTCTCGAGCTTAAATTTTTTCAATAAATTCTTGGCATATTTGGCTTGAGAGATAAAAATACCATCTAATGCCCTTAGATCTTCATAAATATGACCGACAACATGAACAAATAAATTAATAAGGAGTTTGGTTCAAAGTTGTGAGAGTGTGCCCCTTGGCACGTCACCCTCCTTGGGTGGTTGAGGATTTAACCTAAAATCCCAAAAAGATGCTCTCTTTTTCTTCCTCCTTTTTTGCAAGATGGATAGCCAATTGACATAGGTGGTTGGTGTCTTTGATGAATCTCTTGGCTTTTGACTACCTCGCACAAGAAGTTTGCACTTCCTTTCTTGGTCAAAAGTAGAATAAGTTTGGCTCTTCCTTCCCTCCTTAATCTCTCATCCAAGGTCACTTGCTCTGGTTTTAGAGGGGCTAACTGGAAGACTTTTTCACCAAACTCAAAGGTGTAGCAATTGGAGTAATCATCAAGAGTTGCTCTCCTATCGTATTGCCGCAACCTACCCTAACTATCGATAAAAACTCCTAATTTACCATCAAAGATCATAAATACAGCGGCGCTCTCCTCTCGGTTGCACAAAATCGAGGCACACTTACCTTCTCGGCAAGCACTTAACCACTTCGGGTTCTTCCTTTAACAAAAGGGTCTACTTCTTCTCATATTGTGACAGCCCAGATCCGAAACCCGATCGGGGTCTGAGATCGGAGCCATCACTCCGGGACAGTGGACAGAAAACGGGGACTATTTTTTTTTAAACATAACTCTTTAAAACGTTGACAGAGGGAGAGGGAGTTCTCGGGTATGGAAATTTAAAACAGGTTTCAATAATGGATAACAGAACATAAATTAGCATAAGGCTGGCGGAGGAGGAAACAGGAAACGTTGGCGGAAGACTTAGGCGAATAACCGACGGAAGACTTAGTTTAGAGGAGCAGCGGAAGACTTTGAATGACGTCAGCCGGAAGATGTAAATGCAAAGACAGAAGCGGAGATGACGTCAGGTGGAAGATTAGAGCTATCGGTGGATTCAGATACGACAAAAGACGAACAGTACTCAGCGGAAGAGGCTGAGTAAAACTGGGCAGAAGAGGTGGTGACATCAGCCGGAAGATGGGTGACGTCAGCCGGAGGATGCAGACAATTGATGAAATCAGACGAGGTGATGACGTCAGCCAGAAGATAGATGACGTCAGCCGGAAGATACAGACAGAAACTGTGAATGAACTGGGCGGGAGAGATAAGCCGGCGGTGGATGTCGAATAAGACAAGACAGATGACGTCACCGGAAGATGTAATTACACTGGCGGAAGACTTGGGTGACGTCAACCAGAAGATAGGGTTTTAAACTGGGCGGAAGACTTATGCTGACATCAGCCGGAAGACATATTTACACTGGGCGGAAGACTTGGTTTTTAAGGCAGAAACTTGACAAATTTTAACAGAAAGACATGCCAACAGAAAACTTCGAAACAAAAAGCAATAAGGCTTCAAGCCTCCAAACCCGATTCCAAACACAGTTTTGAAGCATGACAGAAGCTAGAAAACCTAACAGAAATTGAGGAAAACAACTGCATGGATTACTCCATAACCAGAGACAATCCATGCACAGATTTTTAGGGGATATCCCAAACGAATTCAGAATACTTCAGAACCTAATTTAACTGTCAAATACAGTATAAACAGAAGGCATGAAAGTTATAGACCTTCAATACCCGATTCTAAACAAGGTTGTGGAACATACTTTGCAATTGACAGATTCAAATAAACGGACTGCATGGATAGTTCCAAACTAGAAGCCATCCATGCACAAACTAATAAAAGGAAATCCCAGCAGTTTCAGAATAATTTCAATACATTTCAAGACATAAATACAACTGTCGAATACAGAGGTTTTAGACATCAAGACAGGTTCAATACATTACAGAGTTTCGACAGAGTTTTTCTAAAACCAAAACATCAGAATCTAATTAAATTCACAGGCAGTATTTCTCTTTCAAAAACTTAAACCTCAGAGCAGATATATGTCTGGCTGCAGCAACCACCCCATGAGCTCGATCCACCCTCTACATTAGATCATCATTTTGAGGAACAAGATCCTCGGTTTCGGGTTCAGTACCTACATCAGAGAGTTCACCTATGAGTCTAAAACTCAATAAGACATAATCGGTATGCAGTGATGCAAAATGCTATGCATGCCGTTTTTGAGAATACAGTGACAGTACAGAGCATTTAGTTACAGTAGCAGTAGAATTATGTGGGGCTTATAGGGGAACTGGCAAACAGTGGGGGAGGGGGAGGGTGCACTATCAGGCACATTCAGGGGTACAATACAGTGGGGGAGGGGGAGGGTGCACTATCAGGCACATTCAGGGGTACAATACAGTGGGGGAGGGGGAGGGTGCACTATCAGGCACATTCAGGGGTACAATACAGTGGGGGAGGGGGAGGGTGCACTATCAGGCACATTCAGGGGTACAATACAGTGGGGGAGGGGGAGGGTGCACTATCAGCCACATTCAGGGGTACAATACAGTGGGGGAGGGGGAGGGTGCACTATCAGCCACATTCAGGGGTACAATACAGTGGGGGAGGGGGAGGGTGCACTATCAGCCACATTCAGGGGTACAATACAGTGGGGGAGGGGGAGGGTGCACTATCAGGCACATTCAGGGGTACAATACAGTGGGGGAGGGGGAGGGTGCACTATCAGCCACATTCAGGGGTACAATACAGTGGGGGAGGGGGAGGGTGCACTATCAGGCACATTCAGGGGTACAATACAGTGGGGGAGGGGGAGGGTGCACTATCAGGCACATTCAGGGGTACAATACAGTGGGGGAGGGGGAGGGTGCACTATCAGCCACATTCAGGGGTACAATACAGTGGGGGAGGGGGAGGGTGCACTATCAGCCACATTCAGGGGTACAATACAGTGGGGGAGGGGGAGGGTGCACTATCAGGCACATTCAGGGGTACAATACAGTGGGGGAGGGGGAGGGTGCACTATCAGGCACATTCAGGGGTACAATACAGTGGGGGAGGGGGAGGGTGCACTATCAGCCACATTCAGGGGTACAATACAGTGGGGGAGGGGGAGGGTGCACTATCAGCCACATTCAGGGGTACAATACAGTGGGGGAGGGGGAGGGTGCACTATCAGGCACATTCAGGGGTACAATACAGTGGGGGAGGGGGAGGGTGCACTATCAGCCACATTCAGGGGTACAATACAGTGGGGGAGGGGGAGGGTGCACTATCAGGCACATTCAGGGGTACAATACAGTGGGGGAGGGGGAGGGTGCACTATCAGCCACATTCAGGGGTACAATACAGTGGGGGAGGGGGGAGGGTCACTATCAGGCACATTCAGTGGTACAATACAGTGGGGGAGGGGGAGGGTGCACTATCAGCCACATTCAGGGGTACAGTAAACAGTAATCAGTAACAGTTCTGGGGCCAGCCCCCGTCCCGCACTTAACCTGGTACATTTCAGTCAGATTTTATCTTATTAATTTCAAACAGTGTACAGAAATCGGTTTTGCATGGATTTTCAGTAAAACGTGTATGCATGACATTCTCAGTGCCTGAACCTATATCAGCAGTCATCAGAAATAACAGGGAATATTGTGAGACAGAAAAACAGACAACTCAGAACGTGAACTGAACAGACAACACAGCACACAAACTGAACAGAAGCTATAACATTTCTACCCAAAACTACCCGACAGAACAGGAACCCTAGTACCTCTGTGATGTAGGGCCTTAAGGGCCAACCTACAGTTATGAACTTACCTGTTTGCTGTTGTGTCAAATGCTCGAATATCCCTAGAACGCTCGGACCTGTAGCATGCATGAAGGGGTATTAAATAGCTGCAAATGCTAACTAATAAGTGAATATAATCTGTTCCAAACTCATTCAAACCCTTAGAAAACAACCCGGTGTGTTTTCATCCAAAAACAGCGAGTTTTCATCGAATACCATAACCCTAAACCTCGGTAAAAACTCACATTTAACTTGTCCAAACTTGTTAGCATTAAAAGATGCTTACCCTAGCGAAGAAATAGAAAGGAACTGAGGAGATCGAAGTAACTTTGATGGCTGTTCGTCGACTGAGAGAGAGAATGCAGAGGTGAGAAAGAGAGAGAGAGAGCAGGGAAGTGAAGTGAAGAGGGTTTCACGTAGGAGGAAGAGCTTAGCTTCTTCAACAAGTTGCCACTTGGCGATCCTCCATTGGCTTTCTCCCACCAACCTTAATTAGTTCTCTATTTTACCCTTCCATTGGTTTTTAACTAAATTGACTTGTTTTGGTTAGTTGGTCATTAGTTTGGTCCTCTCTTAAACATTCCATCATTTCAACCAAAATATACATTGTATTTAAATAATTTAAATACAAGACGGGGAAACCATTACGTGGCAAAAATGCCGGGTGTTACACATATCATCAACAACTAAATACAAACACCAATGACCATATATTTATAAACCTAAAGGTTGCTTAGGGTTTGGTGTTCGAAAGTTGGCTCAAAGAACCGTTGGAAGGCAAGGCATGGGCAGCCGAGATCTCTTCTTGCAATCTCCATCAAAGGCCATGAGTAAGCCATGTCATCCATCCTTGGAACTCTTCTTTGATGCCTCTCCTAATGTCAAGTAAGCTTAGTCACATGTTCGAGTGGTCCTCTTCTCTTTATGCAATTTGGCCAAGTACAAGTGGTCCCCCCATTTAGAGTGTGATGTTTTCCTTTTGCGAGCTCCTTCCTTTTACTTAGAAAAATCTGAACAAGAAGCTTCCTTGCCATGTCACCCTTATATGGCACGCCTCTTTGAAGTCTTCCATGTGACCAAGTTGTCCTTTCATGCTTTGGATGAGGTGGCAATGCCATGTATGCTCGGTTTGGTGCCTTCGATACGATGTAGTGTCACGACCCTTACCCGTGATATCGTTTTTTTTTTTTTTTTTAAACTTTCACTTTAACTGTACCTGAGCGGAAATCTTAATCAAAATCGAAATCGCAATTGTAATCAAAGTTCGTTTAGTAATTCTTTTAAAACAATCCATAAAACCATTAAAACTTAAAATAACTAAAGCATTTAAAACAATTAACTAATAAATAAAATTTAAATCTTTTTTTTTTTTAAAATGTATGGCGATCAGTAGCCACAAAAGTGGCTACTAATCGCCCCATGGGCGATTACAACAGGCGAGTAATCGCCTGTTGTAAGTCGCCAGTGGCGACTCATTGCCACATTTGTGGCGATTAGTCGCCACGCTCTCTTGATTTCTCCAGAGAGCATCGCCTCCTTTTTGCCCAAGAAGCGATTACTCGCCTCTCAGAGGCGAACACTCGCTAGGCTCTCTGGATTTCTCCAGAAAGCCGAGCCTCTTCTTTTCCCTTTTTCTCTTTTCTTCACCCTTACACGCCCTGCACTTTACACACATAATCCAAAACTCACAACACTAACAATCAACACTCAACCCTCAACACTTATCTCGTTCTTTCCTCACACCATTATACTTACATCCCATAAACATGCTTCAAACATAACATTTACTCCAATACTCAAAACCGACACGATTCACGTTAACAAAATCAAATTTCATATAAACGAACCGCATGGTTCCGTTTAAACGTTTAACAATCCTACCTGTTTTAAAACAATCAAAAACATCACAAAACATTTTACATTTTCTATACCATCACCAAACATCCTAAAACATATCTAAACGTACTAAAAATCCATCAAATTCATCATTATCCCAACAATACCCAAAAACTCTCAAAACTCATAACCGTGAGTCAACCCACCCTGCCAAAACACGCTCCGCCGCCACGAGCTCCGCCACCGACCATCTATACTTGGTCATCGTAAAGAGGTTCCTCACCTTCGTTCTTGTCACCTACATCATACAATAAATCCATTAAGCCTAATGCTTAGTAAGGAGCGTACTAAACATAACTTTACATATATGCATGACATTTATAAAACATTTTCATAAAACATGCTCATAAGTAGTTCGTATGCACTTTAGTAAAACATGATGCATGAGGTGTAACATACGTAAGGAAAAACCTATCAAACGAGCACTACTTAAATCACTACCTAAAACTACCCGTCCTTTCTACCAACCCCTATTTCCACCTTTTTCATCACATCAAACATCATCAACATTGTATGACGTAGGGCCTTAGTGGCCGGAAAGCCTAACGCTCACTTACCTGGCGTCCTCAATATGCCGAGCACTGTCCTTTGAGCTTGGGTTACCTAGAGCATTTAACAACACATCCTTAATATCGACTTTCAAACATCGAATCTAAACAATCGACTTCTCAAGTTAGGACAAACTCTTCCAAAAATTCTAATTCATTTCTTCTAAGCATTTCATCGAGCACGTGGTGCTCACCAACTTCAAAACTCCATTAATACTTTCCAAATCATTTTCAACAACCTAAACTTAACATTAAACCTCCACCAACATCATCAATCTACTTCAACAACCTCAATAATTACTAATACATCATTAATGAGTAATAAATAAACAGCCCTAACGATTTCTAACAAAAACCCTAAGTTTCTCCACAAACCCTAACTAAAAATAGCTTCAAAAATGAACAATATCTTGACTAAAACGTAGAGCTTACCCTAAGAGTCGATTTGGGGAAGAAACTAGAGGAGAAACTCGCCGGAAACAGAGGAGTCGCCGGCGTTGAGGATTGGCGATGGAGAAGGAGCAAATCGCGAGGGAGAGGGAGAGTATTCGTGAGGGAGAAGGAAAGTGAGGGAAGAGAGAGAGAAAACTCTTTTTAACTAAAATCTTTGATTTTCTAAATTACTATTTTACCCTCACATAACTTCTTAACTTAAATCACTATTTGTCTATCGGTTTAACTTCTCCAAATTTCCTTATTTCTCCAAATATTTCTATTTATTCTTAGGGCTCTAACGAAACTCCCCGTTGGCCAATTGGACTTAATTTATATATTTCTACGAATTATTGCTCTATAATGCTTAAATACTTAATATTCGAAACTTAAAGCTCGGAATCCTTAAAACGAAATTTCCGGGTGTTACATGTAGGGCCTTAAGGGCTGGAAACCTACGCACACACTTACTTGGCGTCTTTAGCAATGCCGAGCACCGTCTTTAGCTTGGTTCACCTAAGGCAATTCACAATCCGTCGTTAAAACCTATTTAACACAAACCGTTTCTAAAACCAAATCAACCATTCATTTAGGCAATTCATCGAACACCTTACGTGCACACATTTTTTCACTAATTCCTCCCACGGCTAGATTGCAGAAATAATGAACGAAAAAAAGAAGAAGAGATATTCTCATTTTAAACCCATTCATGGAAGTAGTGAAGTCAATTTATCATAACTGTTGTGGAAATGCGATTGAGATCTGGAGAATGCTGATTTTGAAAAATGTTTGAAGGTTTCATTGTTTCATCTCTAAGTACTTTTAATTGGACTGAATTTCGTATTTCAGTAAAAATATGTGTGCGTGAGAGAAAAAGAGAGAGATAGAGAGGACTGATTTATGTTGTCTAATTTTGCCAGTTGAGCTTTTTTCAGTTGTAATTACTTACATGCATTATGGAGTTGATTACTTTTTGATAAAAAAGGTAAACATTGCTGCGACTCTACTGCGTTGTTTGTTCGTATATAAATTATCAATAACAAATTATAAATCGTTAAAATGTAGATGTCAAAGTATAAGATTATATTGTAAATTAAAAAATAAATGCACGACTCCTCAAAACTAAAAAGGTTCTGATTTTATTGTTTTAACATATATATACACACACATAGATGGATGTATGACTGGAAGATAAAGTTTGTAACAGTAGAAGAAAAGGAAGATGGATATAAATGGGAAGCGACAAATGCTTAAAAGGAGCAAAATTTAAGGTAAAAACTCTTTTCTTTTAAGGAAGATCCAAGTTAAACGTGTATAATATCCTTGCCTTATTGGCATTACATTTGTTATTTCGTAGGGACAACCGTTCATCTTCCTCCTTTCTACCAAAAACAACTCTACTCTTCATCACAGAACGCCAATAGTATCCCCGCCATTTCTCTCTCTCTCTGTCTATTTATCTCATAGGTTTTCTGAATAGTAACATTTAGTTTTCAGTCGATTCAGAATTTAAAGATTTATATTTAATATATAAAATATATTAACGTCTATTTTATATATTAATTTTTAATAAAAAAGAATTATGTTATTTAAAAAAGAAGGAAACCCTTCATTTTCTCCCATTTTGTTGTGGGGGAGAGAAAGGTGATAGAGAGATGAAGGGGGAGTTGTAAATGGTTCCCACTCCAAGCTAGCAAAAAGGCTTGTATCTGTAAAATTAGCAAAATTGTTAATTATATTAGGAGGAACACTTACCTTGGCCTGTGATCGGGTCACTGGTCTCTGAGGCATATCAGCTTTTTATCCACTATGCTCCTTAGCAAAGTACCCAATGTTCTATTGACCACCTCGTTTGGCCGTCGGTTTGGAGGTGGAATGAGGTATTAGAAATTAGATAAATTTATTAGTATTTTAATATAGCAAAATAAGTGAGTAACCTAACATTATTTTTAAACAAAACTTAGCGAGGAATAACGACCACTTCAATGGTGGTGTCTAAGTCTATGATATTAAAATCATGATTATGCTTGTATTCTACTTTCCTGAATTTTCTTGGTCATGAAATAAACTTTTTTAATCGGTTAAATTTTTAAATAATAACATTCACTTACGCGCACTCTTTTTATTTTTCTCGAGTGATACCACGTGTGATATTTTAGGAAAGTTCCTCCAATTACTTGGATATAGATCCAAAAACTTAGGAAAGCATCCCACGATTAATGAGATATCGAAGCCTAGAATATTTTAACAAATCTTTATCAATTCGGCTTACCAACCGGAAGTTTTCCAAAAAACACTTCCAAATTTCTCGAGTAATGTTTATTTAAATACCTAAATATAAATTTCATATTCAAGACCTTAATTATATCCTCAATCAATTATTCATGGCGATCAATATAATTTTCCTGTTTACACTTATAATGATCTTTCTATATATCCTCGACTCCATTCCAATCAACTACATTATCAAAATTTAATAAGTTACCAACTACGATATCATCCTTATAGTTCCTCAAACAATGATCATTCATACTACATATATGAATGTAAATCTCATAATTACGTCAACTGCATTCAATTTGATCAACTATAAGTTTAATTATTTATCAAGTTTTATCTAATTCATATGTCTCCAAATTAAATAATAAATTATGCACTGCCAAACACATGTTTATACGAGGATTAAAAAGTCACATGCATAAGGGGCTGGAAAGCAGAAGAAAAATGGGAACCAAGCCTTTACGCTGTTGTAATCTTTCTTGGAAGATTGCATTAACCGAATGTGCCATTTGTTGCCTATCAGATTCATCGTCGACATCTTCCAGATTATAAAAAGAGTTGATAACCGTGGGTGAGATTTGTACCTTGTGGTTTCGGACCTACGAAGGCAACTCCCCATTGAAATTGGCATAAAACTCGCAGACTAAATTCATGATGACTGCTTCTGGCCGCAAACAGAATCTTGCCTAATTGCGTTCTTGGATGATGGTCACGTACGTCGGATATTTTGCAAAAACACCTTCCGTGGCTACAAAGCCTTTTTCTGTTGCAAAGCTTTTCTGCCGCATTCTTTGCTCGTGGCGCAGCTGAGCAGCTTCAGATATGAATTGTGGTTGAGTTGAGTGCAAAAAGTCGAAGATGATCAATCTAATGGTTAGATTGGTTTGTCAAAAGATTTGGTTTGTATTTTGTGAAAACCTTCTCCTAAAAGCACAACTCCCAACAGCTGTTCTTTTGCCTTCCATTTTGGTTCTATCTATGTTAGTATTGCAAATATCCGTTGCAGAAGTCATCAGTTGACAATCTCATCAGATCATTTTAACTTTATATTTTTCATTTTGAAAATTTGGTACTGGTTGACATTTCAAAATTGAGACAGTCTGCAGTTTATGTTTGCCGGTCATAGTGCAGCTAATGTATATTGTGTCATGGTTTGAGAAGGCGGCTTCTAGTTGGTCCTCATATTTCCGAGGATGAAATTAATTCTCCAAATAGTGTTATGGATAATCCATTGTCAAAAAATCCAGGTCTATCTCTTTGAATTAATTAAAGAACATAATGGTTTGTACTTGGCTTTGCTTTGATAATTGATGATCAGATGATGTATGTCTTCCATTGAATTTCTTTTGCAGAAGTTATTTATCAGACATTTTTTAAGTGTTGGTGGAATGCGGCAAACAATCTTTTTTCCTGATGTAATAGACATCAACAATGTCACAGAGATAACTAATCATGTGCTGCCAATGTTTTTGTTCTTTTGGCAATGCCCCACAATACATTTAACTTTTTCCAAGTATAGTTAGGTGGAATGGAACAAAGGAGCCCTCATCTTACCTTTCTATACAAGAAAAAAAAAATGAAGCAACCGAGCCACGACTTCACTTAGATCCGAAGAATAAGATCCAATCTGCAATAAGAAGAATTCCAGGTAATAATACGAAAATTGAAGTCGGTCTTACAAAGGCATTGACAGAAATATATTACCATTTATCCCCATATCTTGCTTGTAACTTGTAAGATTCTGATGTCTATCTGGATGAGTCTTCAAGGGCTGAGAAATTCACATATGATGAAAGATTTAGAGGTAAAGAAGAAATGGAAACTCTTCAATATTTCTAAAATACAACGAACCTACATATAACATGTAAATTGATAGTTTTCTGTTTCTTATATATAGGTGTAAAGTTTGTTAGCACCTATCATCAAATCCAAGGCCTAAAGACAACATGTACTGAAAAGGAATTACAAATATATTTTGAAAGTAAAATGTTCAGCACTACTCGACAAAAGAGAAAGGAAATCCACCCTGCAAAACAAGACACCCATAAATAAAATTGAAGGCAAGTAAAGGGAAAGATTGAAATCAAACTCCTATCCAACATTCCTCAGCTGTTAAAAATGGTAAGACAACAAAAACTTCACTGACTCTCCAAATTTTGAATTTTAAGAACTACCCAACAAGGTATATATTGAAAACTATTAAGTTACTCTAAATTCAAAATGTTAAGTTGTTACATTGCTATAACTTCAACCCTTCAAAGTTAGATCCTTATTTTGGTACTATATAAACCTAAAATTATGAGAATAAAAGCATTGAATACTGCAGGTAGGGCAAGGAGAATATGATCAAAGAGCAAATATCAGATATGGAGATTCCCAACCCACTACTGTGAATAGGATTCTTTATGCGTGACTTGAAGAAGATCAATATTCTTCGAAAAGAACCAAAGAGAAATCTTCTCTAAATTTTTTTTTTAATTCAAACTTGTTCCTTAAATCGAAAGTGTTTTGCCATTAAACATGCTACACGTTAAAATTAAATTAAATACTAAAATAAAAGAAATAAAACAATAGATGAACTAAGAAATTTTGTGGGACAATGATCATTTGCATGATCGGATGTCATCTCGTGTTTAAACTCTGTTTGAACATTATTTGAATTTATTTGAGTAGATTCAGCTGGATAAAATCTTTTCTACAAGATTTACATGATTTGCATACATTTGCATGTGATGGCGCATGTGACTTTTTAATTCTCGTATGACAATGATCATTTGCATGATCGGATGTCATGTAACACCCGAAAACTTCAGCCAGGTGACTTTCTAAATATATTAACGGTCATAAATATTCAATTTTCACGGTTTAGAGTTTTATACTAAGAATAATTAATTTCATGTGGATTTAAACTAGGTTGGGTGGCAAAGTTGTAATAATGGAGGGTGATGACCAGTATATAAAGAAAAAAGAAATGTTTTAAACCTCATTTAAGCCACTGTAGCCGACACCTTCCTTTTCGGCGATTTCTTCTCTCCCGAGCTCTTGCTCTCTGCTTTCAACATACTCTCTTCGACGATCGGTTTTCTCTGCCACTACTCGACTACTCTGTGCCTGAGGTATGCAATAGACAACGTAGCTATCTGTTAGTTTGCTAGCCCTGTTTTCTACTCGGCATTAGAGTTTTGGATTTTCCAATGGCCGACTAATAATAAGAACATTTGAAATCTGTGAGTGTGAATGCTTTTATCAAATCGATTCTGGACATTTAAAACAACCACCCCTGAGTTATCGGTAATCGAATCTGTCTGTTTTGGTTTTGGGATTTCAGACTACATTGAGCATTAAATTAAGAATTCGGGAATGACTCTTAACTATTAGACCCTAGGATGACTTGTGAGTAGAACTTTTAGGATTTTGTTTTAACTACTGTAATGTAAATGTTTTAGGTAAAGAAGTCTGAGGAAAGGAGCTCTCATTGCTAAGGACACCAGGTAAGTGAATGTATAGGATTTCCGGCCAATAGGGCCCTACATCATAAGGATGCTAGATAATAACTGATGTGATGATTAGAGGTTATTATGCTACAGTCTAGTACTTATGTTGACATTTAGTTTAATGGTAAGTTTTCATACTGGATGAATGTTCTGTTCTGTAGTCTGAATGAGTTAAGAATTCCCATGTTCATGCATTATCAATGTTTTATGCACATGAAAATGTTTTAAAAGCATGTTTTCTCATGAACAAGATAAGATGATAAAATCCCTGCAACGTGGTTGAGTGAGGGTTGGGGGCGGTTCGGCGTATGTCATAGTCCAAAGAAGAACATATGAATACGACCCGCAGTAGGGACCATGATCAAACTCACTGTCGAACCCCCTTTATCGGCACAAATCCTCTCTCATTCCACACAACTTAATTGATGAATATGAACAATGATTATGAACAATGATTACGAATGATGGTTATGATTCATGATTATGGATGATGATTATGAACAAGAAAAGACTTATGACCATGTATTTCTCTGAATTATGCATTCATGCATTCATGTTATTGTTGCATTCCTTACTAAGCATTAGGCTTATAGTTGAACCTTATGATGTAGGTGAAGAGTTAATAGGTGAGGATTCCCAATTCCAAGAGAACGTTTAAAGCTGGTTACTAGAGGATGCTCAGTGTGACAGTGCAAGGTTGGATAGGCGATTAAGCTCCCTGGTTATGCTCATAGTAAGTCAGAAAAGTTTATGATGAATAGATGACTAAGTAGAACAGAATTTCTTATAACAATGAGATTCAGATTTGAATCGTTTGTCTTTAGAGTCTGATTACGATTTTAAGGATTATTGAATAGTTTGTTTTGCTTAAGCCTTCTGCTATGCGTATTTTGAATGAGTTTATGATCCTTACTCATTGAGGTTTATAGTTACTAAGTTAAGATTCGGGTGAGTTATGGTATGTTCTATTGGATGAGGTTGTTTGATGATTATGGTGTTTGCTGTCGTGTGATAGAAGCTGGATAAGGCAATCATCCGGCTGACGTCATCGGCAGATGTAGAGAGTTTAAGCCATCGGATGATGGAAGTGCTATTTTGTCGTCTAGCGATCCGCAGATGTAGAGTGTTTGAGCCATCGGATGATGGAAGTGCTATTTTGTCGTCTAGCGATCGGCAGATGTAGAGTGTTTGAGCCATCGGATGATGGAAGTGCTATTTTGTCGTCTAGCGATTGGCAGATGTAGAGTGTTTAAGCCATTGGATGATGGAAGTGTTATTTTGTCGTCTAGTGATCGGCAGATGAAGAGCATTTAAGCTATCGGAAGATGTAAGTATAGTTTGTCGCCTAGTTACCGGATGATGTGAGGGTTTCCTTGTCGTTTAGTGACCGGGTCATGTTTTAATTATGCACGTGAGGAGCACATGTCCATCGGATGATGTTCCCTTATTTCATCAGATGATGTAGTGAGTTTCTTTACCGGATGGTATAAACACGGTTTTGTCGTCTAGGGACCGGTAGATGTGGTTTTGTTCCTCTATCGGTAGATGCAGTATAAAGCTAAAAGTTTTCCTTCACTAGCCGATACACATTGCACTGCCCGCCGGCAGATGCGTAATGTTTTCCTTGCCGGTTGAGGCTTAGCGAATCGCGTATGACATCTTGAGTTAAATTATGTTTCAAAAAAAAAAAAAAATAAAATACACTACTAATAATGAATCATTTGTGAGTAATAAAAAGTAAATAATTGAGAAAGATATAGTTTATGCGACGATCCCTCTGAGGTTGTTAGATGTCATCTCGTGTTTAAACTCTGTTTGAACATTATTTGAATGTATTTAAGTAGATTCGGCTGGATAAAATCTTTTCTACAAGATTTACATGATTTGCATACACTTGCATGTGCTGGCGCATGTGACTTTTTAATTCTCGTATGAACATGTGTTTGGCGCATGTATTTTTAATTCTTACATGTGCGTGTGCGTCTGTCACCGGGGGTTCATTCACTAGATGAAGAGGGCACATCTCGTGATCAGACAGCTCTTTCCATCTAACGGGGGAAAAAACATGCTTCACTTGTAGGACAGTCATGTCTGAACCCCACCCCGACGTGACCGGGATTATGTACATTCATTTTCATTCTTTAGTTACATGACAGAAGGTTTCACCGGGGGTTCATTCACCAGTAGAATAGGTCCGTAACATTTCAAAATCAGAAACTTCATTCTCTCCCAATTCAAGCTTCCAGTTATAATCTTCAGCAGAAGATCTTGCAGCGTCTTTGATGACTCTTATTTTAGAGTCATTTTATGCTAATTTTACATAAGAAAATTTATATGAATTGAGTGATTGCAATAATAAATTGGTATGAATTTATTATAATTGCTATGCAATGCTGCATCATTAGGGTGTTGATTTAATTTAATATATTTTGTAACGCCCCGAGTCATCTGAACCCGGTTTGCTACCCATAACACTGAACCGAACCATGACGACTTGATGCTAAATAAAAAAATTTCGCTCGACAGTCAAAATTTGACTTTTTCTAAAAATTTAAAATATTTAAAACTTGCAGCGGAAATAATTCTAAACAGCAATGTAGTAAAACAAAACTATAAATCATGGTTCGAAATGTTTAGAGGCAATCGGTAGTTTGGAATTAAAGTTTAAAACTGTGGAATACTAGGAGAAATCGCGGAAATCCAACGTATCTGCCGATGAGCAAAGCCAACGGAAGGAGCAAAAATGAAAACAAAAAGGCTTCTACCGATGACGTGCACCAACAACGCATTACCATCTGCCGATGACGTCAACGCAGCATCATCTGCCGATGAAGTCAACATAACTTCATCTGCCGATGAAGTCAACATAACTTCATACACAACTTCATCTGCCGATGAAGTCAACACAAATTCATCTGCCGATGAAGTCAACATAACTTCATACACAACTTCATCTGCCGATGAAGTCAACACAAATTCATCTGCCGATGAAGTCAACATAACTTCATCTACCGATGAAGTCAACATAACTTCATACACAACTTCATCTGCCGATGAAGTCAACACAAATTCATCTGCCGGCAGATTTCCATCTTCCGATAGACAAACGCGCGACATCTACCGATGACGTCAGCCGGATGATCCCTTCATCCAACATCTGCCGATCGCTAGACGACAAAAACCTTCACAACATCTTCCGATAGACAACTTAACCATGACTCAACATCTACCGATAGTCATCATCTACCGATAGAGAACAAAACAACATTTCATCAACTCCTCGTTATAAAACACTACTCCAACTACAGAAAAGGATTTACTTACTCTACTGAAATCATTCAAAAACGATTCAACCATTGCATTACTCAAAATTTAGCAAGTACTAACATCTAGACCCAACAAGATACGGTTATCAGGAAGGAAAACTCAAAACATGTTCAAAACTTTGAAATCAATTCTGTCATGAAAACTCAACATACTCGGACTGAATCTTTAACTACTAGTCCTCCTCACTGACAGACATCAGTTAAACCGCCCCATCAGCTGCCAGAACATTGAATAGGTGCACTCCTCCAACCCGACTAGTCCTCAGTGAACTCAGTAAACACACCTGCTGTCACTTCTTCACCTACATCACAAAACTCATCTATTAGCCTAATGCTAAGTAAGTAATGCAAAATGAAATGAATTACTGAAACATAAACTCCTAATCATGCAGTTTCTACTTTCTCATCTCAGTTGCTCATTCATCGTTTCTGATTCAGACCCCCCTGTGAAATTGGGAGTTGGATCAACTCTCCCAAAGTATTTATCCACTGACGCATTAAGGGGCGGATTAATTCCCTTAACAGTAAATCTGATTCACATGTTCAGATCCCCCTGTGAAATTGGAAGTTGGATCAGCTCTTCCAAAGTATATTTATATCCACTGTCTCATTAAGGGGCGGATTAATTCCCTTAACAGTAAGCCTGATTCACTTTGCTGTTTCATCACATTCAATCCTCTCCATACCAATATGTATTCAAATTCATTTTCGTATACATTTGAAAACATGATGCATGGCATACAAACACATCCAAGTAAATACAAACCTAACGTTTGTGATGTAGGCCCGAAGGCACAAGCAAACATTACTTACCTGATCTCCTGGAAATCATTCGTTTTCAACTACTCCGGAAGCCTTGCCCACCTAGTTTCATAAGCAGAATACCGATTAGATTACCACTAACTGTATCCTACATCACTCAGAAACCTAAGGAGCTAGTTTGGAAGTTCTGGTCATCATACACTCTCAGCTCAGTACTAAATCCCGAACTCCATTCATTCACAATATCGACATAACACACACACATTGCGCTCCCTCTGCTATCTAACCACTGAAATCTCAAGTGAACGAAAGGAAAACTTACCTAGTTGAGGAATGAGGATCGGTAAGGAGAATCGCCTGGAGTTCTGCTGAGCCTGAGCTGAATAGCGAGAAAGGAGAAATGAGGGAATAGTGGCGGCTAAACCTCATTAAACCCTTCCTTAAATACATTTTCCACTTTTCAAAATGCTAATTACTCTTTTGCCCTTGCATAGTTATTTATTAACCTAATCATCATTTTCTCCCAAATCCTCACATTATAAATGGTTAGTTAAATTCGGTTCAATAGAACCGGGTGCTACAATCTACCCTCCTTAAAAGAATTTTGTCCTCAAAATTCAGTACCTGAATAACTCCGGATGTTGGTCCATCATGTCTTGCTGGCGCTCCCAAGTTGTTTCCTCTATGTTCTGGTTGTGCCAAAGGACTTTCACTAATGGAACCTCTTTGTTGCGCAATACCTTCACCGCATAGTCCAAGATCCTTACAGGTTTCTCTTCATATGCCAGAGTGGGGAGAACTTCGATACTCTGCTGTTCCACAATCTGTGATGGATCTCTAACACACTTCTTTAGCATAGACACATGGAACACACTGTGTATTCCATCCATAGAAGCTGGCAGCTGTAACTGGTAGGCTGCTCTCCCAACTCTCTCCAAAATGGTGAATGGTCCAATAAATCTGGGGTTTAACTTTCCTCTTTTTCCAAACCTCACAACTCCCTTAAAAGGTGACACTTTAAGAAAAACTTCATTACCAACATCAAATTCCAGTTCCCTTCGTCTTTTGTCTGCATAGCTTTTCTGTCGGCTTTGAGCTATCAGGATTCTTTGACGGATAAGAGCAATCTTCTCTACTGTCTGTTGCACAATTTCAGGACCAATCAGTTGTGCTTCCCCAACTTCATCCCAATACAATGGTGATCTGCACTTCCGTCCATACAATGCCTCGTATGGTGCCATACCTATGGTTGCCTGAAAACTGTTGTTGTAAGAGAATTCTACTAAGGATAGGTATTTGCTCCAAGAACCTTGAAAATCCAAAACACATGCCCGGAGCATATCCTCTAATGTTTGAATGGTTCTTTCCGATTGTCCATCAGTTTGAGGGTGGAAAGCTGTGCTAAAGTTTAGTTGCGTTCCCATAGCCTTCTGCAGACTTTTCCAAAACTTAGATGTAAATCTGGAGTCTCGGTCTGAAACTATAGTGCTTGGAACTTCATTCAGTCTAACTACTTCATGCACATACAACTCTGCCAGTTGATCCATCGAGTATGTTATCTTTATCGGCAGAAAGTGAGCAGATTTGGTTAAACGATCGACTATTACCCAGATTGCATCATGTCCCTTTGCTGTTCTAGGTAATCCTATAACAAAATCCATAGCTATTTGTTCCCATTTCCATTCGGGAACTGGTAAGGGTTGCAACATTCCTGAGGGTCTCTGATGCTCGGCTTTAATCTGTTGACAACACAAACATGATCCTACATATTCTGCCACACTTCGTTTCATACCAGGCCACCAGTAGTGATGTTTAAGGTCTCTGTACATCTTTGTACTCCCCGGGTGGACAGAAAACCTGGAAGAGTGTGCTTCAGAAAGAATCTCGTCACGAAGCTTCTTAATGGCAGGAACAAACCATCTATTTCTATACCTAAGGATCCCATCGGTAGAATAGTTAAAATCTGACTTGTCCATAGAATCCATGCTTGACTTGTACTTGTTACACTCATCATCGTTCGCCTGAGCTTCCTTTATTTTCTCAAGAATAGTAGGCCTTAAAGTTATGGTTGAAAGTATAGCTGATACATTGGTTACTGCTTCTAGATTAAACTTTTGGAATTCTGTCTCTAAAGCTATTGGTATGTCTAGAGTCAATGCAGAGACGGAATGAGTCACTCTACTCAAGGCATCAGCCACTACATTGGCCTTACCAGGGTGGTATTTAATCTCGAAATCATAATCTTTGACAAATTCTAACCACCTACGCTGCCTCATATTCAAATCTTTTTGCGTGAAAATGTATTTCAGGCTCTTATGATCTGAAAATATCTCACAAGATTGTCCATACAGGTAATGCCTCCAAATCTTAAGTGCAAATACAACTGCAGCTAATTCTAAGTCATGTGTAGGGTAATTTTCCTCATGGACCTTCAACTGTCTAGAGGCATAAGCTGTCACTTTCCCATCCTGCATTAACACACAACCTAGACCGATCTTGGAAGCATCACAATAAATGCTAAACTTACCATCCTCGACAGGGAGGGTCAGAATTGGAGCATTGGTCAGCTTCTGCTTCAAAGTTTGAAAACTATGCTCACAATCCTCAGTCCACACATATTTTACGTTCTTCCTAGTTAATCGGGTAAGGGATGTCGCAATCTTTGAGAATCCTTCGATAAACTTCCTGTAATACCCAGCCAATCCAAGGAAGCTTCTGACAACCGTAGCATTCCTCGGTTGGGGCCATTCCTTAACTGCCTGGACCTTAGCTGGTTCCACAGATATGCCATCTCCAGAGATGACATGTCCTAAAAAGTGAACTTGGTCCAACCAAAATTCACACTTGGAAAACTTGGCATAAAGTTGGTGCCTTCTCAGTACTTCTAACACTAAACTCAAATGTTTTGCATGCTCGTCTTTAGTGCTAGAATAGATTAGAATGTCATCTATGAATACAATGATAAACTTGTCCAAATACTCGTGAAACACCCTATTCATGAGATCCATGAAGGCTGCTGGTGCATTTGTCAGACCAAAAGACATAACCAAAAACTCATAATGTCCATACCTCGTGCGAAAGGCAGTCTTTGGGATATCCTCAGATTTAACCTTCAGCTGATAATAACCGGATCTAAGGTCAATCTTAGAGAAAACTCTTGCACCCCTAAGCTGGTCAAATAAGTCATCAATTCTCGGCAAAGGGTATTTATTCTTAACAGTTAACTTATTCAATTCTCTATAATCAATGCACATGCGCATAGATCCATCTTTCTTTTTGACAAAAAGGACCGGTGCACCCCATGGTGAAAAGCTAGGGCGTATGAACCCTTTCTCCAACAGATCCTCCAATTGTTTCTTTAACTCTTTGAGTTCTGTCGGTGCTAGTCTATATGGATTTTTAGACACAGGTTCGGCTCCGGGGTAAACATCCACAACAAATTCAATTTCCCTATCTGGTGGCAAGCCTGGAAGGTCATCTAGGAATACTTCAGGGAAGTCTTGGACGACTAAGACATTTTTGGGACTTGATTTCTCTACTAGTTGTATGTCTAAAACACTAGCTAAGAAGCACAAATACTCTCTGCATAGGGAGGGTCTACAATTGATCGAAGTCATTACAGTCATTTCCTTACTCTTTTCTGAGGCTTGAAAGGTATGCCTCAAACTACCAGGGGGTTGGAAACTAACTATTCCAGTCCTACAATCAATCGTGGCATGATGCTTAAACAGCCAATCCATTCCCAGAATTACATCAAATCCCATTATATCCATAATGATGAGGTCAGCAGGTAGACTCACACTTCCTACTAACACATCACTGTCAAGCATCACTCGGTTAGAGTGCATGCGTTCACCAGAGGGTAAGGTAACATTAAACACATGCATGGAAGGGGTAAACTGTACATCTAATTTAACAGCAAATGTAGATGCTATAAACGAATGCGTTGCACCAGAATCTATCAAAGTAAAAGCAGGCACAGAGTTGATCAATATAGTACCTGACACTACAGCAGGCTGTTCCTCACCCGACTTTGTCATGGAGAATATTCTTGGTTTAATCATAGCAGGACCACTCTTAGGAACTGGACAGTCTCTGCTAATGTGGCCGACTTTGTTACAATTATAGCATCTGGTGACTCTAGGCTTCGAACACTCTTTGAACGTATGTCCAACCTCCTCACAGTTGAAGCACTTTCCCAAGCCAAGTCTACATTCTCCCGGGTGGTTCTTCAGGCACTTTGGACACTGGGGAAATTTCCTGACATTCTGCACCTTTCCCCCTGATCCTTGGCTATTTTGGCCCTCACTTGGCCTCTTCGTTCCCCTTTGCTGGTGTGGCTGGTTAAACCTTTGCGGGGCCTCCTTTGGTCCAGCACACTTCCTTTCAGCCTCTTCCACTTCCAGAGCAGTGGACACAACTTCGCTGAACGTTAAACCTTTAATGCCACAGAATTTGACTCCCCGATAAATCTCCGGCTTCAGTCCATGCACAAATTTGAACACCTTATCCTCGTCCTTATGAGCAAAGTGTCCAGCAAACCTGGACAAGGACTCAAATTGCCTACTGTACTCTGCCACCGACCCTGTCTGCTTCAAATTCAGAAATTCCAACTTCTTTGCGGTCTGGACCGTGCTGTTAAAATATTTCTCATAGAAGATGTCCTTAAACTGTGACCAAGTCATGGTCAGAATGTCAGTGGTGGTTTCAACTGTTTCCCACCAGAGTTGAGCTTCGCCAGCTAAGTGAAATGTTGCTAACGTGACCTTATCTCCTTCTCCTATGCTGGCGCACCTAAACATGCTCTCTATCTTCCTAAGCCACCCTTCAGCCACAACAGGATCAGACGACTGACCATCAAACGTGGGAGGTCTTAACCTCCGGAATCTATCCCCGGAATGCTCGTTGCTAGAACCCGAGTTGGCACTTCCTTGCACCTCTCGGTTCAGCAGTACTCCTAGTTGCTCGGATTGTTGGCGCATTAATTCTGCCTGCTGTCGCACTAGATCTGTCAACTGTCCGATTACACTAGAATCTTCTGCGCTTCCCGGAGTTGGTGTCTCTCTCTGCACCCTTGGCCTTCCTGGTCGTCGGGACATTTTGCTATATTCCTGCGCAGGGTTAACTATTTTATAAACATCTAATTACTAAGGCTAACATAAACACGTACAGTTGTTGGAGTACTCCCATGCAACGATCGGCACTGATGAGTAATCTTTTGAACGGTTTAACTGAATGTCTCTGATACCAACTTGTAACGCCCCGAGTCATCAGAACCCGGTTTGCTACCCATAACACTGAACCGAACCATGACGACTTGATGCTAAATAAAAAAAATTTCGCTCGACAGTCAAAATTTGACTTTTTCTAAAAATTTAAAATATTTAAAACTTGCAGCGGAAATAATTCTAAACAGCAATGTAGTAAAACAAAACTATAAATCATGGTTCGAAATGTTAAGAGGCAATCGGTAGTTTGGAATTAAAGTTTAAAACTGTGGAATACTAGGAGAAATCGCGGAAATCCAACGTATCTGCCGATGAGCAAAGCCAACGGAAGGAGCAAAAATGAAAACAAAAAGGCTTCTACCGATGACGTGCACCAACAACGCATTACCATCTGCCGATGACGTCAACGCAGCATCATCTGCCAATGAAGTCAACATAACTTAATCTGCCGATGAAGTCAACATAACTTCATACACAACTTCATCTGCCGATGAAGTCAACATAACTTCATCTGCCGATGAAGTCAACATAACTTCATACACAACTTCATCTGCCGATGAAGTCAACACAAATTCATCTGCCGATGAAGTCAACATAACTTCATCTACCGATGAAGTCAACATAACTTCATACACAACTTCATCTGCCGATGAAGTCAACACAAATTCATCTGTCGGCAGATTTCCATCTTCCGATAGACAAACGCGCGACATCTACCGATGACGTCAGCCGGATGATCCCTTCATCCAACATCTGCCGATCGCTAGACGACAAAAACCTTCACAACATCTTCCGATAGACAACTTAACCATGACTCAACATCTACCGATAGTCATCATCTACCGATAGAGAACAAAACAACATTTCATCAACTCCTCGTTATAAAACACTACTCCAACTACAGAAAAGGATTTACTTACTCTACTGAAATCATTCAAAAACGATTCAACCATTGCATTACTCAAAATTTAGCAAGTACTAACATCTAGACCCAACAAGATACGGTTATCAGGAAGGAAAACTCAAAACATGTTCAAAACTTTGAAATCAATTCTGTCATGAAAACTCAACATACTCGGACTGAATCTTTAACTACTAGTCCTCCTCACTGACAGACATCAGTTAAACCGCCCCATCAGCTGCCAGAACATTGAATAGGTGCACTCCTCCAACCCGACTAGTCCTCAGTGAACTCAGTAAACACACCTACTGTCACTTCTTCACCTACATCACAAAACTCATCTATTAGCCTAATGCTAAGTAAGTAATGCAAAATGAAATGAATTACTGAAACATAAACTCCTAATCATGCAGTTTCTACTTTCTCATCTCAGTTGCTCATTCATCGTTTCTGATTCAGATCCCCCTGTGAAATTGGGAGTTGGATCAACTCTCCCAAAGTATTTATCCACTGACGCATTAAGGGGCGGATTAATTCCCTTAACAGTAAATCTGATTCACATGTTCAGATCCCCCTGTGAAATTGGAAGTTGGATCAGCTCTTCCAAGTATATTTATATCCACTGTCTCATTAAGGGGCGGATTAATTCCCTTAACAGTAAGTCTGATTCACTTTGCTGTTTCATCACATTCAATCCTCTCCATACCAATATGTATTCAAATTCATTTTCGTATACATTTTGAAAACATGATGCATGGCATACAAACACATCCAAGTAAATACAAACCTAACGTTTTGTGATGTAGGCCCGAAGGCACAAGCAAACATTACTTACCTGATCTCCTGGAAATCATTCGTTTTCAACTACTCCGGAAGCCTTGCCCACCTAGTTTCATAAGCAGAATACCGATTAGATTACCACTAACTGTATCCTACATCACTCAGAAACCTAAGGAGCTAGTTTGGAAGTTCTGGTCATCATACACTCTCAGCTCAGTACTAAATCCCGAACTCCATTCATTCACAATATCGACATAACACACACACATTGCGCTCCCTCTGCTATCTAACCACTGAAATCTCAAGTGAACGAAAGGAAAACTTACCTAGTTGAGGAATGAGGATCGGTAAGGAGAATCGCCTGGAGTTCTGCTGAGCCTGAGCTGAATACCGAGAAAGGAGAAATGAGGGAATAGTGGCGGCTAAACCTCATTAAACCCTTCCTTAAATACATTTTCCACTTTTCAAAATGCTAATTACTCTTTTGCCCTTGCATAGTTATTTATTAACCTAATCATCATTTTCTCCCAAATCCTCACATTATAAATGGTTAGTTAAATTCGGTTCAATAGAACCGGGTGCTACATATTTAATGCTAATTTTCTATGAAAAGCATGATTTTTCTCTTTAATTTGAATTTTATATTTTCATATTTGAATGCAAGGACTATAGCGGGAAAAATCAAGTTTAAAAGTTGGATTTGTTAAATGAAAATTATGATTGCCAAAATTTGAGGATTTATTTTGATTATAAATTGATGCAGAATACAAGAAGAGAGAGAAGAAATTATTACGATCAAGGAAAATCCAATAGAAGGAAGATTTTATGGAAAAGAGGAGATGACACATGGCTTGTAGAAAAGGGCAAAAAGGAGGGAAAAACAAATTGGAAAAAGAAGATTTGGAAGGATGGATGAAACACGTGGATCAAAGCCAAGGAGAGATAATGGCCATTCTGGAAAAGGGCAGCACAAATAGATGGAGTAATTAAATAAAACAAATCATTGGAGAGAGAAAGAAAGGATGGCATGCAGAAAAGAAGGGATACTTATCAAAACAAAGAGATACGATGCATTAAAATAAGGAATATTGAAAACAAAAAGAGATATTCGGCAATTCCAGCGAGAGGAGGATTTTGGCAAGCGGCAGAGAAACTCTGGAACAAAAAACGAAGACCGACGCTTTGCTGGATTTTTCTTCTTCTCTATTCTTTTTATGTTCTTGCAATTTTCATATTTATTCAGTTTTAATTTTATGAATTTAGGCTAAACTTTTAATCTTGGTTAGGACGATAGTATTTGTTGCGATATTTTGCTACAATCTTGGTTTTGTTTCTGCGATTATCTATTGAACAATTATTTGTGATGTTTCTTGCTTAAGTCAGATCATATCGATAGATAGGTTGACTATTTATATTTATATTGTATCGATAGATAGATATAAATTTTAGATGCATGAATAATTAATTGAATTATTTTGTTACAACGTGGTTAACATTAATTTGATTGGCAATAAGAATAGCACATATCGAAAATTCAATTTTAGTCACATTCTTTCAAGGTAGAAAGAAATTCTGATTTGAATTTACCTAGGCAATTCGAAAGAATCCTAGAAAATAATTTTTATTCTTGCTGTTTTTTAGATAATGCTGTAGAGCATTACCACAGCATCAGTAGTAAAATCATCGTAACAAAGAAATCGATCCTAGCCAAGGCTTTTATCCATCGAATTTATCTCGTTTAATTTGTTTTCTTTTATTGCATAGTTACTCAAATTTATTTTTAATTAATTTCAATTATCAATTTAGTATTTTTATCATATTTTTATAGCAATTTAAATATAGCTAACGTTATCCTCGTGGGATCGATACTCTACTTACTCTATTACTTCGTTAGCGACACGTGCACTTGCGTGTAAGTGTGTAAAATCACTAACAGTCTTCCATCACCCATTTTTTAATGTTATCTAAAACATCTTCTTCAAAAATATGAGGCCTTGTCTGAGGTCGAGATGGATCAAAACCAAGGTCAAGTTGTCACCCAATTTTCTTGGCCCGTCGACGGGATCAACCACCCAACTCTTTTACAACATTTCACGCAATTCGATGAGTTTTCAAACTTCATTTTGTTTCATTGACTTTAACTCATCTTTCATGGCATATAACCATTTATCAGGATTTTCACTTTCCATGGCTTGTGAAAACTAAATTGGGTCATCATTAATGTCTAAGTCAAATTTAGACTCATGAAGATAAACCACATAATCGTTAGAAATAACAGATCTTCTTTCTTTTACAGATCTTCGTAATGGTATTTATAGTGGTTCATCTCTTATAGGTTCATTTGTGACAATCTTATCATGTGGTGTTTGATCATTAATTTGTTGTTAAACCAGGTACTAGCACTGGAGCTCCCTCATTCATACTCAAATTTCTCTTAGCTCTTGCAACTTCGTAATTATTTTTTAAAGATTTCTTACTCAAATCAGTCTTCGAGTACTGATATGGGTCTCCGCCCTCCTCACTATCGAGTATGGTGTTAGTTGCAGTGGCTGTAGAGCTTTTGTTTGAGTAACTTATGGTATCTACATGGGTACCAAACTCTCCAGCTAAAGTACTAGTTCCATCCTGCTCCACCTGTTGTGAGGTTCTTTTGTCCAAAAAAACAATGTCAAAAAAAATAAAAAATTTAATCAATAAATGACTTTAAACATGGTTTAAATTGTACTTGGCCCAGAATATTTTAATGAAACTACATATTTTCCAGTGACCTCACAATTTACCAACAAAGTAGAAGCTCCCTTCAATTCAATATTTGAGCGTTGAGAAGAAAACAAGCCCATTTGACAGAACTTGAATATCAGGTAATGTAAACTTTTGGATTATTTCTAATCCAGCTAGTTGATGAGAAAGCAATAATATGTTGGGTTCCATTGTTTTTTTAAATAAGTAACTGTGTCAGAGAAGAGTGGGACATAATGCTTCTCGAAAAATGCGACAAGAAACACCTACTTTACACTCCAATTATAGAGAACAAACTAAATGATAATTTCTAAGAAAAAAAATTATAAACTTATTTACCAATGATAACAATAATATTATCCTCGAAGAGTATAACTCAAAATGATCAAAGCACATATCTCAAGATTAACTTTCAATTTTTTAACCTTACATTTATAATAAAAACCTCAATGAGGAGTTTTGAAAGTCAGGTTGCACCCTGACAATCTCTGATTGAAGAATGAGAAAAAGTAAATTCAAATGTCTCCATTAAACTTTATGTGAATCATAATGATGTTTGATTAGATCTGGAAACTGTTTCTGAAGTATTTGTCATGATATATCTGATCAATGCATAATATCATGAAAAATGGGATCACGATTAAGTACAGGTTTCTAATTCCTCGACTAGAGGATATGTTGAATGATCTCAGCGGAGCAGCAACATTTTCAAAGGTAGATCTAAAGAGTAGGTACCACCAGATCAAGATGAAAGAAGGCGACGAGTGGAAAATAGCCTTCAAGATCAAGTATGGGCTGTTTGAATCGATGGTTATGTCATTCGGCTTGTCAAATGCTCCAAGCACGTTTATGCGATTAATGCACTATGTATTAAAAGAGTTTCTAGGAAAGTTCGTTCCAAATCTAGTTGGGAAGAATTTTATGGGGTTCATTTAAAAGAAAAAGTTGGATTGATTATGGAAAAAACTTTGAAGGATACTACGATATAACTGGATAAAGGACGACCGGACCTGAAAATGATCCTCTATTATCCTACTGAATCTTTTAGAATGTGGTGTCTATCATATACTTCAGCCATTGGCTTTGCCTTCGGGTAACAGAGGCCATTCATAATAATAAAATCCAATTTAGAAAGCACACCATCTATATAATATTCTTTATTTTCATTGTGCATTTATTGTTACAAATAAAAAAATCACGAACTCTACTATTTAGTTTACCAAGATGCCAAGCCCCCACAGAGAATCAATGTTAAATATCACATAATGGCATGTTTTTATTATATGAATGCAAAATCTATTGAATCTGATGCGTAGTGGTCTGAATTGATAGATAAACAACTCTTTTTTCCACGAACAATTAATAATTACAACTTAGCCACAAATTTATAATTCTAATCTTCAGATTTGGATGACACCTATTACAAGAACATAATTTAAAACATATTTTTCTTCAACATCTCTTATACTTTCACAGCTCAAAACAAAAGTAGAAAATTAAATAATGATAAAAAGAATGAATAATAATGACCGCAAACAAATGAGTAAGATATCATTCTTAGAATATTCAAATTGCTACGCCTTTATAATCATTCTTTAGACATTAAGTTGATGTGAAGAAAACTGTAAATAACATGTAAATCAAGTAAACACCACAATAGCCTTAGCTAAGGAACAAATGGACAACATACAAACTTGAAATAGTACTTGTAATCTGTCAAACACTCTGACAAATTAAACCCAAACATAAAACACACAAAATAGATTTACAATAACCAAATTTTAACTAGATATGCAGCAGTTGAAACAGTTATTATGGAGTGTTAACAACAAACAAATTCAAAGCAATTCAGATAACCAATTTCCAAAACAACATTTTATCAGAAACAGCAAATAGGATTCTCAAGTCAGTAATTTAAACACTAGGAACATATGATGAATTTCTGCCGTAATCAAAACAGATATCATGCATTACTAACAGCAAACAAAATAAAACGCAAGAAGATCATGTGAGGACATTCAAATACTAAAAAGATGAATTTCACAAGTCAATAGCAAATTAATCATTCTCGGTCAACCCAAAATTACAAATTCATCTAACTGATTAGAAGTTAATAAATGATGATATTTTCAGCAATAGAACATGCTTCGTATAACAAAAAATTATCCTGTGTTGTGCATAAAATACCAGAATGGGAATTGAGCAGGCCACGATTATGAAGAAAGAGCCGAGCGCGAACGGAAATCGAGCAGGGAGCTTCAGGTCGGGGTCGTGCGTTCTTCTTCAGGGTTGGGGTCGGGAGCAGCCGAGCAGGAACGTCAGAAATCGGGGTCGAGGTCGCAAGTTGTGGTCGGATTTAGGTGTTCGCACTTCGCCAGTCGGCCGTCGGGGGCTCGAGATCGGGGTTCGCCTTAGGTTTGAGATTTTGGATAGTGGAAAGAAGAAGAGTGAAGTGAAGACATAGGAATAGAAAAATCGAGTGTAATTAGCTGAACCGATTCGGTCTAGTTCTGACTCCAGGAAGGGGCATTTCAGAAAAAAAAAATGGACACATGAAAAAAACGTGAAATTTTAACGAAAAATTGGACGGTAGGGGAGAAATTGCCCATTATCCATACATTGAGGTTGTTTTTGCATATTATCTAAGTTTACGGTGTAAATTGTCCATTTTCACTTAGTTGTAGGGGCCAAATTGCACTTTACCCAATAAAAAAGTTACAACAATTTCAAGAAGTTGAAATTTTTAACTTCCTATATTTATTTATCAAGTAATTTGATTTGCATTTATAATTTTTTTCCTCGTTTTTACTCATTCTATTTTTTCAAAATTATATAGTATCTTCCCTAATTCATCATTTTTTTTATGACGTTGATTTTTTTTTCTCTCTTTATTGTTTGGTGCTCTCGCTCTATTTATTTATTTGTTTTTGTTCTTGCAACTAAACTATTTTTATGAATGCAGTTTTTTATTTATATTTTCATAAACTTTATAGTAAATATTGTTAGTGAATTTAATTTATTAGCAAAAATAATAAAAAAAAGTTGAGATATTAATATAATATTTATTAACTCATTACAAATAATTCAATTTAATAAGATACTATTATGTATTTTCATGATATGAAAGTAATTAAGTATCGTAATTCATTAAACATTTAAATCATATAAATCACTGTAATTTGCCAAATATTTTAGGGTAAAGTGCAATTTGGCCCTTACAACTAGGTTAAATGGGCAATTTACACCGTAAACTTGAATAATAGGCAAGAACAACCTTAATGCATTGATAATGGACAATATGTCCCATACCGTCATATTTTCCATCAAAAAGTAACACTTTTTCAATTGTTTATTTTTTTTCCTGAAATGCCCCTCATTGGACCAAACCGGATCGGATCGGTTCGGCTAATTCCACTCTGATTTTTTTTTTAAATCCTATTTCTTGGAAAAGAGAAGACAAAGGAATATAATTAAAAATAAAATAAAAAACCAAAGTGCAATTAGCCGTACCGATCCGGTCCAGTTCGGTCCAGTGAGGGGCATTTCGGGGAAAAAAAATGAACAAGTGAAAAAATGTTACTTTTTAACGAAAATTATGACGGTAGGGGCCATATTGCCTATTATCAATATATTAAGGTTGTTCTTGCCTATTATCTAAGTTTACGGTGTAAATTGCCCATTTCACCTAGTTGTAAGGGCCAAATTGCACTTTACCCAATATTTTATATGTTTTTCTTGTATATCATAAAATGGATTATTATAACAAATATAGCCAGGGGTGGGTAAAACTGGACCGAAGCAGGTACAAGTGTGGGTGGCAACATGGATCAAAGACTTGGCAAAATCTCAACCATTGGCTAAGCAATGACTCAGATCAAGTTGGGTCTACCTTCTGGCGCGCGCGGGGGCAGGGTAACCATCGGCGGGCAGGCGCGCCAAGGCTGTAGCAGAAGGCGCTGGCAGGCGCGCTCGGGCCGGCAGCAGCATCAGATCTGGGCGCGCCACGGATTGCTTCGCTGGCGCATCTCCACCGCTCATCAGGCACGCCACGGATCGCGTCTCGGGTTCGTTGATCGCCACCCGCGCCCAGCAATACCAACCATCAGATCAGTGTAATACCCGGTTTTTATATAGACCAATTCTCTATCTCTTGTAGCTAATGGTGCATTTTATATGGCAATATTAAATGTAGGGTTGGTGGATGACTAGACAAGGGCATATGAGTAATTGGAAATTTAAAAAGTGGATAACGTATTTAAGGAAAGAGGTTTTGAGTTATTTCACGGTAGCCGCCACCCTTTCCCTCATTTCCTCTCGGTTTTTCAGCTCGAGCAGCAGGATTCTCCAGGCGATTCCCCTGTTCGATTCTCCTTCAACCTAGGTTTGAGCTAAACCGAAGTAGCTAGCAACCAAGTAATTCCAGGAGGGCCAGGTAAGTAGAGTTTGTATTTGCCTCCGGGCCTACATCACAAAACACTAGGATTTTCTTGTATGCATGAAAGTATGTTTCATTTCAATTGCCATGCATCATATTTTGGAAAGAAAACGAAAATGAATTTACATGAAGTAGCATGGTGAGTTGTGAACAGATTGAGACAATACATTTTTAAGGGAATTAATCCGCCCCTTAATCGAACATAACTGGATTCATACCTTGGGAAAAACCGATCCACCTCCCATTGTATCAGGGATCAATCATCTGTTAAGGGAACTAATCCACCCCTTAAGTGACATATATGTGGATTCATACCCTGGGAAAGCTGATCCACCTCCCATTGTATCAGGGATCATCAGACCGGTTGAATGAATGCAATATAACTGAGGAAGAGGAATGTAGAAATTGCATATTTAGGATTTGCATATCTCTGTACTTCCATCATTTCTTGCTCTGCTTACTTAGCATTAGGCTAATAGATGAGTTTTGTGATGTAGGTGTTGAGAATATAGCAGGTGATTTCCTTGATCGTGCAAATGATAGATGTGGTTGGAGGAGTACTCTCATGTTCTGATTCGGCAAACTGTTGAGGCGGATTAACTGATGTCTGCAGATATGAGAAATTAATTGACAATGATTTAGTCTGAGTATGTTGAATTTTTATAACAGTAGAGATTGCAACCTTTTGAATACATTTTAGAATTTCTGATGTTAGTGTCCTGTTGAATTTCTAGAATGCTGATTTTACGGAATTTGAGTAATACAATGAATTGAGGTGTTTTAGAATGAGTTTTGGTAAAATGTTGAGTCCAATTGTTAGTCAAGTTTACTGTCAAATTGTTCAGTCCATCGATATGAAGTTGAGTAATACGTCTATTTGATGTTGTTTGGTAAAGTCTATCGGCAGGAGAAGAGTAGTTGTTTTGCTGTCCTACCGGTAGTTGATAAGCAGTAAACTTGCCTTCTATCGGCATACGTTTTAAAAGTCACGTGATAAGCACGTATCGGCAGAAGCTGGATAATTAAGTTATCCTGCTGACGTCATCGGCATAAGTAGGACATTCTGCTTAGCCGTTTAGCAATCGGCAGAAGTTAGATAATGGGTTTATCTGGCTGACGTCACCGGCAGGAGAAGCTGGATAATTAAGTTATCCTGCTGACGTCATCGGCAGAAGCCTGTTATTTATATATGGCCTATTCCGTTGACTAGTCGTCGGCAGCTGTGTTTGAGTCGTGACGTCATCGGCAGAAGCCTGCTATTTATATATGGCCTATTCCGTTGACTAGTCGTCGGCAGGGGCGTTTGACCTCTGTCACCCCATCGGTATTTAACGATTTAAACTTTTACTTCCTTCAACTAATTATTCCTTAACACTTCAACTGATTCTTTCAAACATTATTTTACAGTTTTTATTAATTCACATCTTGTCTAAATGATTTTCTGCTGCAAGTTTTAAACATTTTTTAGGTTTTAATAAGCATCAAATCTTGATCCTCGAGTGAAATTGTAAATTGCTCCGAGAGTTCTTGGTGATGTTTGCGTTAGTGGTAACGAACCGGGTTTCAGATAACTCGGGGCGTTACAGGTTGGTATCAGAGACATTCAGTTAAACCGTTCAAAAGATTACTCATCAGTGCCAATCATTGCATGGAAGTGCTCCAACAACTGTAAGTGTTTACCTTGACCTTAGTTATTAGATATTTACGAGCATACTTAACCCTGTCCAGGATTTAGCATATGGCTAGACGACCAGGAAGACCGAGGATACCAAGAGAGGTACCAAGTCCAAGACGTGAGGAGGACTCTAGTGTGATCAGACAACTGACTGAGTTGATGCGCCAACAGACTGACATAGTGCGTCAACAATCTGATCAATTAGGGGTGCTGTTGAATCGAGAAGCACAAGGAAGTGCCAACTCGGGTCCTGGTGGTGAGCATTCTGGAGATAGGTTTAGGAGACTTAGACCACCCACATTTGATGGACAGTCAACGGATCCAGTCATAGCTGAAGGATGGCTTAGAAAGATTGAAAGTATGTTTAGGTGTGCCAGCATAGGAGAAGAAGACAAGGTCACGTTGGCAACCTTCCATCTTGCTGGTGAAGCTCAACTCTGGTGGGAGACAATAGAGACCACCACAGATGTTCTGACCATGCCTTGGTCACAATTCAAGGATGCTTTCTATGAGAAATATTTTAACAGTACTGTCCAAACCACAAAAAAATTGGAGTTCCTCAACTTGAAGCAGACAGGGTCTGTGGCCGAGTACAGTAAGCAGTTTGGGTCTCTGTCCAGATTTGCTGGACATTTTGCCCCCAGGGATGAAGATAAGGTGTTTAAGTTTGTGCATGGATTGAAGCCAGAAATTTACCGAGGAGTAAAATTCTGCGGTATAAAGGGTTTGACATTAAGCGAAGTAGTGTCCACTGCTCTGGAAGTGGAAGAGGCTGAAAGGAAGTGTGCTGGACCAAAGGAGACCCCGCAAAGGTTTAACCAGCCACACCAGCAGAAGGGAATGAAGAGGCCAAGTGAAGGCCAAAATAGCAAGGAAGCAGGAAGAAAAATACAGAAGGTCAAGAATTTTCCCCAATGTCCAACGTGTTGAAGAATCACCCGGGGGAGTGTAGGTGGACTTCTAGAAGGTGTTTCAATTGTGAGGAGGTCGGGCATTCGTTCAAGGACTGCACCAAGCCCAGAGTCCTTCGATGCTTCAACTGTAACAAGACAGGACACATGGTTAGAGACTGTCCAATCCCTAAGAGTGGCCCTGCTATGGTTAAACCGAGGATATTCTCAATGGTAGAGTCAGGAGAAGAGGAACAGCCTGCTGTAGTGTCAGGTACTATATTGATCAATTCAGTACCTGCTTCACTTTATTAGACTCTGGTGCAACGCACTCATTTATAGCATCTACTTTTGCCAATAAATTAGATGTACAGTTTACCCCTTCCATGCATGTGTTTAATGTTGCCTTACCCTCTGGGGAAAACATGCACTCTGACCAAGTGATGCTAGATAGCAATGTGTTAGTAGGGAATGTAAGTCTACCTGCTGATCTTATAATTATGGATATAATAGGATTTGATGTAATCCTAGGTATGGACTGGTTGTTTAAACACCACGCCACAATTGATTGTAGAACCGGAGTAGTTAGTTTTCAACCCCCTGGTAAGTTGAAACATACCTTTCAAGCTTCAAAGAAGAGTAAGGAAATGTCTGTGATGACTTCTATTGCCACTAGACCTTCCCTGTGTAGGGAGTATTCGTGCTTCTTAGCTAGTGTTTTAGACACACAGCATATAGGAAAATCGAGTCCTCGAGATGTTTTAGCCGTCCAAGATTTTCCTGAGGTATTCCTAGATGACCTTCCTGGCTTACCGCCAGATAGAGAAATTGAATTTGTTGTAGATGTATACCCCGGAGCCGAGCCTGTGTCTAAAAATCCTTATAGATTAGCTCCAACTGAGCTCAAGGAACTAAAGAAACAATTGGAAGAACTATTAGAGAAGGGGTTCATACGCCCTAGCTTTTCACCATGGGGTGCACCTGTCCTTTTTGTCAAGAAGAAGGATGGATCAATGCGCATGTGCATTAATTACAGAGAATTGAATAAGCTTACAGTCAAGAACAAATACCCTTTGCCGAGAATTGATGACTTATTTGACCAGCTTAGAGGTGCGAGAGTTTTCTCAAAAATTGACCTTAGATCCGGTTATTACCAGCTTAAGGTTAAAACTGAAGATATCCCGAAGACTGCCTTTTGTACTAGGTATGGACATTATGAGTTTCTGGTCATGTCTTTTGGTTTGACAAACGCACCAGCAGCCTTTATGGATCTTATGAACAGAGTGTTTCATGAGTATTTGGACAAGTTTGTCATTGTATTTATAGATGACATTCTAATCTATTCCAAACCAAGGAGGAGCATGCAGAACACTTAAACTTAGTGTTAGGATTACTGAAACAGCACCAACTATACGCCAAGTTTTCTAAGTGTGAATTTTGGTTGGACCAAGTTCACTTTTAGGACATGTCATTTCTGGAAATGGATTATCTGTTGATCCAGCTAAGGTTCAAGCAGTTAGGGAATGGCCCCAACCGAAGAATGCCACCGATATCAGAAGTTTTCTTGGACTAGCAGGATACTATAGAAAGTTCATTGAAGGATTTTCAAAGATGCTACACCTCTCACTAAGTTGACTAGGAAGAATGTAAGTACACATGGACCGATGAATGTGAACTTAGTTTCCAAACTTTGAAACAGAAACTGACCAATGCTCCTATTTTAACCCTTCCAGTTGAAGGTGGTAAGTATAGTATTTACGGTGATGCATCCAAGATTGGACTGGGCTGTGTCTTGATGCAGGACGGGAAAGTTATAGCTTACGCTTCCAGGCAGTTGAAAAACGCATGAGAAGAATTACCCCACGCATGACTTAGAATTAGCTGCAGTGGTGTTTGCACTTAGATTTGGAGACATTATCTGTATGGACAATCTTGTGAAATATTCTCAGACCATAAAAGTCTGAAATATATTTTCACTCAAAAAGAATTAAATATGAGGCAACGTAGATGGTTAGAATTTGTAAAAGATTATGACTTTGAGATCAAGTACCATCCCGGAAAAGCAAATGTTGTGGCAGATGCCTTGAGCAGGGTAGCAACATCAGCCCCGACTATGAGTTTCAGTATGCCGTTAGCCTTAGAATCTGAATTTCGAAGGTTTAATCTAGAAGCAGTATCTAGCGTATCAGCTATACTTTCGGCCATAACCTTAAGACCTACTATTCTTGAGAAGATAAAGGAAGCTCAGTCGAACGATGATGACTGTAACAAGTTCAAGTCAAGCATAGACTCCACGGACAAATCGATTTCAACTATTCTTCCGATGGAATCCTTAAGTTTAGGAATAGGTGGTTTGTTCCTGCCATTAAAGAGCTTCGTGATGAGATTCTTTCTGAGGCTCATTCCTCTAGATTCTCAGTTCACCCTGGGTGTACGAAGATGTATGAGGATCTGAAACAGCATTATTGGTGGCCTGGAATGAAAAGAAGTGTGGCAGAATATGTAGGATCATGTTTATGTTGTCAACAGGTTAAAGCTGAACATCAGAGACCTGCAGGAACATTACACCTTTGCCAATCCCCGAATGGAAATGGGAACAAATAACCATGGACTTTGTGGTAGGATTGCCTAAAACAGTAAAAGGACATGATGCAATTTGGGTAATAGTTGACCGTTTAACCAAATCAGCCCACTTCCTGCCTATGAAGATGACATACTCAATGGATCAACTTGCTGAGTTGTATGTGCACGAAATTGTCAGATTGCATGGAGTTCCAAGTATTATAGTCTCAGACCGAGATGCTAGATTCACATCTAAGTTTTGGAAGAGTTTGCATAAGGCAATGGGGACTCAGCTTAGTTTCAGTACAGCTTTCCACCCTCAAAACAGATGGACAATCCGAAAGGACTATTCAGATTTTAGAAGATATGCTTCGTGCTTGTGTTTTAGATTTCCAAGGTTCCTGGAGTAGTACCTAGCTTTAGTAGAATTTTCTTACAATAACAGTTTTCAGGCAACAATAAGAATGGCACCGTATGAAGCACTGTATGGACGAAAATGCAGATCACCTTTGTACTGGAATGAGTTGGTGAAGCGCAGTTGCTTGGTCCTGATATTGTGCAAACGGACTGTGGAGAAAGTTGCTCTTATCCGACAAAGAATCTTGACAGCTCAAAGCCGACAGAAGTGTTATGCCGATAAGAGACGCAGAGAATTGGAGTTTGAAGTTGGAGATGAAGTTTCCTTAAGGTGTCACCTTTCAAGGGAGTTGTAAGATTCGGAAGAGAGGGAAGTTGAATCCTAGATTTATTGGACCATTCATAATCTCGAAGAAGTTTGGGAAAACAGCCTATCAGTTACAGCTGCCAGTCTCTATGGATGGAGTCCATAATGTGTTTCATGTTTCCATGTTGAAGAAGTGTGTGCGGGATCCGTCTCAGATTGTGGAACAGCAGAGTATTGAAGTTCAACCAACCCTTTCTTATGAAGAGAAACCAGCAAAGATCCTAGACTTTGCTGTAAAAGTATTGCGGAACAAAGAAATCCCACTAGTTAAAGTCTTGTGGCACAATCAAAACCTTGAAGAGACAACTTGGGAACGCCAACAAGACATGATGGATCATATCCCGAATTGTTCAGGTACTGGATTTTGAGGACAAAATTCTTTAAGGAGGGTAGATTGTAATACCCGGTTTTATATAGACCAATTCTCTATCTCTTGTAGCTAATGTGCATTTTATATGGCAATATTAATGTAGGGTTGGTGGATGACTAGACAAGGGCATATGAGTAATTGGAAATTTAAAAAGTGGATAACGTATTTAAGGAAAGAGGTTTTGAGTTATTTCACGGTAGCCGCCACCCCTTTCCTCATTTCCTCTCGGTTTTTTCAGCTCGAGCAGCAGGATTCTCCAGGCGATTCCCCTGTTCGATTCTCCTTCAACCTAGGTTTGAGCTAAACCGAAGTAGCTAGCAACCAGTAATTCCAGGAGGGCCAGGTAAGTAGAGTTTGTATTTGCCTCGGGCCTACATCACAAAACACTAGGATTTCTTGTATGCATGAAAGTATGTTTCATTTCAATTGCCATGCATCATATTTTGGAAAGAAAACGAAATGAATTACATGAAGTAGCATGGTGATTGTGAACAGATTGAGACATACATTTTTAAGGGAATTAATCCGCCCCTTAATCGAACATAACTGGATTCATACCTTGGAAAACCGATCCACCTCCCATTGTATCAGGGATCAATCATCTGTTAAGGGAACTAATCCACCCCTTAAGTGACATATATGTGGATTCATACCTGGGAAAGCTGATCCACCTCCCATTGTATCAGGGATCATCAGACGGTTGAATGAATGCAATATAACTGAGGAAGAGAATGTAGAAATTGCATATTTAGGATTTGCATATCTCTGTACTTCCATCATTTCTTGCTCTGCTTACTTAGCATTAGGCTAATAGATGAGTTTTGTGATGTAGGTGTTGAGAATATAGCAGGTGATTTCCTTGATCGTGCAAATGAATAGATGTGGTTGGAGGAGTACTCTCATGTTCTGATTCGGCAAACGTTGAGGCGGATTAACTGATGTCTGCAGATATGAGAAATTAATTGACAATGATTTAGTCTGAGTAGGTTGAATTTTATAACAGTAGAGATTGCAACCTTTTGAATACATTTTAGAATTTCTGATGTTAGGGTCCTGTTGTAATTTCTAGAATGCTGATTTTACGGAATTTGAGTAATACATGATTGAGGTGTTTAGAATGAGTTTTGGTAAAATGTTGAGTCCAATTGTTAGTCAGTTTACTGTCAAATTGTTCAGTCCATCGATATGAAGTTGAGTAATACGCTATTTGATGTGTTTTGGTAAAGTCCTATCGGCAGGAGAAGAGTAGTGTTTTGCTGTCCTACCGGTATTGATAAGCAGTAAACTTGCCTTCTATCGGCATACGTTTTAAAAGTCACCGTGATAAGCACGTATCGTCAGAAGCTGGATAATTAAGTTATCCTGCTGACGTCATCGGCATAAGTAGGACATTCTGCTTAGCCGTTAGCAATCGGCAGAAGTTAGATAATGGTTTATCTGGCTGACGTCACCGGCAGGAGAAGCTGGATAATTTAAGTTATCCTGCTGACGTCATCGGCAGAAGCCTGTTATTTATATATGGCCTATTCCGTTGACTAGTCGTCGGCAGCTGTGTTTGAGTCGTGACGTCATCGGCAGAAGCCTGTTATTTATATATGCCTATTCCGTTGACTAGTCGTCGGCAGGGGCGTTTGACCTCTGTCACCCATCGGTATTAACGATTTAAACTTTTACTTCCTTCAACTAATTATTCCTTAACACTTCAACTGATTCTTTCAAACATTATTTTACAGTTTTTATTAATTCACATCTTGTCTAAATGATTTTCCGCTGCAAGTTTTAAACATTTTTAGGTTTTAATAAGCATCAAATCTTGATCCTCGAGTGAAATTGTAAATTGCTCCGAGAGTTCTTGTGAGTGTTTGCGTTAGTGGTACGAACCGGGTTCAGATAACTCGGGGCGTTACATCACTCCAGGGATCCAGCTTTGTGCGCCCTCCTAGATGCAATGAAAAATAGAGAGAGAATGTAAAATGGAAAATGCATCGTGTATGGGTGAGTGAACAACCAGCTTCTTTGCCACAGAGAAGGATGATAAGGTGAAGGAAATGGAGGTGGAGGTGAATGGCCCTCAGTTGGCCCGAAGAGCGTGATTGAAGGTCTCGGCAGACCCTCCTTCGGGAAGGAAGTGGCGCAATTGGACAAGTTTCACCGCCCTCACGGCGACTTAGTATTCCGTCCGACAACTTGAGGCTCGATGAAAGCCTGGGCAAAGCCATCAGGCGCTGGTGCCACCTAGGCCGAGAGAACACAAATCAATCCAACCACTTTGACAACGTTCCATCATTCTTGAAGACTGACAAGTCCTCCTACTTCTTCTCTTTCCCTAAGATGCCATTTGAACTACCTCTCTGTAAAGTCCTTGAGAAGATCACTTTTCACAGAAATACACAACGTGAGGCCCCCGTTAACACATTATATAATTTTGTCTTTTTTGTTCGATTTATGTTCAAATCCTTACGATTAAAATTCTTATGACTCAGGATAAGAACTCGAACTCAAGGGATCGCCTTTTCCCTTCCCTAAGTTGGTGTTCTCTCACTCATATAACTGTCTGCCTCTGAAGTGCTCTTTCCTTCCTTCATCGTAATTAGATTGTTCCAGTCGATTTGAGATTCCTCTTTGGAGAACTCAAACTTAATAACCCAGGTTGCTTGAATAGCTCTTGTTTCCTGCTTCTTCCTCTCTTTTTCAAAGTAGGATACACTGACGACTGTGGCCATTAACCCTTCCATTTGCTGGCCACTTCTTCTCCGGAATAGTGTTAGCCAAAGCTTCAAATATGACTTATCGGACAGCACTTTCTGGTTTCTTCTGTAACTTCGATTTCTCATCATCTGGACCTAAAAATTTAGGACATACTCTTAACTCATTCGAAGACCTTATTGAACTTTAGATATCAGTTGGTGGTGAAATCGCTATTTCTATTTGCTGGATTTTTCTATTTTTTCCTATTTTGTTTTCGTTTCTTTGCTAATCGGTTGTATGTGGTAGAACATGATCCCATTGGAGATGGAATCGTGTTATTAACTGTTACATGAACTTGTGGTTAGAACCTAAGTATCTATTGGACATTCACGGTTTTAACTTGAAGTGATGAAACGATGTGTTATTGTTCAAGTAAATCATAACCATACACTGAAAATGTTTTTTATTAGTTTTGAATTCCTTTTTTAAACTTTTTCCCCCTTGTCTAATCTAAATGGTAATGGTTTCAATGTATCGAACTATTAAACCATTGACAAGCCGCTGCTTCCTTCAGTAATTGTATGTTTTAAGCTTTTCCTCCCTTTTCTTTTCACAGCCTTATCTTTTCTTAACCCCGCTCTTACTCTTTGTTCTCCTTATCTCACTTCTGTAATGGCTGCATTAACAGTTAAGCAGGCCTAACCAATCTTCGCTCCTGCAAAAAGAAACACTTATTTGCATTGGCATAGATCCATGTTAGGCTGAAATTGAATCCCCATGATTGAAATTAATAATCCTATTACATCTAATAAAGACATCGTTATGGCGGAAACAAAAATCTATGACGAACCCCTTGGATCTTACGAAAGTTCTATTGACAGAAGTGGATTTGGCTGTGGAGAGCGCGATTGAGACCCAATTATGTGCAGTTTTTTTTTATATGAATGAGACACTATATTTGCTTTAAGTCCGTGATTTCGTATTAAATCTTTAATTTTGATTCAAAGATTTTAAAGTATTTATTGTTGCGAATTTACTGCGCTGCCCAAAGCCTCTAGTCCTCCATGCACTAGGGTTGTTTACGCCCCATATACACGTCCTCTCGAATTTATAACATACCGGATGATGAGGGTCTTTCCAAACCTTTGTTTGAGCACCAATAAACTGCTGTCTTCATTAAGAAACCCATTGAAGAAAAGCGGCGCTCTTCACATCCATTTGATCTCGCTTGAAACCCTAACACAAGCAATAGACAATAAGCCGACTAGATTCAAGACCAGCAACCGAGCGAATGTTTTGTTTCATCAAAATCAATACTTTCAATCTGAGATACCGTGAATACTAGTCGAGCTTTGTTACGAGTGATGTGCCATCCTCTAACACGCTTGTTCTTGAGGTCCATTTATACTAATACATTCACATCGGGAAGACACTGTACTAAATCTCAAACTTGATTGCGAGAGGAAAATTGTTTGAGTCTTCTTGCAAATAGCTTTTAATACATTTAAAAAAAAATCCATATTCACTAGTAATCTTCTTTCACATTCTGTAGGGCTCGATCGATTGAGTAAGCGGCCATCAGTTCCTCAACTCGTCTTGAAAAACCATATTGATACCTAAAGCAATGCAATACCAATTTGCCCAAAACAACATTTTATCAGAAACAGCAAATAGGATTCTCAAGTCAGTAATTTAAACACTAGGAACATATGAGAATTTCTGCCGTAATCAAACAGTATCATGCATTACTAACAGCAAACAAAATAAAACGCAAGAAGATCATGTGAGACATTCAAATACTAAAAGAGAATTTCACAAGTCCATAGCAAATTAATCATTCCGTCAACCCAAAATTACAAATTCATCTAACTGATTAGAAGTTAATAAATGATGATATTTCAGCATAGAACATGCTTCGTATAACAAAAAAGTATCCTGTGTTGTGCATAAAATACCAGAATGGGAATTGAGCAGGCACGATTATGAAGAAAGAGCCGAGCGCGAACGGAAATCGAGCAGGGAGCTTCAGGTCGGGTCGTGCGTTCTTCTTCAGGGGTTGGGGTCGGGAGCAGCCGAGCAGGAACGTCAGAAATCGGGGCGAGGTCGCAAGTTGTGGTCGGATTTAGGTGTTAGCACTTCGCACAGTCGGCCGTCGGGGGCTCGAGATCGGGGTTCGCCTTAGGTTTGAGATTTTGGATAGTGGAACGAAGAAGAGTGAAGTGAAGACATAGGAATAGAAAATCGAGTGTAATTAGCTGAACCGATTCGGTCTAGTTCTGACTCCAGGAAGGGGCATTTCAGAAAAAAAAAAATGGACACATGAAAAAAACGTGAAATTTTAACGAAAAATTGGACGGTAGGGGAGAAATTGCCCATTATCCATACATTGAGGTTGTTTTTTGCATATTATCTAAGTTTACGGTGTAATTGTCCATTTTCACTTAGTTGTAGGGGCCAAATTGCACTTACCCAATAAAAAAGTTACAACAATTTCAAGAAGTTGAAATTTTTAACTTCCTATATTTATTTATCAAGTAATTTGATTTGCATTTATAATTTTTTCCTCGTTTTTACTCATTCTATTTTTCAAAATTATATAGTATCTTCCCTAATTCATCATTTTTTTTATGACGTTGATTTTTTTTTCTCTCTTTATTGTTTGGTGCTCTCGCTCTATTTATTTATTTGTTTGTTTGTTTCTTGCACTAAACTAAATTTTATGAATGCAGTTTTTTATTGTATATTTTCATAAACTTTATAGTAAATCTTTTAGTGAATTTATTTATTAGCAAAAATAATAAAAAAGTTGAGATATTAATATAATATTTATTAACTCATTACCAGAATCAATTTAATAAATCTAGTATGTATTTTCATGATATGAAAGTAATAAGTTCGTACTTCTTAACATTTAAATCATATAAACATGTAATTTGCCAAATATTTTGAGGGTAAGTGCAATTTGGCCCTTACAATATGTTAATGGCAATTTTACACCTGACCTTGAATAATCGGCAAGAACCAACCTTAATGCTGGATAATGGACACTATCCCATACCGTCATATTTTTCCATCAAAAGTACACTTTTTCAATTGTTTATTTTTTTCCTGAAATGCCCTCAATTGGCCAACCGGATCGGAGCGGTTGTCGGCTAATTCCCTCTGATTTTTTTTTTAAATCCTATTTCTTGGAAAAGAGAAGACAAAGGAATATAATTAAAAATAAATAAAAAACCAAAGTGCAATTAGCCGTACCGATCCGGTCCAGTTCGGTCCAGTGAGGGCATTTCGGGGAAAAAAAATGAACAAGTGAAAAAATGTTACTTTTAACGAAAATTATGACGGTAGGGGCCATATTGCTATTATCAATATATAAGGTTGTTTCTTGCCTATTATCTAAGTTTACGGTGTAAATTGCCCATTTCACCTAGTTGTAAGGGCCAAATGCACTTTACCCAATATTTTATATGTTTTTTCCTTGTATACATAAAATGGATTATTATAACAAATATAGCCAGGGGTGGGTAAACTGGACCGAAGCAGGTACAAGTGTGGGTGGCAACATGGATCAAAGACTTGGCAAAATCTCAACCATTGGCTAAGCAATGACTCAGATCAAGTTGGGTCTACCTTCTTGCGCGGCGCGGGGCAGGGTAACCATCGGCGGGCAGGCGCGCCAAGGCTGTAGCAGAAGGCGCTGGCAGGCGCGCTCGGGCCGGCAGCAGCATCAGATCTGGGCGCGCCACGGATTGCTTCGCTGGCGCATCTCCACCGCTCATCAGGCACGCCACGGATCGCGTCTCGGGTTCGTTGATCGCCACCCCGCGCCCAGCAAATACCAACCATCAGATCAGTGTAATACCCGGTTTTTATATAGACCAATTCTCTATCTCTTGTAGCTAATGGTGCATTTTATATGGCAATATTAAATGTAGGGTTGGTGATGACTAGACAAGGGCATATGAGTAATTGGAAATTTAAAAAGTGGATAACGTATTTAAGGAAAGAGGTTTTGAGTTATTTCACGGTAGCCGCCACCCTTTCCCTCATTTCCTCTCGGTTTTTCAGCTCGAGCAGCAGGATCTCCAGGCGATTCCCCTGTTCGATTCTCCTTAACCTAGGTTTGAGCTAAACCGAAGTAGCTAGCAACCAAGTAATTCCAGGAGGGCCAGGTAAGTAGAGTTTGTATTTGCCTCCGGGCCTACATCACAAAACACTAGGATTTTCTTGTATGCATGAAGTATGTTTCATTTCAATTGCCATGCATCATATTTTGGAAAGAAAACGAAAATGAATTTACATGAAGTAGCATGGTGAGTGTGAACAGATTGAGACAATACATTTTTAAGGGAATTAATCCGCCCCTTAATCGAACATAACTGGATTCATACCTTGGGAAAACCGATCCACCTCCCATTGTATCAGGGATCAATCATCTGTTAAGGGAACTAATCCACCCCTTAAGTGACATATATGTGGATTCATACCCTGGAAAGCTGATCCACCTCCCATTGTATCAGGGATCATCAGACCGGTTGAATGAATGCAATATAACTGAGGAAGAGGAATGTAGAAATTGCATATTTAGGATTTGCATATCTCTGTACTTCCCATCATTTCTTGCTCTGCTTACTTAGCATTAGGCTAATAGATGAGTTTTGTGATGTAGGTGTTGAGAATATAGCAGGTGATTTCCTTGATCGTGCAAATGAATAGATGTGGTTGGAGGAGTACTCTCATGTTCTGATTCGGCAAACTGTTGAGGCGGATTAACTGATGTCTGCAGATATGAGAAATTAATTGACAATGATTTAGTCTGAGTATGTTGAATTTTTATAACAGTAGAGATTGCAACCTTTTGAATACATTTTAGAATTTCTGATGTTAGTGTCCTGTTGAATTTCTAGAATGCTGATTTTACGGAATTTGAGTAATACAATGAATTGAGGGTGTTTTAGAATGAGTTTTGGTAAAATGTTGAGTCCAATTGTTAGTCAAGTTTACTGTCAAATGTTCAGTCCATCGATATGAAGTTGAAGTAATACGTCTATTTGATGTTGTTTGGTAAAGTCTATCGGCAGGAGAAGAGTAGTTGTTTTGCTGTCCTACCGGTAGTTGATAAGCAGTAAACTTGCCTTCTATCGGCATACGTTTTAAAAGTCACGTGATAAGCACGTATCGGCAGAAGCTGGATAATTAAGTTATCCTGCTGACGTCATCGGCATAAGTAGACATTCTGCTTAGCCGTTTAGCAATCGGCAGAAGTTAGATAATGGGTTTATCTGGCTGACGTCACCGGCAGGAGAAGCTGGATAATTAAGTTTATCCTGCTGACGTCATCGGCAGAAGCCTGTTATTTATATATGGCCTATTCCGTTGACTAGTCGTCGGCAGCTGTGTTTGAGTCGTGACGTCATCGGCAGAAGCCTGCTATTATATATGGCCTATTCGTTGACTAGTCGTCGGCAGGGGCGTTTGACCTCTGTCACCCCCATCGGTATTTAACGATTTAAACTTTTACTTTCCTTCAACTAATTATTCCTTAACACTTCAACTGATTCTTTCAAACATTATTTTACAGTTTTTATTAATTCACATCTTGTCTAAATGATTTTCTGCTGCAAGTTTTAAACATTTTTTAGGTTTTAATAAGCATCAAATCTTGATCCTCGAGTGAAATTGTAAATTGCTCCGAGAGTTCTTGGTGATGTTTGCGTTAGTGGTAACGAACCGGGTTCAGATAACTCGGGGCGTTACAGGTTGGTATCAGAGACATTCAGTAAACCGTTCAAAAGATTACTCATCAGTGCCAATCATTGCATGGAAGTGCTCCAACAACTGTAAGTGTTTACCTTGACCTTAGTTATTAGATATTTACGAGCATACTTAACCCTGTCCAGGAATTTAGCATATGGCTAGACGACCAGGAAGACCGAGGATACCAAGAGAGGTACCAAGTCCAAGACGTGAGGAGGACTCTAGTGTGATCAGACAACTGACTGAGTTGATGCGCCAACAGACTGACATAGTGCGTCAACAATCTGATCAATTAGGGGTGCTGTTGAATCGAGAAGCACAAGGAAGTGCCAACTCGGGTCCTGGTGGTGAGCATTCTGGAGATAGGTTTAGGAGACTTAGACCACCCACATTTGATGGACAGTCAACGGATCCAGTCATAGCTGAAGGATGGCTTAGAAAGATTGAAAGTATGTTTAGTGTGCCAGCATAGGAGAAGAAGACAAGGTCACGTTGGCAACCTTCCATCTTGCTGGTGAAGCTCAACTCTGGTGGGAGACAATAGAGACCACCACAGATGTTCTGACCATGCCTTGGTCACAATTCAAGGATGCTTTCTATGAGAAATATTTTAACAGTACTGTCCAAACCACAAAAAAATTGGAGTTCCTCAACTTGAAGCAGACAGGGTCTGTGGCCGAGTACAGTAAGCAGTTTGGGTCTCTGTCCAGATTTGCTGGACATTTTGCCCCCAGGGATGAAGATAAGGTGTTTAAGTTTGTGCATGGATTGAAGCCAGAAATTTACCGAGGAGTAAAATTCTGCGGTATAAAGGGTTTGACATTAAGCGAAGTAGTGTCCACTGCTCTGGAAGTGGAAGAGGCTGAAAGGAAGTGTGCTGGACCAAAGGAGACCCCGCAAAGGTTTAACCAGCCACACCAGCAGAAGGGAATGAGAGGCCAAGTGAAGGCCAAAATAGCAAGGAAGCAGGAAGAAAAATACAGAAGGTCAAGAATTTTCCCCAATGTCCAACGTGTTTGAAGAATCACCCGGGGGAGTGTAGGTGGACTTCTAGAAGGTGTTTCAATTGTGAGGAGGTCGGGCATTCGTTCAAGGACTGCACCAAGCCCAGAGTCCTTCGATGCTTCAACTGTACAAGACAGGACACATGGTTAGAGACTGTCCAATCCCTAAGAGTGGCCCTGCTATGGTTAAACCGAGGATATTCTCAATGGTAGAGTCAGGAGAAGAGGAACAGCCTGCTGTAGTGTCAGGTACTATATTGATCAATTCAGTACCTGCTTTCACTTTATTAGACTCTGGTGCAACGCACTCATTTATAGCATCTACTTTTGCCAATAAATTAGATGTACAGTTTACCCCTTCCATGCATGTGTTTAATGTTGCCTTACCCTCTGGGGAAAACATGCACTCTGACCAAGTGATGCTAGATAGCAATGTGTTAGTAGGGAATGTAAGTCTACCTGCTGATCTTATAATTATGGATATAATAGGATTTGATGTAATCCTAGGTATGGACTGGTTGTTTAAACACCACGCCACAATTGATTGTAGAACCGGAGTAGTTAGTTTTCAACCCCCTGGTAAGTTGAAACATACCTTTCAAGCTTCAAAGAAGAGTAAGGAAATGTCTGTGATGACTTCTATTGCCACTAGACCTTCCCTGTGTAGGGAGTATTCGTGCTTCTTAGCTAGTGTTTTAGACACACAGCATATAGGAAAATCGAGTCCTCGAGATGTTTTAGCCGTCCAAGATTTTCCTGAGGTATTCCTAGATGACCTTCCTGGCTTACCGCCAGATAGAGAAATTGAATTTGTTGTAGATGTATACCCCGGAGCCGAGCCTGTGTCTAAAAATCCTTATAGATTAGCTCCAACTGAGCTCAAGGAACTAAAGAAACAATTGGAAGAACTATTAGAGAAGGGGTTCATACGCCCTAGCTTTTCACCATGGGGTGCACCTGTCCTTTTTGTCAAGAAGAAGGATGGATCAATGCGCATGTGCATTAATTACAGAGAATTGAATAAGCTTACAGTCAAGAACAAATACCCTTTGCCGAGAATTGATGACTTATTTGACCAGCTTAGAGGTGCGAGAGTTTTCTCAAAAATTGACCTTAGATCCGGTTATTACCAGCTTAAGGTTAAAACTGAAGATATCCCGAAGACTGCCTTTTGTACTAGGTATGGACATTATGAGTTTCTGGTCATGTCTTTTGGTTTGACAAACGCACCAGCAGCCTTTATGGATCTTATGAACAGAGTGTTCATGAGTATTTGGACAAGTTTGTCATTGTATTATAGATGACATTCTAATCTATTCCAAAACCAAGGAGGAGCATGCAGAACACTTAAACTTAGTGTTAGGATTACTGAAACAGCACCAACTATACGCCAAGTTTTCTAAGTGTGAATTTTGGTTGGACCAAGTTCACTTTTTAGGACATGTCATTTCTGGAAATGGATTATCTGTTGATCCAGCTAAGGTTCAAGCAGTTAGGGATGGCCCCAACCGAAGAATGCCACCGATATCAGAAGTTTTCTTGGACTAGCAGGATACTATAGAAAGTTCATTGAAGGATTTTCAAAGATTGCTACACCTCTCACTAAGTTGACTAGGAAGAATGTAAAGTACACATGGACCGATGAATGTGAACTTAGTTTCCAAACTTTGAAACAGAAACTGACCAATGCTCCTATTTTAACCCTTCCAGTTGAAGGTGGTAAGTATAGTATTTACTGTGATGCATCCAAGATTGGACTGGGCTGTGTCTTGATGCAGGACGGGAAAGTTATAGCTTACGCTTCCAGGCAGTTGAAAACGCATGAGAAGAATTACCCCACGCATGACTTAGAATTAGCTGCAGTGGTGTTTGCACTTAAGATTTGGAGACATTATCTGTATGGACAATCTTGTGAAATATTCTCAGACCATAAAAGTCTGAAATATATTTTCACTCAAAAAGAATTAAATATGAGGCAACGTAGATGGTTAGAATTTGTAAAAGATTATGACTTTGAGATCAAGTACCATCCCGGAAAAGCAAATGTTGTGGCAGATGCCTTGAGCAGGGTAGCAACATCAGCCCCGACTATGAGTTTCAGTATGCCGTTAGCCTTAGAATCTGAATTTCGAAGGTTTAATCTAGAAGCAGTATCTAGCGTATCAGCTATACTTTCGGCCATAACCTTAAGACCTACTATTCTTGAGAAGATAAAGGAAGCTCAGTCGAACGATGATGACTGTAACAAGTTCAAGTCAAGCATAGACTCCACGGACAAATCGGATTTCAACTATTCTTCCGATGGAATCCTTAAGTTTAGGAATAGGTGGTTTGTTCCTGCCATTAAAGAGCTTCGTGATGAGATTCTTTCTGAGGCTCATTCCTCTAGATTCTCAGTTCACCCTGGGTGTACGAAGATGTATGAGGATCTGAAACAGCATTATTGGTGGCCTGGAATGAAAAGAAGTGTGGCAGAATATGTAGGATCATGTTTATGTTGTCAACAGGTTAAAGCTGAACATCAGAGACCTGCAGGAACATTACAACCTTTGCCAATCCCCGAATGGAAATGGGAACAAATAACCATGGACTTTGTGGTAGGATTGCCTAAACAGTAAAAGGACATGATGCAATTTGGGTAATAGTTGACCGTTTAACCAAATCAGCCCACTTCCTGCCTATGAAGATGACATACTCAATGGATCAACTTGCTGAGTTGTATGTGCACGAAATTGTCAGATTGCATGGAGTTCCAAGTATTATAGTCTCAGACCGAGATGCTAGATTCACATCTAAGTTTTGGAAGAGTTGCATAAGGCAATGGGGACTCAGCTTAGTTTCAGTACAGCTTTCCACCCTCAAACAGATGGACAATCCGAAAGGACTATTCAGATTTTAGAAGATATGCTTCGTGCTTGTGTTTTAGATTTCCAAGGTTCCTGGAGTAAGTACCTAGCTTTAGTAGAATTTTCTTACAATAACAGTTTTCAGGCAACAATAAGAATGGCACCGTATGAAGCACTGTATGGACGAAAATGCAGATCACCTTTGTACTGGAATGAAGTTGGTGAAGCGCAGTTGCTTGGTCCTGATATTGTGCAACGGACTGTGGAGAAAGTTGCTCTTATCCGACAAAGAATCTTGACAGCTCAAAGCCGACAGAAGTGTTATGCCGATAAGAGACGCAGAGAATTGGAGTTTGAAGTTGGAGATGAAGTTTTCCTTAAGGTGTCACCTTTCAAGGGAGTTGTAAGATTCGGAAAGAGAGGGAAGTTGAATCCTAGATTTATTGGACCATTCATAATCTCGAAGAAGTTTGGGAAAACAGCCTATCAGTTACAGCTGCCAGTCTCTATGGATGGAGTCCATAATGTGTTTCATGTTTCCATGTTGAAGAAGTGTGTGCGGGATCCGTCTCAGATTGTGGAACAGCAGAGTATTGAAGTTCAACCAACCCTTTCTTATGAAGAGAAACCAGCAAAGATCCTAGACTTTGCTGTAAAAGTATTGCGGAACAAAGAAATCCCACTAGTTAAAGTCTTGTGGCACAATCAAAACCTTGAAGAGACAACTTGGGAACGCCAACAAGACATGATGGATCAATATCCCGAATTGTTCAGGTACTGGATTTTGAGGACAAAATTCTTTTAAGGAGGGTAGATTGTAATACCCGGTTTTTATATAGACCAATTCTCTATCTCTTGTAGCTAATGGTGCATTTTATATGGCAATATTAAATGTAGGGTTGGTGGATGACTAGACAAGGGCATATGAGTAATTGGAAATTTAAAAAGTGGATAACGTATTTAAGGAAAGAGGTTTTGAGTTATTTCACGGTAGCCGCCACCCTTTCCCTCATTTCCTCTCGGTTTTTCAGCTCGAGCAGCAGGATTCTCCAGGCGATTCCCCTGTTCGATTCTCCTTCAACCTAGGTTTGAGCTAAACCGAAGTAGCTAGCAACCAAGTAATTCCAGGAGGGCCAGGTAAGTAGAGTTTGTATTTGCCTTCGGGCCTACATCACAAAACACTAGGATTTTCTTGTATGCATGAAAGTATGTTTCATTTCAATTGCCATGCATCATATTTTGGAAAGAAAACGAAAATGAATTTACATGAAGTAGCATGGTGAGTTGTGAACAGATTGAGACAATACATTTTTAAGGGAATTAATCCGCCCCTTAATCGAACATAACTGGATTCATACCTTGGGAAAAACCGATCCACCTCCCATTGTATCAGGGATCAATCATCTGTTAAGGGAACTAATCCACCCTTAAGTGACATATATGTGGATTCATACCCTGGGAAAGCTGATCCACCTCCCATTGTATCAGGGATCATCAGACCGGTTGAATGAATGCAATATAACTGAGGAAGAGGAATGTAGAAATTGCATATTTAGGATTTGCATATCTCTGTACTTCCATCATTTCTTGCTCTGCTTACTTAGCATTAGGCTAATAGATGAGTTTTGTGATGTAGGTGTTGAGAATATAGCAGGTGATTTCCTTGATCGTGCAAATGAATAGATGTGGTTGGAGGAGTACTCTCATGTTCTGATTCGGCAAACTGTTGAGGTGATTAACTGATGTCTGCAGATATGAGAAATTAATTGACAATGATTTAGTCTGAGTATGTTGAATTTTTATAACAGTAGAGATTGCAACCTTTTGAATACATTTTAGAATTTCTGATGTTAGTGTCCTGTTGAATTTCTAGAATGCTGATTTTACGGAATTTGAGTAATACAATGAATTGAGGTGTTTTAGAATGAGTTTTGGTAAAATGTTGAGTCCAATTGTTAGTCAAGTTTACTGTCAAATTGTTCAGTCCATCGATATGAAGTTGAGTAATACGTCTATTTGATGTTGTTTGGTAAAGTCTATCGGCAGGAGAAGAGTAGTTGTTTTGCTGTCCTACCGGTAGTTGATAAGCAGTAAACTTGCCTTCTATCGGCATACGTTTTAAAAGTCACGTGATAAGCACGTATCGGCAGAAGCTGGATAATTAAGTTATCCTGCTGACGTCATCGGCATAAGTAGGACATTCTGCTTAGCCGTTTAGCAATCGGCAGAAGTTAGATAATGGGTTTATCTGGCTGACGTCACCGGCAGGAGAAGCTGGATAATTAAGTTATCCTGCTGACGTCATCGGCAGAAGCCTGTTATTTATATATGGCCTATTCCGTTGACTAGTCGTCGGCAGCTGTGTTTGAGTCGTGACGTCATCGGCAGAAGCCTGTTATTTATATATGGCCTATTCCGTTGACTAGTCGTCGGCAGGGGCGTTTGACCTCTGTCACCCCATCGGTATTTAACGATTTAAACTTTTACTTCCTTCAACTAATTATTCCTTAACACTTCAACTGATTCTTTCAAACATTATTTTACAGTTTTTATTAATTCACATCTTGTCTAAATGATTTTCCGCTGCAAGTTTTAAACATTTTTTAGGTTTTAATAAGCATCAAATCTTGATCCTCGAGTGAAATTGTAAATTGCTCCGAGAGTTCTTGGTGATGTTTGCGTTAGTGGTAACGAACCGGGTTCAGATAACTCGGGGCGTTACAATCAGCGCCAGGGATCCAGCTTTGTGCGCCCTCCTAGATGCAATGAAAAATAGAGGAGAGAATGTAAAAATGGAAAATGCATTCGGTGATATGGGTGAGTGAACAAACCAGCTTCTTTGCCACAGAGAAGGATGATAAGGTGAAGGAAATGGAGGTGGAGGTGAATGGCCCTCAGTTGGCCGAAGAGCTATGATTGAAGGTCTCGGCAGACACTCCTTCGGGAAGGAAGTGGCAGCAATTGGGAACGAAGGTTTCACCGCCCTCCGGCGACTTAGGATTCCTCCGAGCAACCTTGAGCTCGAGGAAGCCTTGGGCAAAGCCATCAGGCGCTGGGTGCCACCTAGGCCGAGAGAACAAAAATCAATCCACCATCTTTGACAGACTTTCCAGCATTCTTGAAGACTGAAAAGTCACTCATACCTTCTTCTTCCCTAGATGCATTTGAAATACCTCTCTGTAAAGTCTTGAGAAGATCACTTTCATCCAGGAAAATACACAACTGAGGCGTATTATATAATTTTTTCTTGTCGATTTATAGTTCAGAATCTTACGAATTAAAAATTCGGATGAACTCATGATAAGAACTGCTGAACTCAAGGGATCCCTTTTTCCTTCTAGAGTTTGTTCTCTGAACGAATATACTGTCTGCCTCTGAAGTGCTCTTTCTTCATCGTAATTAGATTTGTTCAATAGTCGATGTGAGATTCTCTTTGTAGAACTCAAACTTAATAACCAGGTTGCTTGAATAGCTATTGTTCCATGCTTCTTCCCTCTCTTTTCAAAGTAGGATACATGAAGAAGGTGGCCATTAACCCGTTCCATTTGCTGCCATTCTTCTACGGAATAGTGTATGCCGAAAGCTTACAAAATATTACTTATCGGACAGCATCTGGTGTTCTTCTTGTAACTTTCGATTTACTCATCATCTGGACCTGAAAATTTAAGGACATAATCTTAACTCATATTCGAAGAATCCCTTATTGAATTTAGATATCATTTGGTTGGTGAAATCGCTATTCGTATTTGCTGGATTTTCTATTTTTCTATTTTTCTGTTTCTTTGCTAATCGGTTGTTGTGGGTAGAAACATGAGCCCCTTGGAGATGGAATCGTGTTATTAACTGTTACATGACTTGTGGTTAGAACCTAAGTTATCTATTTGACATTCAAGGTTTTAACTTGAAGTGATGAAAACGATGTGTATTGTTCAAGAAATCAATACCATAAACTGAAAATGTTTTTTATTAGGTTTTGAATTCCTTTTTTTAAACTTTTTCCCCATTGTCTAAATCTAAATGTTAATGGGTTTCCAGATGTATCGAACTATTAAAACCATTGACAAGCCCGCTGCTTCCTCAGGTAATTGGTATTGTTTAAGCTTTTCTCCCTTTTCTTTTCACAGCCTTATCTTTTTCTTAACCTCTCTCTTACTCTTTGTCTCCCTTAATCTCACTTCTGTAATGGCTGCATTAACAGTTAAGCAGGAGCTTAACCTAATCTTCGCTCCTGCAAAAAGAAAACACTTATTTGCATTGCATAGATACATGTTAGGCTGAAATTAGAATCCCAATGAGTGAAATTAATAATCCTATCTACATCTAATAAAGGAGCATCGTGGATGGCTGAAAACAAAAAATCTATGACTGAAACCCTTGGATCTTACTAAAGATTCTATTGACAGAAGTGGATTTGGCTGTGGGAGAGTCGCGATTTGAGACCCAATTATATTGCAGTTTTTTTTTATATGAATGAGACATATATTGCTTGTAGTCCGTGATTTTCGTAATTAATCTTATAATTATTGATTCAAAAGATTTTAAAGTAATTTATTTGTGTGCGAAATTACTGCGCTGCCCCAAAGCCTACTAATGTCTCCATGCACGAGGGGCTTGTTTAAGCCCATATAACGTCTTCTTCAATTTATAAACATACTCGGGATGATGAGGGTCTTCAAAACCCTTTGGTTGAGCAACATAAACTTCTTCATTAAGAAACCCATTGAAGAAAGCACTCTTCACATCCATTTGATATAGCTTGAACCGCATAACACAAGCAATAGACAATAAAAGCCGAATAGATTCAAGACGAGCAACCGGAGCGAATGTTTCATCAAAATCAATACTTTCAATCTGAGAATACCCTTGAATAACTAGTCGAGCTTTGTTACGAGTGATGTTGCCATACTCACCACTCTTGTTCTTGAAGGTCCATTTAGTACTAATAACATTCACATCGGGAAGACACGGTACTAAATCTCAAACTTGATTGCGAGAGAATTGTTTGAGTTCTTCTTGCATAGCTTTTATCCAATATTCATCTAGTAATGCTTCTTTCACATTCTTGGGCTCGATCGTTGATGTAAAGCTTGGCCATCAGTTAACTCGTATTGAAAACCAGATTGATAAACTAAAGCCAAAGCCAACTTCGACTTTAGAAGCATCAACCTCTGTTCTAAACCTACAAAAATTTCAATACCCAATGTTCAACCTCCAATTCCAATCTCTAATTTTAATTTTTCAAATCTAGATAAAAATTTTGAGTTCATTAATGAATTAATCAAAAGAATGAAAAAATTGGAGATTAGTACTCTTAGTACTAAAGTGTAACGCCCCGAGTTATCTGAACCCAGTTTGCTACTCATAACGCTGAACCGAACCATGACGTCTTGATGCTAAATTTAAAATTTCACTCGACGGCCAAAATTTGACTTTTTTTTTTTTTCTAAAATTTCAAAATATTTAAAACCTGCAGCGGAAATAATTCTAAACAACAATGTAGTAAATCAAAACTATAAATCATGGTTTGAAATGTTAAGAGATAATCGGCAGTTTGGAATTAAAATTTAAAACTGTGGAATACTAGGAAAAATCGCGGAAGTCTAACGTATCTGCCGATGAGCAAGGCCAACGGAAGAAGCAGAAAAAGAAAACAAAAGGCTTCTACCGATGACGTGTACAAACAACGCGATACCATCTGCCGATAACGTCGACGCAACACCATCTGCCGATGTAGTCAACATAACTTCATCTGTCGGTGAAGTCAACATAACTTCATACACAACTTCATCTGCCGATGAAGTCAACATAACTTCATACACAACTTCATCTGCCGATGAAGTCTACATAACTTCATCTGCCGATGAAGTCAACATAACTTCATACACAACTTCATCTGCCGATGAAGTCAACATAACTTCATCTGCCGATGAAGTCAACATAACTTCATACACAACTTCATCTGCCGATAGATAACTCAACCATGACTCAACATCTACCGATAGACATCATCTACCGATAGAGAACAAAACGACATCTCACCAACTCCTCGTTACAAAACACTACTCCAACTACAGAAAAGGATTTACTTACTCTACTGAATCATTCAAAAACGACTTAACCATTGCATTACTCAAAATTCAGTAAAAACAATGTTTTCAAAATCCAAAAGAATACCAAAATCAGAAGATTCTTAAAATGTATTCAACACTTTGAGACCACTACTGTCATAAAATTTTTAGAAAAACATCTATACTGAACTAGTCACTCTCAACTCAACACCTGCAGCCATGAATTAAACCGCCTCAACAGATGACCAAACCGATGCCTGAAAATGCTCCTCCAACCAGCCTAGTCCTCATGTTGGTCGGTAAACATACCTTCAGTAACTTCTTCACCTACATCACAAAACTCATCTATTAGCCTAATGCTAAGCAAGTAAAGCAATGAATGAAATGAATTACTGAAACGTAAATCTCTTAGACATGCTGTTTCTACTTTCTCCTCTCTGTTGTATTCATAATCGTGCTCTGTTGATCCCTCTGTACGATGGGAGAGTGGATCAGTCATCCCCCAAAGCATACATCCTCTGATCTCAATTAAGGGGCGGATTAGTTCCCTTAACAGTTAGCTGGTCTGATCCCCTTGTAGGATTGGGAGGTGGATCACTTTTCCCAAAACCTCAATCCTCTGTTCTCAGTTAAGGGGCGGATTAGTCACCCTTAACAGTTGTTCTGATCATCCTGCTCACACTCACCATGAAAATACATTTTCGTAGTCTTTCAAAACATGATGCATGACAACTGGAATTAAACATACAAACATACATAAACCCTACTGTTTTGTGATGTAGGTCCGAAGGCACAAACAAACTCTACTTACCTGACTCCCTGGAAGTCGCTCGGCTAAATGCTACTTTCGAAGCTCGCTCACCTAAAATCATAATAGTACATATATCAAACTTTTATTAAACTTCACAGGATCATTACAGGAGTTTGAGGAAACCAAATTTGAAACCCCACAACTCGGGTATTCTCATTAGTCACACAGCCCGAACCTACTCTAAATCACAGCATTCCTCGAAACTTCTCACATTGTACTCCCTCAGCTATCTAACTACTAAAATCGCAAGAAAACAAGGAGGGCTTACCTAGGTTGAAGGAGAATCGGGCAGGAGAATCGCCTAGAGATTTCTGCCGATCGAGCTGAAGACCGAAAGGGAAAGAAAATGAGTAGTGGTGGCGGCTACCCCAAACCTCTTGCCTTAAATACATTATCCACTTTCAAATTTGCCAATTACCCTTATGCCCTTACTTACTCATTCTTCAACCTAACCTACATTATACTAAAGTTTCATTCATCGATTATACCTAATAGATTTATCTGTTATTTTAAATTCTTAAATAAAGTCGGGTGTTACAATCTACCCTCCTTAAAAGAATTTTGTCCTGAAAATTCGGTACCTGAACAGTTCTGGATGTTGGTCCATTATGTCTTGTTGGCGCTCCCATGTTGCCTCCTCTGTATTCTGATTGTGCCACAAGACTTTCACAAGCGGCACTTCTTTGTTGCGTAGTACCTTTACTGCATAATCCAGAATCTTTACCGGCTTCTCCTCGTAGGTAAGTGTAGGTTGAATTTCAATGCTTTACTGTTCAACAACTTGGGACGGATCCCGCACACACTTCTTTAACATAGAGACATGGAACAGGTCATGTATCCCTCCCATAGAAGCTGGTAGCTGTAACTGATAGGCTGCCTTCTCAATCCTTTTCAGAATTGAGAAAGGACCAACAAATCTAGGATTCAGTTTGCCTCTCTTTCCAAATCTCACAACTTCTTTGAATGGTGATACTTTAAGAAAAACTTCATCACCTACTTCGAACTCTAATTCTCTGCGTCTTCTGTCAGCATAGCTCTTCTGTCGGCTTTGAGCTGTTAAGATCCTCTGACGGATGAGGGCAACCTTCTCAATAGTCTGCTGCACGATGTCAGGACCAAGCAACTGTGCTTCACCAACTTCGTCCCAATACAAAGGTGATCTGCATTTTCGTCCATACAATGCTTCATATGGTGCCATTCCTATTGTTGCTTGAAAACTGTTGTTATAAGAAAATTCCACCAAGGGCAAATACTTGCTCCAAGAACCTTGAAAATCCAAAACACATGCCCGGAGCATATCCTCTAATGTTTGAATGGTTCTTTCCGATTGTCCATCTGTTTGAGGGTGAAAGGCTGTACTGAAGTTTAGCTGTGTGCTCATGGCTTTATGTAAACTCTTCCAAAATTTGGATGTGAATCTAGAGTCTCGGTCCGAAACTATAGTAGCTGGAACTCCATGTAGTCGCACAACCTCATGCACATACAATTCGGCTAGCTGATCCATAGAGTAAGTCATCTTGATGGGTAAGAAATGGGCTGATTTGGTTAATCGATCAACTATCACTCAAATTGCATCGTGTCCTTTTACAGTCCTGGGCAATCCTACAACAAAGTCCATGGTTATCTGCTCCCATTTCCATTCAGGAAGTGGCAATGGCTGCAACATTCCTGCAGGTCTCTGATGTTCAGCCTTAACCTGCTGGCAGATCAAACATAGTCCTACATGTTCAGCAACGCTCCGCTTCATTCCTGGCCACCAATAAGTCTGCTTAAGGTCTCTGTACATCTTTGTACTACCAGGATGAACGGAAAATCTAGAAGAGTGAGCTTCAGAAAGGATTTCATCACGAAGCTCTTTATTGGCTGGCACAAAATATCTATTCCTGAACTTAAGTATTCCATCATCAGTATAATTGAAGTCCAAATTGTCAGTAGAATCCATGCTCGACTTGAACTTTTTACACTCCTCATCAATGTCCTGGGTTTCTTTTATCTTTTCTAGAATGGTAGGTTTCAAGGAGATGGCAGAAAGCATAGCTGCTACATTGGACACAGTTTCTAGGTTAAACTTATGAAATTCAGTCTCTAAGGCCACCGGTATATCCAGAATCAAAGCTGAGGCTGACGGTATTACTCTACTTAATGCATCAGCCACCACATTGGCCTTACCAGGGTGGTATTTAATCTCAAAATCGTAGTCTTTAACAAACTCCAACCATCTACGTTGTCTCATGTTTAATTCCTTTTGTGTGAAAATATACTTCAGACTCTTATGATCTAAAAATATTTCACAGGTCTGCCCAAACAAGTAATGTCTCCAAATTTTTAATGCAAAAACCACCGCAGCTAATTCTAAGTCATGCGTAGGATAATTCTTCTCATGCACCTTTAATTGCCTAGAAGCATAAGCTATGACCTTACCATCTTGCATCAAAACACAACCAAGTCCAACTTTGGAAGCATCGCAATAAATACTAAACTTACCATTTTCGACAGGAAGGGTTAGTATTGGTGCATTAGTCAATTTCTGCTTTAAGGTTTGGAAACTGAACTCACACTCCTCAGTCCATGCATACTTTATGTTCTTCCTAGTTAAACGAGTGAGGGGTGTTGCAACCTTTGAGAATCCTTCAATAAACTTCCTGTAATACCCTGCTAACCCGAGAAAACTCCTAATATCAGAGGCATTCTTTGGTTGAGGCCAGTCCTTGACTGCTTGAACCTTGGCTGGATCAACGGATATTCCGTCACCCGAGATCACATGACCCAAAAAGTGAATTCTGTCCAACCAAAATTCACACTTGGAAAACTTGCCGAAAAGCTGATGCCGTTTCAATGTTTCTAGTACTAAGGTTAAATGCCTTACATGGTCATCCTTATTTCGTGAATAAATCAAGATATCATCAATGAATACAATTACAAACTTGTCTAGAAACTCGTGAAACACTCTATTCATGAGATCCATGAAAGCTGCTGGTGCATTTGTCAAACCAAAGGACATAACCAAAAATTCGTAATGTCCATATCTCGTACGAAAGGCAGTCTTTGGTATATCCTCAGACTTAACCTTCAATTGGTAGTACCCCGATCTTAAGTCAATCTTGGAGAAAACTCGTGCACCTTGAAGTTGGTCAAACAAATCATCGATCCTAGGTAATGGGTATTTATTCTTGATGGTTAACTTATTTAATTCTCGGTAGTCAATGCACATGCGCATTGATCCATCCTTTTTCTTAACAAAGAGAACTGGTGCACCCCACGGCGAATAACTCGGTCGTATGAACCCTTTTTCCATCAGTTCCTCTAACTATTTCTTTAACTCCTTGAGTTCTGCTGGTGCTAATCGGTATGGATTCTTAGATACTGGCTCGGCACCAGGATAGACATCTACTACAAATTCAATCTCCCTATCAGGTGGTAAACCAGGCAGGTCATCAAGGAAAACTTCAGGGAAATCTTGAGCTATTGGAACCTTTTGGAGACTCGGTTCTCCTACCAGTTTTGTGTCCAAAACACTGGCCAGAAAGCATGAATACTCACTGCATAAGGAAGATCTAGCACTAAAAGCGGCTAAAACAGACATCCTCTTATCTTTCTTCGAGGCTTGGAAAGTGTGTCTTAAACCACCAGGGGATTGAAAACTAACTAAGCCAGTTCTACAATCTATTGTAGCATAGTGCTTAAACAACCAATCCATTCCTAAGATTACATCAAATCCCATGATCTCTAAAATAATGAGATCAGCAGGTAGGTTCTTACCTTCTACTGTAACTACACTATTAAGCAGCATACGACTAGAGCGCATGCGTTCGCCAGAAGGTAAAGCAACATTAAACATATGCTCAGAAAGTGAAGGCTCAACGTCTAATTTATCAGCAAATGCAGACGCTATGAAGGAATGTGTTGCACCTGAATCTATTAAAGTAAAAGCAGGCATAAAATTGACTAGTATGGTACCTGACACAACAGCAGGCTGATCTTCATCACCCGATTCTACCATGGAGAATATTCTTGGCTTAACATTCACCGGGCCATTCTTCAGAGCTGGACAATCCCTACTCATGTGGCCAACTTTATTACAATTATAACAGCGAAGGACTCTGGGCTTTGGGCAATCCTTAAGCAGATGCCCGGTCCCCTCACAGTTGAAACATTTCCCCGCGCTAATTCTACACTCTCCTGGGTGAAACCTTGAACACTTTGGGCATTGGGGGAACTTCTTGGTATCTGGTGTCTTCTTCTCCTTTCCTTGACTGCCCTGGCCCTCACCAGGCCTTTTCGTTCCCCTGTGATGGTGTGGCTGGGTGAACTTTCGTGGAGCCGCACTAAACCCAGCACATTTCATTTCTGCCTCTTCCACTTCTAATGCCGTGGACACTACTTCACTGTAGGACAATCCTTTTATACCCGAGAACTTGACTCCTCTATAAATCTCAGGTTTCAGCCCATGCACAAATTGGAACACTTTATCCTCATCTCTGCGTGCGAGGTGTCCAGCAAACCTTGATAGGGATTCAAACTGTCTGCTGTAATCAGCTACGGTCCCTGTCTGTTTCAAGTTCATGAACTCCAACTTCTTTGTGGTCTGTACAGTACTGTTAAAATACTTCTCATAGAAAATCTCCTTAAATTGCGTCCAAGTCATCGTAAGAACATCATGGGTGGTCTCCATCGTTTCCCACCAAAGTTGAGCATCACCGGCAAAGTGGAAGGTTGCCAAAATGACCTTTTCTCCTTCTCCCACATTTGCACACCTAAACATGCTTTCTATCTTTTTCAACCATTCCTCGGCCACAATTGGATTAGCTGACTTTCCATCAAAAGTGGGTGGTCGCAACCTCCTAAACCTTTCTCCTGCCTGTTCATTGCTGGAACCCGAGTTGGCACTCCCCTGTACCTCTCGGTTCAGTAGCAGTCCCAACTGATCGGACTGCTGGCGCATCATATCAGATTGCTGGCGTACCAAGTCTGTCAGCTGCCTGATCACACCAGAATTCTCAGTACTCTCCGGGTTTGGTGTCCCCCTCTGTACTCTCGGTCTACCTGGTCGTCTAGACATTTTACTATATTCCTGTAAAAGGTTAACTATTCTCATAAATATCTAATAATTAAAACTAACTCAAACACTTACAGTTGTTGGAGTACTTCCATGCAACGATCGGCACTGTTGAGTAATTCTTTGAACGGTTTAACCAAATGGCTTTGATACCAACTTGTAACGCCCCGAGTTATCTGAACCCAGTTTGCTACTCATAACGCTGAACCGAACCATGACGTCTTGATGCTAAATTTAAAATTTCACTCGACGGCCAAAATTTGACTTTTTTTTTTTTTTCCTAAAATTTCAAAATATTTAAAACCTGCAGCGGAAATAATTCTAAACAACAATGTAGTAAATCAAAACTATAAATCATGGTTTGAAATGTTAAGAGATAATCGGCAGTTTGGAATTAAAATTTAAAACTGTGGAATACTAGGAAAAATCGCGGAAGTCTAACGTATCTGCCGATGAGCAAGGCCAACGGAAGAAGCAGAAAAAGAAAACAAAAGGCTTCTACCGATGACGTGTACAAACAACGCGATACCATCTGCCGATAACGTCGACGCAACACCATCTGCCGATGTAGTCAACATAACTTCATCTGCCGGTGAAGTCAACATAACTTCATACACAACTTCATCTGCCGATGAAGTCAACATAACTTCATACACAACTTCATCTGCCGATGAAGTCTACATAACTTCATCTGCCGATGAAGTCAACATAACTTCATACACAACTTCATCTGCCGATGAAGTCAACATAACTTCATACACAACTTCATCTGCCGATAGATAACTCAACCATGACTCAACATCTACCGATAGACATCATCTACCGATAGAGAACAAAACGACATCTCACCAACTCCTCGTTATAAAACACTACTCCAACTACAGAAAAGGATTTACTTACTCTACTGAATCATTCAAAAACGACTTAACCATTGCATTACTCAAAATTCAAGAAAAACAATGTTTTCAAAATCCAAAAGAATACCAATATCAGAAGATTCTTAAAATGTATTCAACACTTTGAGACCACTACTGTCATAAAATTTTTAGAAAAACATCTATACTGAACTAGTCACTCTCAACTCAACACCTGCAGCCATGAATTAAACCGCCTCAACAGATGACCAAACCGATGCCTGAAAATGCTCCTCCAACCAGCCTAGTCCTCATGTTGGTCGGTAAACATACCTTCAGTAACTTCTTCACCTACATCACAAAACTCATCTATTAGCCTAATGCTAAGCAAGTAAAGCAATGAATGAAATGAATTACTGAAACGTAAATCTCCTAGACATGCTGTTTCTACTTTCTCCTCTCTGTTGTATTCATAATCGTGCTCTGTTGATCCCTCTGTACGATGGGAGAGTGGATCAGTCATCCCCCAAAGCATACATCCTCTGATCTCAATTAAGGGGCGGATTAGTTCCCTTAACAGTTAGCTGGTCTGATCCCCCTGTAGGATTGGGAGGTGGATCACTTTTCCCAAAACCTCAATCCTCTGTTCTCAGTTAAGGGGCAGATTAGTCACCCTTAACAGTTATTCTGATCATCCTGCTCACACTCACCATGAAAATACATTTTCGTAGTCTTTCAAAACATGATGCATGACAACTGGAATTAAACATACAAACATACATAAACCCTACTGTTTTGTGATGTAGGTCCGAAGGCACAAACAAACTCTACTTACCTGACTCCCTGGAAGTCGCTCGGCTAAATGCTACTTTCGAAGCTCGCTCACCTAAAATCATAATAGTACATATATCAAACTTTTATTAAACTTCACAGGATCATTACAGGAGTTTGAGGAAACCAAATTTGAAACCCCACAACTCGGGTATTCTCATTAGTCACACAGCCCGAACCTACTCTAAATAACAGCATTCCTCGAAACTTCTCACATTGTACTCCCTCAGCTATCTAACTACTAAAATCGCAAGAAAACAAGGAGGGCTTACCTAGGTTGAAGGAGAATCGGGCAGGAGAATCACCTAGAGATTTCTGCCGATCGAGCTGAAGACCGAAAGGGAAAGAAAATGAGTAGTGGTGGCGGCTACCCCAAACCTCTTGCCTTAAATACATTATCCACTTTCAAATTTGTCAATTACCCTTATGCCCTTACTTACTCATTCTTCAACCTAACCTACATTATACTAAAGTTTCATTCATCGATTATACCTAATAGATTTATCTGTTATTTTAAATTCTTAAATAAAGCTGGGTGTTACATAAAGAATCAGATTCTGAATTAAATTCTGAACCTGAATCAACTTCTGATGCAAATTATTTATTAACAAAACTCCAATATTCCTTTGAAAATCTTCAAGAAGACAATCTCATCAAATAAGATTTCATATTTAAATTTAAATTATAGTTTGTTATTTAACAAACTGTCAAATCAGATTTTTGAAATTTGATTTTAAAGTAGATCTGAAAAATTTAGTTTTTCTTAAGTTGCAGGTTTCTGAATTTACTGATTGTAGTTCTGGGGATAATTATCGGCAGATCTTGCAGGTGTTGCATTGTTCTGTTGCTGCGAATTCTATTGGAAGTTTGGGTGCTGTCTCTATCCAGGATTGTACGTCTATGAGAAGAGATTATTATTTCGGTTATAACCCACATAATTTACGGATTCAGGGTTTGTAGGGCATGAGCTATCATCATGGTTCAGCAAATTGGCCAAAAAAAACCTTTACAAGGTATTCAGAAGAAGTTTAAATAGAGGGATAAGAAGATTCGAGCTGTTGGAAAAGGGAGAAGAAAAAGGAAATGCAGAAAATAGCCGTTGTAAAAATATGACTGTTGGAAGCATCGGTACTGTTCATGCGCGCGCGTCGCGCTTTATTGTCGGCTAGGTCCTCTCCTCACACGTGCGCTATCCCGCCTTCGCGCGCGCTGCTTAGCCACGTACTGCTGTGCGCACTCCCTTCTACGCCGCAATCCTGTTGTGCACACGCACTCTGCTGATGTACTTTCTTTTCTTTGCGCGCACCAACTGTTCGCTGAAATGCCCCTGTTGCGCGCCTATCAACATCTTCAGCGACTTTTGATAATATGGTACATCAAGAATCAGCCCCCAACGTAATTTGCATCTCAAAATTAAGTTAAGAATCTATAAAACTTACCCACTGGCCAAATGAAATATAGGCAGTACCATCAGTGCTGCATTTCTCTGAATCACCAAAGGGGTTGGATTTGTCTCTACATAAAGCTGCAATTAGAACAAGTGGCACGTTTCCAATGTTCCCTGTCTTCGATCATCAAAATGTGACGTTAATAAAATAGAATTCAAGAAAAGTGAACCCTGTAACGCCCTCAAACCCACCCCAACTCGGTGCGCTACTTTGCTAACCAATCCCGTGTTTAAAATGAAATTTAAAATAATTTTTGATAAATTTTTGACTCGATTTTTGGGTTTTTCAAACCCTCGAAAATGGTTGGAAAACATGCCTAAAATACGTTTAAAATACGTCAAAAAAAGTCGGGTTAAAACATATTTGAAAATTGAAAACTTTTAAAAAAACTGGTCTGGCCCGGTTTGGGCACCGCGCGCGCTACCTTACGCGCGTGTAGGTGCTAGACCAACAACTGCCGATCGATCGGTGCCAGGCACCGATTGATCGGCACCCTCTCAGGTGCCAGACCAACAACTACCGATCGATCGGCGCTGGGCGCTGGGCGCGCCTGCAGCTTTTAGTGCTAAAGAAAGATGATACTATGAGAATGTATGTGGATAGTCAAGTCATCAACCAAATCACAATCAAATATAGGTTTCTCATTCCTAGGCTCGAAAACATGTTGGATGAGCTTAGCGGGGCTTCAATTTTTTCTAAGGTGGACTTGAAGAGTGATGCCTTTAAACTTGAATTGCTGGGAGAATGTGGAGTTTCGGCTACTTTTAACGTTCAAGGCCTATCTCCTTACTTTGGAGAAGAATAAGAAGGAAAATAAGGCACCCATTCAGATTTGAGGTAAAATCATCAACTACTCATGGAGGATGATGTGTCAAGAGGAGCAACCACTCGGTCACGAGACAAAGATTTAACTAACTTGTGTACTCATTTTGTAGGTAATACTTTTGAAGATCAATTGGAGCTAGATCTTAGCACATAAGACAAAGAGAGATCATTTCACTTGTTGACGTGGTAGCAACCTCATGACCAAACTGAGCTTGAAGAAAAAACCAATGTCATCCTTGGAGCAAATTGATGTAACCATTAGTTTAGTTTATATTCTCTAGTCTTTAATAGTTTTTCTTACATGCATTATGATGGCTGAACATATGTGTTAAAGGTCACTTTGCCTGTGTTTTGTGGAAGAAGGGACCACTTGAAAGTGACTTTTGGAAAGAAGGAGAGCTTCGCCAAAATTGGCAAACATGTTTGTACTCGACTTGTATACTTGGCTGAATACCTCTTGTTTTGTCACCTTTTGTTAGCTGAACATTTGAACCATAATTTTGTAAAGGCGATTTGTACATAAACCACCCTTATGGCAGGTGAAGAGCAGCATATTTTGAATAGAAAATTTGAAGTTCATCTTGGTTCAAACCTTGAAGCTTCCAAGCATCAAGTAGCCGCATCTCCTCAGTGAGTCATATCCGATCGAGTGTGTGTGGTTTAGTTTCTATCTTTGTGAGTGTAGTGGATTCCATTGTATTGCTCCATTCTCTACCTCTTTCCTGAAGGTAGAATACTCAGCAAGGGTGTATCAAATACTCATCACGGCAAGTTGGAGTGTTCATCCTCAAGGAGAGCCAAAGATCCAAGAAGGTACATCATTATCACTTTTCGAAGCAACGTGCACTAGTTCTTTCATATCTCTTCATTCCCATCAAGTTAACCCTTGATTTTTTTAGTGTATTTCTACACATCCAGCGTAACGTTTTGTTAAAATTTCAGCTTCATTGGAGCTATTTTGTTAGAGTTTTTCGATTTGGAAGTTCATTTATTTATCGGTCAAAACTGTTTGCAATCGATATTGTTTTTGTGCTTCAACCTTCTTTCCCATTTTGAAGCACATCACTTCCCTTATTTCATCATTCTTATAAAGAAAAAAAAAAGGATTCATACCTCTCTTTGTCTTTATTACACAAATAACTAGAATCTTGTTCATCAAATTCCACATCCCTACCTATAATTCTATAACCAAGAATTGGATTGTAAAGCTTGTAGCATTTAGAGTATTGTTCTGAACCGATGAAGATGTAGTTCTTTCTTTTATCATTAACATTTGACCTCTCTTGATTAGGGACACACATATAACTAATACTTCCAAAAATTTTCAAATGGGAAGCACTTAATTTTCTTCAACTTCATGCTTCTTGAGATGTTTTGTCCAACAATCTTATCGTCATGTGCCTATTTGATAGGTATGAATTGTGAATGTTGGTTCAATGTCTCGGTTTAAAAATTTAATTCATGGTTCACTAGTTTTATTCTAATTTTCCTTGTCCAATCTGATCAACTTAGGGTATATATTTTTTGCATTAGTTTGTAGGGAACTTAGTTTTATGTTCAAATCGAGGGTTTTCATAAAGAGGGATTATTCGATAGAGGGGACGAAGGCAAGAAAAAAAGAAGAGAAACGATCTTGAAAGACTCCATATAAGTGTTTACTCTAGAGGTTCCATGCTCTGTTCCGTTTCTTTTATGTTATGAGAAGTTATAGTACTCTGTAAGACACTATGCTCTTTGATGATCAACAAAGAAGATTCTAGGGTTCATCCATGGATGTAGGATTTTATATCCGAACCACATTAAATCTTTGTTCCCTAATATTATTTTTGTTGTGTGATATTATTCTGCATTTTTTGCATTGATTCATGGTGAGTAAAATCCCAACAATTGGTGCAGTGAGAATGGACCTCACTTGCAACTTCTAGATTAAAATTATTCAAGTTCTTGGTTCTACGATTATTGGTTCTGTTTTATTGGTTCATAATAGGGTCTAAAAATTTGGATTATGGTTCTGTTTTATTCGTTCATAAAAGGGACTGAAAATTGTTGATTGTAGTTCAATTTTCTTGGTTCACAAGGGGGTTGAGTGACTTGAATTGTTTTGTTGAATCTGTTTTCTGATTTCTTGGCTTAGCAAGGATTTGAAAGGTTTATTAATGGCTAAGTTTGAAATCTATTAATTCACCGACGACAACAATTTCAGCTTAAGGAGAATTAAAATGAAAACATTGCTCATACATCAAGGGCTTGCTCAAGAAATCGATTATGAGGCAATTGAGGGTATAAAAATGACCAAAAAATTGAAGGCGGATGAAATAGAATCTAAAGCCCGCAGTCCTGTTTTGTTAAGCTTGGGAGAGAAGTTCTACTGGAAGTGACATAATAAAGGCTAGCGATTGTCGGTTTGGGCAAAGTTGGAAGCCTTATCCATGAAACGCTCCCTGGCTAACAAGTTGTATCTCAAGAAAAAGTTATATACTTTGACTATAGATGTAACACCAGGAAGTAAAATTTTAAAGGGAAAAGTGTGAGTTTTGAAATTGTTGGATGGCTTGGGTGAAAAAGGGCATGAAGGTTGTGTTCTCCCTCTCCCTCTTCCACGATTCTTCATCCCCCATTGGAGAGCTGTCCCTCCTCTTCTCCTTCAATTTCTTCAAGGATTCAAGGTAAATTTCTTATGGGTTTTGTTATAAGTGCAATGTAGTGAAGGTTTGTGATGTTTTTAGGAGTTTTTTTGTGAGGTTTAGGGAAGTTTAGGAAACCCTAAGTGAGGGGTCCAAAATTTTCATTCATTGGCTGGTTTTCTTCCTACTTTTGGTAATTTAAACATTAGATAAGTTGGTTTAGGTTGTTTAGGTAGTTAGATTAGAGTTAGAGGTGAAAGTGGTGAAAAACTGGTTTTGGTACATTATGTCGCCGGTTCTGCTTTTACTGAGTTCGATTGGCCATGTTGTTTGGTTGGTGAAATGGTTTGATTTAATGGATATTAGACATGTAGAGGTTTACGGAATGAGGTGGATTGTTGAAATCCGATGAAAAAAGAGTAAGTTATGGCCGATTGAAGTTTGGACATTTAGATTGAGAGGAAAATAAGGATTTTGGAGTTTGGATGCTTAGGGTTTAGCTAGTTATTGATAGAAATAAAGTAAATGTCCTTTAGATTTAGTTGTATGATTACTAAGTGAATTTCCCTATATTTGTTAGGTTGACGAACCAGCAGTTAGCATAGTCGAAGTAACTGACATGTACGGATTATCCAGGTAAGTAGAGGATGTCTGTGTTTTGTGTAACGCCCCAAATTATATAAACCCGGTTCGTTACACATAACTCGAACATAGCTAAGAAACTTTGGACCAAATTTTAAACTTCCATCGAAAGTCAAAAATTCGACATTTTCTAAAAACTCAAAAGCATTTAAAATCTTGCAGCGGAAAAATCATTTGAGCAAAACAGAAATTTAACAGGACTGTGAAGCAATATTTGAAAATAACAGTTGAAATATTAAGAAAATAATTCGGCCAAAAGGGATGAAGACCTAAGCATGAAATACTTAAAATTTATAAAGGTCAAACGCATCTGCCGCTGAACAAGGTCAACGAAAAAGGGCAAACACAAAACTGAAGGTTTCCACCGATGACGTCAGCCGGCAGAATCTTTCTTCCAGCTTCAGCCGATCGCAAAACGACGAGTTTTACTACTCGCATCTGCCGATGACGTCAGCTGAATGAATCATCCATCCAGCCTCTGCCGATCGCAAAACGACAAATGAAAGTCTTTTAAATCACAAACCAAACAGAGCACATCACCCGGTAACTAAACGACAAACTACTTCCTACACCTACCGATAAGTCTAATACACGACATCCACCGGTGACTAAACGACAAAACTTCTGCTACATCATCCGATAAGTTTAAAACACGACATCCACCGGTGACTAAACGACAAAACTTCTGCTACATCATCCGATAGGTTTAACACACGACATCCACCGGATGACGTCAGCCGGATGATCTATCCATCCGATAGACTTAATCTTCCGATAGACTAAATCTATCGGTAGAAAAACACATAACAACCTGAATTTCAACAAATAACCATTTGAAACCAATATCTGTATCCTTAACCAAATAAATCCCAAATAGAAAAATTTCAAAGGGGTTTTAAAAACATGAAATAGCTGTTGTCATCAAATCCTCAGAACTCATTGATAAAATACTCGACTCCTAGCTTCACCTACAGACAAATGTTAAACCGCCTCAACAGAACACCGAACCGTGGCATGAATGTGCTTCAGCAACTTCAACTAATCCTCGGTAAATTCAGGGATCACACCTGCTGTCACTTCTTCACCTACATCACAAAACTCATCTATTAGCCTAATGCTAAATAAGTAAAGCATTATTAAAACGAAATGCTGAAATATAAATCTTAATCATGCAGTTTCTACTTTCTCAACTCAGTTACATTCGCATTCACCACGTTCTGATCTCAATATTCCATTGGGAGTGAGATCAATTCTCCCAAAGTAATAAATCCTCTACATCAATTAAGGGGCAGATTAGTTCCCTTAATAGCTATCATGATCCCCAGATTCCCTTGGGAGTGGGATCAACTCTCCCAATGTTATAAATCCACTACATCAATTAAGGGGCGGATTAGTTCCCTTAATAGCTATCATAACACGTTCTGTTCATGCCTTACCATTCATTCCATGTAAATTCATTTTCGTATTCTTTCAAAAATATGATGCATGACAAACAGAAAACACTCAACATGCAAAAAAAAACCTACTGTTTTGTGATGTAGGCCCGAAGGCACACGCATTACTTCACTTACCTAGCTTCCCGAGAGGTTTTTGGTTGTAGGATATTCCCAGAGCTGGCTTACCTAAAACATAAGCACAACATTACTTAAACTTCATTCTAAACATTCAGAAATCTAAGGGGCTAGTCCTGGGAGTTCTTTTCTTCACCATTCTCGATTCATCGCTAAACCCCAAATCCCACCCCTCACTCACAGCACTTCTAAAACATATACATTGCCATCCTTCAGTTACCTAGACACTAAAACAGCAAGTAATCGAATCAAAACTCACCTTGGTTGAAGAAAAATCAGGCAGGGGAATCACCAGAGGTTTCTGCTGGAGAACTGGTGGCCGAGAGAAAAAGGGATAAACAGAATGGCGGCTACAGTGCATTAAACCCAAAACCTCTTTCCTTAAATACGTTATCCACTTTTCAAATTGCTAATTACCCTTTTGTCCTTGTATAGTTATTAACTAACCTAATCACTTTCTCTCTTAATTCTTTCATAAAATTAGCACATCATAATTGATAAATTAAATTTGGTTTAATAGAACCGGGTGCTACAATCTACTCTCCTTAAAAGAATTTTTTCCTCAAGATTTAGTACCTGAATAATTCTAGATATTGGTCCATCATGTCTTGCTGGTGCTCCCAAGTTGTCTCCTCTATGTTCTGATTATGCCATAAGACTTTCACCAGTGGGACTTCTTTGTTGCGCAACACTTTCACAGCATAGTCTAGGATCCTCACTGGTTTCTCCTCATATGTAAGAGTAGGAAGGATTTCAATACTCTGCTGATCCACAATCTGCGATGGATCTCTCACACACTTCTTCAACATAGAAACATGGAACACATTATGGATTCCTTTCATAGAAGCCGGTAGCTGCAACTGATAGGCTGCTCTCCCAACTCTCCTCAGTATAGTGAACGGTCCAATAAATCTGGGGTTCAAATTGCCTCTCTTCCCGAATCTCACAACTCCTTTAAATGGTGATACCTTGAGGAAAACTTCATGACTTACCTCAAACTCCAATCCTCTGTGTTTCTTATCACCATAGTTTTTCTGCCGGCTTTAAGCTGTTAAAATTCTCTGTCGGATGAGGGCAATCTTTTCCACTGTTTGCTGCACAATATCAGGGCCAATTAATTGTGCTTCTCCAACTTCATCCAAATATAATGGAGATCTGCACTTTCGTCCATATAATGCCTTGTATGGTGCCATGCCTATTGATACCTGAAAACTGTTATTGTAAGAGAACTCAACCAATGATAAATACTTACTCCAGGAACCTTGAAATTCTAAAACACATGCACGAAGCATATCCTCCAACGTTTGGATAGTCCTCTCGGATTGTCCATCAGTTTGAGGGTGAAAAGTTGTGCTAAAACTAAGCTGTGCTCCCATAGCCTTGTGCAAACTTTTCCAAAACTTAGATGTAAATCTAGAGTCTCGGTCTGAAACTATGGTACCTGGAACTCCATGTAACCTAAAAATTTCTTGCACATACAATTCAGCAAGTTGATCCATCGAGTAAGTCACCTTTATTGGTAGGAAATGAGCTGATTTGGTTAGACGGTCGACTATCACCCAAATTGCATCATGTCCTTTTGTTGTTCTAGGCAATCCCACAACAAAGTCCATCGTTATTTGTTCCCATTTCCATTCAGGAACTAGTAAAGGTTGTAACATTCCAGCAGGTCTCTGATGCTCAGCTTTAACCTGTTGACAAATTAGACACGATTCCACATAACCTGCCACATTTCTTTTCATACCTGGCCACCAATAATGTCATTTAAGATCCTTGTACATCTTCGTACTTCCAGGGTGAATAGAAAATTTGGAAGAATGTGCTTCAGAAAGAATCTCATCTCGAAGTTCTTTAACAGCAGGGACAATCCATCTATTTCTAAACTTAAGGATTCCATTAGCAGAATAGTTAAAATCTGATTTGTCCATAGAATTCATGCTTAACTTGTACTTGTCACACTCGTCTAAGCTTCCTTTATTTTCTCCAGAATTGTAGGCTTTAAGGTTATGGCTGAAAGTATGGCTGATACACTAGATACTGCTTCTAGATTAAACCTTTGAAATTCTGACTCTAAGGCTAACGGTATATTGAAAATCATAGTTGGGGTTGGTGTTGTTACTCTACTCAAAGCATCTGCCACAACATTTGCTTTGCTGGGATGATATTTAATCTCGAAATCATAGTCCTTTACAAATTCCAACCATCGACGTTGCCTCATGTTTAGTTCCTTCTGTGTGAAAATATACTTCAGGCTCTTATGATTAGAAAATATCTCACAAGATTGCCCATACAAGTAATGCCTCCAAATCTTAAGTGCAAATACCACTGCAGCTAATTCTAAGTCATGTGTAGGGTAATTCTTCTCATGTGTTTTCAACTGTCTAGAGGCATAAGCTATTACTTTACTATCCTGCATTAATACACAACCAAGACCAATTTTGGAAGCATCACAATAAATACTAAATTTACCATCTTCAACTGGAAGGGTTAAAATTAGAGCATTGGTCAGTTTCTGTTTCAAGGTCTGGAAACTATGCTCACATTCATCAGTCCATATATACTTCACATTTTTCCTTGTTAACTTAGTAAGGGGCGTAGCAATCTTCGAGAATCCTTCAATGAACTTTCTATAATACCCTGCAAGTCCAAGAAAACTTCTGATATCTGTAGCATTCCTTGGTTGGGGCCATTCCTTAACTGCTCGAACCTTAGCTGGATCGACAGATATCCCATCCCCAGAGATCACATGTCCTAAAAAGTGAACTTGGTCCAACCAAAATTCACACTTAGAAAACTTGGCGTATAGTTGGTGCTGTTTTAATACTTCCAACATCAAGGTCAGGTGCCTAGCATGCTCATCCATGGAACGGGAATAGATTAAAATATCATCGATAAATACTATGACAAACTTATCCAAAAATTCATGAAACACTCTATTCATAAGATCCATAAAGGCTGCTGGTGCATTTGTCAATCCAAAGGAAATGACCAAAAACTCATAATGTCCATACCTTGTGCGAAAAGCAGTCTTTGGAATATCTTCAGATTTAACCTTCAACTGGTAATAACCGGACCTAAGGTCAATCTTAGAGAAAACTCTCGCACCATTAAGCTGATCAAATAAATCATCAATCCTCGACAGTGGATACTTGTTCTTGACAGTTAGCTTATTCAGTTCTCTATAGTCTATGCACATACGCATCGATCCATCTTTCTTTTTGACAAAAAGGACAGGTGCACCCCATGGTGAAAAGCTAGGGCGTATGAACCCTTTCTCCAAAAAATCCTCTAATTGCTTCTTCAATTCCTTAAGTTCTGTTGGTGCTAGTCTATAGGATTCTTGGATACAGGCTCAGCGCCTGGGTAGACATCCACAAAAAATTCAATTTCCCTATCTGGTGGCAGGCCAGGAAGGTCATCTAAGAATACTTCCGGAAAATCTAGGACAACTAAGACATTCTTGGGGCTTGATTTTTCTACTAGTTATGTGTCTAAAACATTGGCCAAAAAGCACAAATACTCACTACATGGGGAGAGTCTACAATCGACAGAAGTCATCACAGTCATTTCCTTACTCTTCATCAGAGCTTGGAAGGTATGGTTTAAACCACCAGGGGGTTGAAAACTAACAATTCCAGTCCTACAATCTATTGTGGCATAATGCTTAAACAACCAATCCATTCCTAGGATTACATCAAATCCCATTATGTCCATAATAATGAGATCGGCAGGCAAATTCATGTTTTCTACTAATACAACACTATCAGACATTACTTGGTTAGAGTGCATGCGTTCACCAGAGGGTAAGGCAACATTAAACACATGCTCAGTAGGGGTAAGCTCTACATCTAACTTATCAGCAAATGTCGATGCTATGAATGAATGTGTTGCACCAGAATCTATCAATGTAAAAGCGGGTAAAGAGTTGACCAGTATAGTACTTGACACAACAGCAGGCTGTTCATCATTGCCCGACTCCACCATGGAGAATATCCTTGGCTTTATCATAGCAGGGCTATTCTTTATGACCGGGCAGTCTCTGTTAAGGTGACCAACTTTGCCGCAGTTGAAACACCGAGTGACCCTGGGCCTTAGGCAATCCCTGAATGCGTGTACAACTTCTTCGCAATTGAAACACCTTCCCGAACCAAACCTGCATTCACCCAAGTGACTTTTCAGAAACTTCGGGCACTGGGGATACTTCTTGTCATCCGGTACCTTCCTCCCTGATCCTTGGCTACCCTGGCCTTCATTTGGCCTCTTCATTCCTCTCTGTTGTTGGAGTTGGACGAACTTTCGCGGGGCTTCATTCGGTCCAGAACATTTCATTTCGGCTTCCTCTACCTCCAAGGCTGTGGACACAACTTCACTAAAAGGCAAGCCTTTAAAACCCGAAAACTTGACTCCTCTATACACCTCTGGCTTCAGTCCATTTATAAATTGAAACACTTTATCTTCGTTTCTGTAAACAAAGTGTCCAGCGAATCTGGACAGGGACTCAAATTGTCTAACGTACTCAGCCACAGACCCTGTCTGCTTCAAGTTCATGAACTCCACCTTCTTTGCGGCCTCAACGGTGCTGTTGAAATATTTTTCAAAGAAGGTGTCCTTAAACTGAGACCAAGTCATAGACAGAATATCAGTGGTGGTCTCAATTGTCTCCCACCAAATTTGGGCGTCTCCAGCAAAATGAAACGTCGCCAGAGTGACCTTGTCTCTTTCTCCGATGTTGGCACATCGGAGCATGCTTTCGACCTTCCTCAACCACTCTTCAGCAACAATAGGGTTAGATGATTTTCCATCAAATGTGGGCGGCTGAAGCCTCCAGAATCGGTCTCCTGAATGTTCATTGCTAGAACCTGAGTTGGCACTCCCTTGTACTTCTCGGTTCAGCAACACTCCTAACTAATCGGACTGCTGACGCACTAAGTCTGTTTGCTGACGTACCAAATCTGTCAGCTGTCTAATAACACTAGGTTCCTCCTCACTCCTCAAGTTTGGCATTTCCCTCGGTATTCTAGGTCTTCCTGGGCGTCTGGCCATTATACTGAATTCCTGTACAAGGTTAACTACTTTCATAAACATCTAATTACTAAGGCTAACATAAACACTTACAGTTGTTGGAGTACTTCCATGCAACGATTGACACTGATGAGTAATCTTTTGAACGGTTTAACTGAATGTCTCTGATACCATACTGTAACGCCCCGAATTATATAAACCCGGTTCGTTACACATAACTCGAACATAGCTAAGAAACTTTGGACCAAATTTTAAACTTCCCTCGAAAGTCAAAAATTCGACATTTTCTAAAAACTCAAAAGCATTTAAAATCTTGCAGCGGAAAAATCATTTGAGCAAAACAGAAATTTAACAGGACTGTGAAGCAATATTTGAAAATAACAGTTGAAATATTAAGAAAATAATTCGGCCAAAAGGGATGAAGACCTAAGCATGAAATACTTAAAATTTATAAAGGTCAAACGCATCTGCCGCTGAACAAGGTCAACGAAAAAGGGCAAACACAAAACTGAAGGTTTCCACCGATGACGTCAGCCGGCAGAATCTTTCTTCCAGCTTCAGCCGATCGCAAAACGACGAGTTTTACTACTCGCATCTGCCGATGACGTCAGCCGAATGAATCATCCATCCAGCCTCTGCCGATCGCAAAACGACAAATGAAAGTCTTTTAAATCACAAACCAAACAGAGCACATCACCCGGTCACTAAACGACAAATGACTTCCTACACCTACCGATAAGTCTAATACACGACATCCACCAGTGACTAAACGACAAAACTTCTGCTACATCATCCGATAAGTTTAACACACGACATCCACCGGTGACTAAATGACAACTTCTGCTACATCATCCGATAGGTTTAACACACGACATCCACCGGATGACGTCAGCCGGATGATCTATCCATCCGATAGACTTAATCTTCCGATAGACTAAATCTATCGGTAGACAAAACACATAACAACTTGAAATTCAACAAATAACCATTTGAAACCAACATCTGTATCCTTAACCAAATAAATCCCAAATAGGAAAATTTCAAAGGGGTTTTAAAAACATCAAATAGCTGTTGTCATTAAATCCTCAGAACTCATTGATAAAATATTCGATTACTAAACCTTCACCTACAGACAAATGTTAAACTGCCTTAACAGAACACCGAACCGTGGCATGAATGTGCTTCAGCAACTTCAACTAATCCTCAGTAAATTCAGGGATCACACCTGCTGTCACTTCTTCACCTACATCACAAAACTCATCTATTAGTCTAATGCTAAATAAGTAAAGCATTATTGAAATGAAATGCTGAAATATAAATCTTAATCATGCAGTTTCTACTTTCTCAACAAAGTTACATTCGCATTCACCACGTTCTGATCTCAATATTCCATTGGGAGTGAGATCAATTCTCCCAAAGTAATAAATCCTCTACATCAATTAAGGGGCGGATTAGTTCCCTTAATAGCTATCATGATCCCCAGATTCCCTTGGGAGTGGGATCAACTCTCCCAATGTTATAAATCCACTACATCAATTAAGGGGCGGATTAGTTCCCTTAATAGCTATCATAACACGTTCTGTTCATGCCTTACCATTCATTCCATGTAAATTCATTTTCGTATTCTTTCAAAAATATGATGCATGACAAACAGAAAACACTCAACATGCAAAAAAAAACCTACTGTTTTGTGATGTAGGCCCGAAGGCACACGCATTACTTCACTTACCTAGCTTTCCGAGAGGTTTCTGGTTGTAGGATATTCCCAGAGCTGGCTTATCTAAAACATAAGCACAGCATTACTTAAACTTCATTCTAAACATTCGGAAATCTAAGGGGCTAGTCCTGGGAGTTCTTTTCTTCACCATTCTAGATTCATCGCTAAACCCCAAATCCCACCCCTCACTCACAGCACTTCTAAAACGTATACATTGCCATCCTTCAGTTATCTAGACACTAAAACAGCAAGTAATCGAATCAAAACTCACCTTGGTTGAAGAAAAATTAGGCAGGGGAATCACCAGAGATTCCTGGTGGAGAACTGGTGGCCGAGAGAAAAAGGGATAAACAGAATGGCGGCTACAGTGCATTAAACCCAAAACCTCTTTCCTTAAATACGTTATCCACTTTTCAAATTGCTAATTACCCTTTTGTCCTTGTATAGTTATTAACTAATCTAATCACTTTCTCTCCCATTTCTTTCGTAAAATTAGCACATCATAATTGATAAATTAAATTTGGTTTAATAGAACCGGGTGCTACATTTTGCCTTTGGGCCTACACCATTGAACGATAGGGATTTGTCTGGTTGTTTGGTTGTTTTGTTTTGTTTTGGTGTTGAGCATTTGTGTGCCATGCATCATGGTTTTGAACTACGATAATACGAATGTTAGCATGAAACGCAATGTGACTCTATTGGAGTCGCCCCGTCGCGTTAGGGTGGCTCCTGGGAGGGACTCTATTGGAGTCGCCCCTTCGCGTTAGGGTGACACTTGCAAGGGACTCTATTGGAGCCGCCGAGTCGCGTTAGGGTGCTAGGTTAGCACTCGAGAGGGGCTCTATGAAAGATTTATGAAAAGAAAACGAAACGAGAACAATAGAGTTAGAGTCGCTCCGTCGCGTTAGGGTGGCATCCGCGAGGGACTCTATTGCAGTCGCCCCGTTGCGTTAGGGTGATACCTACGAGGGACTTTATTCAAGTCGCCTAGTCGCGTTAGGGTTCTAGGTTAGCACTTGCGAGGGGCTCTATGAATGATTAATGAAATGAAAACAAAACAAGAATAACAGAGCAAGTAGAAACTGCATGTGTTAGGGGTTAAGTGTGCATTGTGTTTTTGCATTCATTATTCCTTACTTGCTAAGTATTAGGCTTACGTTTTGTGTTCTATGGTGTAGGTGACTACGAGATACCAGGTGAGCTAGTCGAGGGAGGCTAGGGTTAGGACGCAGTCGGCGACGTACGTGACATGTCGGTGCGGGTGATTGTCGGGGTGCCTTGACCATGGTATTCCTGTGAGGCGGGGTGGATTTTTAGTTTGATTGTGATGTTGGGTTGTAAATAGGTTAGGGAAGTTTAGGTCTTTTTGGTGTGTACTTTGAATGTGTTATATAAAGTATTTGGTTTTCAGGGTTTTGGTTTTAGAAAATTTAACTGTTATGCTGCTCGGATTTTCATAGAGTAAAGCACATTTGTTTTCACCTATTTTCACATTTTCCCTAACGTTTTAGAGTCGGGTTTCCGAGATTTTCACGTGTCGAGAAGTGGGAAATGTCGGAAAAAATTTTGGGTAATTTTTAGGTGATTTGGTTGTGTGAGATTTGAAAAAAAATTGAGAAAAATGGAAAAAAGGTGTAGGAGTTCATTGAGGACTACGATTTGGAGATCAAGTACCACCCCGGTAAGGCCAATGTGGTGGCAGATGCGTTAAGCCGTGTGTCGACCTCAGTTTTGGCGATGAAAGCTGAGATGTCCTTGGAGTTGTGTAGGGAATTTCAGAGGTTTGATTTGGAATTAGTTTCAAACATGACTGAAGTTTTTTTAGCTTTATCTTTGAAGCCTACGATTTTGGAGAAGATTAGAGAAGCTCAGCAGGAGGATCCCGAGTGCAACAAATTTAAGCTAAGTATGGTATCAGATGACAGGACTGAGTTCAGCTACTCAGAAGAGGGAATTCTGAAGTATCGAAAACGGTGGTATGTTCCAAACAATGAGCAACTTCGGAAGGAGATTTTAGTTGAAACACATTCTTTATGGTTTTCTGTTCACCCTGGCAGTACTAAAATGTACAGAGACCTCAAGCAGCATTATTGGTGGCCTAGCATGAAGAAGTCTGTAGCGGAGTATGTGGAAACATGCTTGGTCTGTCAGCAGGTAAAGGCAGAATATCAGAGACCTGTCGGGAAGTTGCAGCCATTGCCGGTTTCAGAGTGGAAATTGGACCAAATTTCTATGGATTTTGTTGTTGGATTACCCCGGACGACGAGAGGATTTGATGGTATATGGGTGATTGTGGATTGTTTAACCAAATCAGCCCATTTTCTACCGATAAAGATGACGTTTAATATGGATCAGTTCGCTGAACTTTATATTCAGGAGATTTTGAGGTTGCATGGTGTACCGACTTCTATTGTATCGGATAGGGACCTGAGGTTCACATCGAAGTTTTGGAAGAGTCTGCATAAGGCTATGGGAACTCGATTGAACTTCAGTACCGCATTTAATCCTCAAACGGACGGACAATCTGAACGGACCATTCAGATTTTAGAGGATATTCTTCGAGCTTGTGTGCTGGAGTTTCAGGGTTCCTAGAGAAGTTATTTGCCTTTGGTGGAGTTCTCGTAAAATAACAGTTATCAGGATACTATTGGTATGGCTCCATACGAGGCTCTATATGGGAGAAAATACAGATCACCGCTTTATTAGGATGAAGTCGGTGAGGTCAGTTTGATTGGACTTGAGATTGTGCAGCAGACTACTGATAAGATCAAATTTATTCGGTAGCGCATTTTGACAGCTCAGAGTCGACAAAAAAGCTATGCCGATGGAAGAAGGTGAGAGTTAGAGTTTGAGGAAGGAGACGAAGTTTTTTTTAAGATTTCACCATTTAAGGGTGTGATGAGGTTCGGGAAAAGGAGTTTAGCCCTAGGTACGTTGGTCCGTTTCCGATCACGAAGAGAGTGGGAAAGACGGCATATCAGTTAGAGCTGCCAGCTTCGATGGAGGGAGTGAACAATGTTTTCCATGTTTCAATGCTGAGAAAGTGCCTAAGGGATCCGTCACACGTCGTGGTGCAGCAGAATATTGAGGTGCAGCCTACGCTATCTTCCGAGGAGAAATAGGTGGAGATCTTGGACTATGCAGTGAAGACATTACGCAATAAGGATATTCCACTGGTGAAGGTGCTGTGGCATAACCACAATGTTGAGGAGGCGACGTGGGAAAGGCAGCAGGATATGATGAAGCGCTATCCTGAACTCTTTAGGTACGGAAATTTTGAGGACAAAATTTTTGTAAGGAGGGTGGATTGTAACGCCCGAAAAATTCCTATAACGTGCGTAGCCTTAGATTAGATGTGTTAGGATAATTTAATATTAAGTGATGAAGGTTTCAAGTTTGATGCAAGGTGAAGAAAAAAAAGAGTGTTGCAAAGTCAAAAAGGAACGTTGAAAAGTCAAAAGAATTTATGAGCCAATAGAAAGAAGGAAGAGAAGTGTATGAATGAGACGGCTTTCACGTTGGAAATGAGAGAGCAAAGGTGAGATTAATTTCTAAAATTTGAAAGTTTGGTGGAAAAAATTAAAAAGGTTGAAAATTTTAGTTTTATAAAAGTGGGATTGTTGGAGGGTAAAAAGACAAATTCATTGTCTTCCCTCTCCTTCTCCTACAAAACCCCTTGGCAGCCATTGAAGGATTTTTCCACCTTAATCTCTTCAATTTGAGCAAAGATTGTGGTACATTATCTAGTGGGTTTTGTTATTGATGCATTTTAGGGTTAGTTTTGAGTGTTTTGATGAGTTTTGGATGAGTTTAGATAGGGTTTGGGAAACCCTAAGTGAGGGGTCCAAATTTTCGATTTCATTGGCTAGCTTTCTTCCAAAATTTGATAGTTTAAACTTTAGATAGGTTAGTTTAGGTGGTTTAGGTAGTTAGATTAGAGAATTGGTGAGTGTTGATGAAAAACAAGTTTTGAAAACAATGTTCACTGGTTCTGTTTTTGTGGTTTAGAATTGGCTATGTTGTTTGGTTGTTAAATTTGATTGTTTCAATGGATAGTAGACGTGTAGAAACTTATGGAATGAGGTGGAACGTCTAAATCCGTTGAAAAACGAGTAAGTTATGGCCGATTGAAGTTGGATGGTGGAAAATGTAGAAAAAATTGGGTTTTAGATATAGATTTTAAAGTTGGTTATAAATTGTTGTTATATTTAGTTTAAGTGTTCCTTAGAATTCTTAGAATGTTGCTAAGTTAATTTTTCCTATATTTGTTAGGTTAACGAACGAGCAGGTAGCCTGGTTGAAGTAACTGAACACGTGCCGAGAAATCAGGTAAGTAGAGGAGCGTGTGTTTTTTGTTGCCTTCGGGCCTACACCATAGAACGGTAGGGATGTTTGTTTGTATGGTTGTTTGTTTTGGTTGAGCATTGTATTGACATGCATTACATAATGTTTTTAAACTACAAAATACGAGTTTTAGCATGTTTTGAGTTATGAATGTGAAAAGTAAGAAGATAAGAAAATAGATATGCAACTTGGTTTTGACTAGAATCGCCTTATCAGGAAGGAGTGCTCGTGTGTAACACCCCGATAGGGATTTTACGAGAAATGCTATGCTGAAAGTACGTAATGTGTCGTGAGTATGAACGCCTCGATATGATCATGCTAGAAGGCACACTGAGGGTTCTATGATCGATGAGGGAGGAGATCAGGTATGGCCGTCTAGGATTGTGATGGGATGTGTGCTTCCGATCTTGCTTTGTGGGTCAAGGTGTGGCCATCCAAAATTATGTTAGGACGTGTGCCTACTTGATTCACGCGTAAAAGTGAAAGATTAATACAACAAAAATGAAACGAAAACAACTGAGTGAGTAGAAACAGCATGAGTCGTTGAGTTGAGCATGCATCATTTTGAATTGCATTATTCCCTACTTACTAAGCATTAGGCTTACGTTTTGTGTTCTGTAGTGTAGGTAAAGACGTGTTTACAGGTGAGATAGATGAGGGAAGCCAGGACTAGGCGCATGTCGGTGCGGGTATTTCTCGGGGTGTATCGACCATGGTCTTCTGAGAGATGTGTGGGGATTGATATTTTAGATTGTATATAGTTTCTTAACTATTTTGGATGTTCGTAGGATTTGGTAGTTTTGTTGGGTGTAAATGATGGTGTTTATAACTGTTGCGAGAAATCGTGATACGCAAGTGTACGTGTCGCAAAAGTAATAAAGTGTATAAAAGTACGAGTGTCGGTCCCACGAGGAATAATTATGTTAAATATTGAATATCTAATTCTAATTTAATTTGAAAAGAAATAATAAGTTTAGTGATTTGGATTTTTAAAACTAAAATAATTCAAATAAAATAAGTGAACAATTTAAATAAAATATTCTAAAATAAAGAAGTAAGATTATATGTTGAGAAAATCCAGGGTTCCGATTTCACTTAGCTAATCTTATTTATTAAACCTAATTCAAATAGTTAAATCCTATTTCTATGTGTTGATGGCAATTTCACGAAAATATTTATCAATCTCTCTCGAGCAAAGACAAACTTATTCAACTAACGAATTATCACCTCTCGGTCTCTAATCCTGAGAATTAATTGAATACATTAGGAACAAGAAATTATATTACCACTCAAACGTCCTAACTATCTCTAGCCTAGGATCCTTTTTAAGGCAAAATATTCAGTGCACGGTTAAATTCTCCGCTCTCGCATCCCGAATCAACCCTAAATCTCTTAGTTTTGGTGATCAAGCAAACCTAAGCATTACGTTCAGAATAGATTACTCAACACAGAACAGAAACAGGAAATTAAATACTTGAATTAAGAAAAACAAATAATCATAACTAGGCTACATCGAAACCCTAGAACAAACGTTTAGTTCATGCTAAAAGGTAAATAAACAACGATATTAAGGAGTTGCATAATTAAAATGAAGAAATAAAAGGAAAATAAAAAAATAGCTGTCGCCGGAATTGCTCCTCGCCGAAAATCGCCTCGGTGAAGCTCTCTGCCGCTGCTCCAGGATTCTGAATCTCTCTACCCCCTTTAGGTCTGCACTTGTTATTTATTGACGTGTTACAATCAAGCAACGGCTAGGATTTAATATCGCTTCGGATCGATGGCTCAAATTAAAACACGTCTGCTTTCCATAAGTTGATTTGAGTAGCGATCAGTCGCTGTCTTTGTAAGGCGCACGGTCGCTGCAATCTTTTGCTTCATCCTCGTATAATTGTGTGGCAGCGATCGGTCTCTGTAGTTTATAGGAATTGATCGCTGCTTCTTTTCTGTGTAATATAACATAGCGATCGGTCTCTGACAGTTGTAGAGATCGATCGCTGCTGTTCTTCAAATGCTTCAAGCTGATCAATGTATCAGCGATCGATTTTTGTTGCTTCTCAGAAATTGATCGCTGCTTGCTCCTAATATGTGGCGATTGTGGCGATTGTGGCGATCGATCTCTGCTAATTCCTGGAGATCGATCGCTGCTCATGACTTCTCTTCTTTAAAACTTTGATTCCTGTTTTTAAAATCTTTACTGCACACTTGACAATTTTTGTTAAGTTCTTGCGATCACTTGAGGAAAATTATTCATTTCAAGTATAAAAGAGTATAAATAAGTGCGTAAAATACACACTTATCACACCCCCAAACTTGATTGAAAGCTTGTCCTCAAGCGAACACAAATAAGCATAGAAAATCAAACAAAGTTTATTCAATAAACATTAAAATTCAAAGAGGCTGCAAAATATTTCAAATTTCCATGGTAAAACTATTTAAGTCATAGTTTATAGTATTTTGTCTCAGATTGACAATTTGCATGCAAATTAACCATCTAAATAAACACTTTCAATATTATAATTCATGACATAACAATAAAAGAAACTAAATCAGAAATTCTTGTGTGTGTATATTTGCTCAAACTCAATCTCTTTTAACTGATAAATCTATAATTGTGTCTGATGAGAAGGGAAATAAAAATAACTCTCATGGTCACTCCATCCACTCTTATTGTTCATCAGTCTTGCCCATTATTCACTAATAACAAATATGAGTATGCAGTATAAAAGTCGATAGGTCTTTAATTAAGCTTGTAATGTAAGGCCAGGTTTATAAGGTAGGAAATTTTTTTGATTCAAGCAAAACTCTAGAGCACAATCCATCCTTATGCCACCCTCACTCCTTACACTCACTTGAACTCTTTTCTAATCAATTAAACCAATAATCCCCCCCAAACTTGTCTCACATTCTTTTGTCAAAACTAACTCCTTTGTCAATGTCCTTACTAACAAACATAAAATACAAATACTGACAATAATAACAAATGAAATAGCATATAAGAAATTGTTCTACTACTGAACAATTCAACTTTTTTTTTTTTTTTTTTTTTTAACAGAAAATCTGATGGAAGAATAAATAAAATCTCCAAATACTAACAACTTAGACAATTGACAAAAGAATTAGCTCTGATTCTCACCACTACTTTCTCCAACTCTCCCCATAAAATGTACCCACAACCCTGTGCTCAATAAACAGGATAGTCAAAATAATTTCAGGGTAGGCTAAATTAGGGTTGACAAAATAGTGGTAAAGAAAGGTTCAAATAGGAGACTAAGGGTGTCATTTAAATGACACAAATGAGGTATGTCAATAAAGGCTCAAACGAATCAAAAATGGCCTAAGTCATTCTCTTATTTCTGCAAAAATCATAATTTGTATTCATGAATGCAGGGCAAAACCAGGAACAATTTAATTCTCACTAATCACTCACTAAATTTAAATGGAGTTCACTCCCTTTCAGTGTTTACACTCAAGCACTCCCTTACTGTGTTTAGGCTCTCGATCTCAAGACAACAATTTATATCATTAACAGCTAAATTTAAATAAGAATGAACATTTCCACACAAACAAGTCTAACTTCCTAAGCTCCAATCAATGCTACTATCACAAATCATACTATCTCAGAATTTATTCAGAAGTTGAAACATGCATTGATCAAAGGTGCAGTCATCGACACTTTAAACCAATGAAATAAATAATCATACCATAGAATTTCAAAATATGAAGCAGACTTACCAATCTAAACATGTTTATAAATTTAATTAAAAACCCCCTCAAACTTAATATCAACATTGTCCCCAATGTTAAATAAAACATACACGAAAAATACGAAGGGGATTGTGTACCTCATATGGGGCCCGGTAGTAGTGTGGTGGAGTTTCGGTCGAAGGAGCAATTGAGCAGAGGAGCCTTTTTTTTTTTTTTTTTTTTTTTTTAACAACCAAATAGAGAAATACTAACCGAAAATGAAAATGCTTGAAACGGGAAATGAAAATACGAGAGAAAAAAAATGAAGTAAGAAGAAAATAAAAAGAAAGAAAGATAAAAAGAACGAATTACAAAAAAAAAAACAAATAGAAATAGAAACAGAATACAATAAAATAAAATAAAGGAAAATAAAAGAAAATAAAAATTATAAGGAAAAATAAATACAAGAAAATAAATGGCTAATTAATCTAAAATAAAACTTACTTAGAACAAGAAAAAGAAAGATAAAAAGAAAAAAAAATAATAAATAACAAAACAAAAAATTAATAAATAAAATAAATATGAAAATAAAAATAAAATAAGAATGAGAATAAAATATAAATAATTGAAATTAAAAGTAACAATTAAAAAAAAAATAAATAATTTCTTGAAATAAAATAAAATAAAATGATAAAATGAATAAAAGAATTTAAGATAACTAAATCGGACCTTATTTAAAAGCAGAAAAATAAATAACATAAAAGAAACAATAAATAAAAAGACAATAAAATAAGAAACTAAAGAAAATTAAAAATAACAGTAAGAAAGAAGAAAAAAAAAAATTAAATGATAAAAAGAAAATAAAATGACTTAATCGGAACCTATTTAAAGAAAAATAAAAATAAAAGACAAGAAATAAAGAAAATAGAGAAAATAAAATGATATAAGAAACTAAAACATAAAAATAGAAATACTAATAATAATGATAAGAAATAAAATAAAAACAAAAAATAAAAATAAATAACAAATGGGTTACAAAAGATGATTCTTTTTATTTTTTTATTTATTTTTTGTTTTTTTTTTTTAATTTTTTTTTTTTTAATTTAATACTAATAAAATGAAATAAAAATAAAAATAAAAAATAAACAAAACTAATGCAAATAAAAATTGAAATAACGAACTAAAAAGGATACTTGGGTGGGTTGCCTCCCACCAAGCGCTTGTTTTAGCGTCATTAGCTTGACGTTGTAAGCCTCTTGCTAATCTGGTTCACGGAGAGTAATAGTTGTATCATTCTGCAAAACTCCGTTAAGATATGGCTTCGCTCTTTTTCCGTTTACTAATTTATCAATTTCAGGAAGCTCTTTGTCTGGCACATTATCGGCAATTGGTTCATTGCTAGCTGTTGGGTAATTTATAGATTTATATACTTTGAATGTCACCTCGTCATCATATACTTGCAATTTGAGTTCTCCCTTTCTAAGATTAATGACAGCTCCCCCTGTTGCTAAAAATGGTCGACCTAATATTATCGGGATGCTTCGGTCTTCGTCCATATCGAGAATCAAGAAGTCAGCGGGAAAAATAAACTTGTCGACTTTGACAAGGACATCTTCAATCACCCCATACGGATGCTTTATAGAGCGATCGGCCATCTGTAGAACTACACTTGTGGGCTTTGCTTCACCAATACCAAGCCTCCGAAATATAGATAGAGGCATCAGGTTAATGCTCGCTCCCAAATCACAAAGTGCCCTTTCAAATATAGAATTCCCAATTTCGCATGGAATAGTGAAACTTCCTGGGTCTTTCAGTTTTTGTGGAAGCTTCCGTTGAACAATGGCACTACATTCCTCAGTCAAAGCGATCGTGCCATATTTGTCAATTTTTCGTTTATGAGACAAGATGTCTTTCAGAAACTTTGCATATTTAGGCATTTGCTCGAGTGCCTCTACGAATGGAATGTTGATGTGGAGCTTTTTGAAGATATCAAGAAACTTAGAAAACTGATTATCAAGCTTTACATTTTTCAGGCGTTGTGGGAAAGGAACTTTGGGGATGATCTCCTTTGGAATCTGAGTTGGAGCGTCCAGTAGCTCTTGATTATTTGATGTGGACTCGGATGATGACGAATGCACTCCGTCATGTGCGACCACTTTCTTGTTTTCTTTAGTACAATTTTCAATTACTGCCCCACTTCTAAGTGTGATGGCATTGCATTGCTCTCTGGGGTTGATTTCAGTGGAACTGGGCAATGTACCTTGTGGGCGTCCATTTAATGCAGCTGCCATCTGGCCCATTTGAGTTTCCAAACTTCGAATTTGAGCTGACTGGTTTTGCAAGGTAGTTCGTGTTTCAGCCATAAATTTATTGGTGTGCTCCCCCATTTCAGCAATCATATTACTAGTGCGCTCACCCATTTTGGCAATTAACTCTTCAAGATTAACCTTCCTTTCCTGCACTGGTGGTCCTTGCTGAGGTACTTGAGGTAATTGCACGGTGTTGTTCTGATTTTGCCATGAAAAATTTGGGTGATTGTTGCGCCCCCCATTAAAATAGTTCCCTGAATTCTGGTATGTTGGTCTAGTATAATTTCCCACAAATTGAGCTTGTTCAGATGAACTATTAGCCATTTGGTTCCCTTGCTGACAGTTTTCACTAGCATGTGGTCTTTGGCACCACTGACATTGATTGATCGGAGAATGAATTGCATTAACTGAAACTTGATTTCCTTGAATGTGCTGAGTGAGGGATGCAATTTGTGTAGTCAATGCTTTTATCGCCTCCATTTCTGGGGTATTTGACTGCCTCCTCAAAATCTGACGTTCAACCGGGCATTGATCATTAGTTAGGGATAACTCTTCTAACAGGTTAAATGCCTCCACTTCTGTCTTAGATAATAGTGATCCACCAGCTGCTGAGTTGACAAGCTGTAACGCCCCGAGTTATCTGAACCCGGTTCGCTACTCATTACTTGACCATGACTAAGAAATTTCAAATAAATTTAAAACTTCATTCGACATACAAAATTTGACGTTTACTAAACGTTCAAAACATTTGAAAACCTTGCAGCGGAAAAATTATTTAAAACTACAATGGGATTAAACTAGCGGTGAAAATATTGTTGGAAAGATTAATGGAAATATTTCAAGTGTCCGGTCAAAAGAATTAAGGTTTTAAGTGATGGACTACTCAAGGAATTACAAAAGTCGAATTCATCTGCCGACGACAAAGTCAACAGAAGAAGCAGAAGTAGAAAACCAAAGGCTTCTGCCGATGACGTCTACACGACTTCACCCACAACTTCATCTGCCGATGAAGTCGTGAGAACTTCATACACCACTTCATCTGCCGATGGAGTCAACATAACTTCATCTGCCGATGAAGTCAGCGCAATTTCATCTCTCAATAGATAAACACACGACATCTTCCGATAACAACAATATGACTCCTTCCGATAGAATTAAAACATACACTACATCTTCCGATTCACTACGACAAACAGATTACTCTACATCTTCCGATTCGCTAAACGACAAAACCCCTTAACTCTCTCAGACTACACCTGCCGATCACTACTCGACGACTTAATACTCTACACCTTCCGATCGAATAGACTACATTTGCCGACACGTGCTTCTCACGTGACTCCTTAAGGCATCTGCCGATAGACTTTCATCTTCCGACAGACTGACCCACCACATCTACCGATAGACTTCCTTCTTCCGATAGACATCAACACGATTTCCTTCCACAGAACGCAATAAACCTCTACACATATCCACTGATACAAAAATTATTCAATTCCTACCAATGGACTAAACAACCTGTCTATAACCCGAGAAAGCTTCGACTATCTAACAGACTTAAAACATTTTACCAAAAATCCATTCATAACACTCCAAGTCATTGTATTGATCAAAATCGGTAAAAACATGAAAATCAGAAATTCTCGAAAACAAAGTCAAATAGCTGTAATCTCATTTACTAAAAACTTCATATACTCGATTAAATCATTATCCACTAAACCTCCACATCTGTAGACAACATGCTAAACCGCCCCATCAGTTACCATTCCGAAGCCTGAATGCACTCCTCCAACTTCCACTATTCCTCAACACGATCAGGAGACACACCTGCTAACACTTCTTCACCTACATCACAAAACTCATCTATTAGCCTAATGCTAAGTAAGTAAAGCAGTATATGAATGAAGTAAAATGCTGAACTTAAACTCCTAAATATGCAGTTTCTATTTTTCTCATCTCAGTGGCATACGCATTCGTTCATAACATGATCTGATCCCATGGTTCCCTTGGGAGTGGGATCAATTCTCCCAATGTCTACATCCTCCTACTTAATTAAGGGGCAGATTAATTCCCTTAACACTTGATCTGATCCCATGGTTCCCTTGGGAGTGGGATCAATTCTCCCAATGTCTAAATCCCTTCATAAATTAAGGGGTGGATTAGTTCCCTTAATAGCTTGTCTGTCGCATACAGTTCATACCTTACCATTCCTTACACGAAATTCATTTTCGTAACTTTTAACAAAACATGATGCATGGACAATAGAAACATTCAAGCATACATAAACCTACTGTTTTGTGATGTAGGCCCGAAGGCACAAGCAATACTTTACTTACCTGGCTCCTGGAAATCTGTCTGGTTGGTAGCTACTTCGGAGGTCTGTTCACCTAAGTTCATACAGAATATAAATCAAGGCTTCACTAAACCTTTCAAAATATAAAACAGAGGTTCGAGAAATCTAGCTAGAAACTCTACTACCCGAGCATTCCTACTTATCGCTAAAACCCGAATCTACACTCAATCTCAGCATCCTCAAAATCCTCACATTGCAATCCTCCAGGCATTTCACCACTATACCACAAGAGAAATAAGGAAAAGAAACTTACCTAAGTCGAAGGAGAACCGAGCGAGGAGAATCGCCTAGAGAGCTCGGCTGCTTGAGCTGAAAGTTTCCGAAGAGAAGAGTATGAGAGGGGGTGGCGGCTACAGTGCATTAAACCCAACCCTTATCCTTAAATACGTTATCCAACTTTTGAAAATTGTAAATTACTCTAATACCCTTAACAAGTTGTTCAATAACCTTATTTAATTCATTACCTAGTCAAGTGTATTACTTTAATAATAAAAGGCTGGTTCGATAGAACCAGGTGCTACAATCTACCCTCCTTAAAGGAATTTTGTCCTCAAAATTCAGTACCTGAATAACTCTGGATGTTGGTCTAACATGTCTTGCTGGCGCTCCCATGTCGCCTCCTCTGTATTCTGATTGTGCCACAAGACTTTTACCAATGGTACCTTCTTGTTGCGCAATACCTTCACTGCAAAATCTAAAATCTTTACTGGCTTTTCTTCATAGGTAAGTGTAGGTTGAATTTCAATGCTTTGCTGTTCAATAACTTGAGCTGGATCCCGCACACACTTCTTTAACATAGAGACATGAAACACGTTATGTATTCCTCCCATAGAGGCTGGTAGCTGTAACTGATAAGCTGTTTTCCCGATCTTCTTCAGAATTGGGAACGGTCCAACAAATCTAGGATTTAGTTTGCCCCTCTTTCCAAACCTCACAACTCCTTTGAATGGTGATATCTTAAGAAAAACTTCATCCTCTACTTCAAATTCCAGTTCTCTTCTCCTCTTGTCTGCATAGCTTTTCTGTCGGCTTTGAGCTGTCAAAATTCTCTGTCGGATGAGGGCAATCTTCTCCACTGTTTGCTGCACGATATCAGGACCTAGTAGTTGTGCTTCACCAACTTCATCCCAGTACAACGGTGATCTGCATTTTCGTCCATATAATGCCTCATACGGTGTCATTCCTATTGTCGCCTGAAAACTGTTGTTGTAAGAGAACTCTACCAATGGTAAATACTTACTCCAAGATCCTTGAAAATCTAATATGCACGCTCGGAGCATATCCTCTAAGGTCTGAATAGTTCTCTCGGATTGTCCATCTGTTTGAGGGTGAAAGGCTGTGCTAAAGTTAAGTTGCGTTCCCATAGCCTTATGCAAACTTTTCCAAAACTTAGATGTAAATCTAGAGTCTCGGTCTGAAACTATAGTGCTTGGAACTCCATGTAATCTAATGATCTCTTGCACATACAACTCTGCTAGTTGATCCAACGAATATGTTATCTTAATAGGCAGAAAATGGGCGGATTTGGTCAAACGATCAACTATTACCCAAATTGCATCGTGTCCTTTTGCTGTTCTAGGCAATCCTGTAACAAAATCCATTGTCACTTGTTCCCACTTCCATTCCGGAACTGGTAGGGGTTGCAATGTTCCTGCAGGCCTCTGATGTTCAGCTTTGACCTGCTGGCAGACCAAACATGACTCCACGTACTCCGCCACACATCTTTTCATACTTGGCCACCAAAAATGCTGCTTGAGATCCCTGTACATCTTAGTACTTCCAGGATGAATAGAGAGTCTAGAAGAATGAGCCTCGGATAGAATTTCCTTTCGAAGCTCGACATTAGCTGGAACAAACCATCTATTTCTAAACTTAAGGATTCCATCAGCCGAGCAGTTGAAATCTGTCTTGACAGTAGAATCTATGTACAGCTTATACTTATTGCATTCAGCGTCATTCATTTGAACTTCCTTTATTCTCCCCAAAATAGTAGGCCTCAAAGATATGGCCGAAAGCATGGCTGACACGCTAGATACTGCTTCAAGGTTAAACCTTAGGAATTCAGTCTCTAAGGCTATCGGTATGTCTAGCATCAACGTAGAAACCGATGGAGTCACCCTGCTCAAAGCGTCCGCCACTACATTCGCTTTGCCGGGATGATACTTAATCTCAAAGTCATAGTCTTTTACAAATTCCAACCATCTACGTTGCCTCATGTTTAGCTCCTTCTGTGTGAAAATGTACTTCAGACTCTTATGATCCGAAAATATTTCGCAAGTTTGTCCATACAGGTAGTGCCTCCAAATCTTTAATGCAAAAACCACTGCAGCTAATTCTAAGTCATGAGTAGGATAATTCTTCTCGTGCAGTTTTAATTGCCTAGATGCATAAGCTATAACTTTTCCGTCTTGCATCAAAACACAGCCAAGTCCAATTTTGGAAGCATCGCAATAAATACTAAACTTACCATTTTCAACAGGAAGGGTTAGTATAGGTGCATTGGTTAGTTTCTGCTTTAAGGTTTGGAAACTGAACTCACACTTATCAGTCCAAATATACTTTACATTTTTCCTTGTTAACATAGTGAGGGGTGTGGCAATCTTCGAAAACCCCTCAATGAACTTTCTGTAGTACCCTGCTAGTCCAAGAAAGCTCCTGATATCTGTAGCATTCTTCGGTTGGGGCCATTCCTTAACTGCTTGAACTTTAGCTGGATCGACAGATATTCCATCACCAGAGATCACGTGACCAAGAAAGTGAACTCTGTCCAACCAAAATTCACACTTGGAAAACTTAGCATAAAGTTGGTGCTGTCTTAGTAACTCCAACACCAAACCCAAATGCCTTGCATGCTCGTCCTCAGTTTTAGAGTAGATTAGGATGTCATCAATGAATACAATAACAAACTTATCTAAATACTCACGAAACACCCTATTCATGAGATCCATGAAGGCTTCTGGTGCATTTGTCAAACCAAAAGACATGACCAAAAACTCATAGTGTCCATACCTTGTACGAAAAGCAGTCTTTGGGATGTCTTCGGATTTAACCTTCAATTGGTAATAACCGGACCTTAAGTCAATCTTAGAGAAAACTCTCGCACCCCTAAGCTGGTCAAATAAGTCATCAATTCTCGGTAGTGGATACTTGTTTTTGATGGTTAGCTTGTTTAATTCTCTATAGTCTATGCACATACGCATCGATCCATCTTTCTTCTTGACAAAGAGGACAGGTGCACCCCACGGTGAGAAGCTAGGGCGTATGAATCCCTTCTCCAACAAGTCCTCCAACTGTTTCTTTAACTCCTTAAGTTCTGTTGGTGCTAGCCTATATGGATTTTTAGACACAGGTTCTGCTCCAGGGTAGACATCTACAACAAACTCAATTTCTCTATCCGGTGGCAAACCGGGAAGGTCATCTAGAAACACTTCTGGGAAGTCTTGGACAGCAAGGATATTTTGAGGAGTTGCCTTACCTACAAGTTGTGTATCTAGAACACATGCCAAGAAGCACAAGTACTCCTTGCATGGTGAAGGTCTAAAATTTAAAGAAGTCATAACAGACATTTCCTTACTCTTCTCTGAAGCTTGGAAGGTATGTTTCAAACCACCAGGGGGTTGGAAACTAACTATCCCAGTCCTACAATCAATTATGGCGTGGTGTTTAAACAACCAATCCATTCCTAAGATTACATCAAATCCCACTATATCCATAACAATTAAATCAGCAGATAGATTTTTGTCCCCTACTAATACCATGCAATCATGCAACACTTGGTTGGAATGTAAATGTTCACCAGAGGGTAAAGCAACATTGAATACATGCCTAGAAGGTGTGGATTGTACTTCTAACTTATCAGCAAAAGTAGACGCAACAAAAGAATGGGTTGCTCCTGAATCTAGCAAGGTAAAAGCAGGCATAGAATTAACCAATATAGTACCTGACACAACAGCGGGCTGGTCCTCTTCGCCCGACTCCATCATGGAAAATATTCTCGGTTTTATCTTAGCAGGGCCACTCTTCAACGTTGGGCAGTCTCTGATGACGTGGCCAGTCTTATTACAGTTGAAACATCGAAGGACCCTGGGCTTCGGGCAATCCTTAAACGAATGCCCAAACCCCTCACAGTTATAACACTTACCAGTCCCAAACTTACACTCGCCCGGGTGGCTCTTCATACATTTCATGCACTGAGGAAACTTCTTGGTGTCCGGTACCTTCTTTCCAGAACCTTGATCACTCTGACCTTCAGTGGGTCTCTTTATTCCCCTCTGTTGGTGGGGCTGAAAGAACTTTCGCGGGGCTTCCTTTGGTCCAGCACACTTCATTTCAGCTTCTTCTGCCTCCAATGCAGTAGACACTACTTCACTGAATGACAAGCCTTTGATGCCTGAATACTTTACTCCTCTGTAAATTTCTGGCTTTAGACCTTGCAGGTATTGAAACACTTTGTCCTCATTCCTATGAACGAGGTATCCAGCAAACCTTGACAGAGACTCAAATTGTCTGTTGTACTCTGCCACAGACCCAGTCTGCTTCAAGCTCAAAAACTCAGCCTTCTTAGCGTTCTGGACAGTGGTGCTAAAGTATTTCTCGTAAAAGACTTCCTTGAATTGTGACCAAGACATGGTTGCAATATCGGTGGTGATCTCCAGCGATTCCCACCAAAGCTGCGCATCACCGGCTAGATGAAACGTTGCCAAAATGACTTTCTCCCCTTCTCCAACATTGGCACACCTGAACATGCTCTCTATCTTTCGAAGCCATTCCTCAGCAACAATCGGGTTAGATGACTTTCCATCAAATATGGGCGGTTGCAGCCTACGAAATCTATCCCCTGAATGCTCATTGACGTGACCTGAATTGGCACTTCCTTGTGTTTCCCGACTCAATAACACACCTAACTGGTCAGATTGCTGTCGCACAATATCTGTCTGCTGACGCATCAACTCCGTCAGCTGTCTAATTACACTTGAATCTTCTTCATTCCTCAAGTTTGGCATCTCCCTAGGTACTCTTGGTCTCCCTGGTCGTCTAGCCATTTGTCTAAGGCTCTGCACAAAGTTATCTATACTCATAAACATCTTATAACTGAAGCTAACATAAACACTTACAGTTGTTGGAGTACTTTCATGCGACGGTTGGCACTGATGAGTAATCTTTTGAACGGTTTAACTGAATGTCTCTGATACCATACTGTAACGCCCCGAGTTATCTGAACCCGGTTCGCTACTCATTACTTGACCATGACTAAGAAATTTCAAATAAATTTAAAACTTCATTCGACATACAAAATTTGACGTTTACTAAACGTTCAAAACATTTGAAAACCTTGCAGCGGAAAAATTATTTAAAACTACAATGGGATTAAACTAGCGGTGAAAATATTGTTGGAAAGATTAATGGAAATATTTCAAGTGTCCGGTCAAAAGAATTAAGGTTTTAAGTGATGGACTACTCAAGGAATTACAAAAGTCGAATTCATCTGCCGACGACAAAGTCAACAGAAGAAGCAGAAGTAGAAAACCAAAGGCTTCTGCCGATGACGTCTACACGACTTCACCCACAACTTCATCTGCCGATGAAGTCGTGAGAACTTCATACACCACTTCATCTGCCGATGGAGTCAACATAACTTCATCTGCCGATGAAGTCAGCGCAATTTCATCTCTCAATAGATAAACACACGACATCTTCCGATAACAACAATATGACTCCTTCCGATAGAATTAAAACATACACTACATCTTCCGATTCACTACGACAAACAGATTACTCTACATCTTCCGATTCGCTAAACGACAAAACCCCTTAACTCTCTCAGACTACACCTGCCGATCACTACTCGACGACTTAATACTCTACACCTTCCGATCGAATAGACTACATTTGCCGACACGTGCTTCTCACGTGACTCCTTAAGGCATCTGCCGATAGACTTTCATCTTCCGACAGACTGACCCACCACATCTACCGATAGACTTCCTTCTTCCGATAGACATCAACACGATTTCCTTCCACAGAACGCAATAAACCTCTACACATATCCACTGATACAAAAATTATTCAATTCCTACCAATGGACTAAACAACCTGTCTATAACCCGAGAAAGCTTCGACTATCTAACAGACTTAAAACATTTTACCAAAAATCCATTCATAACACTCCAAGTCATTGTATTGATCAAAATCGGTAAAAACATGAAAATCAGAAATTCTCGAAAACAAAGTCAAATAGCTGTAATCTCATTTACTAAAAACTTCATATACTCGATTAAATCATTATCCACTAAACCTCCACATCTGTAGACAACATGCTAAACCGCCCCATCAGTTACCATGCCGAAGCCTGAATGCACTCCTCCAACTTCCACTATTCCTCAACACGATCAGGAGACACACCTGCTAACACTTCTTCACCTACATCACAAAACTCATCTATTAGCCTAATGCTAAGTAAGTAAAGTAGTATATGAATGAAGTAAAATGCTGAACTTAAACTCCTAAATATGCAGTTTCTATTTTTCTCATCTCAGTGGCATACGCATTCGTTCATAACATGATCTGATCCCATGGTTCCCTTGGGAGTGGGATCAATTCTCCCAATGTCTACATCCTCCTACTTAATTAAGGGGCAGATTAATTCCCTTAACACTTGATCTGATCCCATGGTTCCCTTGGGAGTGGGATCAATTCTCCCAATGTCTAAATCCCTTCATAAATTAAGGGGTGGATTAGTTCCCTTAATAGCTTGTTTGTCGCATACAGTTCATACCTTACCATTCCTTACATGAAATTCATTTTCGTAACTTTTAACAAAACATGATGCATGGACAATAGAAACATTCAAGCATACATAAACCTACTGTTTTGTGATGTAGGCCCGAAGGCACAAGCAATACTTTACTTACCTGGCTCCTGGAAATCTGTCTGGTTGGTAGCTACTTCGGAGGTCTGTTCACCTAAGTTCATACAGAATATAAATCAAGGCTTCACTAAACCTTTCAAAATATAAAACAGAGGTTCGAGAAATCTAGCTAGAAACTCTACTACCCGAGCATTCCTACTTATCGCTAAAACCCGAATCTACACTCAATCTCAGCATCCTCAAAATCCTCACATTGCAATCCTCCAGGCATTTCACCACTATACCACAAGAGAAATAAGGAAAAGAAACTTACCTAAGTCGAAGGAGAACCGAGCGAGGAGAATCGCCTAGAGAGCTCGGCTGCTTGAGCTGAAAGTTTCCGAAGAGAAGAGTATGAGAGGGGGTGGCGGCTACAGTGCATTAAACCCAACCCTTATCCTTAAATACGTTATCCAACTTTTGAAAATTGTAAATTACTCTAATACCCTTAACAAGTTGTTCAATAACCTTATTTAATTCATTACCTAGTCAAGTGTATTACTTTAATAATAAAAGGCTGGTTCGATAGAACCAGGTGCTACACAAGCGTCCATGTAGAACTTGATAGGCCGATGAAGAATGTCTGTATTTGCATCCATTGTGGTAGACCATGCTGGGGGCATTTTCTCAAAAGCTCCTTGAATCGGCCCCATGATTCATAAACTGTCTCGCCATCATATTGAGTAAAATTGGTGATCTCATTTCGGAGTCTTGCCATCTTTTCAAAGGGGAAGAACTTGGATAGAAATTTCTGCATTAGTTCATTCCACGTGGTAATTGAATCCGAAGGTAAGGAGTTCAACCAATTCTTCGCGCGATCTCTTAGTGTGAAGGGGAATAACCTGAGCTTGATAGCATCCTCAGAGACATTATGGTATTTAAAAGTATCACAGACCTCGACGAAGCTAGCAATATGATCCTTAGGGTCCTCATTAGGCAGGCCACAAAATTTATACTGTTGGATCATTTGTATTGTCCCCGGCTTAATTTCAAAATTATTGCACGTGATAGCAGGTTTCCGAATTGCTGATTGAATCCCGTCCATGGATGGCATAACATAATCAAGCAAAGTTCGTCGTCCGACCTCTGCCACTTCAACCCTCTGTTGTAGATTTGCGTTTTGATCATCTGCCATAATTGCTTGTTTTGTTTCCCTTCGATTTCTACGGTAGGTTCGTTCAATTTCAAGATCGATAGGGATTAGGTTGGCAGTACCTAATTTTCGCATGCACCTGCAATGTGCAAATAATGTAATTTAAGCTTACAATAATAAAAGAAATAAATAATATATAAATAATAAAATTTCAAATATAAACTAAAATCAAATAATTCAAAAATAACAAAATTTATTCCCCGGCAACGGCGCCAAAAACTTGTTGCGAGAAATCGTGATACGCAAGTGTACGTGTCGCAAAAGTAATAAAGTGTATAAAAGTACGAGTGTCGGTCCCACGAGGAATAATTATGTTAAATATTGAATATCTAATTCTAATTTAATTTGAAAAGAAATAATAAGTTTAGTGATTTGGATTTTTAAAACTAAAATAATTCAAATAAAATAAGTGAACAATTTAAATAAAATATTCTAAAATAAAGAAGTAAGATTATATGTTGAGAAAATCCAGGGTTCCGATTTCACTTAGCTAATCTTATTTATTAAACCTAATTCAAATAGTTAAATCCTATTTCTATGTGTTGATGGCAATTTCACGAAAATATTTATCAATCTCTCTCGAGCAAAGACAAACTTATTCAACTAACGAATTATCACCTCTCGGTCTCTAATCCTGAGAATTAATTGAATACATTAGGAACAAGAAATTATATTACCACTCAAACGTCCTAACTATCTCTAGCCTAGGATCCTTTTTAAGGCAAAATATTCAGTGCACGGTTAAATTCTCCGCTCTCGCATCCCGAATCAACCCTAAAGTTCTTAGTTTTGGTGATCAAGCAAACCTAAGCATTACGTTCAGAATAGATTACTCAACACAGAACAGAAACAGGAAATTAAATACTTGAATTAAGAAAAACAAATAATCATAACTAGGCTACATCGAAACCCTAGAACAAACGTTTAGTTCATGCTAAAAGGTAAATAAACAACGATATTAAGGAGTTGCATAATTAAAATGAAGAAATAAAAGGAAAATAAAAAAAATAGCTGTCGCCGGAATTGCTCCTCGCCGAAAATCGCCTCGGTGAAGCTCTCTGCCACTGCTCCAGGATTCTGAATCTCTCTACCCCCTTTAGGTCTGCACTTGTTATTTATTGACGTGTTACAATCAAGCAACGGCTAGGATTTAATATCGCTTCGGATCGATGGCTCAAATTAAAACACGTCTGCTTTCCATAAGTTGATTTGAGTAGCGATCAGTCGCTGTCTTTGTAAGGCGCACGGTCGCTGCAATCTTTTGCTTCATCCTCGTATAATTGTGTGGCAGCGATCGATCTCTGTAGTTTATAGGAATTGATCGCTGCTTCTTTTCTGTGTAATATAACATAGCGATCGGTCTCTGACAGTTGTAGAGATCGATCGCTGCTGTTCTTCAAATGCTTCAAGCTGATCAATGTATCAGCGATCGATTTTTGTTGCTTCTCAGAAATTGATCGCTGCTTGCTCCTAATATGTGGCGATTGTGGCGATTGTGGCGATCGATCTCTGCTAATTCCTGGAGATCGATCGCTGCTCATGACTTCTCTTCTTTAAAACTTTGATTCCTGTTTTTAAAATCTTTACTGCACACTTGACAATTTTTGTTAAGTTCTTGCGATCACTTGAGGAAAATTATTCATTTCAAGTATAAAAGAGTATAAATAAGTGCGTAAAATACACACTTATCAATAACTCTTGTGAATGTTGTTTTGGAATTGTTATATAAAATATTATGTTTTTCAGGATTGGTTTTAGAAAATTTAGTCGTTATGTTGCTCGTTTTTTTTTCGTAGAGTAAACAGTGTTCGTTTTAACCCATTTTCACATTTTCGCTAAAGTTTAAGAGTCATGTTTTTAGGGATTTTTACGTGTCAAGAAGTGGGAAATGTTGGGAAATGTTTTGGGGTAAAGTTTTAGGTGTTTTGGGTGTGTGTGATTTGAAGAAAAAGGCAGAAAAGGGAAGGAGGTGCGTGGTGGCCGGAGGTGTGCGCAGGAAGGGGTGCTGGTGCTGGGATGTGCGCGCACAGCAGGCGCGCGCTGCGCCCAACGCCCAGCGCTGTGCGCCGATCAATCGGCATATGTTGCTGTTCATTCGATCGCCAACTAGCGCCGATCGATCGGCACCTTGTGCCGGGTGGCGCACAGCTGTGCGCACAGCAGGCCAAGGCAGTGCGCACCCAGGGCGAACGCGCGCCCATGGTGTGCCAAGTTGATTTTTTATTTTTTATTTTTCCTACTTCTAAAATGTTTTAACCCGACTCTTTTTGACACATTTTTCACATATTTTACGCACGTTTTTCAACTGGTTCCAAGGGTTTGAAAAACTCGACAATCGAAATTTTATTGAAAATTATTTTAAACTTTGTTTTAAACGTAATATGGTTGTGCAAAGTAGCACACCGAGCCGGGGTAGGTTCGGGGTGTTACAAAGTTAGTGTAAGAGCTGGAAGTGATAAGTTAGAAATGAGATGATAGAGTATAAGAGAATTTGAAATTTAGGATTTAGAGTAAGAAGTTTACTTATTAAGTCTTTAGCGTTACGAGATTAAGGATGTATAGAGGGTTTGAATGGGTTATGTAAGTGTTTGATAGACACGGAAGTAAAAAGTGAGGAATTAGATGAACTTAGCAAAAGGAAAAGCTAGAGTTGAGAACTAAGTTAGAAATGTTTGAAAGTATAGGTGATGATTTATTTAATCGAAGTTAATAGACGTATGAGTAATTGAACTATGAAGTAACAGTTAGGGAATTTAAAACTTTGGAGATGTAGGGTTTGTCACTGCCCGATATATGATTAAGGCCGTAGAAGTAGGTAAAGTTTGGTGTGGCAACCAAAAGTTAAGAGGATAGAGTTGGAGTAAGTAAGTTGACGAATAACTAAGCCCCAAATTTTGAGAACAAAATTTTTTAAAGGAGAGTGGATTGTAAACCCCGAAAATTTCCTATAACGTACGTAGCCCTTAGATTGGATGTGTTATGAGAGTTTAACGTTAATCCAAGCGTTATGCTAAGTATTTGCGTTAGAAGTTGAAGTTGATGAGAAAGCATTATAGTTGGAGTGAGTTAGGGTTATGGTTGGTTGAAGTAGAAGTTTTCGAAACAAATATAATGGAAATTTATAAAGGAAAAAGGAGGAAAACTGTGATGCCCACGTTGGAAAAGAGTAATGATGCAAGGGGTGATTTTTAAAATACAAATTTTGGGTGAAATATTTTAAAGGGAAAAGTTTGAGTATTTAAATTGTTGGATGGCTTGGGTGAAAAAGGGCACAAAGGTTGTCTTCTCCCTCTCCCTCTTCCACGATTCTTCATCCCCCATTAGAGAGCTTCCTCTCCTCTTCTCCTTCAATTTCTTCAAGGATTCAAGGTAAATTTCTTATGGGTTTTGTTATAAGTGCATTGTAGTGAAGGTTTGTGATGTTTTTAGGAGTTTTTTTTTGTGAGGTTTAGTGAAGTTTAGGAAATCGTAAGTGAGGAGTCCGAAATTTTCATTCATTGGCTGGTTTTCTTCCTACTTTTGGTTATTTAAACATTAGATAGGTTGGTTTAGGTTGTTTAGGTAGTTAGATTAGAGTTAGAGGTGAAAGTGGTGAAAAACTAGTTTTGGTACATTATGTCGCCGGTTCTGTTTTTGCTGAGTTCGATCGGCCATGTTGTTTGGTTGGTGAAATGGTTTGATTTAATAGATAGTAGACATGTAGAGGTTTACGGAATAGGGTGGATTGTTGAAATCCAATGAAAAATGAGTAAGTTATGGCCGATTGAATTTGGACATTTAGATTGAGAGGAAAATCGGGATTTTGGAGTTTGGATGCTTAAGGTTAGCTAGTTGTTGATAGAAATAGAGTAAATGTCCTTTAGATTTAGTTGTATGATTACTAAGTGAATTTCTCTATATTTGTTAGGTTGATGAACAAGCAGTTAGCATAGTCGAAGTAACTGACACGTACGGAGTTTCCAGGTAAGAAGAGGATGTTTGTGTTTTGTCTTCGGGCCTACATCATTGAACGGTAGGGATTTTTCTGGTTGTTTGGTTATTTTGTTTTGTTTTGGTGTTAAGCATTTGTGTGCCATGCATCATGATTTTGAACTACGAAAATACGAGTTTTAGCATGAAACGCAATGTGACTCTATTGGAGTCGCCCCGTCGCGTTAGGGTGGCACCCGCGAGGGACTATATTGGAGTCGCCTCGCCGCATTAGGGTGACACCTGCGAAGGACTCTATTGGAGACACCCAGTCGCGTGAGGGTGCTTGGTTAGCACTTGCGAGGGGCTCTATGAAAGATTTATGAAAAGAAAACGAAACGAGAACAATAGAGTTAGAGTCGCCCCATCGCGTTAGGGTGGCATCCGCGAGGGACTCTATTGGATTCACCTCGTCGCGTTAGGGTTATATCTGCAAGGGACTCTATTGGAGCCGCCCAGTCGCTTTAGGGTGCTAGGTTAGCACTTGTGAGGGGCTCTTCGAATGATTAATGGAATGAAACCAAAATGAGAACAACAGAGCTAGTAGAAACTGCATGTGTTAGGGGTTGAGTGTGCATTGTGTTTTTGCATTCATTATTCTCTACTTGCTAAGCATTAGGCTTACGTTTTGTGTTCTATGGTGTAGGTTACGATGAGTTACCAGGTGAGTTAGTTGAGGGAGGCCAGAGTTAGGATGCAGTCGGTGACGTACGTGGCACGTCGGTGCGGGTATTTGTCGGGGCAGGTATTTGTCGGGGTGTATTGACCATGTAGTTGCTGGGAGCTGTGGTAGTCTTAGATTAGGTTATGTTATGAGAGCTTAACGTTATTCCTATGGTTATGCTAAGTATATGGATTAGAAAGTGGATGATGGAAGAGAAAGTTTGAGAGAAAATCCTAGAATAAAGTAAGTGTTTGGTGGAGGTGTTGCTTTAGTTAACAAACAGAGGAAGCAACAAATTTAAAGGTGAAGGGAAGTGTGTATCCACGTGTGTGAGAAGTGAAATGGTAAGGGGAGGGTGATTTTATAAAATCATTTAGTTGATGGTTAAAATTGAAAAGGTTAAAGTGAGGGTTTTAAAGGTTGGATGGCTTAGTTGTAAAAAGGGCAAAATCTTGTTTTCTCCTCCCTTCTTCCACGAAAATTCTCAGCTCCATTGAAGGGTTTCTCCACCTTCCTTCCATCGATTTTTTTTAAGGATTGAGGTGAGTTTTAGTTGGGTTTTATATTGTATCCAATACTTTAGTGAATTTAGGTGTTTTGAGGGAGTTTTGGTGAGGTTTGGTAAGGGTTTAGGAAACCCTAATGGAGGAATCCAAATTTTTTTTGTTCCTTGAAGAGTTTTCTTGCTATTTTAGTGGTTTAGACTTAAGATAGGATGATTAAAGTTGATTATGTAATTATATTAGAGGTTTGGTTGAATTCGTTGAAAAATTGGAAATTGGAGCAAATGTCGCCGGTTCTAATTTGTTGAAATTCAATCGGCAATGCTCTTTAGTTTGGTAAATAAACTGCGGCATTGGATAGTAGACATATAGAGGTTTACGGAATGGGTAGGATCATTCAAATCCGATGAAAAACGAGTAAGTTATGGCCGCTTGAAGTTTGGACAATGAACAAAAGGGGAAATTTTGGGATTTGAGGTTTTATGCTTTAGAGTTAGTTTAATTTGTTATTAGATATAGATTATGCATTCCATAGAATTTTGGAGGGTTACTAAGTTAATTCCTTAATATGCTACGTTAACGAGTGAACAATTGGACCAACCGAGCGAGAGACTACAAGCACGGACGGAGAATCCAGGTAAGTAGTGGTTGTTTGTGATTGTGCCTTTGGGCCTACACCATGGAACGGTAGGAATTGTTTGATTGTTTAGTTGTTTGTGTTTGGTTTTGTGGTTAAGCATACGTATTGACATGCATCATTGTTTTCGAGCCACAAAAAATGAGTATTGAGTATGGTTTTGAAATGTGAACATGAAACGTAAAAAGATAAGAAGTGCAATGTGGTCTCGAGTGGAGTCTCCTTATCGCGTTATGGTGCTAGGGTAGCACTTGCAAGGGGCTCTACGCTGAAAATACGTAAGCTGTCGTGAGTATGAACGCCTCGTCGTTAACGTGCGAGAGAAAGCACTAGAGGGTTCTATGATCGATGTGGGAGGAGATGGTGTATGGCTGTCCAATGGGCCGGGCCCGGATGTGTGCATCCGATCTTGCTCTGTTGGGTCAAGGTGTGGCCATCCTATACGGTTATAGGATGTGTGCCTACTTGATTCACACGGCTAAGTGAAAGATTAATGAAACGAAAACGAAACGAGAACAATAGAGCATGTAGAAACTGCATGTGTAGGGGTTGCATATGCATTGTATTTTTACATTCATTATTCCCTACTTGCTAAGTATTAAGCTTACGCATTGTGTTCAATGGTGTAGATGACGACGAATTGTTAGGTGAGCTCTACGATCAAGGCTAGGATTAGGATCCAGTCGGTGACGCATGATGTATGCTGGTGCGGGCAGCTTGTTGGGGGGCCTTGACCATGGTGTGGCTGGGAGGTGTGATGGTTTGGTAGTTTTGGTTGAGACTTTGACTGTGTTTATGTAGGGGATTTATAACTCTTTTGGTGTGTGTTTTGGATATATTGTATAAAATAGTTGTTTTCAGGTTTTGGTTTTTTAAACAATCAACTTTTATGCTGCTCAAATTTTTATAAAAGAAAAGTGTTCGTTTTCACCAATTTTTACGTTTCCGCTTATATTTTCGAGTTGTATTTTCGGGATTTTAACGAGTCAATGGTTGGAAAATAATGTAAGACGGTTTGGGGTATGATTTAAGTGAAATGGAGGGGTAAGAAGTGAAGAAAATTGAAAAAAAGTGGAGGATGGCAAAAGGAGGCGCGCTGCTAGGGCATGCGCAGCGCCCAACGCCGATCGATCTGCGAGTGGTCGGGCAAACCCGAGAGGGTGCTGAAGGATCGGCGCCAAGCGCCGATCGATCACCCTTGGGGCGCGCTATTGCTCGCAGCGATAGCGCACGTTGCGGTAGTGCGCGGGGCGCACAGCGACAGCGCACAGGGTGTAATACCCGGCTTGTACGGGATTTTATATTATAATATATATGTTGGCATTTTCGTAAATACGTCAAATCAATCCGTTTTACGAAAAGAAAGGGTTATTTCGATCCTAACGATTAATAGGAATTTTAAGGAATTTACAGGATTTTTCGGAGTAATAACGCTATATTCCGAGTAATTACCTTAATTTTAATGTAAAGGACGTTTAAGTAAAAATAGTAAACGAGGTCCAAATTGCGAACGGAAAGTTTTAATAGAACCTAAATAATGAATAGGGGCTATTGGTAAAATAAAGAAATTTGGAGAAGTCGAATCTTTAGCCGATTGACGGAACGAATGACGAAACAAATAGAATTAAATGCTAAGGGTAAAATGGTAATTCGCAAAACCAAAATTTATAAAAATAACAATTCCCTCTTCTCTCCCTCACTTTCTCTTTTTCTTCTCTGGAGTTCACGAACCAGAGAGCTTCTCACTCTCTGCCCGCCGACGATTCCACTTTCCGACCTCCGTTCGTTCCGTTTTCGTCACGATTTCTCCTCCTCTCGCAACCCTAGGTATGAATCTACGTTCTTGGAGCGTTTATTTTGATTTTTACGGAGTTACGGCATTAGGGTTTCGTTTAGATTTTCATTAAAAATCGATATTTAGGGTTCGAAATCAATAGGTTATCGTAGATTATGAATGTGTAGAATGTTTTGGACGTTATTGGACGAAATTAGATTAATTTGTGAAATTGTTCGATTTTGAGAAATTTCGAGATTTAGGGAAAAACTCGTAAATTGGATTTGAGTTGTCAAGCGTGTATTGCTCGATAAAAATAGCTCGATGAATTGGATTAAAGCTTTAGGAAATTTCTTTAGTTGAGGTTTTGTCAATTTGGACGTTTAAAAGCTTAAACTTGTTTTAACGTCGATCGTTTTAAATTGTCTTAGGTGAACGACTCTCGCAGACAAAACTTGAAGTTCAGCGCGCTCAAGGTAAGTTCTCGTGACTTACTCTGACCGATTGGTCTACACCGTACTTCGATGTAGCGTCGAGGATCTTAGTGGATTGTTTGTTTTAAATTGCTTTGGTTGGGTAGTTAGGTCTAAACGTTTTGTAGGTTATTTCCTTTACAGTCTTGATGGTACGCATGCTTGTTTGTTTACATTTATATTGAACTGTCCATGCATCACGTATTTTAAACTAAGCATGAAAATGAATTTCCGCATGATGTTTTCATAAAACTGTTGTGGCCCAGAAATTGGGGGCTATTGATCTATCGTGCGGGCCGATTAAGGGTCTGGCCGATACCACATCTCATGTACTGTAATTAATGAACGTAATCTGTTATCTGGTCACGCGAGGTGGGGCTCAGGCACGGCTGTACGTGTTGTAAGCGTGTACCCCCCTCTAACCGCACGGGGTAGTCCGACCGCTGGATGGGCCCCCTTCGGTTAGGGGGATGAGATCTCGGTGATATAATGTCTACGACGCTCTGTATGTTATGCATGATTTCCGAACTCCATATGCACTGCACGCATCTGCATTTACGTAGAATTTACTGAACCTTTAGCTCATAGTGTGTCTGTATGGTGTAGGTGACGTTTTAGGTGACATCGAGCCAGGTGAGGACGACGTTCCTCCTCCTGATGTATGATGCAGTTGACGAAGAATGGCCCGTGGGAGTGTGCTGAGCAGTCGGTGCATTTTGACCCGTGGGGACGTCGGTGTAAGTATTTTGAGGGATTTAATGGATGATACGAATGTATAGATGAACATATTAGGATGCTTGGATCTGGCTAGATGTTAGGTTCACATTTTGATAGGTTTTAAATGTTTTTATAAATCTGGTTTATAAACCGTGTTTTTGTAATGTTTCATCGGAACGACTCGGGATTTAAAACAGGTGGATTAGTCGATTTTTAAACATATCCACGCAAATTGTTTTCACGAAAATTGGTTACGTGTTAATGGGGTTTTGAGTTGTTGTTTCGGGTGGTTGATGAAGTGGGGAATGAGGCGAATTTTAATGCTTTATATTAGATGTAAGTTTGATTTTGTACGTGGAGCAGGAGGGAGAAATGAGAAAAGAAAAGGAAGGGGGGGCAGAACGCCTGGCGAACATTCGCCAGGCGTGGCGATTGCATCGCCGCCCTCTGGAGAAATCCAGAGGGTGTGGCGATATGCAACAGGCGAGTAATCGCCTGTTGCAATCGCCTATGGGGCGATTATTCGCCAGGACGAATAATCGCCTCCTTTTGTTTATTAATTAATTATTTAATTAATTTAAGTTTTAATTAAATTGTTTTAAGTTTTATTTAAATTGTTGTAAAAGTTAGAATTCAATTCCGATTTCGATTCTGGTTTCGATTTCGATTTAGTTTCCGCTTAAAGTTTATAAAAAAAAAATATATAGTACGGAATATTGGGTACAGTACTAGTATCGTTACATTTATGGTATCAGAGCCCCCGGGTTTTAAAATCGGTTCTGTAGACTGCTCGACTGCACAGCCACTACGCGGACATCCTTCTTCAACTGTAAGTATGTTTACTGCTTTGTTGATTTTATATTTCTTAGGATTATTGTTTGATTTTATAGGAGTTATATAAATATGGTTCGAGGAAAAGATCCACGTGATGACGCGCTTGATCGACTTACAGAGTTGCTGGACCGTCAGTCTCAGCACATGGATCGTCAAGCGCAACAAATTGAGAGTCTAGTAAATTGAGAGAACCAAATGGCCCAGGATCTGGTAGTTCCAAGTAATCAGGGTATGCAGAAGTTCCAAAGCCTACGGCCTTGAGTATTCGACGGCCAATCATCGGATCCTACACGTGCCGAGGAGTGGATCCGGGTGATGGAGGATATGTTAGGTTATGCAGAGGTTGGGAACGGGAGCAAGGTGGCTTACGCCACCTTCCACTTGGCATTAGATGCCCGTTTCTGGTGGGACTCGATTAAGTCGACGACGGATGTATCAGTTATGACTTGGGATTGGTTCAAGTTTTTATTTTTCGATAAATATTTCAGCCGCACAGTGAGAGTGGCCAAAAGGAATGAGTTTATGCAGCTGAAGCAGACTCGTTCGGTTGCTGATTATATTCGGAAGTTCGAGGCATTATCCAGATTTGCACCTCGTCTTGTTAGCGATAATGAGGAGAAGGTGCACCAGTTTATGGAGGGACTTAATCCGGAGATTCGGATGCACGTTGTTCTCTCAGGTATTATTGATACGTCCTATTCTGACATCACAGCTAGAGCTCTGGATATTGAGGCTGCCAGAGCCACTTGTGTTAGACCGAGGGAGCCAGCGAAGGGATTCTTCCGAGAGATACGACCTCAGTCGCAGAACCGAGGATGGCAGCCTAGAGCGCAGCCCCAGCAGCAGCAGAGGGGTGTGAAGAGACCTCTTGAAGGAGGTAACGATCGAGGCAAAGGGAAGCAAGTGCAGGGGGCTTCTCAGATACCGTGGTGTCCCATATGCCAAAGGGAGCACAGTGGTGTGTGCCGTGTTGACACTAATAGATGTTTCAGATGTGGAGAGCTTGGCCATTACGTCAAGGATTGCCCGAAGCCCGGCCGAGATATGTCAGCCAGTGATCAGAGGAAAGTTATGCCGAGGATCTTCACATTTATTGAGCCTAGAGATGTAGATGACGATGATCAGCCTGCCGTGATAGCAGGTACTATATTGATTATGGGCGTAGCTGTATTTTCTTTGTTAGACACAGGGGCTACGCACTCTTTTGTTTCCACTGCTTGTGTGTCTAGACTGAAGCTTGCGCCTGAGTTAGCAGAATGCGAATATAGTGTGATGCTACCTTCGGGAGAGCGTATGCAGTCAAGTTATGTTGTCCAGGGCAATATTATTTTGATTGGGGACAGTACCCTCTATGCTCGCCTTATTGTTATGGGCATAGAACACTATGATCTGATCTTAGGGATGGACTGGCTGTCACAGCACTTCGCCACCATCGACTGTCGATTCGGGATTGTGATTTTCTGACCCCCGGGTAAAGCCGAGTTTTCTTATCAGGCGATGAACCGATTGAGTAGCTCGCCTATTTCTTATTCGATGAAGGTCAACGAGCAGTTTAAAGGTGCGTGCTCTATTTATTTGGCCTCTGTATTTGATTGTCAGTTGCTCAGCGGAGAAAAGCCGAGCGACATTCCTATTGTCAGAGAGTTCTCTGGGATCTTTCTTGATGATCTTCCCGGGTTACCACCAGACCGGGAGATCGAGTTCACTATTGATGTCTATCCAAACTCCGCGCTGAGGTTTAAAAACCCGTATCGATTGGCACCAGCTGAGTTGAGAGAGCTGAGAACTCAGCTTGATGAGTTGTTAGAGAAGGGATTTATTCGACCCAGTGTATCGCCTTGGGGTGCGCCCGTTCTATTTGTCAAGAAGAAAGATGGGACCCTCAAGACGTGCATTGATTACAGGGAGTTGAACAAATTGACGGTGAAGAATAAGTATCCACTGCCTCAGATTGATGATTTATTTGATCAGCTGCAGGGTGACCGAGTATTTTCGAGGATTGATCTACGCTCGGGTTACAATCAGCTGAAGGTCCGGAAGGATGATATACCGAAGACGGCATTCCGAACGAGGTATGGGCATTATGAGTTCCTTGTCATGTCTTTTGGACTTACAAATGCCCCTGCAGCGTTTATGGATTTGATGAACCGTGTCTTCAAGGAGTATCTGGACAAGTTCGTGGTGGTTTTCATTGACGACATTCTGATCTACTCTAAGATGAAGGAAGAACACGAGGAGCATCTGAGGATTGTTCTGAGGACCCTATGTCAGCCCCAGTTGTATCCGAAGTTCTCCAAATGCAAATTTTGGTTGGATCAGATCAGTTTTCTTGGCCATGTCATATCGCAGGATAGAGTTTCTGTTGATCCGAGTAAAGTTCAGGTGGTCAGAGATTGGCCACAGCCGAAGAACGTACGTGAGGTGCGTGGATTTCTCAGATTAGCTGGCTATTTTCGGAAGTTTATTGAGGGATTCTCAAAAATCTCACTTCCTCTTTCACGACTGACTCGGAAGAACGAGAGGTTTATATGGTCGTCTGCTTGTGATGATAATTTTATGGAGTTAAACCAGAGATTGACCACCGCTCCAGTACTGGCGCTACCTATTGAAGGTGACAAGTTCAGTATTTATTGTGACGCGTCTGGAGTGGGACTCGGCTGTGTATTGATGCAGGAGGGGAGAATTATTTCATATGCTTCTCGGCAGCTGAAGCCGTACGAGCAGAACTACCCTACGCACGACCTTGAGTTAGCAGCTGTGGTCTTCGCACTGAAGATATGGAGACATTATTTATATGGGCAGCAGTGCGAGATATTTTCTGACCACAAGAGCCTGAAGTATTTATTTACGCAGAAGGAGCTGAACATGCGACAGAGACGATGGCTTGAGTTCGTCAAATATTATGATTTTGATATCAAGTACCATCCAGGAAAGGCAAACAAGGTTGCTGATGCCTTGAGTAGAGTGCCTTATGCGGGTCAGCCTTCATTAGCAGCGATGTCAGTTACGATGCGGTCTGAGATTGAGAGGTTTGACGTTGAGATAGTGGCAGAGTTGTCCAGTATGCTCACCAACATTTCACTCAGGCCGACTATTTTGGATCGGATACGCGAGGCTCAGCAGAATGATACGGAGTGTGAGGAGCTTCGATCCAGCATGACATTGGGAGACTCGTCGGATTTCCATTTATCGGAGGATGGTATTCTGAAGTTCAGGCATAGGTGGTACGTGCCTAACGACGAGGATCTGAAGAAAGAGATATTGGCCGAGGCACATTCTTCGGCGTATTCTGTGCACCCGGGGAGTACTAAGATGTACCGGGACCTGAAGCAACATTTCTGGTGGCCAAACATGAAGAGAGAGGTTGCCAAGTACGTTGAAACCTGTCTAGTCTGCCAGCAGGTAAAGGCAGAGCACCAGAGACCGGCCGGAACATTATTGCCACTGCCGATTCCGGAGTGGAAATGGGAGCAGATCTCCATGGATTTTATTGTGAGGCTCCCGAGGGCGACGAAGGGCTATGATGGTATATGGGTGATCGTGGACCGATTGACAAAGTCGGCCCACTTCTTATCTGTGAAGATGACTTCCTCGATGGATCAGCTCGCCGAACTGTATGTACAGGAGATTGTCAGGCTGCACGGTGTGCCAGTTTCGATTGTTTCAGACAGAGATCCGTGATTCACATCGAAGTTCTGGAAGAGTTTACACAGAGCTATGGGGACTCAGCTTAATTTCAACACGGCATTCCATCCTCAGACAGATGGTCAGACAGAGAGGACGAATTAGATACTTGAGGATATGCTCAGAGCTTGCGTGCTGGAGTTTCAGGGCTCGTGGAGCCGATATTTACCCCTGTTGAGTTCTCGTACAACAACAGCTTCCACGCTACTATTGGCATGGCTCCGTATGAGGCGTTGTATGGTCGGAAGTGTAGGTCTCCGTTATACTGGGACGAGGTTGGCGATGCCAGCATCGTTGGTCCTGAGATTCTACAGCAAACGGCAGAGAAGATTTACATTATCCGACAACGCATCGAGGTAGCTTAGAGCCGGCAGAAGAGCTATGCTGACACTAGGCGGAGAGAGCTAGAGTTCGAGGAAGGAGATGAGGTGTATCTCAAAGTTTCTCCGTTCAAGGGCGTTGCGAGATTTGGAAGGAGGGGTAAGCTAAACCCTCGTTATGTAGGGCCCTTTCCTATTCTGAAGAGGGTCGGGAAGTTGGCGTATAGACTACAGCTTCCGGCTTCTATGGAGAGTATCCACGATGTGTTCCACGTATCTATGCTTCGGAGATGTTTACGTGATCCATCGCATATCGTGGAGGCTACAGAGATCGAGGTACAGCCTACCTTGACATATGAGAAGAGGCCAGTACGTATTTTGGAGACTTCCATCAAGGTATTGCGCAACAAAGAGATTCCGCTAGTCAAAGTCCTATGGCAGAACCATAAGGTGGAAGAGGCGACGTGGGAGCGACAGCAGGATGTGATGACTAAATATCTTGAATTGTTTGTATAATTTAATTTTGTAGACAAAATTCTGAATAAGGAAGGTAGAATGTAATACCCGGCTTGTACGGGATTTTATATTATAATATATATGTTGGCATTTTCGTAAATACGTCAAATCAATCTGTTTTACGAAAAGAAAGCGTTATTTCGATCTTAACGATTAATAGGAATTTTAAAGAATTTACAGGATTTTTCGGAGTAATAACGCTATATTCCGAGTAATTACCTTAATTTTAATGTAAAAGATGTTTAAGTAAAAATAGTAAACGAGGTCCAAATTACGAACAAATAGTTTTAATATAACCTAAATAATGAATAGGGGATATTGACAAAATAAGGAAATTTGGAGAAGTCGAATCTTTAGCCGATTGAAGGAACGAATGACGAAACAAATAGAATTAAGTGCTAAGGGCAAAATGGTAATTCGCAAAACCAAAATTTATAAAAATAACAATTCCCTCTTCTCTCCCTCACTTTCTCTTTTTCTTCTCTGGAGTTCACGAACCAGAAAGCTTCTCACTCTCTGCCCGCCGACGATTCCACTTTTCGACCTCCGATCCGACCTCCGTTCGTTCCGTTTTCTTCACGATTTCTCCTCCTCTCGCAACCCTAGGTATGAATCTACGTTCTTGGAGTGTTTATTTTGATTTTTACGGAGTTACGACATTAGGGTTTCGTTTAGGCTTTCGTTAAAAATCGATATTTAGGGTTCGAAATCAATAGGTTATCGTAGATTATGAATGTGTAGAATGTTTTGGACGTTATTGGACGAAATTAGATTAATTTGTGAAATTGTTCGATTTTGAGAAATTTCGAGATTTAGGGAAAAACTCGTAAATTGGATTTGAGTTGTCAAGCGTGTATTGCTCGATAAAAATAGCTCGATGAATTGGATTAAAGCTTTAGGAAATTTCTTTAGTTGTGGTTTTGTCAATTTGGACGTTTAGAAGCTTAAACTTATTTTAATGTCGATCGTTTTAAATTGCCTTAGGTGAACGACTCTCGCAGACAAAACTTGAAGTTTAGCGAGCTCAAGGTAAGTTCTCGTGACTTACTCTGACCGATTGGTCTACACCGTACTTCGATGTAGCGTCGAGGATCTTAGTGGATTGTTTGTTTTAAATTGCTTTGGTTGGGTAGTTAGGTCTAAATGTTTTGTAGGTTATTTCCTTTACAGTCTTGATGGTACGCATGCTTGTTTGTTTACATTTATATTGAACTGTCCATGCATCACGTATTTTAAACTAAGCATGAAAATGAATTTCAGCACGATGTTTTCATAAAACTGTTGTGGCCCAGAAATTGGGGGCTATTGATCTATCGTGCGGGCGGATTAAGGGTCTGGCTGATACCACATCTCATGTACTGTAATTAATGAACGTAATCTGTTATCTGGTCACGCGAGGTGGGGCTCAGGCACCGCTATACGTGTTGTAAGCGTGTACCCCCATCCTCTAACCGCACGGGGTAGTCCGACCGCTGGATGGGCCCCCTTCGTTTAGGCGGATGAAATCTCGGTGATATACTGTCTGCGACGCTTTGTATGTTATGCATGATTTCCAAACTCCATATGCACTGCACGCATCTGCATTTACGTAGAATTTACTGAGCCTTTAGCTCATAGTGTGTCTGTTTGGTGTAGGTGACGTTTTAGGTGACATCGAGCCAGGTGAGGACGACGTTCCTCCTCCTGATGTATGATGCAGTTGACGAAGAATGGCCCGTGGGAGTGTGCTGAGCAGTCGGTGCGTTTTGACCTGTGGGGACGTCGGTGTAAGTATTTTGGGGGATTTAATGGATGATACGAATGTATAGATGAACATTTTAGGATGCTTGGATCTTGCTAGATGTTAGGTTCACGTTTTGATAGGTTTTAAATGTTTTTATAAATCTGGTTTATAAACCGTGTTTTTGTAATGTTTCATCGGAACGACTCGGGATTTAAAATAGGTGGATTAGTCGATTTTTAAACATATCCACGCAAATTGTTTTCACGAAAATTGGTTACGTGTTAATGGGGTTTTGAGTTGTTGTTTCGGGTGGTTGATGAAGTGGGGAATGAGGCAAATTTGAATGCTTTATATTAGATGTAAGTTTGATTTTGTACGTGGAGCAGGAGGGAGAAATGAGGAAAGAAAAGGAAGGGGGGCAGAACGCCTGGCGAACATTCGCCAGGCGTGGCGATTGCATCGCCGCCCTCTGGAGAAATCCAGAGGGTGTGGCGATATGCAATAGGCGAGTAATCGCCTGTTGCAATCGCCTATGGGGCGATTATTCGCCCGGACGAATAATCGCCTCCTTTTGTTTATTAATTAATTATTTAATTAATTTAAGTTTTAATTAAATTGTTTTAAGTTTTATTTAAATTGTTTTAAAAGTTAGAATTCAATTCCGATTTCGATTCTGGTTTCGATTTCGGTTCAGTTTCCGCTTAAAGTTTATAAAAAAATAAAAAATAAAAAAATATAGTACGGAAAATTGGGTACAGTACTAGGGGCGTTACACAGGGCGCACACTGCATGGGCGACACGCACACCAGTTATGGCCCAACATAATTTTTTTATTTTTCCTTTTCGAATATGTTTTAACTCAATTTTTTCCAACGCCTTTTGTACGTATTTTACGAACGTTTTTCACATGTTTTCAAGTGTTTGAAAAACCCGAAAATCAAGTCGAAATTTTATCAAAAGTTCTTTTGAAGTTTATTTTAAAAGTTGTAAAGACGAGCAAAGTAATGACCCGAGCTTGGGCTAAGTTCGGGGGCGTTACAGGTAACCTCATGGTCGCTTTTCCTTTTTAGGTTTCCGGTTCTCCTCCTATGCATTGGGGTTTAAGGGGCCCTCACATGCTAGTTCTTTGATTCTTACAAAAGTTGGTGAAGAGATTTAATATAACACCCAGAATTTTCGTGTTTCGATCCTAACCATGGATTCTGGTATAAAATATATTATTAGACGTTTAAAAGGAAATTTATCATAGGAGTCATTGGGTAATTGGATTAAGGAATGACTAAAAGTGGTAGTTGGGGCTGTCCAATGGGAAGTTGACACTTGGCGAAGCTTGTTGGAGAAGCTTCTTCAAACATAAAAACTAACAGAAACCCTCCCTCTCCCACGTACGCTCTTCTCTCATTCTCCCTCCCTTCTTTCTTGATCGGCCAAGCTTCCACGCCAATCTCCTTCCCTTCTTCCTTATATTTTTGAAGATTAACAGTAAGGGTTAAGTTGTGTTGGAGTGGGTTTAGTTATTAGCTATGGGTGTTAAGTTTTGTTGAGGATTTTCTCATTGGTTTAATGGTTTTGTTAATGTTTTCAATTTTCTCCCCTACTTGAAGGATAACCGCAAAATTCCTTCCCATGTCCTTGAAGTTTTAAGATAAGATCACCTTGCTTTGAGTTTCTTGGTAGTTGAAAAGTTTAAATTTGCATTAATGGTGTTAGTGGTTAGTTGAAAATTTATGAGTTTGACGGGCTCAAAAATTGATGAACGAAAATTTGGAGTTATTGGTTCAAAATTTAGGCATTTATGATTTGTGACGATAAACTGGTTTATTAATTATGGATGAGCAATTTTAGTTGTCGATATATTGTTGGGTGTTAATTATGGCATAAATACTACATTGATTGTTTGTGTTGGAAGATTGGAGTTAAAGCAAATTACAGGGAGGTCATGCCAAATTTTTAGGGATTTTGTCGTATAGAATTTTTGGGTGTTTAGTGAATAGTTGAATTGGTCCTAGATTGGTTTGTTTAGGGTTGATTTAAATGTTGGAGTGTGGAATGTTTTAGGTGGTGATGATTTGAGGATGGTGCACATGAGTTGCTAAGGATTTCTAGGTAAGTGGATGTTAGGTGTTTGGCCCTAAAGGCCCTACATCACAAGGGTACTAGGATATTTGAGTTTGATGAATGTTTTCGAGTTATTGTGACTTACTTAGGGCTAAAGTGATATGGGTAGTGTTTGTATGTTATGTAGTTGTTAATTGTTGAGTTTCCGCTTGTAGTGTAAGTTATGTACATGTATTGCTAATGTCATGGAGAATTGTGTTCATGTATGTCTATGTTTATGTGCATCATTCCACCTGGATCATGTTTTCCTAATATGACATACAAAACGTTTTACAAACATGTTTTATGTAAAGAGAAACATGAATATGTAATGAATGTAATGGTTAAGTTGCGGGTGTGGTTGAGTATGGTTATATTCGGCCACTTCGATGGTCCATGTTCGGCCGATTCGGTGGACCATGATCGGCTATTTTAGTTGTCCATGTTCAGCCACTTCGGTGGTCCATGATCGGCCATTTCGGTAGTCCATGTTCGTCCACTTCGGTGGTCTATGTTTGTCTACTTCGGTAGTCCATGTGATACTATGGGCCTACTCCCCACGTAAATCCCCCTTAACCCATGTTATGTAACGTAAAAGTAATGTGAAAAGAACATGTTTTACGGATCAAATATAAGAATATGTAATGTACGTAATGGTTAAGTTGTGGGTCGTGGTTGAGTTTCCCACGTAAATCCCTCTTAAACCCATGTTATGTAACGTAAATGTAATATGAAAAGAGCATGTTTTACGGATCAAAGATAAGAATATGTAATGTACGTAATGGTTAAGTTGTGGGTCATGGTTGAGTTTCCCACGTAAATCCCCCTTAACCCATGTTATGTAACGTAAATGTAATGTCAAAGAACATGTTTTTATGGAATCATGCATTCATGAGCATTTATATGCATTAGTGCACCTCTTACTAAGCATTAGATTTATTGTTTAAACCTCGTGATGTAGGTGACAAGATTGAGTGAGGATGTCAAACCTCAAGATGATGTCTAAGTTCGGTTGCTTGATGGTGCTCATGGTGGGAGTTTGTGACTGACAATGCGATTTTGACCTGTGGGTGATGCTTCAAGAAATTTTGGTATATGTTCATGTATTTGAAATTTAAGTAGAAAAGGATTTCATGTTTTGACGAATGTTAGGCTTGTTTGCGGTTTTGCTTATGATTTATAGAAAACGTTTTGATGATGGGTTTTCACTTATAGGTTTTTACTTCTGTTATGTGTTTCGATTTGTTTTATGAAAAATGAATGGTTTAAAATTTAAGTAAAAGATGTTATGTTTTGAGGACTTCAAATGGAGTATTTAGGTTGTGTAAGTGTTTGATGAGTTAGGAGAATTTATTAAGAATGTAATTCAAGTTAAATATTTGAGAAAAAAAACAAGGAAAAGATGTATTATCGCCCCACGGTATCGCCCCAGGGGCGATGTTTATGGCCCAAACCAGAGGGTGGGGCAATACATTGCCCCACTAGGGCGATGGATCACTCCTGGGTAAATTTTTCGTCCAAAAACCAGTGAAGGGGGCGATGGTTCGCATCCAAGGGGCGAGTAATCGCCATAAACAGTACTGGGCACTATTCACTCATTTTGAGCCCTTTTAAAGATGTACAGTATTTTCAAAAAAAAAATCTACAAAGTTTTACGAAAATTTATATTAGTAACGGCCTAATTTACACGTCGTTACATTTAAACTTGTTGTTTAGATCATCTAGTTGTCCTTGAAAACTAGATTCACTCTTTTTTGGGTTTGTTGCCCCAATTGCTTAAGTAGTAGTGTCACGACTTTCAGAATTATTTGTCGCATTCTTTGTCATCATCTTGGTTCCCAATTCATTCAACAAAGTTAAAGGAAATAGAACAAAGAAGGATGGGGCTCTGATACCAAATGATGTGCTTCAAAATGGGAAAGAAGGTTGAAGCACAAAAATAATATCGGTTATAAATAGTTTTGGCCGATAAATGGATGAACTTGTAAATCAAACAACTCTAATAAAATAGCTCCAATGAAGTTGAAATTTTAACAGAACGTTACCCTGGATGTGATGGAAATACTCTAAAAAAATCAAGGGTTAACTCGATGGGAATGAAGAGATATAGATGAACTGGTGCCCGTTGGCCCGGAAAGTGATAATGATGCACCTTCTCGGGTCTTTGGCTCTCATTGAGGATGAGCACTCCAACTTGCTGTGATGAGAGCTTGATACACCCTTGCTGAATGTTATACCTTCAGGGAAGAGGTAGAGAAAGGAGTAATACAATGGAATCCACTATACTCACAATGATGAAAACCAAAACACACACACTCGATCAGATATGACTCACCGAAGAGATGCTGCTATTTGATGCTTGGAAGCTTCAAGGATTGGACGAAGATGAACTTTAAATTTTCTATTCAAAATGTGTTGCTCTTCACCAACCAAAAGGGTCCACTACCCTTTACAAAATTTAGGGTTCAAATGTTTAGCCAACAAAAGGTGACAAAACAAGGGTATTTGACCAAGTATACGAGCCGAGTACAAACATGTTTTGTCAATTTTGGCAAAGCCCTCCCTCTTTCCAAAAGTCACTTTCAAGTGATCCCTTCTTCCACAAAATACAGCCACAAGTGACATGTAAAGGACATATGTTCGGCCATCACAATGCATGTAAAAAAAACTACTAAAGACTAGAGAACATAAACTAAACTTATGGTTACATCAATTTGCTCCAAGGAAGACATTGGTTCTTTTTTCAAGCTCAATTCGGTCATGAGGTTGCTACTATGTCAACAAGTGAAATGATCTTTCCTTGTCTTGTGTTATAGGATCTAGCTCCAATTGATCTTCAAAAGTATTACCTACAAAATGAGTACACAAGTTAGTTAAAACTTTATCTCGTCACCGAGTGGTTGCTCCTCTTGGCACATCAAGAAGTCCAATAGCTTATGGCATCTCCAACATCACCAACGATATTAAATACACATTCATCTTCTTCAAGGAGAAGCTCAAGTGAAAGAGAGCCTTGTATGAGAAATCTTCAAGATTTTTATGAGCTAACACAAAATCCGAGCAAAGATCTAACACTTTTATATCACTTTGTCGATTGGAAGCTTTTAATATTTGAAAAAACCCTGAAATATGAAAAGTGGTGGATTGCCATGGACAAAGAAATTCAATCAATTGAGAAGAATGAGCCATAGTAGCTTCCAATCCTTCTAGAAGGCCAAACCCCAATGGTGTTAGTTAGATCTTCAAAGAAGAGACAAATGCAAAGGTTGAAGTAGAGAAATATAAAGCCAGATTATTGGCAAAAGGATATAGTTAACATCTGGCTATCGACTATGGTTAAGTATTTTCTCATACAACTTGCTTAGCAACTATTCGACTGATTATTTTTGTAGTTGGTCAAAAAAAGGGTAAGATTTTTCAAATGGATGTTAAATTGGTATTCTTCAATGGAGTTTTTGAATAAGAAATCTACATAGAACAACCCCTAGGTTATGTTATAAAGAAATATGAAGCCAAAGTCTTGAAGTTGATGAAAACATTGTATGGCCTGAACAAGCTCTAAAAGATTGGAATAGTCAAAACGACAAGAACTTCCTTGAAATTGGATTTACGGAATGCCCACATGAGAACTTTCTCTATGCTAAGGTAATCTTATTTGTTTTGTGTATGTTGATGATTTCATTCAATCCTAGTATGTACGAAAAATTAAGCAAACAATGACCAAGGAGTTTGAGATTATGAATTTTAGTCTAATGTTGTTTTAGCTTGGCATGAAGATAATTAAAGAGATAATGACATTTTCATAACTTGAGAAGTTTTGCTAAAAAGATTATTAAAAAAGTTTGAGAAGGAGAATTCTCAGCTTATGTATACTCCTATGGCATGTGAAGTGCAAATATCAAAAATGAGGAAGAAGAGAAAGTTGATTCTACAACTTTCAAGAGCCTTATTGGAAGTTTAAAGTATTTAACTTGCACAATACCAAATATTTTTTTTGAAGTTGGGCTAGTTATTTGATTCATGGAGTCACCAACCATGGCTCATTCCAAGGTGATGAAGTGTAGCATCCGGTTCCATTAAACCCAATTTAATTTGTCAAATTAAGATGTGCAAATATGGATTAGGTTAATGAATGGATATGCAAGGGCATTATGGTAAATTAAAAACTTATTAGTGGATAACCTATTTAAAAAAATTTATTGAGCTTAGCCGCCACTGTTCATTCTTGCTCTCGGTTTTCAGCTCAAACCAGCAGACTTCCCAGGCGATTTCCTTCCCCGAGTCCGTTCGCCGAGCTAGGTAAGTTTCTACCTCGATTTTTCTGACTTAGTAACTAAGGAAGATTGTATGGGGGAGTGTTAGATATGTATTTTGGGAACTCATCAGGAAAGTGAGTAGATTCGGGTTTAGCATAGAATCAGTAATGCTTGGCGATCAGAACTCCCAACTATTCCCTTAGGTTTTCTGAATGCCTTAGAATGAGGTTTAGTACAGGTTGACTTAATGTTCTGTTTATGTTCTAGGTGAGAAAGATCCCGAAGAAGCTCCTAACCGAGCACTCGCCAAGAATCCAGGTAAGTAGAGTTTGTTTGTGCCTTCGGGCCTACATCACAAAACAGTAGGATTTATGTGTGTTTTGTATGTTTATTTTCCAGTTGTCATGCATCATGTTTTTGAAAGATTACGAAAATGAATTTACATGAAACGCATGGTAAGTGTGAGCAGGATGATCAGAACAACTGTTAAGGGGGATTAATCCGTCCCTTAACTGAGAACAGAGGATTGAGGTTTTGGGAAAAGTGATCCACTTCCCAATCCTACAGGGGGATCAGACCAGTTAACTGTTAAGGGAATTAATCCGCCCCTTAATTGAGATCAGAGGATGTATGCTTTGGGGAATGACTGATCCACTTTCCCATCGTACAGAGGGATCAACAGAGAACGAATTTGAATACAACTGAGATGAGAAAGTAGAGACCGCATGTTTAGGGAAATTATTGCTTCATTGATCCATTTCATTCATCGCTCTACTTGCTTAGCATTAGGCTAATAGATGAGTTTTGTGATGTAGGTGAAGAAGTTACTGAAGGTATGTTTACCGACCAACATGAGGAATAGGCTGGTTGGAGGAGCATTTTCAGGCATCGGTTTGGTCATCTGATGAGGCGGTTTAATCCATGGCTGCAGGTGTTGAGTTGAGGGTAACTAGTTCAGTATAGATGTTTTTCTGAAAATTTTATGACAATAGTGGTTTCAAAGCTTTGAAAACATTTTTGAGAATCTTCTGATATTGGTATTCTGTTGGATTTTGAAAACATTGTTTTTACTGAATTTGGGAAGGGCAGTGATTTGGTTTGTTTTTGGATGTTTAGTTTTGTCGTTCTGCCTATCGGAAGGTGCCTTCAGTAAAGTCGTTGGATGAGAGAGAGAACATCCGGCTGACGTCATCGGCAGGTGCAAGTCGCAAAACCTGTAGTTTTGCTATCGGCAGACGTAGTGTATATTTTAATCTTATCGGAAGGAGTCGTAATGTCGTTGTCGGTAGATGTCGCGTGCTTGTCTATCGGCAGATGGAAATCTATCGGTAGATGAAGTTATGTTAACTTCACGGGCATTCCGCGTTTTTTTTTTAAGCTTTACGTCTTTTGGCCAATTACTCTTAACACTTCCAACAGTCATTTTAAAATGTTTTTCACAGGTTACTTAGCTTCATTGATGTTCAATTGATTTTCCGCTGCAAGTTTTAAAATATATTTAGTTTTAGAAAAAGTCAAATTTTGGCTGTCGAGTGAAATTTTAAATTTAGCATCAAGACGTCATGGTTCGGCTCAGCGTTATGAGTAGCAAACCGGGTTCAGATAACTCGGGGCGTTACAAGTTGGTATCAGAGCCATTTGGTTAAACCGTTCAAAGAATTACTCAACAGTGCCGATCGTTGCATGGAAGTACTCCAACAACTGTAAGTGTTTATGTTAGTTTTAGTTATTAGATATTTATGAGAATAGTTAACCTTTTACAGGGATGTAGTAAAATGTCTAGACGACCAGGTAGACCGAGAGTACAGAGGGGGACACCAAACCCGGAGAGTACTGAGAATTCTGGTGTGATCAGGCAGCTGATAGACTTGGTACGCCAGCAATCTGATATGATGCGCCAGCAGTCCGATCAGTTGGGACTGCTACTGAACCGAGAGGTACAAGGGAGTGCCAACTCGGGTTCCAACAATGAACAGGCAGGAGAGAGGTTTAGGAGGTTGCGACCACCCACTTTTGATGGAAAGTCAGCTAATCCAATTGTGGCCGAAGAATGGTTGAAAAAGATAGAAAGCATGTTTAGGTGTGCAAATGTGGGAGAAGGAGAAAATGTCATTTTGGCAACCTTCCACTTTGCCGGTGATGCTCAACTTTGGTGGGAAACGATGGAGACCACCCATGATGTTCTTACGATGACTTGGACGCAATTTAAGGAGATTTTCTATGAGAAGTATTTTAACAGTACTGTACAGACCACAAAGAAGTTGGAGTTCATGAACTTGAAACAGACAGGGACCGTAGCTGAATACAGCAGACAGTTTGAATCCCTATCAAGGTTTGCTGGACACCTCGCACGCAGAGATGAGGATAAAGTGTTCCAATTTGTGCATGGGCTGAAACCTGAGATTTATAGAGGAGTCAAGTTCTCGGGTATAAAAGGATTGTCCTACAGTGAAGTAGTGTCCACGGCATTAGAAGTGGAAGAGGCGGAGATGAAGTGTGCTGGGTTTAGTGCGGCTCCACGAAAGTTCACCCAGCCACACCATCACAGGGGAACGAAGAGGCCCGGTGAGGGCCAGGGCAGTCAAGGGAAGGAGAAGAAGACACCAGATACTAGGAAGTTCCCTCAATGCCCAAAGTGTTTAAGATTTCACCCGGGAGAGTGTAGAATTAGCGCAGGGAAGTGTTTCAACTGTGAGAAGACCGGGCATCTGCTTAAGGATTGCCCAAAGCCCAGAGTCCTTCGCTGTTATAATTGTAATAAAGTTGGCCACATGAGTAGGGATTGTCCAGCTCTGAAGAATGGCTCGGTGAATGTTAAGCCAAGGATATTCTCCATGGTAGAATCGGGTGATGAAGATCAGCCTGCTGTTGTGTCAGGTACCATACTAGTCAATTTTATGCCTGCTTTTACTTTAATAGATTCAGGTGCAACACATTCCTTCATAGCGTCTGCATTTGCTGATAAATTAGACGTTAAGTCTTCACTTTCTGAGCATATGTTTAATGTTGCTTTACCTTCTGGCGAACGCATGCGCTCTAGTCATATGCTGCTTAATAGTGTAGTGACAGTAGAAGGTAAGAACCTACCTGCTGATCTCATTATTTTAGAGATCATGGGATTTGATGTAATCTTAGGAATGGATTGGTTGTTTAAGCACTATGCTACGATAGATTGTAGAACTGGCTTAGTTAGTTTTCAACCCCCTGGTGGTTTAAGACACACTTTCCAAGCCTCGAAGAAAGATAAGAGGATGTCTGTTTTAGCCGCTTTTAGTGCTAGATCTTCCTTATGCAGTGAGTATTCATGCTTTCTGGCCAGTGTTTTGGACACAAAACTGGTAGGAGAATTGAGCCTCCAAGATGTTCTAGTAGCTCAAGATTTCCCTGAAGTTTTCCTTGATGACCTGCCGAGTTTACCACCTGATAGGGAGATTGAATTTGTAGTAGATGTCTATCCTGGTGCTGAGCCAGTATCTAAGAATCCATACCGATTAGCACCAGCAGAACTCAAGGAGTTAAAGAAACAGTTAGAGGAACTGATGGAAAAAGGGTTCATACGACCGAGTTATTCGCCGTGGGGTGCACCAGTTCTCTTTGTTAAGAAAAAGGACGGATCAATGCGCATGTGCATTGACTACCGAGAATTAAATAAGTTAACCATCAAGAATAAGTACCCATTACCTAGGATCGATGATTTGTTTGACCAACTTCAAGGTGCACGAGTTTTCTCTAAGATTGACTTAAGATCGGGGTACTACCAGGTTAAGTCTGAGGATATACCAAAGACTGCCTTTCGTACGAGATATGGACATTACGAATTTTTGGTTATGTCCTTTGGTTTGACAAATGCACCAGCAGCTTTAATGGATCTCATGAATAGGGTGTTTCATGAGTATTTGGACAAGTTTGTCATAGTATTCATAGACGACATTCTGATCTATTCTAGAACTAAGAATGAGCATGCAAGGCATTTAAGTTTGGTGTTAGGAGTACTCAGACAGCACCAGCTTTATGCTAAGTTTTCCAAGTGTGAGTTTTGGTTGGACAGAGTTCACTTTCTTGGTCACGTGATCTCTGGGGATGGAATATCTGTCGATCCAGCCAAAGTTCGTGCGGTTAAGGAATGGCCTCAACCGAAGAATGCTTCTGATATTAGGAGTTTCCTCGGGTTAGCAGGGTATTACAGGAAGTTTATTGAAGGATTCTCGAAGGTTGCGACACCCCTCACTCGTTTAACTAGGAAAAACATAGAGTATGCTTGAACTGAGGAGTGTGAGTCCAGCTTCCAAACCTTAAAGCAGAAATTGACCAATGCACCTATACTAACCCTTCCTGTTGAAAATGGTAAGTTTAGTATATATTGTGATGCTTCCAAAATTGGACTTGGCTGTGTTTTGATGCAAGATGGTAAGGTCATAGCTTATGCTTCTAGGCAATTAAAGGTGCATGAGAAAAATTATCCTACGCATGACTTAGAATTAGCTGCGGTGGTTTTTGCATTAAAGATTTGGAGGCACTACTTGTATGGACAGCCTTGTGAAATATTTTCTGATCATAAGAGTCTGAAGTATATTTTCACGCAGAAGGAATTAAATATGAGGCAACGTAGGTGGTTGGAGTTTGTTAAAGACTACGATTTTGAGATTAAATACCACCCTGGTAAGGCCAATGTGGTGGCTGATGCATTAAGTAGAGTAATACCGTCAGCCTCAGCTTTGATTCTGGATATGCCGGTGGCCTTAGAGACTGAATTTCATAAGTTTAACCTAGAAACTGTGTCCAATGTAGCAGCTATGCTTTCTGCCATCTCCTTGAAACCTACCATTCTAGAAAAGATAAAAGAAACCCAGGACATCGATGAGAAGTGTAAAAAGTTCAAGTCGAGCATGGATTCTACTGACAATTTGGACTTCAATTATACTGATGATGGAATACTTAAGTTCAGGAATAGATATTTTGTGCCAGCCAATAAAGAGCTTCGTGATGAAATCCTTTCTGAAGCTCACTCTTCTAGATTTTCCGTTCATCCTGGTAGTACAAAGATGTACAGAGACCTTAAGCAGACTTATTGGTGGCCAGGAATGAAGCGGAGCGTTGCTAAACATGTAGGACTATGTTTGATCTGCCAGCGGGTTAAGGCTGAACATCAGAGACCTGCAGGAATGTTGCAGCCATTACCACTCCCTGAATGGAAATGGGAGCAGATAACCATGGACTTTATTGTAGGATTACCCAGAACAGTAAAAGGACATGATGCAATCTGGGTGATAATCGATCGATTAACCAAATCAGCCCATTTCTTACCCATCAAGATGACTTACTCTATGGATCAGCTAGCCGAATTGTATGTGCATGAGGTTGTGCGACTACATGGAGTTCCAGCTACTATAGTTTCGGACCGAGACTCTAGATTCACATCCAAATTTTGGAAGAGTTTACATAAAGCCATGGGCACACAGCTAAACTTCAGTACAGCCTTTCACCCTCAAACAGATGGACAATCGGAAAGAACCATTCAAACATTAGAGGATATGCTCCGGGCATGTGTTTTGGATTTTCAAGGTTCTTGGAGCAAGTATCTGTCTTTGGTGGAGTTTTCTTATAATAACAGTTTTCAAGCAACAATAGGAATGGCACCGTATGAGGCCTTGTATGGACGAAAATGTAGATCTCCTTTGTACTGGGACGAAGTTGGTGAAGCACAGTTGCTTGGTCCTGACATCGTGCAGCAGACTATTGAGAAGGTCGCCCTCATCCGTCAGAGGATCTTAACAGCTCAAAGCCGACAAAAGAGCTATGCTGACAGAAGACGCAGAGAATTAGAGTTCGAAGTAGGCGATGAAGTTTTTCTTAAGGTATCACCATTCAAAGGAGTTGTGAGATTTGGAAAGAGAGGCAAACTGAATCCTAGATTTGTTGGTCCTTTCTCAATTCTGAAAAGGATTGGGAAGGCAGCCTATCAGTTACAGCTACCAGCTTCTATGGAAGGAGTCCACAATGTGTTCCATGTCTCTATGTTGAAGAAGTGTGTGCGGGATCCGTCCCAAGTTGTTGATCAACAAAGCATTGAAATTCAACCTACACTTACCTACGAGGAGAAGCCAGTAAAGATTCTAGATTATGCAGTAAAGGTACTACGCAACAAAGAAGTGCCGCTGGTGAAAGTCTTGTGGCACAATCAGAACACAGAGGAGGCAACATGGGAGCGCCAACAAGACATAATAGACCAACATCCAGAGTTATTCAGGTATTGAATTTTGAGGACAAAATTCTTTTAAGGAGGGTAGACTGTAGCACCTGGTTCCATTAAACCCAATTTAATTTGTCAAATTAAGATGTGCAAATATGGATTAGGTTAATGAATGGATATGCAAGGGCATTATGGTAAATTAAAAACTTATTAGTGGATAACCTATTTAAAAAAATTTATTGAGCTTAGCCGCCACTGTTCATTCTTGCTCTCGGTTTTCAGCTCAAACCAGCAGACTTCCCAGGCGATTTCCTTCCCCGAGTCCGTTCGCCGAGCTAGGTAAGTTTCTACCTCGATTTTTCTGACTTAGTAACTAAGGAAGATTGTATGGGGGAGTGTTAGATATGTATTTTGGGAACTCATCAGGAAAGTGAGTAGATTCGGGTTTAGCATAGAATCAGTAATGCTTGGCGATCAGAACTCCCAACTATTCCCTTAGGTTTTCTGAATGCCTTAGAATGAGGTTTAGTACAGGTTGACTTAATGTTCTGTTTATGTTCTAGGTGAGAAAGATCCCGAAGAAGCTCCTAACTTAGCACTCGCCAAGAATCCAGGTAAGTAGAGTTTGTTTGTGCCTTCGGGCCTACATCACAAAACAGTAGGATTTATGTGTGTTTTGTATGTTTATTTTCCAGTTGTCATGCATCATGTTTTTGAAAGATTACGAAAATGAATTTACATGAAACGCATGGTAAGTGTGAGCAGGATGATCAGAACAACTGTTAAGGGGGATTAATCCGCCCCTTAACTGAGAACAGAGGATTGAGGTTTTGGGAAAAGTGATCCACTTCCCAATCCTACAGGGGGATCAGACCAGTTAACTGTTAAGGGAATTAATCCACCCCTTAATTGAGATCAGAGGATGTATGCTTTGGGGAATGACTGATCCACTTTCCCATCGTACAGAGGGATCAACAGAGAACGAATTTGAATACAACTGAGATGAGAAAGTAGAGACCGCATGTTTAGGGAAATTATTGCTTCATTGATCCATTTCATTCATCGCTCTACTTGCTTAGCATTAGGCTAATAGATGAGTTTTGTGATGTAGGTGAAGAAGTTACTGAAGGTATGTTTACCGACAAACATGAGGAATATGCTGGTTGGAGGAGCATTTTCAGGCATCAGTTTGGTCATCTATTGAGGCGGTTTAATCCATGGCTGCAGGTGTTGAGTTGAGGGTAACTAGTTCAGTATAGATGTTTGTCTGAAAATTTTATGACAATAGTGGTTTCAAAGCTTTGAAAACATTTTTGAGAATCTTCTGATATTGGTATTCTGTTGGATTTTGAAAACATTGTTTTTACTGAATTTGGGAAGGGCAGTGATTTGGTTTGTTTTTGGATGTTTAGTTTTGTCGTTCTGCCTATCGGAAGGTGCCTTCAGTAAAGTCGTTGGATGAGAGAGAGAACATCCGGCTGACGTCATCGGCAGGTGCAAGTCGCAAAACCTGTAGTTTTGCTATCGGCAGACGTAGTGTATATTTTAATCTTATCGGAAGGAGTCGTAATGTCGTTGTCGGTAGATGTCGCGTGCTTGTCTATCGGCAGATGGAAATCTATCGGTAGATGAAGTTATGTTGACTCCATCGGCAGATGAAGTTATGTTGACTTCATCGGCAGATGTAGTTGTGTTGGCTTGTCGGTAGATGGTGGTGCGTTGTTTGTACACGTCATCGGTAGAAACCTCCTATTCCTATTTCTGCTTCTTCCGTTGACTTTGTCGTCGGCAGATGTATTCGACTTCGGCAACTCACGAGCATTCCGCGTTTTTTTTTTAAGCTTTACGTCTTTTGGCCAATTACTCTTAACACTTCCAACAGTCATTTTAAAATGTTTTTCACAGGTTACTTAGCTTCATTGATGTTCAATTGATTTTCCGCTGCAAGTTTTAAAATATATTTAGTTTTAGAAAAAGTCAAATTTTGGCTGTCGAGTGAAATTTTAAATTTAGCATCAAGACGTCATGGTTCGGCTCAGCGTTATGAGTAGCAAACCGGGTTCAGATAACTCGGGGCGTTACATGAAGAGTATTCTTCGATATATCAAAGGTACAATTTTTTTTAACTTGCTTTGTTAATTTTCTGATAAATTTCAGCTTGTCGGATACTGCGATAGCTTTAGGGTGAAAAAATGAATGATCGAAAGAGCACAACAAGCTTTATTTTCTACATGGGGAATGCAACTTTTACTTCGAATTTGAAGAAACAACAAATTGTGACTCCATGAACATTTGAAGCTGAATATGTTACTGTAACATCTTGTGTATGTCACACTATACGATTGTTGATACTATTTAAGGAGTTACAAATGCTACAAGAAGAAACTATAGAATATTTAGTTGACAATAAATCAACTACTCCATTGACAAAGAATCTCGTGTTTCATGGTAAAAGCAAATATATTGATACAAGATATTATTTTATTTGTGACTGCATTATGAAGAATGAAGTGCAAGTGAAGTATGTAAAGACTAATGATCAATTTGCTAATATTTTTATGAAGCCTCTCAAGTATGAACCTTTTCAGTAAACTAATGATGACGCTAGGAGTGATAAAGAATATGGTCGAATGGAGGATGTTGAAATTATAAGCTTAATTGAATTAATATGTTTGGTTAATGTATATTTTTAATGTAGTTTTATTTAAGTGTAATCCATATATGAAGAGTCATCTAGAAAGATCTCATGTATGTATGTGTAGGTACATTGATTGATGTACTTGTATGATTCATCAGTGAATAGTTCATATAACTAGCTAATTCATTATATATTAGTACATGTATTAAATTAAATATATGGTTCATATATTATTTTATACATGTACGAGATAATCCTATTAATAGGATGAGAGTTTAGACCTTTTGTATCAAGTAATAATCAAATGAAAAAATTCTCTCATTTCCACCTTATTTTTCCTCATTCCAGCACAAAATAATTACACAAGGAATTGTAATGAATCATTCTACAAGGAAACTAGTTAAACTATGTTAACTATGGAGGACTTTCTTTATCATTCGAGAACAAGCAACCCATTTGGAATAATCAATGAACTTAGATATACATTAAGATCAGGTGCAACTGCAATAAACAGAAAACGCAGAAGAACATAGATTATACGAGAATATAAACAAGAGACGTAGAAGACCATTTGGAAGGAGAAAATAGAATTCAAAAAACACCAAAAATAAAACCAGATGTTCATTGAGACTTCGAATAAGGTTCTTAAACTTGAGCTTAGTACCAGAAATAATATTCTCTCCCATCGATCTTCCTCTCCTTTCCTTTGTCGATGCTCTCTCTCAAGCTCACGAAGCCCCCACTTAGTTTGGTTCTCTGGAGTTCCCAAGGCAAAAATGAAGAATTGAGAACTACCATTTTCACCAATCTCTAGGATTAGTTCAAAAAATTGATTTTATTATTAAATTGAAGTGTGGTTATCATGTGTAAGTGGAGCCTAAAATTCACTTTAATCCAATATTTTGAGTGTCCAGGAGATTTACTAACTATATTTTGACATTTACTAACTATATTTTGATTGTTTATTTTGTAGGTGTCTAGGTTGAAAAAGTACTCAAATCAACAATATTCATCTAGTACCCCAAAATATTATGGAGTTATTCTATATTAAAAATCAATGGAAGAGAAAACATTAAGTTTTTAAGACTTAGAAGACATTCTACATTTTCAAAATACCATAAGAGTATTTGACAAATTTTACACTGCTAATGACTTAAAAGCAAACAATGGTATTCATGAAGATTATAGCTGACATCATAAGCTTTCCAGTATTGGATAGACTGCAAAAAATGGAGCACATCTGTAATGTTAAAGATGTCCTGCACATAGAGGTTGTAACACCCGAGTTTTCGGGTTTCCGCTTTAGGGGCATTTTTGTAAATAATAATTATATGCCTGTTTTGCGAGTGGGAGGTTTTATTAAGATCTCAGGAATTTATAATGATTTTTGGAAGAATAAGTAAATTTTTTAAAATCCAAATCGATGGACCTATCTCTCTCTCTCTCTCTCTCTCTCTCTCTCTCTCTCTCTCTCTCTCTCTCTCTCTCTCTCTCTCTCTCTCTCTCTCTCTCTCTCTCTCTCTCTCTCTCTCTCTCTCTCTCTCTCTCTCTCTCTCTCTCTCTCTCTCTCTCTCTCTCTCTCTCTCTCTCTCTCTCTCTCTCTCTCTCTCTCTCTCTCTCTCTCTCTCTCTCTCTCTCTCTCTCTCTCTCTCTCTCTCTCTCTCTCTCTCTCTCTCTCTCTCTCTCTCTCTCTCTCTCTCTCTCTCTCTCTCTCTCTCTCTCTCTCTCTCTCTCTCTCTCTCTCTCTCTCTCTCTCTCTCTCTCTCTCTCTCTCTCTCTCTCTCTCTCTCTCTCTCTCTCTCTCTCTCTCTCTCTCTCTCTCTCTCTCTCTCTCTCTCTCTCTCTCTCTCTCTCTCTCTCTCTCTCTCTCTCTCTCTCTCTCTCTCTCTCTCTCTCTCTCTCTCTCTCTCTCTCTCTCTCTCTCTCTCTCTCTCTCTCTCTCTATCCCTTGCGACATTTCTCCTCCTTCGCCGTTTCCCTCAACGCCGATCAATGCTCCTCTTCCAGCGATTTCTTCTTTGGTTTTCCTTCTCCAATCGATCCTTTAGGTAAGCCCTAAACTCTAGCACGTTTAGTTGTTGATTTTGGTTGTTATTCGTTAGGTTTATCGATTTAGGGTTTTGTTAGAAATCTTCGATTTTGGTTGGAAATCGTTAGGATGTTTAAATTAGTTCCCTTTGACTATCTATTTACGACTATTGACGATAGTTATGAGAGATTGTGGTTGTTAACGGATTTAGGAATTAGGGTTTAGTGTTTAGTATATATTGTTTTTAATGTATATTGAAATTGGGATTTTTAGGCTCGATCGTTGAGTGTGATTTGAAATTTAGCTATGGCATATTAAAGTAGATGTTATGGGTGACGTATAGGCGTTTGAATGGTCGTGATCGGATGTCGGATTAGAGAGAAAAGTGTGTTTGAATGTGCGCACGTGAGGTGTTCGATAAAATGCCCGAATAGAGAAAATGAGAGTTTTTGGAGAAATTGCCTTAGCTAGGAGCTTAGTTTAAGTTTAGAATTCGTTTAATTAAGATCAATTTTAATGCTCTTAATTGTGAAATGCTTTAGGTGGAGACGACTTTTGGACGGTGCTCGGCTAGCTACGGACGCCAGGTAAGTGGATGTTAGGCTTCCGGCCCTTAAGGCCCTACATTGTGTCAACGTTAGGTTTTTCTACTTTGATGATGATTTTCTGATTGTGGGGATTAATGAGTCGGGTAGCTTAGAATGTTAGTTGTTTGTGAAGTTCGTTAAGAATAGTATATGTCCATGTACGTAGTGAATTGTTCGATGATGTGTTCTGATGATATGTCGTACATAGATTTCTCATGCATCATGTTTTAGAAAAAGTACGAAAAGGTTTTAGCATATGATTTCATGATTTAAACGTAGAAACGACAACGATGTAAAACGAAAATGTAAAGTGTCTGAGGGGAAGTGGTTCACCCCTCAGATGTAAATTGTGGAACGTCCAGAAAACGTATGATATCTGAGGGAAGTGGTTCACCCTTCAGGTAAAGATTTATATGTGGAACGTCTAGAGATGGAGAAACTAATCCGCCCTCCATTGGTAGAGGATTACATGTATGTATGATAAAACGAAATGAAATGAATATGTATGACGAAACGAAATGAAATGAATATGTATGACGAAACGAAATGAAATGAATATGAACGATGAAACGAAACGAAATGATTATGTACGATGAAACTGTAGAAACTGCATATGTTAAGTAAAATGTTTTAAATTCATATAGTGCATCCCCTTACTAAGCATTAGGCTTACTGTTTATGTTGAATGACGTAGGTGACAGGTGTGAACTCGATGACAAAGAATAGGAGGTCGACGGGTGGTGCTCGTGGCGACGGGATGTGTTTTGGTAGGGCAGGTAGACTCACGGTTAGGTGTTTTGAGAGTTTTTGGGTATTGTTGGGATAATGATGAATTTGATGGATTTTAGTACGTTTAGATATGTTTTAGGGCGTTTGGTGACTGGACAGGAAATAGAAAGTATTTTGTAAAGTTTTAAACGTTTTAAAAAAAACAGGCGGAAATGATAAGCTTTTAAACGGAACAACGCGGTTCGTTTTCATGAAATTTGGTTATGTTTTAAATGTATTTTGAGTCGGTGAACGGATAGCGAGAGTAACGTATGAAAGTGATAGTGCTATGGTGTAGAAATATGTTTTTGAAGAATGAGTGAAATGTGAGAAAATGGAATGAGAAAAGAGTATGTGGATTGTGTAAGAGGGGTGTAGTTGGTGCAAGAGAAAAGGAAAGAAGGAGAAGGAAAAGAAAATGAAGGAGCGACGGGTCGCAGGAGGAAAGGAGTTGGAACGCAGAACCCTCTGGTTTTCCAGAGAGTTTGGCGTTCGGGCGCGGGTAGAGTGGCGCACGATCGATTAATGTTCGGGTTTCACGTTCTGGAAATCAGAACGTGAAGCGCCCGAACGCTTAAAGGCAGGCGTTCGGGCGGTTAGGCGAGGGGCGCCCGAACGCACAACTTCATGCGTTCGGTCGCCTGTGCATTTTCGGGCTTAATTGCCCCTTCTGTCCCTCCCCTGTTTCGATAGCCTATGACCGATGCATTTTTAGTTATTTTTAATGGTTTTTGAATATTGTTTTATCTGTTTTAAACTTCAATCCAATTGTTTTAATTTTATCCAAAGGCAGTTTGTTTTATTGAGTATAGGTTATATTAGTGTCATGTTTTTATGATCGAGGAATGAGTGATTTTAAGGGATTTCAACAATCCGAGACTTCAATTTAATGGTTTAGAAGTCGAAACGTTATGAGTGATATAAAAAGAAAAATTTACGTGGTTACGAGAGTTTAAAGTTAAGGTTACGTTAGGGTTAGTTTGTTTAAGGGTTTTGGGTTATGTTTAAAGTAAAAATGAAAAAGTTTATTCAAAAAATACGAGGGCTTAGGTAATGATTATGTCACGGCAAGTCCGTGGCGGCCCTGATCGGGTTGGGGTTGTCACAGAGGTTAAGTCAAACATGACCATATGCACGAGTTTTTTGTTATTTTAATTTATTTTTAATCTATTTAAAACATTGCCATTAATGAGGCAAATCTGAATAATAAACTAGAGTTAGATAGAAAACATACAAGTTGAGACATTTGCACGAAATTTGAAGGAGACACCCCCCATGGAAGGTTGCATGACTCTTTGGAGAGAACACTTACGTTCCTTCTGTTTTTGGTGATTCGTGAAGAAATCTTGTTTCCTTTCTTGAGTGTTTACCATCTACTTCCTCATTTGACGTTGATTTTATTTTTTATTTGGTTAAGGATTCTCTTCTTCAATTTTGAACAAGATTCATCTGAATACTTCAACCATGACTTTATTTGGTTATTTCGATGCAAAGTAGGTTAGAATTCTTCTTTTCTAACAATTGGTGCTATTGATTCATGTTCAATATAAAGTCTCTCGATATATTCAAGTTTCTCATAAAACTGAGTTGTTTTTAGTTTATTTGGGGACTTTCTTAATTGATGTTGAATTACTGAAAAGAAAGTTTGAAGACTTCGAAATTTGTTGCAAATTATGTACTTGGGCGTGATGTGTGGTGTAATTTGTTGTTGTCGTTAAACTTAGGGAAAGATATTGTTGACATTTTAGGGAGTATTTTGTGTTAAAAGGGGGAACAAAAATCATAAAACTTTTCTTGAGAAAACGTTGGTGATTTGTGGTTTAATTGGAGAATTTTGAAATTTAATAGTTGCCGAATTTTGAAAAATTAATATAATATCCCGTAGTCGGTATTAGGTTCATTTAGCTAAACCATGATTAAGTGTAATTGCCAACCATAGCCAGTAGTAACCTTTCTGTTAAATCAATACTGTAATATTTGAATTTTTATTATTTTGTTAATTACTTTCTCATATTTTTGGGATATCCAACAAAATACTTTATCATGCTAAAACAAATGCACATACAGGTGCATGTCCCAAAAAGTACCACATTACCCCACAGAATCGGGTGGATCCGCCTAACCAGTTGGATCCTCTCGGTTTCGTTAGGTAATAAGGGAGTTTCAAGAAACTTCCACATTACTCCTAGGTTTCACAGCCGATTCGACTGGTCAGGAGGATCAGTGGAGAACTGATGTGCCACGAAAACCGTCCTCAAAATCACCAACCAGACAACCAACTAATATTTTTAGTTCCTCTATTTTTGTATGGAATCATCTTCAAGGAAACATGGAGGAGACATCTTTGCCTTGTGACAAAGATAAATGCCAAAGATTTATGCTAACATTGGAAGCCAATGGAAGGGACCATGGAGTAAGTGCCTTGGACATTAGTGGAGATCACTTTGAGGGCTGCGGTTTTACAACATTTGTGGAACTTGAAGAAGAACCAGAAGATTCGATCCATTCAATCATTTCCAAGCTCAAGATTACTTCAAGGGTGTCTTTGCTTAAAGGCAATAGAGGAGGAGATGAAGTGCAAGGAAGTGCCCAAAACCTTGCAACATTTTGAAGGAGCCAAAGAATCCAAGCCCATGGCCGATTCGTGAAGACTCCATTAAGCAACTTTGTGGTTATCTTATTTTATGTCTTTGTTGAACATTAGGTGTGTTAATTTTGTTAATTTAAGTGGTGAGAACCATCTAGTGAGAAAGAGACAGTCACATGGCAAGAGGAGACCATAAAATATTTGGTTTTCTCATTTGGCCGAGCACTCTTTTTCCTCTCTTTTTCTCCTTTGAATTTTTATTTCTTTTGTAAGAGCTATGGGTGGAAACCCTAATTTTCTTGGAGGCATTATTTATACATTCCTTAAAGCTTGTAATTTTCAATTGATGATGAATGAAAAATCATGGTGAAGTCTTCTTCTTCCAAGCTTGAAGTTTCCTTCAAAGTTGCCATGCCTCTTTCTTGGTGAATAATATCCAAGAGGTTGTGTGAAGAGTGAATCCATCCTTTGTGAGTGTAGGTACCTTTTAATTCTACTATATCAATATTCCCCTCTCTTTGTGGAGTGAAAAAACCTAGCAAGGATGTAGAAACTCTCAAGTCTAACCACTGAAGTCGCATCATCCCCATGTTTGTGCAAGTTGTGTTTTTAGAAAATCTGCTTGTTCCAAGCCGAGCAGTCATCACTCCCACAACCGTATCTCTCCAACCACAATGATTCATCCCATCATTTTTGGGGCAAATCAACCCCACACATAAAACTTTAACCAGCCACAAGAATGACATCCATACGTTTTGACACATTGAGTTACGTCTCTCAAATTGACACATTATTCTCGACAAGAGCAATAATTTGAGCTGCAACGACTTCCACTCCTTCAATCATTATGTTCCATAGAGAATCTTTGTGCGATATTTGAAGGGCATCTTTCCCACATCCAAGGATAGAACCTCTCAAAATTTCAGCCCCAAAATCCAAGTACAGCTCTAGTTGTTGTAGTTCAAAGTTGTTGTCTATTTCTAGCAAAATAGCACAAGTCTAATTTTTTTGTGCTTCAAAGTTCACCCATTTTGAGGCACATCAAGAACTTAGGGGTAATAAAGAACTTTTAGGACATGAACCTACATAGAACTCACTTCAAAATTGGACACATTATAAAAGATCTTTTAGAGACACATATTTCACCGGGTAGACGATTGTGGCGTGGACATAAAGGTCTTTATGACACAATCAATAATTCACTTCACGTTCAATTAGGACACTGAGTGAGCTCGAGTAATTAAGGCATTTTTGTTGGATTGTAAAGATTAGGCATGTGATCGCTCACCTTTGTAATATATGTGACTTTTATAATAATAATTCTCGAGCAAAGTTTTTTCATTATTCGATGTCAAATTGTTTCGTGTTGACTCCAACTGTTGTAAGCACTGAGTGTTTGGGCATATGTAAATTTTTTTTATCATACTGGTAGAGTTGAAAGCTTTTGCATGGTGAAATATGATATTTTGTTGTGCAAATTGAATTTTTTTTCCCTTATGTTTGAGGAATTTCCCATAACATTTAAATTTGGAGCAAATCGAGATTTAAATATTTATCTAATATGTACAATATATTATATAAAACATTTTGAATTAAAATAACAGATTTATAAAGGAAGGAAAGAACCCTTTCTTTTGGGCAAACACGAGAAGAGAGAGAGAGAGAGAGAGAGAGAGAGAGAGAGTGAGAGAGAGAGAGAGAGAGAGAGAGAGAGAATGTTTCTTTCCTTCACCGCCTTCCATCTATTTGACGTGTAAAAGGTCTTTGAGTGACCTTGTTCTATACTAGAACTGTTTTCTACGAAAAAATTGTCGATGCTTCAAGAATGTATTAAAGTAAAAGCAGGTATAGAGTTGATCAATATGGTACCTGACACTACAGCGGGCTGATCTTCATCACCTGACTCCATCATGGAGAATATCCTCGGCTTCAACTTAGCAGGGCCATTCTTTAAAGCTGAGCAGTCTCTATTAATATGGCCAACTTTGTTACAGTTGTAGCATCGAATGACTCTGGGTTTCGGGCAATCCTTGAATGTGTGTCCAACTTCTTCACAGTTGAAACATTTTTCCGTCCCAAATCTGCACTCGCCCGGGTGACTCTTCAAACATTTCGGGTACTGGGGAAACTTCCTAACATTCTGTACTTTCTTTCCTGCTCCTTGACTACCCTGGCCTTCACTAGGCCTCTTCATCCCGCTCTGTTGGTGTGATTGAATAAACTTTCGTGAGGCTTCTCGTGCTCCAGTACACTTCATTTCTGCTTCTTCCACTTCCAACGCCGTGGACACGACTTCACCGTAAGACAAACCTTTAATACCCGAAAACTTGACCCCTCTGTAAATCTCTGGTTTTAGTCCATGCATAAATTGAAACACCTTATCCTCATTCCTGTGAACAAGATGTCCAGTAAAACTGGACAGGGACTCAAACTGTCTATTGTACTCAGACACGGACCCCGTTTGCTTCAAGTTCAGAAACTCCACTTTCTTTACGGTCTGGACGGTGCTGTTAAAGTATTTCTCATAAAAAATTTCCTTGAATTGTGACCAAGACATAGCCAGAACATCAGTGGTGGTCTCCATTGTTTCCCACCAAAGTAGAGCTTCCCCAGCCAAAAAGAACGTTGCCAACGTGACTTTTTCTCCCTCTTCAATGTTGGCACATCTGAACATACTCTCAATCTTCATAAGTCATCCCTCAGCAACAACCGGATCGGATGACTTTCCATCAAACGTGGGCGGCTGTAGTCTCCGAAATCTGTCCCCTGATTGCTCATTGTTGGAACACGAGTTAGCACTCCCTTGCACATCTCGGTTCAGAAGCAGTCCCAATTGTTCAGACTGCTGACGTACCAAAGATGTCAGCTCCCTAATCACACTAGGATCCTCCTCACTTCTCAAATTTAGCATCTCTCTCGATACTCTTGGTCTTCCTGGTCATCTAGCCATTTTACTATATTCCTGGACAAGGTTAATTTCTCTCATAAATATCTAATAACTAAGGTTAACATAAACACTTACAGTTATTGGAGTACTTCCATGCGACGATCGACACTGATGAGTAATCTTTTGAACGGTTTAACTAATTGTCTCTGATACCATACTGTAACGACCCGAATTTTTATAACCCGGTTCGCTACTCATAACACTGAACAGGACTAAGAAATATTTTTTTTTTTAAATCTTCACTCAACAGTCAAAAATGACATTATTTAAAACATAAAAACTTGCAGCGGAAAATCATATTATTTAAACAGAATCACGACGAATACAGGCTAGCAAAACTTCGGGTTCAACATCGTTTAAAGCTTCCCTACACCACTTGCAAACAGTTCGACAATACTAATAAGTTTGTCGATCACAGAGTCTGTCTACGACTCTGGACGACGAGCTCTAGACGAACGACTTTGGATGATGTCACTACAGACAGCCTTAATTAGACGACAGCGTTTCAGATGACAACATACCTCAACTGTGGACGATGTTCTCGTCCACGACTACAGGGATTTAACGACTACGGGTTTTTGTCCACATACCACGTAACTCATTTAAATTGTCGCCCATGGTCCACGTGACCTTATCGACCATGGGACTATACGAACTCATCGTCCACAGACCCAACGTCCATAGACTTACTTAAATTTGTTGTCCACAAGCTACGTGACCTAATCGTTCGCCCAGGTGACTTATTTAACTTAATCGTCCACACAACTTACTCAACTCACTAGTCCACATAGGCTACTTAACGCACTCGTCCACGCAGACTATATAACGCACTCGACCACGTTGACTACTTATACCTTATTCGTCCACACAGACTTCATAACTCACTCGTCTATGGAATAGACTACTATTTTTTCCTATCAACTTTGGACGACTATCCTCAAGACAGAAGCATAATTTGACCGATTATACACCCAACATTAGACAATCCTGACTACTAAGAGGACTTATAAACTTTGACAGGAAGCATTCAAAACAACTTAAAACCACAACTTACTCAAAATCCAGGAAATAACTCCCATCAAAATCAGCCATGTTTTATCATCAGAATCATTTCAAAAGTATATCGAAACATTTAAAACTATCACTGCTATCAGAATTCTAATCTAACAATTAACTAAACCTTTATCCATAAAAATTCCTCACATGACGACACTAGTCAAACCGCCTCATCAGTGCACCAGGTCGTGGCAAGGATGCATTCCATCAACGGCGCCTATTCATCAGTAAACTCAGAGAATTCACCTGTAGTTACCTCAGCACCTACATCACAAAACTCATCTATTAACCTAATGCTAAATAAGTAGAGCAATAATGAAATGAAATGCTGAAACATAAATCCTATTCATGCAGTTTCTACTTTCACAACTCAGTTGAATTCATACTCGTTCTTTGCTGATATGATCCTTCTGTCCATTGGGAAGTGGATCAATTTTTTCCAAAGTCATACATCCTCTAACTCGATTAAGGGGCGGATTAGTTCCCTTAATAGCTGATCTGATCCTTCTGTCCATTAGGAAGTGGATCAATTTTCCCAAAGTCATACATCCTCTAACTTGATTAAGGGGCGGATTAGTTCCCTTAATAACTGAACTGATTAATTTTGTTCATGTCTTACCATGCCATTACATGTAAATTCATTTTCCTAAGTTTCCAAAACAAACATGATGCATGACGTAATGGAAAACATACAAAACATACATAAATCCCACTATTTTGTGATGTAGGCCCGAAGGCGCATACAAACTCTACTTACCTGGCTTTCTTAAAATGCTCAGTTGTAAGCTACTTTAGAAGTTTGCTCACCTAAAGTCATAAACAGAACATTAATCAAATCTTCACCAAACTAAATCCTAAATCGACCAGAAATCTAAGGAAACTAGTTTGGAAATCTGTTAATCGTGGATTCCCGATTTTTCACCAAAACCCAAACCTATTCTCAAACACACACATTGTACTCCCTCTGTTATCTAGTCCCTAAAACACAAGGTAAAAGAAGGAAACTCACATAGGCTAGAGAAATCAGAGGGAGAATCTCTTTGAGCACTCTGCTGAGCTGAGAACCGAAAAGGAAATGGAAAACAGTGGCGGCTAAACCTCATTAAACTCTTTCCTTAAATATGTTATTCACTATATAATCCAATTACATATATGCCCCTGCCTAAACACTTATTAACCTAATCACCTTTTTCTCCCAATTTTATCCCTAAAAATGTACATCAAAATTTGATAAAATAATTTGATTTAATGGAACCGGGTGTTACAATAACTGTTGCATCCCGTAAAACTATTCCTAAATTTTTACTGTATAAATTTTTTCTTTTTCTTTTTCTTTTATACCTAATAAACTTTTAAACATAACATTTAAGCGAAAAACCATTTGAAAACCTTTTAGAAAAACGTATTTAAAGTAAAAGAAACTAAAGAAAACAATTTAAATTAAAACCATAAAACAATTTACAAAATAATTAAATAAAACTTAAAGTAACAGAACAATCGGTGGAGGGCAAAAGGGACAATTGTCCCACAAAATACAGGGACGATCGATCGCCCCAATGCCAGGATAAAAAATGGAGGGGTGATCGATCGCCCCAGTGGCGTCCCGTAAAACTATTCCTAAATTTTTACTGTATAAATTTTTTCTTTTTCTTTTTCTTTTATACCTAATAAACTTTTAAACCTAACGTTTAAGCGGAAAACCATTTGAAAACCTTTTTAGGAAAATGTATTTAAAGTAAAGGAAACTAAAGATAACAATTTATATTAAAACCATAAAACAATTTACAAAACAATTAAATAAAACTTAAAGTAACAGAACAATCGGTGGAGGGCAAAAGAGACAATTGTCCCACAAAATACAGGGGCGATCGATCGCCCCAATGCCAGGCGATCGATCGCCAGGACAAAAAATTGGCGGGGCGATCGATTGCCCCTCACACTAGCAATCGATCGCCCCAGCGATCTATCGCCAGCCGTTGGGCGATCGATCGGCACACTCCCTGGAGTCCAAAATTTTCAGGGAGCTCGCCTCTCACTTCTTCTTTCTTTCCTCCTTCTTCCCTGCATAATTTCCTTACTACACATACACCCTAAAACTTTTTAACATAAATCATTCATAACTTCGCTCATTCCTCCCTTTCGTAAATCACCAAATAAACAATCCGAAACATATCCTAGAACGTGTTTAAAAACATAGTAAACTTTCGTAAAAACGAACTGCATAGATCAATTTAAAACCTAAACACTTCCTCCTGTTTAAAAAAAAATTCCAAGCAGTTCCATATCAATCAAAAAACTGGTTTAACAAAACGTTTCATAACACAAATTTATCAAAACATTGTTTTTCTTAACTAGCCAGATCCCAAGCATCCTAATATGTTCAACACTAATCTACTATCACGTTCCCAAAATACTTACAAACATCTCTACGGGTCAAGGAATGTAATTGCATCGGGCAGTCATCCGTATACCGCACTGTTTACCGGCACGTCACCGCCGTCCCGGTTCCTCCAGGAACGGGGTCCATAAGTCACACCCAAAACCCCCTGTCCTGACTCGAAATGCAACCGCCCGAGACAGTCGGTTGATACACCGCGCTGCCATCGGCACGTCGCCACCGCTCCAGCTCGTCTCGGAAGCGGGGCCCACAGTCACACTCCAGCCCACTGTCTCGACTCGAAGTGCAACCGTCCGGGTAGTCAGCCAATACACCGCACTACCACCAGCACGTCGCCACCACTCCAGCTCGTCCCGGAAGCCGGGCCCACAGTCACACTTCAGCCTACTGTCGCCTGTCCACACCGTACCTCACCTCCACTACTCTCCCTCCGTGCTTGAAAAGATGCTCAAAACATTTTACGTAGCTTTTAAAACATGATGCATGCGGACCATAATCAAGTAATTACGACTCCACATATGCATCACAATCAACTAACTACGACTCCACATACGCATCACATCACAAACGTGCCTACAACCCATAACGTGCACAAAACTCACAACTGACGTACAACTCACCCACCGCCTGCACAAGACCCATAACATACGTGCCACTAACCCACAACCAGTACAAGACTCGTGACATATTTATCATTAACCCATAACCTGCACAAGACTCATAACATACACACAACTAGCCCACGACCTTCACAAGATTCACAACCTACACAAAACCATCCCACAACCTACACAGGACTCACAACCTACACAACATGCCCAACTAACGACAACTTCTTGTCCACATCCGTACCCACAACCCGCCACGTATGCAAGACTCACAACATACAACTAACAATGACTACACATACACATACGTACCTATGGCCACAACACACAGAAGACTCACATCCTACACACTATGACCAACTATCGACAGCTTCTCATCCACATCCGTACTTACGACCCACCACATACGCAAGACTCATAACTTACATACCATGACCCACAACCTCACCAAACTCATAACCTAAGCATGATTGACTCACCACCTATGCACAACTTACCCACAACCCCACCAGACTCACCACCTACGCACAAACAATCCCACAACACATCACCAGGATCACTTCGGTGGGGTCGTACAGTGGGAGATTTCGCGAGTCGTACATATCATTAACTCGGCCTCCACCAGTGGGAGATTTCGCGAGTCATACATATCATTAACTCGGCCTCCACCAGTGGGAGAATTCGCGAGTCATGCATAACATAGTCTTTCCCCGCTCTGCACTTAATCTTGGTTACATTTGCTTTTCATATTCTCAACTTAATCATAACAGGGACACAGTGCATAGACATAAAGTTCGTAGAGAGAAGTCATATCATGAGGACAAGTAAAACATCCTGTAACTTTACATTTACTTACACAACTTCTTCATATCGTGGAAATAACAAATCATAGTCAATAAGCTAACATCTCAGTGATTTCCTAATACCCTTGCGGTGTAGGGCCCTAGTGGCCGGAAATCTCAATACATTCACTTACCTGGATTCCTTAGCAATCCGAGCTTCTTTCCTTTAAACTTCTTCACCTAAAACATGTACATTACAGTAGTTAAAACAAAGTCCTAATAGTCCTAATCATAAACCATCCTAGGATCTAATAGCTAAAGTCATTCCGATTCCTCTGTTTGACACACTGCAGTCTGAAATCCGAAACTAGGTGGACAGGTTTTACCATTGATTAAATCCGAGTTGGTTACTTAAAATGCTCAGAATCGATTCGGGATGACATTTCTACTCTCAGATTTTAAAAAGTCTAAAGCTACTCGGCCACTGCTAAAAATATCCGAACTCAGTGCCGAGCTGAAAACAGAGCTCTATTTACTAATGAATGACTACATTGTCCATTTCATACCTCGGGTGTGGATTTGCAGAGAAGAGCAAGCTCGAAACCAGCCGTCGGTAAGGGAAGTTCTGGTAGCCGAGAGCAAGAACTTGGGAAAGAAGGAATCGCCGAGAGGGAATGTCGGCTACAGTGGTAATAAATGAGGTTTAAGGTTTCCATTTCTATTTATACTAAATCCATCGATTTTAATTACAAAACTGCCACCCAACCTTGTTTCACACAACTTGTAATAAATTTGTCTTAACATTAAATTTAAATCATAACGGTTAAATAAGAGGGTGACAATGAAAATGGTCAGAAAATCACCTGGCCGAAATGTCGGGTGTTACACTTTATAGCTCATTTCCATTGTTATATTTTTTCAGATTTAGGAGTCGAATACATGGGTAACGTGAAGATTCACGAAAAGAGGCGTAGCCTAGATTAGAAGTGTTTAGAGGTCAAGTATAGAACCTTCTATTTGGTGGTTGTCTAGTGTAACCCAAGTTTAAGGGAACTTAATGATAAAATTCATTAAGTTATTAATTCATAATTAGACATATGAATCTGAAAATAATATTGGGAGATGTTTAACAAACCCATAACGTAGACTAGAAATGTTTAAAGGGTCGAGCAAACGCATAATGTAGACTAGAAAAGGCATACTGTAGTCTATAAATGTTTAAAGGGTCGAGCAAAGGCATAACGTAGACTAGAAATGTTTAAAGGGTCGAGTACAGAAACTTCTATTTTGGTGGTTATCTTGCGAAATCCGAGTGTAAAGGAACTTGATTGTTAAAAATTATTAAGCCATTTTGATTACACTATCAAGTATTGAAACACATTATACGAGTTACATTTGTTTAACATCGATATTTTTGGGATTCAATGGTATTGAAGCAATATTTTTTGCATTGATGACTTGGAAGGTTTTAATTGAATTATGTTTAGTTTGATACTTAAATCTTCCCCATTTGATTTCAATATTGTTGCTTTGCCTACTTGTAAAAGACTACGACGATGATGATGGATATATGAACGAAGGATTTTACCATTTAAGTTTGTAAAGGAGTTAAGACACATTATTTTCAAGAAAAAGATCAAAAAACTGAATCATTTCTACAAATAGACTTTGCTCTATTTTTCAGTCTGGACTCCGTCTTTGTTTAGATATGATGTAAGATTAAAGTCATCTCAACTCATCAACTTAATTTTTTGAGATTATTGGTAATTTATCGGTATTTCACACAAGTCGTGTACACCAAGTTGTAGAGAGAGATAAAGGATAAAAGAAAAAGGGTAAAGCCAAACACAAAATAAGCCTTGTGGAAGATTTGATTCTCACTTTTCCTCTTCACTACATTGCCATCATCCCCTTCTCCTTGGGATGAGAGGCCGCCATAGTTGAAAACTTTGAGTGAAAGCAAAGAATCAGGAGAGTGGAAGCCCCCATATGATACAATTCAAACAAGTCATGACTACCATTTCCATTCTCTTCCTTTCAATAATTTAATAATATTGTCAACATATTAAAAGCACAGGAGTCCATTAATTTGTAGGATCACAGTCAATTTTCCTATTGTCTTATGGTACATCAATGATTAACAAAAAAAAAAAAAAATCAATTCTGTAAAACTCAACAAAGACAAGAATGACGACCAATGATCAGACAGATGACAGGAGAGAGCTGAAAACGGAGTCAATACCCTTCATCCTTTCTTCCCTTGCCAGGCTCCAGCCTCAGGTTGCTCATCCCAGCATTAACCTTATCCACTTTATTCTCAGTTTTCCTCTCATTTTGAGTAGAATCCTTCAGACAAATCCATGGGTGTTGCAAACACTGCTGAGCAGTTGGTCTCTTCTCAGGAACAAAGTCAAGAATAGGAGAGAGAAACTCGGAAAATTCACAAGCATCAGCCTCTGATAATTTATACTTTTCAACAAGTAATCTATCAAGAGGCCAGAATTTCAGCCTTCGGATCCTTTTTAGATCACCATGCCTGTCGAAGAAATCCTTGGATCTAGCTCCTCCAATGGCGACCTGTGCAGAAATATAAATATGGAAAAAATAGATTGAATAGAAATCTGCGGAAGAACGGTTGTAGAGTAATAAACATACTTTTCGAGGCATCTTCCCAAGAAGTTCCATCATCAAAGCAAGGTGATCCTGATACCAACTCAATGAACAATTTAATCAGAGCAATGCATGTGTTTTGAATTATGATTTCAACAAGAATTTAAAGATACGATATAAAGATCTTGCACATTTTTAACGACCTAAATTCTGCTTGAACTTAGCATCTACCGGAAGTGCAAAAGAGAATTAACTAACATATTCATACTAGCATTTTGCACTTAAATAAACATTAAAGCCTCCTACCTCGTCCTCACTGAACCCTTGTCCACCCTTTGGGGTGAACATCATTTCCCCAGTTGCAAGCTCAAAAGCAATACAAGCAAAGGACCACATGTCAACCGAGGACGAGTAACCAGCCTGCAAAATCACTTCAGGAGCTCTGTATTGCCTCGTTTGAATTTCTTCAGCAAACTGCTTATCAGTCCAACAAGCATTTCCAAAATCAACAATCTTGCATCTTACATCAATACCATCCAGGTTTCTCTCTGACTTTTGAACTTCTCCCATCGAAGCTCTCCTTTCACAGATCTTAGCAACAGCCCTCCGTGCTCTTCGTTTCAATTTCTTTTCCGTAACACTAACGGTAATTCTGCTGTTTGGGTTTCCCTCAGGTCTTTCAATTATTGGAGAGATTCCAGATCTTATGGGGTCTTTTGCAGGATCAATGGTGGAAAAAAGAAGAATATTTTCGAGTTTTAAGTCAGTGTGGATTATATTATGTTCTCTATGCATGTAATCAAGACCAATCAAAATGCATTTACAGATCTCCCGAACCTTGTTCATTTCAAGGCCCTTGTATCTGTTGTATCTAACTAAACGGAGCAAGCTATCACCAAGATACTCAAGGACCATGCAAGGATGTTGCCCATTTGGTCCAGTGTGCTTGAAGTGATCAATCAGTTGCACAATGCACTTGGAATTGGTAGGATCACTTTCGGAAATGGCTGAAAGAACTTCTATCTCGTGCAATGCAGCTTCAGCAAATTGGGCTGCACTTTTCTGGATCTTAAGGGCAACATATTTCTAAGAACAAAAAGGAGAACAATTAGATACAAGCTATATAGCCTATTGCTAATTTCGAACAAAAGTTATCAGGTTCTTGGTAAGCATATTTAAAACATGTAACATCAGTTAGGCTGATTAACCAATCCAAGAAAGACAATGAGAATAATAAAATTGCTCATGTATAGCTGGGCAGAGAAAAAGCCAAAAGCCAAAATGAATTTAAAAAAACATACATTGCAGTGTGATAAATGATTTTCTGTAGGAATAGAAACATAAAAAAAAATTACAAACTGAAAATTTTCAATTTAGATTTGATGATCACTTTGCTTTCAATCAGGGAAAGAAGACATCCTGGGGATGAATAAACTTCATAGAAGTAGAAGCAATTTAGACCCGTACATTAACAAGAATAGAATAAGCAAAAATAACTGATTGCATGAGAGGCAGAGGAAGTTACGGAGGTGCGAGTGTCGAAGGCGAGCCAGACGGTGGAGAACTGACCCCAGCCGAGCTTCTTTTGAGCGACGTAGCGGCCTTGGGCGAAGCGATCGCCAATCCTAGCGGCGTGATACCCTCCCTTTCTGTAGGAGTCGATCCCCTCATCGTCTTCCTCCGACCCCGACGACGATGAATTGGACATCCTCTTTGTCTAACGCACGATGCGATCAATCCGAATGAAATTCCTACGAATCGGGAGTCAGTGAGGTATCGAATCTCACAGTTCATACGATGATTGATAATCACCCTGATCGGAGGGGAGGAGAAGGGAAAGGTAGAGTCTTGCGTATTTTTCTTTACTCTTCCGATCTTCTTTCGGCTTATATATATTATTGGTAAATCTCCCTCCACTTGGCACCCTCTTTTAACTCTTCATTTCATGGTGATAGATACACCATGCCAACACGTTCACTCTTCTCATCTTTCCAAACAATTTGTGACCAAAAATTTATGAAATCAAATGAGAAATGCGTGTCTTAAATAATTCTAATGTAACTAATAATCAATTTATAAATTTAATGGAAAACTATAGTATCTAAACCTCAGTTATGTAAATTCATTGCCACGCGCTCGTATTTGATCAATATCGTTTGGTTATATTAATATAAATGATCAGTGACAACTTTATTTATGGATGCATGTGGTGAGAGAGTTCATAAAAATACAATTTTATGTCTCTATACCAAACAATTAATTGATTTTAATCTCTCCGTTTGATCACAAAGAGTTAGGATTTGTTTGTAGAAAACAATTCTAACCTAAAATATCACGACCACCTTTTATCAATTTCACGGTAGATTTCAGAACTATAATATAAAATGAATTCAAGAATTCAGGTATGTTCCATGTTTAGTTTATCTTAACAAATATGGTTTTTGGATCATAAAGAACGAAGATTTTAGATAATCAAACATGGTTTGCCTCCTTGACTAAGAATCTTCTATTTTCTGTGCAAATTTGTGTGCCCCTTCCCTCTAATTCACTAAGTTTGAATTAGCAGACTTAGCAACAAACAAATTTTTGCAAGAAAAAAAAATCAGCACCTGTGATTTTTGAATTGCAATTTTTGCATGCCCGAATCGCTTTTCATAAACGAAGTCACAATGTCATTTTTCCACCACAAGACAGTCTCCATGTTCCTTTACACGCCCATTTTAGCTCACCACGCATTTTTAGTTAAATATTTAAACATTGTTTGTTTGCAAGGAGTTTGAAATACAATACTCCAATATTGGATTGAAATACAATATTTCATCATGACAGGTTAAGATGCAATTTGTTTTTGCATATATGCGTCCCTAGGTTTTGAGAGGAGAAACTGTGTAAAGACAAAAGGTCCTATCTCAAATTGAAATCAAATTATACAAGACGTTTTGGAAGATAAAATTACTTCTGCTTTACGATTAAATTTGAAGAAGTCTTGTATTGACTAAAACTCTTGAATTAAAATATTAAAAATATAGGTCAAATAAATAAATTAGTAATTTCCTAAATGATTTATTTTTTATCATACTACATGCATTGCTCGTGAAAGACAATTAGTCATTTATAGACAATCACATTTATAGGAGTACGTTTATGTTTCAGCTTTATGAATATGATATTTTATGGGTATTTATAAAAATATCAAGTATTATTCTTATTTTGACATTTCTAATTTCTAGAGTTTTAGCTTCGATTATCAAAGAAATTAGTCACTAATTGGTGCAATTAATGTACACTTAAAGTAATAAATTATAAATATTTAATTAATTATATTAATTATTGTTTGACACATCAGTGAGTATTTTCAGACAATAGAATAAGAGAACAAACATACCAATATTAGAAATAAATAAGCCACCAAGCAGAGCTAACCAGTTCGACGATCATTCTTCAAATTATGGTTTTTCAAATGATTCAACCAAGGCTAAACTAAGACTAGCAATGTATTTGAGGAGGATTCAAACCACCATCTGCTCAAACCACTTGTTTGTATGCTTTCCCCTTTCAAGTTTGTGAATCTCTTTATAAATATTCTAATGAATAGAGATGTTGACTAGGATATTTGGAAAGAGAAAATATGTGATAACCCTAGTTAATATTATATATAATAACCACAATTAGAATAATTAAATGTGATTAGAAGTAATATAAAACACTTCCTATGATAAAAGTGAAAATTATTTATTAGAACACTGAAGAGTGTAAATTCAATAACAAATTCTATAGTCTTGGATAATTATGAAAATGCATAGTGTTGAATAAGACACAGAGAAAGAGATTTGACTTTGGAATCAAAGCAACATGGAATATGCAATAAAAATTATTCAATTGTAAAGTTAGTTGATTTATATTAGGTGTAAAACTGTACTATTTTAGTAAATAATTTTCAATTGAATTTTAAAGTGCGCATTTGTAGAAAATCATTGAAAGAAAAATATTTCTAACATCTTGAAGTACGTGACCATGTAATAAATTAGACAACTAACAAAGTGTTGCCACATGTCATATAAGGATTAATGACTAATTATATGATTAAGCTATAATTAATGGACAATTAAGGTTAACTAATCATGATTAATTAAGTTAATTTTGTTAATTAGTTTAATACTAATCTATATTAATTAGTTTAAGCTAAGTATGATTAAAGGATAATAATCATGGTTTAATTGTAAATATGTATAAATTCAAGGATAAAATAGTAATTTAGAATGGATAAACAACATATAATTATAAATTAGTATTTACAATATAATAATAATTAAATAAAATATAATATAAATGAGATATACATCTCATTTGGCTGTTGGAAGCAGCGAGAAAGGAGAGAAGAGGAGAGGAATCGAGAGAGAGAAAGGAGGGAAGAGAGAGAAAAGAAGAAAAACGAAAAAGAGAAGGAAAATGCAAAAATTCGACTTTCCGTTGGGTTTTGACGAAAACCTCTTAAACGAAAAGTAAATATGATATTGAGAGAAACGTTTTGGTATAAAAATCTCGAAGTGAAACTGAGATTTTAGGTAAGTTGTTCTTTACCCTATCAATTTACGAATATATACGAAAAACTCAATAAATTCGACATAATTTGTGAATTAATTGGTATAGAAGTGTTCGTGTTAGTTTAATTGAATATTATGAGAGTTGGAAATGGTGAATTGATTAGAGACATAGAAATAGTTCAATATGATTTATAAAACGTTAAATTTAAAATGGTGGAAATAATGAGAATATGTCCATTTAATGATGTTAAATCTTTGAGAATATGAAAGTAATTGGGTTTGGAATGGAAATATGCTAAAATAATCGAGGAAATAGAAACTTGTTTTGAAATAAAGTGAAATCAATTATGAATAGTTGAAAATAGAAAATTGGGATAGAAGCGCATGACTACTATTGAGAATCAGGCATCCAAGACAATGAAAATGCGGGTGGCCGCAATGGAATGCGGATGACCATGCTTTGAAAATTTGTATTTATTTCTAGTGATTTGAACACATACAGTAACTGAAAAATAAATAAAAATAGCCAAATAGTATCTAAATAAAGATATTGATATAAATTATGCAATATCATAGAAGTTGTAGAGTAGGAGCCCATAAAGAGTTTAAAATATATTTTTAAAAATGTGATTGTAAAAAATTAAAGTGTCGAGTTCTCACAAATTTTGGGACATCATTATAGGGTGTCTAAATAGTTGCATAATCATTATTTATGATTCATTTTGCTTGTCATATAAAAAAGATTTGCATATTCATTTCACGTGTATTATTATTATTGATATGCATTCAATGCATGCATAGTGAAAATGCTTAAAATTATACATCATGAAACTATTTATATGTACGAATAATATTACGAGAGGTATAATTGGTCGTACTCGAACCCAATATATTACTCGCAAGCTATTTATTGTGTGTATTTCTCACAGGCTATTTATTGTGTGACATGTGTAAAGTTTAAAAATAGAAAGGGAATGATTGTGAGTCCCCCTTCGATTGCAAATCCCTAGCCCTATGGAGGATTATATTGTGATGTGCAGACACTTATGTGAAATTGATGTGCCTCTTAAAAAATGAAAACACAAACTCAATATGGCTCGGTAGAAAAAGGGATCTTGGCCGCACTGGGGTAATACTTGAATATAGATAACTCAGACTGTGGAGCGAGTTAAGAGCTAAAATTTGGACAGCCACTCTTTGGATGAGTGAGGAGAGGTTCTTCCAAATATCTTGCAAAGAAATAAAAAGAGGAGAAAATGGTACTGGTAACAATAGACACTGCTCGGGTGAAAGGAAACAGCTCTTTGAGCTGTTTTCTTCTCTTTAACAATGCTTTGAGGATAATGAGAGTTGACTACAATCTTGCTATAAGACTCCACACCTAAAGAAGGGGAGGAAGATTGCAAAATGGCGATAACCATCTTGGCTCTCACAAGATGGAAACACAAAGCGTGCATACACCCTTCTCACGGATATGACTCACCAAGGAAGAAAAGAGTTTCTTGGGAGTTAACACCAAGTTCTAATAAACTGCTGCAATTCACATTCAATGCCTCCAAAGAGAATTTAAGGATGATTTAAACAACATGTCGTCTTACAAAATTAGGGTTTAAACCACCAGCCAAGAGGTTAGCAAAAAGAGTGAAGTACTCAGCTAAGTGCAACAGCTGTGTACAAGAATGTTTTGCTAATTTTGGCAAAACTTTCCCTCTCTCCAAAGGTCACTATCAAGTGGTCCATTCTTCCACAAAACACAGTAACAAAATGGTCCCCAACTACACATGTTTCGCCATCACAAGACATACAAAACAAAGCTACTAAAGAACTAATGAAAATAAACTAAGCTTATGGTTACATTAATTTGTTCCAAGGAAAACATTGATTCCTCTTTCAAGCTTAGTTCGGCCAAGAGGTTGCTCCCATGTCAACAAGTGAAATAGTTTCTCCATGTCTAGTGCGTTAGGCTCTAACTTTAATTGGTCATAAAATGCATAACCTACAAAATGAGCATACAAGTTAGTTAAAATCTTGACTCGTGACCTAGTGATTGCTACTCTTGGCGCATTAGAAATAGTCAGTAGGATGTACGTATGTGTGAGGTGTTACGCATTGAGATTATTTATCATGAATATTGACATTCACATTACATGTCGATATGGATTACGCATATTGACATTCACATAACATGTTAATATGATATTTGATAAACATGATATCAAGTAAATAATATGGTGCTTACATACTTGCATTAATTCTATTATTATGGCATAAGTGGTGTGTGTGAGAGTTTCATTTCATACTCATAAAATGTAGTTAAGTATATGATGTGCCACGAAAGAGGTCTCTCTCTAAGATCCGAGCTATGGAGTTTACTAATTTTCTTGTTCATGTTGTAGGCATATTCTCCATTATTACCTTGACGAATATCAATGGTGAGACCCACAAAGAGGGAGCGAGAATTCAGATCAAAGAGGTAATGCAAAACCCAATCCAAATGAACACCAACTTGCAACACATCTTTGGAGCAAGCTTATGGCAAGGAATCTATAATCGAGTGGAAGAGGAATCAAGATTGAAGTGCAAGGAAAAGTCCAAGCATCCAAAGCCACGGATGATAGACTCGGCCATCAACCCTCGAGCCCAAGCATCAAGCAAACAATCTTCATGAGTCAAATTATTTATTTTATGCTTGTATCAAATTTAAGTGCTGAACATTATGCTTTAATATTTTATATTAGATGGTGAGGATCATCTTAGGTTAAGGACACAAAAGGGCTTAGAAAAACTAAAAAATGTTTCTTACCTGATTTGACTAAGCACACTTTATGGTGCTTTTGTCTTTTTATGTCAAATCTTTTCTAAGGTTTTTGTAACCCTAATTCCACTCAAGAGATTTCATTTATACATTCTTATGAGCTATTATTGTAAGGGTCTTTGGTTGAATTAAAATCATAGCTGAAGTTTTGTTCAAACTTAGAGTTCCATCTTCCCAAATCGGCCATCTTTCCCTTGGTGTGTAATATCAAAGCATTTTGTGAGCAATCATTGATACAACCTTTGTGAGTTTAAGTGGTTCCTCTCTTTAACTTATTCCCTTCATCTTCCTTTTGTCTTAGAGGTAGATATCTTCATCAAGGGTCTAGAAAACTCTCATCAAGCTTGTTGAAAGGTATTTCTCAAGAAAATTGAATAAGCAAAGGACAACAACAACATCTTATTGATAAGCCAGCACCCCAACATCCATAACGTTTTAGCCCCATCAATCCAGCTTCTCAATTTTGGATACTATCAACCTCACACATATAGCTTCAACCTACAACAAGAATCACATAAATTCATTTTTGCACGAGAGAGTTATGCCTCTCCCAAATTTACACATTGTTCTCGGCCATAGCAGTGATCTGAGCTCCGACAACTTCCACCACTTTCATCCTATCTTTTCGTCCCCATCGATTTAATCCTTGATTTTTGGAGGGAAGTTTACCATATCCAGGGTAAGCTCTTGTTAACATTTCAGCTTTATTAGAGTTATTTTGAGATAGTTGTGCGTTTTGGAAGTTAATCCCATATTTGGCCGAAACTGTTTTTGCAATCGAGTGTTTTTGTGTTTCAACTTCCATCCCCCATTTGAAGCACATCATTTTGTATCAAAACCCCCTTCTTTTCTGTTTGTTTTCTGTTTTATTTTGTTGCTGAAAAATGATGATAAAAGTTTGTTATAAGTCTTTGCAAATTTGTGATAATATTGTGGTTCAACTGAGCCAACACATCTTGGAGAAAACAACAGCTAATGTATTGATGAGTTGATGGCTTCTTTCTATGCCATAAGATGGGAATATACTAAGCTGGCGCAACAATGTTTAGTGGCTTTAATGTCCCCTACACAAAGAGAGATGAGTATTGGAAAGAAAGGAAAACAAGTTTGGAAAGATAAGTGGGAAATTTTTGAGGAAGAAACAATAAGTTGTGAAGAGTTGCATACCCTTTGGGAGTTCTAATGAAACTTTTATTGTTTTAGAGCACTTTGAAGACTGTCTTCACAAAATGAAAAATATAGTCACCTCTGGGAACATAAATCAGTTGAGGAAAGTTGTGCAAAACAACAAGAGGCCGAAGAGGACCATTTAGAGGGTAACAACACTTTCTTGGAATCAACTTTTGATGAAGAACAAAGTGTGTATGAGGAGGTAGCTTATGCTTAAGAGGATCCTTTTCGCTTGACAATTAATCGGCCTCTAACTATTATGAGCCAAGAGTTGGGATTTCAAGGAGAACAAAAATTTTATGATCCTTTTTTGAATAATGACAGTTTATTTTATTGATTTGGGAAAAGAATGTTTATGACGTGATTCAACCAAGGGATTAAGGGTTGAAACACAAAAAGATTCGATTCAAAAAACAATTTCGACAAAATTTATGGTGAACTTTCAGAATGCATAACTCTAAAAAAAATAGTCCAATAAATCTGAAATTTTAATCGAACGTTACCGTTGAAGTGGTGGAAACACTCGTCAAATTTCAAGGGCTAACTTGATAAGGGTGGGTAGATATGGTTGGAATGGTGCTCGTTGGTTCAAGAAGTGATAAAGCTGCACTCCTTGGGTATTGGTTCACTTTGTGGAAGAACACTCCAACTTTGTAACACCCCTAATTCCGTACCCGTATTTCCGTAATAAATTTTTCATTTTATACTTTTTACTTTTCTATGCTTTAAATAAAACTTTGTGCGGAATAAAAACTGAAGTTGAAAACAGAACTGAAATCGGAATTAAATTTGAACCTTAAAAGCATTTAAAACAAACTATAAAACAATTTAAAAAACTTAAAAACATTAATTAAAAACATTTAAAATCATTCAGAAAAGGGGAGGGCAGAATCGGAAATCTGCCCTCAGAAATGTAGCAGCGATCGGGCGCTGCTAATTGCAGCGCACGATCGCTGCATGCGCTGCACAATGCAGCGCACGATCGCTGCATTGTGCAGCGCCTGATCGCTGCACGCAGCGATCATTTGCTGCTGCAGCGATCCCCCACGGTGCCCAGTCGCCGACCCCTCTCTCAGCGATCGCTGACAACGATCAGCGCACAGCGCCCGATCGCTGCAGCACCTCACTTCTTCCTTACTTCGTTCTTTTCTTTTCTACACTTAGGCTCTCTGGAATCTCAAACTCCAGAGAGCAGATCCCTCAGTATCCCTCTCTGGAATCCGATTCCAGAGAGCATTTTGCTCTTTCTTTTCTTACTCAATTTCTCACCTTTATCACAAACGTTGACAACTTAAATCAACCGACACTCGGCGGACTTTGCGGAGTCCAACCGCGTGGATAACTCTAAAAACCGAGCTATCCTTAACAACCTACAAACAACATTTAAACTTAATTTAAACAACCAAACAGTTCCAGAATTTCTATAACGTTTAAATAGCGGTTCTAAACCAAAACGTTTTACATACAAGTACCAAAACGTTATCTAATCCCTATCCAGATCCAAACAACTTAAATATTCTATACAGTTATCAGATCACACATCCCAAAATAACCCCAGAGTCCATACATACATCCCAACGGGTCGTATCGTGGCTCGACTACTCAGCGCACTCCCACGAGCATCATCCATCAACTGCCTCCGACATCAGGAGGAGGAACGTCGTCCTCACCTGGATCTACGTCACCTAGCAGATCACCTACACCATACAGACACATATGAGATATTGAAATCTCAGTAAGCTACGTAAATGCAGATGCATGCGTGCGTATGCCATTCAGAAATCATGCTCAGATTCAGATTACAGAAACAGAATTACAGATTACAGATTCATTACGTCACAGACAGACAGAATTGTCACCGAAACCTCTACCCACTAAGCGGAGAGGGCCCATCCAGCGGTCGGACTACCCTTTCCACCTAGAAAGGGGGGGTACACGCTTGCAACACGCACAGCCGTGCCTGAGCCCCATCCCGCGTGACCAGAAACAGACAGATTACGTTTATTCATTCAGATTTCGTTACAGATTTCATTTCAGATAGACGTTCCTTTTCTTAAAAACACGTGCAGAAATTCCTTTTCATGACTTTCGAAAACCGTGATGCATGAACAGTTCATATCAGCGGAAAGTAAACAAACAGTTCATATCAGCAGACAATATAACATAACCTATGAACAATTAACCTAACTACCCAACCTAAACAACGTAAAACAAGGAACCCTCAAGGATCCTTGATACGACGACGAAGTATGGTGTAGACCTTTCGGTCAAGCAAGTCACGAGAACTTACCTTGAGCGCGCTGGATCTCAAGCTTCGTCCACTGGAGTCGCGTGTCTGAGGTAAAACACGATATTTGCCGTTAAAACCGAATTAAGCAATTAAACGTCCAAATTAGCAAAACCTTAACTAAAGATACTTCCTAATGCTTTAATTCGATTTATTAAGCTAATTCATCGAGCAATCGAATTTTTTTCCGAAAACCCTAAAATTCTCGGATTTTAAACTTTTTCACGAATCGATTTATCTTCGTCCGATAACGTCCAATACGTTCAATATATACGTAATTATAGCTAACCTATTAATTACGAAGCCTAAATCGCGTTTTTAACAGAAAACCTAATTTAAACCCTAACCCTAAATCAAACCAAAACTCGAAATAAACGACCGAAGACTAAAGCTACATACCGAGGGTAGCGAGAGAGGAAGAAAACGTGAAGGACGGAGGAGAAACGGAGTTCGAACGAAGTCGGAACGACGTGAGAACGCCGACGGCCGAGAGAAGAAACCTTCTCTGTTCGTGCGTTCCAGAGAGAAAAGAGAGAAGAGAGAGCAAAGTGAGGGAAAAAGAGTGATTTTGTGTTATTTATTAAAATGGATTTGCAAATTACCATTTTGCCCTTCTTACTTAAATCTATTTGTTTCATCCTTCGTTTCGTTAATCGTCCAACTATTCAGATTCTCGAAAGTTCCATATTTTGCCAATAACTTCTATTCATTGCCAGGGATTTATTAAAACTGTCCGTTCGCAATTTGGACCTCGTTCGCTATTTTTACGAGAACGTCTTTTACATTACGAAAAGTGTATTTACTCGGAATGTAGTGTTTGATCTCCGAAAATTTCCGTAATTTCCTTAAAATTCTTATTATTCGTTAGAATCGTAATGACGCTTTCTTTTTGTGAATTGGACCTGATTTGACATATTTACCAAAAATGCCATTAAATAAGGAAATGATAATATAACATAATATATAATCAAAGGTCCGTACAAACCGGATATTACAAACTTGCTATGATGAGAGTTTTGTGCACCATTGTTGATTGTTCTACCTTCAGGGAAAAGGCAGAGAATAGATGCAATAAAAAGATTCTACTACACTCACAAAGGTGGAAACCAGAACACACATACTGTAACACCCGTAAATGCCTATAACGTGCTTAGCCCTTAGATAGACGATTAGGAGCGTTTAAAGTTAGTTCTAATATTTTCCTAACAAGTTGAGTTAGAAAGTGGAATTGGACTAAGATTTTGAGAGAAAACCCTAAAGTTGTGAGTTTAGAAATTTTGTTAAGTTTAAGTGAAATAAAAGTGAAGAAAAGGGGAATGAAATAGAAGCTTCACGTGGAGTACATAACTAATAGGAGGGGGTTGTGTTTTGTTTTTAATTTATGAAAATTTGGTGGTGGAAAATTAAAAGAAGAGGAAGTTATGCTTTAAATTTGGTAAAGTGAAGGTTAAGTGGGGCATAACTTACCTTCTTCTTCTTCTTCTTCCATCGTGAACCAGGAGCTCCTCCATTGTTGGTGTTTCAAGCTTATTTTGGTGAAGAAATAGCAAGAGTTTTAAGGTAAGAAGTAAGTGGGTTTTGAGTTTTATACCTATTAGTGATAGTTTTTGATGATTTTGAAGGGTTTTGTGAGAATTTGATTAGGGTTTGGAAAACCCTAAATGTGAATTCCAAAATTTGCATGCCTTGGCTAGTTTTCTTCCTAAATTTAGTGTTTTAGATGTTAGATGCATTACCTTAGGTTGTTTTTAGAGTTAGATTGGAGATTGGATGAAAGTTGTGTAAAAATCAAATTTTTACATATTGGTCGCAGGTTCTGTTCCTACGATTTCTGATCGGCCAAGTTGTTTGTTGATTGAATTTGATTGTTTCAATGGATTGTAGACGTGTAGAGGTTTACGGAATGGGGTGGTACGTCTAAAATCTGTTGAAAAACGAGTAATTTATGGTCAATTGAAGTTAGGACACTAAAACTATAGGAAAAATCAGGTTTTAAGTGTTAAGTTGTAAAGTTGATTAAATTGTTGATAGTTTTGGGTTTAGGTATTCCTTAGAATTTCCTAGAGTGATACTAAGTGATTTTTCCCTATTTCTTAGGTTGACGAGTGAGTGATTGAAATTAGCGAAGTAAGCGAACACGGGACAAGCAATCAGGTAAGTAGTGGATTGTATTTGTTTTGCCTTCGGGCCTATACCATGGAACGGTAGGGTTTAATGTTTGATTCTTGTTTGGTTATGTTTGAGGAATGTGTGATTGTCATGCATCATGTTTTAAGCTACGAGAAGAAAATGAGTTTCGTGCATAATTCGAAACGTGAGTAAGAAAAGTAAAAGATAAAAAGAAATAAGATGTGATTTTGAGTAGAGTCGCCAGGTTGCGCAAGTTGCCGGGGAGGCGTTTGTGAGGGACTCTACAAGAAAGGTATTGTGAAAATATGTAAGTATCGTGAGTATGAACGCCTTTTCGTTAACGTGCAAGTAGAGCACTAGAGGGTTCTATAATCAATGTGAGAGGAGATCGTGTGCGGTCGTCCAATGGGGGGGACCAGGATGTGTGCTGGTCGATCTTGCTCTGGGAATCAAGGTGTGGCCGTCCAATGAGCGGGGAGCTCAGATGTGTGCCTACTTGATTCACGAGTAAGTAGAAAGAATAATGAAACGAAAACAACCGAGTGAGTAGAAACTGCATGGGTTAGGATGTGGTTGTATTGTGTGTGTTTGCATTCATTATTCCCTACTTGCTAAGCATTACACTTACTTTTTGTGTTATGTGGTGTAGGTGTCAATTTATATACAGGTGAGCTAGATGAGGGAGCCCAGGACTAGGTGGCAGTTGGCGGCGAACAGGGCACGCTGGTGCAGGCAGTTGTCAGGGCGTCTCGGCCATGGTCTTCCAGGGGTGATGTATGGGGAAATCGGTATTTTGGGTTGTGTATAGTTTTCTAACTATTCTGGATATTTGAAGTATTTGGTCGTTTTGTTGGATTTTTTTTATGTAAATGATAGTGGTTTAAAAGTCCTGTGAATATTATTTTGGAACTCTGGTATAAAAGTTGATTTATAGGATTTGGTTTTAGAAAATTTAGTTTGATGGGGATCCAGCCTGCAAATGGGGTTAGAAATGGCATGCGAAAGACTCAAAATAACAACAATGATCGGTGCTCTAAGAACACCCCAAAAACAGACTCTAATCATACTGGAAAATAGAGAAAACACAGAGGAGAGGAGGCGAGAGGTGAGGGAGTGTTACCGAGAGGTGGGCATGCGGGCTAACTCCTCAGAGAGCTGCGAGGGAATGAGAGAAGTGTTCTAGAGGTGGCGAAATGTCGAGGGAACCATCGCCGGCTGAAAGGTTGCTCTCGGCACCTTTCTAGATAGAGTTTCGCCGATGGTCGGGGAAACGCTCCAGCGGCTGGAACACGCCTTGCAAACGAGATTTTCGTCCTCAGAAAAGGCCGAAGGGGAATGGGTCGATGACCCATAGCTGGTCCATGGCCATTGGTGCCTTTGGACAACTGAAACTTCGCGGACGAAGAGTTCACAGTGTCTGGGAACGCAAGGTTTTGCCATCTCCTCGGTCTAGCTCGTGCTGGAGCCGACGGGAGACAACTGAGAATTCCTCCGAGCAACCTTAAGCTCAAGGAACACTGGGCAAGCCGTCTGGTGCTTGCCACCAGCAATGCAGAGAGATAAATCTCTATGAAAATGGAGAGAACTCCGACGACGAAGAACACCGTTCTGATTTCTAAAAATTCCAATGACTATCTAACGTTTTACAAAGGTGGAAGGAAGCTTAAATACAAGAGGGAGAAAGAGCGGGAAGAAGAAGAAGGAAGCTCTGTCGAGAAACAGTGGGCAACGGCTAGAAATCTAGCCGTTGGTGCGCTCTGCAGAATGCTGTAGTCCGGTTCACTAGTGAATGCTCTCCAGGCCGGTTCAACTTGATTCTCCTTTGGTCCAGCTTGATCCAGTCCGGTTCAGCCTTGGTTTCTCTTAGTTTGGCTGGTTCAACCTTGGTTCCACTTGGTTTGGCCGGTTCAGCCTTGGTTCCTCTTGGTTTGGCCTGTTCAGACTTGGTTCGACTTGATTTGGCCTTTGGTTCATTTTCCTTTGAAGACTATTACAAAAATATACATTTTAAAAGGCTAAAGTTTGCCAACTAATGATTATTAAACAAAATTAAAGTATTTTAAATTACAAATAAAATAAAACGAAATCTTGGCTACAAAAGATGAATTTAAGGAAAACAAATTCATTCTTCAATCCAAGCTTCGGAAAGCCAATTTACCTACATAATTCCACAAATCCATTAGATATATTGTAACACCCGGGATGTTTTTTTTTTTTATAGGAAAAATTTGAGAGAGAAAATAAAAGAATAATAAAATAGGATGTGTTAATTAATTTAAAAGAAAAGTGAATGGTTTTAATGCCAGTGAGTTTAAGCCGGGAGTTAGGTTAATTTAATAACGAGATTTAACGAAATTCGAAATGGTCGAAAACACGGGAGGGTAAAACGGTAAATAACGATTGATTAATGTTTAATAAGAATTAAATTACTATTATTATTATTATTATTATTATTAAAAATAAAAATAAAAGAAATAAAACTCAACAGAATAGCCGAAGCTATTCTGTCGAGTGCCCGACGCCGAGAGAAGCAGGGGAGACGGGGGTGGGGCGAGCGACAAAGGCGACGGCCGTTCACTGCCGTGGTTCCGGCCAGACAACGTCGACGGCGTCTAGGGTTGCCATTTCCGCCGTCGCTGCGCACAAACCGGCCGGTAATCTCTTTTTCCCCTGTTTTTCTTTCTGTTCGAGGCCGTGGATCGCCGAGCTGTTAGAGCTCCGATCGCCGGCCGTTTTTGGGCGATCTTGGCTCGGGATTGCCGGACATTAGGCCAGCTTTGGTTGCCTGGCCATGGGGAGCTCGAATTGGGCAAAAGTCAGTAAGCCCTATTCGGGCAATTCGGGGTTTTGTGTGGAACTCTGGTTTTTCTTGTTAGGTTATGTTAATTGGAGGTTAGGGGGATTGATTGGTGAAGAGATTGGTGAGAATTGATGAAAAATCAGAAACGAGGAATTTTCCGGTTAGGGGTATTTCGGGTTTTTGTCAATTTGACCTAGTTAGAGTCGTTTGTTTTCAAATTCCTTTTGGCAGGTTGAAATAGGTTATTAGAGGAGTACGTGGCCGCTGGAATCGTTCGATTCCGATATCCGACAAAAAAGTTACGCGTGTTTGAAGTTTCTGGTCGATTTTTACCAAACCCAAATTAGTGGCCCGTTTAGTTAGGTTTTATTGGGATTAGGCTAGAAATAGTAGTTTGAGAGTAATTAGTGAATGTAGGCTTGATTTTAATGATTTGATGAATATTTATCGTAGGTCGAGCCGTAGGTGGACAGGTAACCGAGTATCTTCGGCGAGCTAGGACGCCAGGTAAGTAGTGGATGAGTGTTTGTTGCCTTCGGGCCTACACCATAGAACGGTAGGGATTGTTTGTTTGTTGGTTGTGTTTTGATTTGTGTCATGCATTGTGTGTCATGCATCATTGTTTTCTAACTGACGAAATCACGTGTTTTGCATGTTTGAGTGGTGAGGATGACGTAATGAAAGATGAGAAAATTGATATGTAACCTGGTCTCGAGTAGAATAGTCTCGTGGGCTCGTGGCTCGCTGAGCACCCCGCGAGGTATTTTACTAGAGATGCTATGCAAAAATTTACGTAATGTGTCGTGAGTATGAATACCTCGATATGCTCGTGCTTGAAGGCACAATGAGGATTCTACGATCGATTGGGGGAGATTTGGTTGGCCGTCCAGGATTGTGTTGGGGCGTGTGCCTCCGGTCTTGCTCCGTGGGTCAAGGCGTGGCCGTCTAGGATTGTGTTGGGACATGTGCCTACTTGATTCACATGAAAGTGAAAGATAAATGCAACCCGAATGAAAAGAAAGCAACTGAGTGTGTAGAAACTGCATGTTAGGGTTGAGTCGAGCATTTAGTGTGTGGTTGTGCATTATTTCCCTACTTGCTAAGCATTAGGCTTACTTTTGTGTTCTATGGTGTAGGTGGCGAGTTTTACTCTGTTGAGGTGGATGAGACAGCACAGGACTAGGCGGCAGTTGGTGATGCATGCGGCATGCCGGTGCGGGCTATTGTCGGGGCGCCTCGACCATGGTCTTCGGGAATGTGGGATTTATGATTTAGTGGTTTATTGTAATGTTTAGTTGTAGAAATTATAGGAATGTGTAGCTTTCTTTTTGGTTGATGTTTTTGATAGTTATGAGATAGATATTCGGATTTGTTGTATATAGTCATAGTTAAGGGTGATATGTCGCCCTATATTGTGGACTTTCTTTATTTAGGGATGTGAGTGTTATAGTTTCTTTCTTTTCTGTTATTGGAGATGTAGTATGCTGGATAGTTGAGTGGATGGATAGTTGTCTACGAGTATACTGGATCTGCTTGGGGATTTATTAGTTTGCAGGTACCTAGCATTTTGGAGGCGCCATTTTCAGGCGTTACTTTGCCGAAATTTCGGGAAGGACGCCGTGGTGCTTATAGGTTAGGATTAAAGGAAATTAGTGAGACTAGGCAGCTAGGTATAACATAAGAGAACTTTGTGAGATTTAGTTTTTTTTAATCTCGCTGTGTTAGTTGATTTTAGGTTTTGGGGTTTATGAGGATTATGTTAAATTTAGTTTTAAATGTCGTTTTCATCGGGGTTAGTGTGAGCCAAGTAGCGCACCGAGCCAGGGTGGGTTCGGGGGCGTTACAAGATGGTATCAGAGCAAAGTGGTCAAGTCGTTCAAATGATTACCTGACAATGCCGGCCGCCATGCAACGTGCTTCACCGACTGTAAGTATTTCCTTACCTTTAGTTAGTTAACTGAGATTAGATTGTCGAGCCTTGTTCAGGAGTAGAACAAACATATCGTGAGTACCGGGACCACCTCGGTGGATCCCATGAACCAACCAACTTATAGACATGTTTTACATAGTGAATTGATGGTTCGAATAGCTAGGAATTTATTGAAAATGCGAAACTAACAAAGTAACACCCGGAAAATTTTGACTACGTGTTTTAGACCTAAGTTAGTGATGTATGAGAGTGCTTTGTGAGGGGTTTAGAAGGTTATGAGAGAGAAAGGTGATTAGTGGAAAGTTTGACAAGTCAAACCCAATTGTCATTGGTGGAGAGTTTGAGTGTGACTTTGTCAATGGGTGTTAACCAATCAAATTGTGAAGGTGATGGGAAGAAAAAGTGGTGGTTTAGAGGTGGGTTTGGCGTTGGATTAAAGTGTGATAGGGGAGGGTTAAATGGTAAATTGACTTGGTGAATTAAATGAATGAATAAAAAGAAAAGAAATGGTTTATTTTTCATTCATCTTCCTCTCCTCCATCGTGTCTCTCTCTTTTCCCCCATAGCCGACGTTTCCTCTCCTTCTTTCTTCAATCTTTCAAGGCGATTTCAAGGTAAAATCGATTGGGTTTTGTTTTGCATAGTGTTAGATGAAGTTTGAGAGTGTTTTTGGGAATTTTAGTTGGATTTTAAGAATGTTGGAAAACCCTAGGTTAGGGATTCCGAAAATCGAGTGTAGATGTTAGATTTCTTTCCTATTTTGAAGAGATGTCTTAAATCATTGAGAGATCCTTAGTACATTATGTGGATAAGACGAGATAGCAAAATGAGATATTTAGAGTTAGTCAAGGGTTTAGTTTAAGTAAATGATTGGAGGGTCTGAACTGAGTAATTGAATAGGATCAATGATGGAAGTATAGAGATTACGTAGAGATAGGATAGGAAACTGACAAAGTTAAGATGTTAGAGGATTGGAATATATTTGTGAGGAGAAATGAAACTCGGATTATAAATTTGGAGAATTTTGAAGGATTTGGTGGGCCGTCGTAGGAGATTAGAACCATATAAATGGAGATTGTATTTAAGTGCCTAGCTTAAGTAAATTGTTAAGGGAAAATTTTGATGAACTTATGCAAGAAAAACTTAGAGGGGAGCCTAGTCGAAGTGAGAGGAAGTAGTGAAAGGAAGTTATAAGTTTGATTGATTGTTACGTTAAGTGGGGTTGTTACGTTAAGTGGGGTTAACAATGATGAGGACTATTGAGTGTTAAACGGTATGGTTAGTTAGTATGACCCAAACTAGAGTCGTAGAAAGGTGAAATGCTCGAGAGTAGAATTATGGAGAGTATGAGTCAAGTCGTGAATGCGGCAATGAGGAGTAGTTGTGGAGTGAAGGATGATCCATAGAAAGGTACTCAATTTCGGGGATGAAACCAATAAATATTGAGGTATTAAAGGATCAAAGAAGATGCTAGATGATATTCGTTAGGAAAAATGGTTGGACCTTAGTGTATAGGTACTATCTTAAGGGATTACGGGTGAACGTGAATGCGTAATAGTTTTCAACTGGCATTGTATAGGAGAATTTAGGCGTAATTAGAAGTAGTGGATGTACTGTGTTTTGATGTTATTCGACCTAGGATTTTGGAGCCGAAAGTGCATAGGCTTGGAATTCGAAACTTAGATGTCGTAGAGAAAGGTCTAACCTCTTGAATTAAGAAAATGTTCTGAGGATTAGAATATAGTAAGCCATACGCGAATTAGCTAGAGGGAGTGTCTATTTTAGAAAGGTATCAGGTAAGGGGCTGAGATTAGAAGTGTGAAGGGAGCTATGACAAGTTAATCGTTGTAGAAAAAAAAAATTTAAGAGAATAGTTAGAAACTGAAGTAGCAGGATGAAATAGAATACGTGAGTAATAAAGTTCGGAGAGATTTCCGAGAAAAATTTAATATTTGTATAAGAATGGAAAGACTTGGAAAAAGATGTGCAATAGTATTAGTAATACAAAGATTTGAGGTTTAAGTTGTAAGAGTTAAATGGGATAGAATCTAAAAAGGGTATAAGAAATTTGAATGAGAAGAACTTGGTAAAGATTTAGTAGTGTGCGAATTTGGTGATAACTTAAGGCTGGTGCTGATAAGTTTAAGTGACTAAACTTAAGCGTAGGATGTAAGTTAGACCTCGAGTGCTTCTAGATCTTGAGTAAAGGAGATTGAAAACTAATGCATAGAAGGAAAGGAAGTATACCCATTAAGGATAATTTTGGAAGGCGGTGAATCTAGGAAAGTTTCAATTTCAATTTTGAAATTAATAAGGTTGAAGTTAAAGTGAGTGTAGATCATTTAAGGTAATTGGGTGAGGAGTATTGAGTGTAAAGTCGGGAAAAAGTTAGTTTAGACTTAAGAATTTAAGTGTTTGATAATGACTGAAATTAGGAGTTAGACAAAGTGAGCATAGTGAATGTATGTATGAAGATTCGGAGTATACTTTGAGAAATAGTTAATAAGTTTAAGAGATGAGAGTTTTGAGTATGAGGGTTGTGTTGGTATAACCAATGAAATGTCATAATTGTTCGAGGTATAAATTGTCTTGATTGGCTAAGATAAGTAAGTGTAAGAGATAGGAATGATATGTTAGGAATGAGATGGTTTGGGTAAGATGTTTATGTACTGAGTTTTTAGTGTTACGGTATTACTGTATTTTAGGAGATATAAGGTTAAGATAGTATGTACGTGTTGATGAACTTGGGATTAGAAAAGTAACTAAGTGAACGTAGTTAGAAGAAAAGTTAGAATGGGAATTAAGTTGAAACTTGAGGATTTAGAATAACAATAAGAATATACCTTGAACGAATTGATGTAGTGAGAGCTTGAAATGCATTGACAGTGTTAGGATGATTGAGAAATATCGTGATTTCTTGAGGTACGTTAGTATAAAAAAATGAGAGTGATAAATTAGAAAGGAGATGATAGAGTAGAAGAGAAATTGAAATTGAGGACTAAGGGTAAGAAGTTTATTAGTAGGTTTTAGTGTTATGCTATGGAGATAGCTTTGGAGATCTGAGATGGTTATGTAAGCATTCGATAGGCACTGGATTAGAAATGTAAGCGACTAGGTGCACTTAGTTAGGAAGATTTAAAGCTGTGGATTATACGATGGGTATTTCTGTCAAATGATGTTCACTAATAGGATTTAAGTTGGGAGTCTTCAAGGGGTTGAAGACAAGGGGCATTAAGGATATGTTGTATACCATTTAGAATATTGTGTGAAGAGTTAGGAACGAGTTAGTCCTGATTTAAGAATTTATTGAGGTTAGTAGGAATTGAGGTACGAAGTGTACTCATTAGTATCTTAGGATTACTCGATTGTGATAGCATAAAGAGTCGTGGTTTGTGCGTGTTTAGTAGATACAGAAGTAGAAAGTGAATAATTAGATGAACTTAGCTAGATGAACTTGGCTAGAGAAAAAGATCGAGTTGAAAATTCAGTTAGAAAGGTTTGAGGGTATGGAATTGGATTACAGTTAGTGAACGTGTGAGTAATCGGATTAGAGCGTACAGAGTCAGGTGAAGTCGGAATTTGAGGTATGTAGTACCTGATAGGTGAGTAAGGGTATTTGGTAGTTGAGTTGAGTACATTGAGAAATAACAAGGCCACAAATTTTGAGGACAAAATTTTTGTAAGGAGGGTGGATTGTAACACCCGGGATGTTTTTTTTTTATAGGAAAAATTTGAGAGAGAAAATAAAAGAATAATAAAATAGGTTGTGTTAATTAATTTAAAAGAAAAGTGAATGGTTTTAATGCCAGTGAGTTTAAGCCGGGAGTTAGGTTAATTTAATAACGAGATTTAACGAAATTCGAAATGGTCGAAAACACGGGAGGGTAAAACGGTAAATAATGATTGATTAATGTTTAATAAGAATTAAATTACTATTATTATTATTATTATTATTTAAAAAAAAATAAAAGAAATAAAACTCAACAGAATAGCCGAAGCTATTCTGTCGAGTGCCCGACGCCGAGAGAAGCAGGGGAGACGGGGGTGGGGCGAGCGACGAAGGCGACGGCCGTTCACTGCCGTGGTTCCGGCCAGACAACGTCGACGGCGTCTAGGGCTGCCATTTCCGCCGTCGCTGCGCACAAACCGGCCGGTAATCTGGGGGGGGGGGGGGGGGGGGGGGGGGGGGGGGGGGGGGGGGGGGGGGGGGGGGGGGGGGGGGGGGGGGGGGGGGGGGGGGGGGGGGGGGGGGGGGGGGGGGGGGGGGGGGGGGGGGGGGGGGGGGGGGGGGGGGGGGGGGGGGGGGGGGGGGGGGGGGGGGGGGGGGGGGGGGGGGGGGGGGGGGGGGGGGGGGGGGGGGGGGGGGGGGGGGGGGGGGGGGGGGGGGGGGGGGGGGGGGGGGGGGGGGGGGGGGGGGGGGGGGGGGGGGGGGGGGGGGGGGGGGGGGGGGGGGGGGGGGGGGGGGGGGGGGGGGGGGGGGGGGGGGGGGGGGGGGGGGGGGGGGGGGGGGGGGGGGGGGGGGGGGGGGGGGGGGGGGGGGGGGGGGGGGGGGGGGGGGGGGGGGGGGGGGGGGGGGGGGGGGGGGGGGGGGGGGGGGGGGGGGGGGGGGGGGGGGGGGGGGGGGGGGGGGGGGGGGGGGGGGGGGGGGGGGGGGGGGGGGGGGGGGGGGGGGGGGGGGGGGGGGGGGGGGGGGGGGGGGGGGGGGGGGGGGGGGGGGGGGGGGGGGGGGGGGGGGGGGGGGGGGGGGGGGGGGGGGGGGGGGGGGGGGGGGGGGGGGGGGGGGGGGGGGGGGGGGGGGGGGGGGGGGGGGGGGGGGGGGGGGGGGGGGGGGGGGGGGGGGGGGGGGGGGGGGGGGGGGGGGGGGGGGGGGGGGGGGGGGGGGGGGGGGGGGGGGGGGGGGGGGGGGGGGGGGGGGGGGGGGGGGGGGGGGGGGGGGGGGGGGGGGGGGGGGGGGGGGGGGGGGGGGGGGGGGGGGGGGGGGGGGGGGGGGGGGGGGGGGGGGGGGGGGGGGGGGGGGGGGGGGGGGGGGGGGGGGGGGGGGGGGGGGGGGGGGGGGGGGGGGGGGGGGGGGGGGGGGGGGGGGGGGGGGGGGGGGGGGGGGGGGGGGGGGGGGGGGGGGGGGGGGTGAAGTGACGAAAAATCAGAACGGGAATTTCAAGTGTTAGGGGTATTTCGGGTTTTTGTCAATTTGACCTAGTTAGAGTCGTTTGTTTTCAAATTCCTTTTGGCAGGTTGAAATAGGTTATTAGAGGAGTACGTGGCCGCTGGAATCGTTCGATTCCGATATCCGACAAAAAAGTTACGCGTGTTTGAAGTTTCTGGTCGATTTTTACCAAACCCAAATTAGTGGCCCGTTTAGTTAGGTTTTATTGGGATTAGGCTAGAAATAGTAGTTTGAGAGTAATTAGTGAATGTAGGCTTGATTTTAATGATTTGATGAATATTTATCGTAGGTCGAGCCGTAGGTGGACAGGTAACCGAGTATCTTCGGCGAGCTAGGACGCCAGGTAAGTAGTGGATGAGTGTTTGTTGCCTTCGGGCCTACACCATAGAACAGTAGGGATTGTTTGCTTGTTGGTTGTGTTTTGATTTGTGTCATGCATTGTGTGTCATGCATCATTGTTTTCTAACTGACGAAATCACGTGTTTTGCATATTTGACTGGTGAGGATGACGTAATGAAAGATGAGAAAATTGATATGTAACCTGGTCTCGAGTAGAATAGTCTCGTGGGCTCGTGGCTCGCTGAGCACCCCGCGAGGTATTTTACTAGAGATGCTATGCAAAAATTTACGTAATGTGTCGTGAGTATGAATACCTCGATATGCTCGTGCTTGAAGGCACAATGAGGATTCTACGATCGATTGAGGGAGATTTGGTTGGCCGTCCAGGATTGTGTTGGGGCGTGTGCCTCCGGTCTTGCTCCGTGGGTCAAGGCGTGGCCGTCCAGGATTGTGTTGGGACGTGTGCCTACTTGATTCACATGAAAGTGAAAGATAAATGCAACCCGAACGAAAAGAAAGCAACTGAGTGTGTAGAAACTGCATGTTAGGGTTGAGTCGAGCATTTAGTGTGTGGTTGTGCATTATTTCCCTACTTGCTAAGCATTAGGCTTACTTTTGTGTCCTATGGTGTAGGTGGCGAGTTTTACTCTGTTGAGGGGGATGAGACAGCACAGGACTAGGCGGCAGTTGGTGATGCATGCGGCATGCCGGTGCGGGCTATTGTCGGGGCGCCTCGACCATGGTCTTCGGGAATGTGGGATTTATGATTTAGTGGTTTATTGTAATGTTTAGTTGTAGAAATTATAGGAATGTGTAGCTTTCTTTTTGGTTGATGTTTTTGATAGTTATGAGATAGATATTCGGATTTGTTGTATATAGTCATAGTTAAGGGTGATATGTCGCCCTGTATTGTGGACTTTCTTTATTTAGGGATGTGAGTGTTATAGTTTCTTTCTTTTCTGTTATTGGAGATGTAGTATGCTGGATAGTTGAGTGGATGGATAGTTGTCTACGAGTATACTGAATCTGCTTGGGGATTTATTAGTTTGCAGGTACCTAGCATTTTGGAGGCGCCATTTTCAGGCGTTACTTTGCCGAAATTTCGGGAAGGACGCCGTGGTGCTTATAGGTTAGGATTAAAGGAAATTAGTGAGTCTAGGCAGCTAGGTATAACATAAGAGAACTTTGTGAGATTTAGTTTTTTTTTAATCTCGCTGTGTTAGTTGATTTTAGGTTTTGGGGTTTATGAGGATTATGTTAAATTTAATTTTAAACGTCGTTTTCATCGGGGTTAGTGTGAGCCAAGTAGCGCACCGAGCCAGGGTGGGTTCGGGGGCGTTACATATATAAAATAGATAAATACTTACCTTAGCTTGTGTTTTAACGGTTCGGACCGTAGGCAAATTATGGCGGGTCATTGGAATCCGGGGCATATCATAGTCGTTATGCTGCTCGGTTTTTATTAAAGCAAACGACGTTGGTTTTTAACGATTTCCACATTTTCGTTGACAATTTAGAGTCGGATTTTTGTGATTTTTACGTATCAAGGAGTCGGGAATGTCGAGAATGTTTGAGGTAAGTTTTGAGTGATTTGGGATTGAGTGGTTTGAAGAAATATGGGAAAAATCGGAAGAGTGGCGCGGGTGGTCGAGGGGGAGCGCGTGCAGGGCGCGGGCTCGACTTGCACTGCGAGCACGCACAGCGCTTAGCGCCGATCGATCGGCAAGGGTTGGTTGCGCACCCAAGAGGGTGCCAATCGATCGGCAAGGGTTGGTAGCGCAGCAAGCGCGTGCGTGGCGCCATGGATGGGCCACTTTGATTTTTTTCAAAAAATTTCCTACTTCTAAAATGTTTTAACCCGACCTTTCCCGACATGTTTTGCGCGTATTTTATACACATTTTCCAACAATTTTTTAGGGTTAAAAAAAACCCAAAAATAGAGTCAAAATTTTATCAAAAATTATTTTAACCTCCGTTTTAAACGTAGTAAGTCTGAGCAAAGTAGCGTACCAAGCCTGGGTGGGTTCGAGGGCGTTACAAGTTGGTATCAGAGCAAAATGGTCGATTCGTTCAAAGGATTACCCGACAATGCCGGCCGCCATGCAATGTGCTTTACCGACTGTAAGTATTTCTTTCCTTTAATTAGTTTATATTTAAGATTAGATTATTTTAATCTTGTACAGGATTAGAATTAAAATGCCGAGGAACCCAGGACAACCCGGGCGACCGAGAAACGAACCAGAACAACCTAGAAATCCGCTGGAGGAGTCAGTAAAGCAACTTGCAAAGATAGTTGGGAGGCAAGCTGAATTATTTGGATCACTCTTAGGTCAGGGAGGACCGGGAAATATTGGATTCAGTTCAAGTGGAGATAAGTTCTGGAGGTTGAAGCCTCCAGCGTTTGAAGGCCGTTTGACAGATCCGAGAGATGGATATACACAATCGAGAATATGTTCAAGTACATTGATGTGGAGGAAAGCAACAAAGTAAAGTGTGCAATTTTCCATTTGGCGAATGATGCCCAAAGTTGGTGGGACATCGTGGAGGCTACCGCACATGCTCAAGGATATACGTGGAAGGAATTTAAAGATTTATTCTAAGACAAGTATTATAACCGGACAATCCAAGCTTCTAAACCTATGGAATTCTTGGGATTAAAGCAGATCGGATCAGTTATATCCAAGAATTTGAGTTTCTGTCTCAGTTTGCCAGCCATATGGTTAGCAGAGAAGAAGATAAAGTATTTCAATTTGTACAGGGCCTGAAACCGGAGATATACAAGCTAGTGAAGACTTACGGGATTGAAGGAGCATCATTTACGAGAGTAGTCGCTAAAGCCTTAGAGGTGGAGGAGGCTGAGGACAAGTGTATTAAACTAGCTGAAGCTCCGAAGAGGATGTTTAAAGAAATTACAGGCCAGATAAGCAGAGGCGAATCATCTTCACAGTCACAGGGAAGTAAGAGGCCGAGAGGAAATCTGAGTGATCAACGAGGAGGGAAGAAGCCACAACAACTTAAGAAAGTGTTTCCGTAGTGTCCAAAGTGTTTGAAGACTCATCCCGGTGAATGTGGACAGTATGCTGAAAAATGTTTCAATTGTTTGGAACCTGGCCATATAGCCCGTGATTGCACAAAGCCTCCAGTTACCAGATGTTTTAACTGTAACGAGATTGGTCATCTAGCAAAAGACTGCTCTACAATGAAGAAAGGACTGGTTAAGGCTATGCCCAGAATCTTCGTTATGATCGAGCCTAAGGGCGAGGACCGTTCTGCCATGATCTCAGGTACTGTATTTGTTAATTCGGTGTCTGCACTTACGTTGATAGACTCAGGTGCATTGCATTCATTCGTAGCAGCAACTTTTGTGGTAAAACTGAATTTGGAAGTGAAGCCTGCAGGGTGCATGTTTGATGTGAAGTTACCCTCCGGTGAGTGTCTACACTCTGATCAAGTAGTGCAGGATGGCATGATTTTAGTCGGAAGGAAACAACTGCCAGCTACCTTGATTGTGATGGTGATAATCAGGTATGATGTGATACTCGGTATGGACTGACTATTTCAACACCATGCAACTATTGACTGCCGAGCAGGAACAGTTCACTTTCAACCTCCGAACGGTGAGAAGCTTTTATTGCAGTCTTTGAGAAGCATGAAGAAGCTTTTAGTTATGGTGCCGATGGAGGTTTGGAGATCTATTATGGGTGAGTTCGTTTGCTTTCTTGCAACCATTGTAGATTCATAGTTTTTGGTAGAAGCTAAACCTCAGAATATATTAGTTGTTCGTGATTTTCCTAAGGTGTTCTTGGATGATTTGCTTGGTCTAGCTTCGGAGCGAGAAATTGAGTTCGTAATTGACACCTATCCTGGAGCAGAGCCAGTGTCGAAAAATCCTTACAGATTGGCTCCGCCATAATTAAAAGAATTGAAGAAGCAATTGGAAGAGTTGGGGGATAAGGGGTTTATACGCCCTAGTTTCTCGCCGTGGGGTGATCCCATGTTGTTTGTTAAGAAGAAAGATGGGTCACTCCGGATGTGCATTGACTACCGGGAGTTGAACATGTAGCGACCCTTACCCGTATCCTAATTTTTACCGTATTATTTTTTTTTTTATCTTTCCATTTATAAACTTTAATGACGTTCGTGTGAAATTAAAACTGTTTAAATCGGAATCAGAATCGGAATTAAAACGTTGAAGTTCATTTAGAAAATCACTTAAAACGAATCTTAAAAATCAATTAAATAAAACATAAAACAAATAATTAAAACAATTTAAATAAAGTGGAGGGCAGAACGGGTATTGCCCGTGTGACAATAATGGGCGATCGATCGCTGGCAGCGATCGATCACCCAGTGAATGATCGCTGGCGGCAATCGCTGCCCCAGCGACCCGCGCCCAGTCGCCTCAGCAATCAGCGATCGCTAGCCCTATTTCGGCGATCGGTAGCCTCTCCCTTTAGCCATCTAAAAATATAAACGATGCTCTCTGGAATCCGAAATTCCAGAGAGCAAACTTCAACCTTTCCATGCATTTTTTCTATTCTTTTTCTCTTCCTTATACAATCCATCTCCTACCCATACACTCTTAACATTTCAACAAAACTTAACTCTTTTCTCATTTTATCAACCACCGATTAAACGACCCAAAACATATTTTAAAACGTGTTTAAAACATAATAATCTTTCGTGAAAACAAACTTCATGGATCTGTTTAAAAATCGAGCATTTCCACCTATTTTAAAGATCACCAAAACAGTTTATAAAACAGGTTTCCAACACGTTTAAAACATCAAACATAAACCTATCCACTACTAGATCCAGACATCCTAATATGTTCAGCTATACAATTCATATCGTGTCCCCAAAACATATACCTACATCCCCACGGGTCAAAATACGCACCAACTGCCTAACACACTCCCACGGGCCATCTTTCTTCAACCGATCATGCCTCGGGTGGAGGGATCTCATCCTCACCTGTGTAGAGGTCACCTACACCATAAAATAAGTCGTGAGCTTAAGGCTCAGTAAGTCTACGTGAATGCAAGTGAATGCTATGCATGCGGTTCGTAAAACATGCGTCCTACCTTTTCGCTATTCATTTCATTTCATTACATTACAGATGCGTCACCGTGGCCTCACTCTCGCTAGATAGGAGCGGCACATCCCACGGTTGGATAGCCCCTCGTATCTAACCGGGGGGAAAACATGCTCCCCAAGCAGCCATGTCTGAACCACCGCCACCTCCTTGACCAGATTACATGCATTTATATCTTTTCATTATCCTTTTCTTTTTCATGAAAAAACATGCATAGAAATTCTTTTTTCGTGCTTTTCAGAAAACATGATGCGTGAACATGTGCAATGCTATAAACATAATTAAAACATACAAACAATGAACATAAACATATAACACTTAACTAAAGCTAACTACCCAACCTATTCACCCAACACAATCTATATTCTCCAATTTCCTCAAACAACAGAAGATCGTATGGTGTAGGCCAATCGGCCAAATAAATCGCGGAGACTTACCTGACGTCCGTTGAATGCTAGCTCCGTCCATGAGCGTGGTGCACCTAAGGCAATTCACAACAATTATCATTAAAATGCGTTTGAACCGTTAACGTCCAAATTAATGAAATCCTTAACTAAGGAAATTCTTCTAAAGCTATAACTTAATTAATCGAGGTATTTTAACAACCAATTCGCACTCGATTCTACGAAACATCCAATAACAAGCTTTTCCAAAAATCCGAAATTCATTAAATTTAACATTTCTCACAAATTAGTTTAACTTCGTCCAATAACGTTCAATACGTCCTTTATATCCATAAACTCGATAACCTATTGATTTTTAAACCCGAAATCGTATTTTTAACATAAACCCTAACGAAACCCTAATATCCTAACTCCGTGAAAACTGAAAACTAACGTCCGAAAGCTGTAGAATCTTATCTAGAACGTTGATCGGAGGAGAAAACGTGAAGAACGGAGATCGGTCGGAGGAAAAACAGGCATCGGCAGAGGAGAATCACCGGCGTGCGTGAGGGAGAAATCACCATGAGAGCTTCTCTTGTTCGTGGAGCAGAGAGGAAATGAGGAAGAAAAGAGTTTAGGTGTTATTTAATAAAATTACTTTGGAAAATTACCATTTTGCCCTTTCTTCTATTTTATATTCGCTTTCGTCCTTTGTTTCGTTAATTTGTTAACGATTCGGTTTCTCCAAATTTCTTTATTCCACCAATAAGTCCAACTTATTATTTGGGATTTATTAAAACTTTCTGTTCACAAATCGGACCCCGTTTACTATTTTTACTAAAACACCTTTTATATTACGAGAAACGTAATTACTCGGAATTAAACATTACTACTCCGAAAATTCTCATAATTTTCTTAAAATTCCTATTACTCGTTAGGATTCTAATAAAGTTCTCTTTTCGCAAAACGGACTTGATTTGACATATTTACAAAAATACCATTTATATTAAAGTATTAATATCCCGAAAAGCCGGGTATTATAGAACAAGCTGACTGTTAAGAACAAGTATCCGTTGCCTAAGATTGATGATTTGTTTGATCAACTACAGGGAGCCAGAATTTTCTCCAATATTGATTTGAGATCGGGGTATTACCACTTGAAGGTCAAATCGCAGGAATATCCCGAAAACAGCTTTCCGGACGAGATATGGACATTATGAGTTTTTGGTTATGTCGTTCGAACTGACAAATGCTCCAGCTGCGTTTATGGATCTGATGAATCGGGTATTTCGGGAGTATCTCGATAAATTTGTAATTGTGTTTATCGATGATATTCTGGTATATTTTCGTGATGAAGAAGATCATAAGGAGCATCTAAGAATAGTACTGGAGACTTTGAAGCGACATCAACTGTATGCAAAGTTCGCGAAGTGTGAGTTTTGGTTGGATAAGGTGTATTTTCTGGGACATGTTATTTCCAGCGGAGGAATATCGGTGGATCCAGCCAAGATTTATTCGATTAATGAATGGCCTCAGTCGAGAAATGTCAGCGAGATTGGAAGTTTTCTAGGGTTGGCTGGCTATTACAGGAAGTTTATTGAGGGCTTTTCTAAGATCGCAGCACCCTTGACCCGGCTTACTAGAAAAAATGTGAAGTATGATCGGTCTGAAGATTGTGATCTTACTTTCCAGATGTTGAAGCAATAGTTGACTACAGCTCCAGTTTTGACATTGCCAGTGGCTGAAGAGAAGTTCAGTATTTATTGTGATGCCTCTCGGATTGGGTTAGATTGTGTGCTAATGCAAAAGGATAAAGTGATTGCCTATGCTTCCTGTAACGCCCCGAGTTTTCTGAACTCAGTTCGTTACTCATAACCTGGACATAACTAAGAAATTTTGGACTAACTTAAAACTTCGCTCGAAAGTCAAAATTTGACATCTTTTTTAAAACCTCAAAATGTTAAAACTTCCAACGGAAATTCTTTTGAGCAGAATAGAGTTAAGCAAAACTATAAAATAATGTTTAAAAATATCAGATGAAATATTGAGAAATAATTCGGCCAGAAGAGACGAAGGTTTAAGTGTGAAATACTTAAAGTTCATAAAAGTCAAACACATCATCCGCTTAACAAAGTCAACAAAAAGGGGCAGAAACAAACCGAAGGCTTCCACCGATGACGTCAGTCGGATGAATCATTCATCCAACTTCTGTCGATCGCAAAACGACGAGTTTTGCTACTCGCATCTACCGATGACGTCAGCCGGATGATTCATTCATCCAGCCTCTACCGACCACAAGACGACAAAAGACTTTACTCACAAAACAGAACAAACAGAATACATCGACCAGTCACTAAACGACAAAAAACAATACTCGCAGCTTCCGGTCATAAAACGACAAAAAGTCTTCCTACATCTTCCGATGGATATAATATACGACATCATCCGGTGACTTTTACTGAAGACATCACCCGAAGGCTTCTACTGAAGACTTCCTCCGATGGCTTTAATACACGACATCCACCGATTACTAAACGACAAAACTTCTAATACATCTTCCGATAGGCAAATTCTCAACTTCTACTAATAGGAGAATCTCACAACTTCTACCGATAGACAAATTCACAACATTTCGACTATTCAATACAAGAACAACTCTAACTACAAGAGAATTTGCATACTTCACTGAAACCATCCAGAAACAACTCAAATCCTTACATTACTAAAATCCAGTAAGACTAAATGTTAAAACCAACAGAGTGCTACTATCATAAAAGCCTCGGGAATATATTCAAAAATATTAAAAATGCTTCTGTCATTAGAAAACTCAGCATAATTAGATTAAGTCATGGTTCACTAAACTTCCTCTTCTATAGGCACCAGTTAAACCGCCCCATCAGTCGCCAGATCGATGCACGTATGCACTCCTCCAACCTGCCTAATTCTCAGCAAGCTCAGAGAACACACCTGCTGTCTCTTCTTCACCTACATCACAAAACTCATCTATTAGCCTAATGCTAAATAAGTGAAGCAATCATGAAATGAAATGCTGAAATGTAAATCTTAATCATGCAGTTTCTACTTTCTCAGCTCAGTTGCATTCACATTCATCGTATTCTGATCTCAATATTCCATTGGGAGTGAGATCAATTCTCCCAAAGTCATAAATCCTTCATCAATTAAGGGGCGGATTAATTTCCTTAATTCGCTTAACATCTATCATAATACGATCTGTTTCATGCCTTACCATACATTCCATGTAAATTCATTTTCATATTCTTTCAAAACACGATGCATGACCAAACTGAAAACATTCAACATGCAGAAAACCTACTATTTTGTGATGTAGGCCTGAGGGCACAAGCACACTTCACTTACCTGGTCTTTTGGAAAAACGTCTCGGTGATTGGCTACTTTGGGAGCTTACTCAATCCTAAAATCATAGACAGAGCATACATTAAACTTTCTCTAATCTTCATTCTAAACCGCTAGAAATTTAAGGAAACTAGTTTGAAAGCTTAGTTCATTGTGCACTCCCGATTTACCACAACAACCGAACTAGCTCACTCATACGGTCTCCTCAGAACTCACATTTATGCTCTCCCAATCATCGATAACTACCAATGCAGCAAGGAATCGAAACAGAACTCACCTATTTTGGAGGAGAATCGAGTAGAAGGATTGCCTAGAGAGCTTTACTGCTTGAGCTGAAGACCGAAAGAGGAAAAATGGGGAATAGTGGCAGCTATAGTGTATTAATCACAAAGCCTCTTTCCTTAAATAGGTTATCCATTATAAGCTCTCAATTTACCACTATGCCCTTACTTAGTCACTCATTAACCTAATTAATATTTCCCTCAATTTTCTCCACAACATGCTTACTATTAAATAACAAAATAGAAATTGGTTTAATAGAACCGGGTGTTACAATCTACCCTCCTTAAAAGAATTTTGTCCCCAAAATTCAGTATCTGAACAGTTCTGGATGTTGGTCCATCATGTCCTGTTGGCGCTCCCAAGTTGTCTCTTCCACATCCTGGTTGTGCCATAAGACTTTTACTAATGGAACTTCTTTGTTGCGTAACACCTTCACTGCATAGTCTAGGATTTTCACTGGTTTCTCTTCATAAGTAAGGGTAGGATAAACTTCTATATTCTGTTGTTCTACAACTTGAGATAAATTCCTTATGCACTTTTTCAACATAGAAACGTGGAACACATTATGAATTCCTTCCATAGAGGCTGGTAGCTGCAACTGATAAGCTGCCTTTCCAATTCTATTCAAAATTGAAAATGGTCCGATGTATCTGGGATTTAACTTACCCCTCTTCCCAAACCTTACAACTCCTTTGAACGGTGAAACCTTAAGGAAAACTTCGTCACCGATTACAAATTCCAATTCCCTACGTCTTCTATCTGCATAACTTTTCTGCCGGCTTTGAGCTGTCAAGATTTGTTGCCGGATAAGAGCAATCTTTTCCACTGTCTATTGCACAATATCAGGACCAACCAAACGTGCTTCTCCAACCCCATCTCAATACAAGGGAGATCTGCACTTACGTCCATACAATGCCTCATAAGGTGTCATTCCTATTGTTGCCTGAAAGCCGTTATTATAAGAGAACTCCACTAATGATAAGTACTTACTCCAAGAACCTTGAAACTCTAATACACATGCACGAAGCATATCCTTTAATGTCTGAATGGTCCTTTCAGATTGTCCATCTGTTTGAGGGTGAAAAGCTGTACTAAAGTGAGCTGTGTACCCATAGCTTTGTGCAGACTCTTCCAAAATTTGGATGTAAATCTAGAGTCTCGGTCAGAAACTATTGTGCTTGAAACTCCATGCAACCTAACAATCTTATGCACATACAATTCAACAAGTTGATCCATCGAGTAGGTCATCTTCATTGGCAGGAAATGAGCAGATTTGGTTAAACAATCTACTACCACCCAAATTGCATCATGTCCCTTAGTTGTCCTAGGTAATCCTACCACAAAGTCCATTGCTATTTGTTCCCACTTCCATTCGAGACTTGGTAGGGGTTGCAATGTTCCTGCAGGCCTTTGATGTTCAGCTTTAATCTGCTGGCAAACCAGACACGATTCTACGTATTCTGCCACATTCCTCTTCATATTTGGCCACCAGTAGTGTTGCTTTAGTCTCTGTACATTTTTGTACATCCAGGGTGAACAGAGAGCTTAGTGGAATGCGCTTCCAAAAGGATTTCTCTTCAAAGTTCATCATTAGTCGGAACAAACCATCTATTCCTAAACTTAAGGATTCCATCATCAGAATGGTTGAAATCCGACTTGTCAGTAGATTCCATGCTCAGTCTGTACTTGTTGCACTCCATATCATTTATCTGAGCTTCCTTTATCCTTTCCAGAATGGTAGGTCTCAAGGATATGGTCGAAAGCATAGCTGATATACTAGATACTACTTCTAAATTAAATCTTCGGAATTCTGTCTCTAAGGCTATCGGTATATCCAGAATCAATGCAGAGGCTGATGTTGTCACTCTACTCAAAGCATCTGCTACAATATTTGCTTTGCCGGGATGGTATTTAATCTCAAAATCATAATCCTTCACAAATTCCAACCATCGCCAGTTGCCTCATATTTAATTCCTTCTGTGAGAAGATATATTTCAGACTTTTATGGTCCGAAAATATATTACAAGTTTTACCATACAAGTAATGCCTCCAAATCTTGATCGCAAAAATCACTGCAGCTAGTTCTAAGTCGTGTGTAAGGTAATTCTTCTCATGGGTTTTCAATTGTCTAGAGGCATAGGCTATTACCTTACCATCTTGCATCAACACACATCCAAGACCAATTTTGGAAGCATTACAGTAATTGCTAAATTTACCATTTCCGTCTGGTAGTGTCAATACAGGGGCATTGGTCAGTTTCTGTTTCAAAGTCTGGAAACTGGATTCACATTCCTCTGTCCATGCATACTTAATGCTTTTCCTTGTTAACCGAGTGAGAGGTGCGGCAACCTTTGAGAATCCTTCAATAAATTTCCTGTAGTATCCTGCTAATCCGAGAAAACTTCGAATGTCTGCAGCACTCTTCAATCTGGGCCACTCTTTGATTGCTTGATCCTTGGCTGGATCGACAGATATTCCATCTCCAGAGATCACGTGACCAAGAAAGTGAACTCTGTCCAACCAAAACTCACACTTGGAAAACTTTGCATAAAGTTGGTGCCGTTTCAGTACTCCTAACACCAAACTCAAATGCATTGCATGCTCGTCCACAGTGTGTGAATAGATTAAGATATCGTCAATAAATACTATGACAAATTTATCTAAATATTCATGAAATACACTATTCATGAGATCCATAAAGGCTGCTGGTATATTTGTCAATCTAAAAGACATTACCAAAAACTCATAATGCCCGTACCTTGTACGAAAGGCAGTATTTGGAATATCTTCTGTTCTGACCTTCAATTGGTAATAACCAGACCTTAGATCAATCTTAGAGAAAACACGGGCACCATTAAGCTGGTCAAATAAATCATCGATTCTAGGCAATGGATACTTGTTCTTGACAGTTAACTTGTTCAATTCCCTATAATCAATGCACATACGCATCGATCCATCCTTCTTTTTGACAAAAAAGACAGGTGCATCCCATGGTGAAAAGCTTGGACGTATGAACCCTTTCTCCAATAGCTCCTCCAATTGTTTCTTTAACTCCTTAAGCTCCGTAGGTGCAAGTTTATAGGGATTCTTGGATACAGGCTCCGCGCCTGGATAAACATCTACAACAAACTCGATTTCTCTATCCGGTAGGCAAGCCAGGAAGATCATCTAGAAATACTTCTGGAAAATCTTGGACAACCAAGACATTTTGGGGAGTTTCTTTTCCTACTAGTTGTGTATCTAAAACACTGGCCAAGAAGCATAAGTACTCTCTGCATGGTGAGGGTCCACAATTTATAGAGGTCATAACATACATTTCCTTACTCTTCTTTAGAGCTTGGAAGGTATGTTTCAAACCACCAGGAGGTTGAAAACTAACTACTTCAGTCTTACAGTCGATTGTGGCATAATGTTTAAACAACCAATTCATTCCTAGGATTACATCAAATCCCATTATATTCATAATAATGAGATCAGCAGGTAGGTTCATGTTCCCTACTGATACAGCACTATTAAGCATCATTCGGTTAGACCGCATGCGTTCACCAGAGGGTAATGCGACATTAAACACATGCTCAGTAAGGGTAAGCTTTACATCTAACTTATCAGCAAATGTAGATGCTATGAATGAACCAGAATCTATCAATGTAAAAGCCGGTAAAGAGTTGACCAGTATAGTACCTGACACAACAGCAGGCTGTTCATCATCGCCTGACTTCATCATGGAGAATATCCTCGGCTTTATCTTAGCAGGGTTATTCTTTAAGACCGGGCAATATCTGTTAAGGTGGCCAACTTTGCCACAGTTGAAACACCAGGTGACCCTGGGCCTCGGGCAATCCCTGAATGTGTGTCCAACTTCTTCGCAATTGAAACACTTTTCCGAACCAAACCTGCATTCACCCAGGTGACTTTTCAGACACTTCGGGCACTGGGGATACTTCTTGGTGTCCTGTACCTTCTTTCCCGTTCCTTGACTGTTTTGGCTTTCACTAGGCCTTTTTGTTCCACTCTGTTGATGTGGTTGGATAAACTTCCGTGGGGTTTCTCTTGCTCTAGTACACTTCATCTCTGCTTCTTCCACTTCTAACGCCGTGGACACAACTTCGCTGAAAGGCAAACCTTTAAAACCCGAAAACTTGACTCCTCTGTACATCTCTGGCTTCAGTCCATTCATAAATTGAAACACCTTATTTTCATTTCTGTGAACAAGGTGTCTAACGAACCTGGACAGGGACTCAAATTGTCTAACGTACTCAGCCACAGACCCTGTCCTGCTTCAAGTTCATGAACTCCACCTTCTTTGCGGCCTGAACGGTGCTGTTAAAATATTTTTCAAAGAAGATGTCCTTGAATTGTGACCAAGACATCGTCAATATATCGTTGGTGGTCTCAATTGTCTCCCACCAAAGTTGAGCATCACCAGCCAAATGGAACGTAGCCAACGTAACCTTGTCTCCTTCCCCAATGTTGGCACACCTAAACATACTCTCAATCTTTCTAAGCCACTCTTCAGCCACAATCGGGTTGGATGATTTTCCCTCAAATGTGGGCGGCTGAAGCCTCCAGAATCTATCTCCAGAATGTTCATTGCTAGAACCCGAGTTGGCACTTCCTTGTACTTCTCGGTTCACCAGTACTCCTAGTTGATCATACTGTTGGCGGACTAAATCTGTTTGCTGACGCACCAACTCTGTCAGCTGCCTAATCACACTAGGCTCCTCCTCACCTCTCAAATTTGGCATTTCCCTTGGCACTCTAGGTCTCCCTGGGCGTCTGGCCATGATACTAAATTCCTGCACAGGGTTAACTACTTTCATGAACATCTAATAACTAAGTCTAACATAAATACTTACAGTTGTTGGAGTACTTCCATGCGACGATTGGCACTGATGAGTAATCTTTTGAACGGTTTAACTGAATGTCTCTGATACCATACTGTAATGCCCCGAGTTTTCTGAACTCAGTTCGTTACTCATAACCCGGACATAACTAAGAAATTTTGGACTAACTTAAAACTTCGCTCGAAAGTCAAAATTTGACATCTTTTTTAAAACCTCAAAATGTTAAAACTTGCAGCGGAAATTCTTTTGAGCAGAATAGAGTTAAGCAAAGCTATAAAACAATGTTTAAAAATATCAGATGAAATATTGAGAAATAATTCGGCCGGAAGAGACGAAGGTTTAAGTGTGAAATACTTAAAGTTCATAAAATTCAAACACATCATCCGCTAAACAAAGTCAACAAAAAAGGGGCAGAAATAAACCGAAGGCTTCCATCGATGACATCAGTCGGATGAATCATTCATCCAACTTCTGTCGATCGCAAAACGACGAGTTTTGCTACTCGCATCTACCGATGACGTCAGTCGAATGATTCATTCATCCAGCCTCTGTCGACCACAAGACGAAAAAAGACTTTACTCACAAAACAGAACAAACAGAATACATCGACCGGTCACTAAACGACAAAAAACAATACTCGCAGCCTCCGGTCATAAAACGACAAAAAGTCTTCCTACATCTTCCGATGGATATAATATACGACATCATCCGGTGACTTTTACTGAAGACATCACCCGAAGGCTTCTACTGAAGACTTCCTCCGATGGCTTTAATACACGACATCCACCGATTACTAAACGACAAAACTTCTAATACATCTTCTGATAGGCAAATTCTCAACTTCTACTAATAGGAGAATCTCACAACTTCTACCGATAGACAAATTCACAACATTTCGACTATTCAATACAAGAACAACTCTAACTACAAGAGAATTTGCATACTTCACTGAAACCATCCAGAAACAACTCAAATCCTTACATTACTAAAATCCAGTAAGAATAAATGTTAAAACCAACAGAGTGCTATTATCATAAAAGCCTCGGGAATATATTCAAAAACATTAAAAATGCTTCTGTCATTAGAAAACTCAGCATAATTAGATTAAGTCATGGTTCACTAAACCTCCTCTTCTATAGGCACCAGTTAAACTGCCCCATCAGTCGCCAGATCGATGCACGTATGCACTCCTCCAACCTGCCTAATTCTCAGCAAGCTTAGAGAACACACCTGCTATCTCTTCTTCACCTACATCACAAAACTCATCTATTAGCCTAATGCTAAATAAGTGAAGCAATCATGAAATGAAATGCTGAAATGTAAATCTTAATCATGCAGTTTCTACTTTCTCAGCTCAGTTGCATTCACATTCATCGTATTCTGATCTCAATATTCCATTGGGAGTGAGATCAATTCTCCCAAAGTCATAAATCCTCTTCATCAATTAAGGGGCAGATTAATTCCCTTAACCGCTATCATGATCCCCAGGTTCCCTTGGGAGTGGGATCAACTCTCCCAATGTTATAAATCCACTTCATCAATTAAGGGTCGGATTAATTCCCTTAACAGCTATCATAATACATTCTGTTCATACCTTACCATACATTCCATGTAAATTCATTTTCGTATTCTTTCAAAACATGATGCATGACCAAACTGAAAACATTCAACATGCAGAAAACCTACTGTTTTGTGATGTAGGCCCGAGGGCACAAGCACACTTCACTTACCTGGTCTCCTAGAAAAACGTCTCGGTGATTGGCTACTTCGAGAGCTTACTCAATCCTAAAATCATAGACAGAGCATACATTAAACTTTCTCTAATCTTCATTCTAAACCGCTAGAAATTTAAGGAAACTAGTTTAGAAGCTTAGTTCATTGTGCACTCCCGATTTACCACAACTAACCGAACTAGGCTCACTCATACGGCCTCCTCAGAACTCACATTTATGCTCTCCCAATCATCGATAACTACCAATGCAGCAAGGAATCGAAATAGAACTCACCTATTTTGGAGGAGAATTGAGTAGAAGGATTGCCTAAAGAGCTTTACTGCTTGAGCTGAAGACCGAAAGAGGAAAAATGAGGAATAATGGCGGCTATAGTGTATTAATCACAAAGTCTCTTTCCTTAAATAGGTTATCCATTATAAGCTCTCAATTTACCACTATGCCTTTACTTAGTCACTCATTAACCTAATTAATATTTCCCTCAATTTTCTCCACAACATGCTTACTATTAAATAACGGAATAAAAATTGGTTTAATAGAACCGGGTGTTACACTTCCAGGCAATTGAAGTCTTATGAGAAGAATTATCCAACCCATGACTTGGAGTTAGCAGCGGTGGTGTTTGCTTTGAAAATCTGGAGACATTACTTGTATGGTTAGTAGTGCGAGATATATTCAGATCATAAAAGTCTGAAGTATATCTTCACTCAAAAGGATTTGATTATGAGGCAGCGGCGGTGGTTAGAGTTTGTGAATGACTATGATTTGGAGATCAAATACCACCCTTGTAAGGCCAATGTAGTGCAGAGGCATTAAGCCGTGTGTCGATCTCTGTGTCTGCGATGAAGGCTGAGATGTCCAGGGAGTTGAATACGAAATTTCAGAGATTTGATTTGAAGTTGGTTTCAGATTTAACAGCAGTGTTATCAGCCTTGTCTTTGAAGCCTACAATTTTGGAGAAGATTGGAGAGGCTCAGCAGGATGATTTCGAGTGTAATAAGTTCAAGCTGAGTATGGTATCAGATGACAGGACTGAGTTCAGCTATTCAGAAGATGGAATTCTGAAATTTTGCAATCGGTGGTATGTTCCGAGCAATGAGCAGCTTTGGAAGGAGATTTTAGCTGAAGCTCATTCTTCGAGGTTTTTTGTTCACCCGGGCAGTATCAAAATGTACAGAGACCTCAACCAACATTATTGGTAGCCTAACATGAAGAAATCTGTAGCGGAGTATGTAGAAACATGCTTTGTTTGTCAGCAGGTTAAGGTAGAACATCAGAGACCTGCAGGAAAGTTACAACCATTGCCGGTTCTAGAGTGGAAGTGGGACTAAGTCTTTATGGATTTTGTTATCGGTTTACCCCGGACGACGAAAGGATTTGATGGTATATGGGTGATTGTGGATCGCTTAACCAAGTTAACCCATTTTCTACCGGTGAAGATGATATACAGCATGGATCAGTTTGCTGAGTAATATATTCAGGAGATTTTGAGGTTGCACGGTGTACCAGCTTCGATTGTATCGGACAGGGACCCGAGGTTCACGTCGAAATTTCGGAAGAGTCTGCATAAGGCAATGGGGACTCGGTTGAACTTCAGTATTGCATTTCATCCTTAGACGGACGGACAATCTGAGTGGACCATTCAAATTCTTGAGGATATGCTTCGAGCTTGTTTATTGGAGTTTCAAGGTTCTTGGAGCAGATACTTGCCTTTGGTGGAGTTCTCGTATAATAACAATTATCAGGATATGATTGGTATGCCTCCATACGAGGCTCTATACGGGAGGAAATGCAGATCACCCATTTATTGGGATGAAGTAGGGGAAGTCAGTCTGATTAGACCTGAAATTATGCAGCAAACAAGTGACAAGATCAAATTTATTCGGCAACGTATTTTAACAGCTCAGAGTCGACAGAAAAGCTATGTCGATGGAAGAAAGCTTGTCCTGGAATTTGAAGTGGGAGATGAGGTTTTCTTGAAGATTTCACCGTTTAAGGGTGTGATGAGGTTCGAGAAGCTGGGTAAGTTGAATCCGAGGTATGTTGGTCCGTTCCCGATCATGAAGAGAGTTGGGAAGACTGCATACCAGTTAGAGTTGCCAGCTTCGATGGAGGGAGTGCACATGTGTTTCATGTCTCGATGCTAAGAAAGTGCCTGAGGGATCCATCACACATCGTGGTGCAGTAGGATATTGAGGTGCAGCCTACACTATCTTACGAGGAGAAACCAGTGGAGATATTGGATTATGTAGTGAAAACATTATGCAATAAGGATATTCCACTGATGAAGGTGTTGTGGCGTAACCACAATGTTGAGGAGGTGACGTGGGAACGACAGCAAGACATAATGGAGCGCTATCCTGAACTCTTCAGGTACGCAAATTTTGAGGACAAAACTTTTGTAAGGAGGGTGGATTGTAATACCCGAAAATGACTATAGCGTGCTTAGCCCTTAGATAGACGATTAGGAGCGTTTAAAGTTAGTTCTAATGTTTTCCTAGCAAGTTGAGTTAGAAAGTGCAATTGGATTAATATTTTGAGAGAAAACCCTAAAGTTATAAGTTTAGAAATTTTGTAAAGTTTAAGTGAAATAAAAGTGAAGAAAAAGGGAAAGGAAATAGAAGCTTCACGTTGGAGTACATAACTAATAGGAGGAGGTTGTGTTTTGTTTTTAATTTATGAAAATTTGGTGGTGGAAAATTAAAAGAAGAGGAAGTTATGCTTTAAATTTGTTAAAGTAAAGGTTAAGTGGGATAACTTACCTTCTTCTTCTTCTTCTTCTTCTTCCATCGTGAACCAGGATCTCCTCCATTGTTGGTGTTTCAAGCTTATTTTGGTGAAGAAATAGCAAGAGTTTTAAGATAAGAATTAAATGGGTTTTGAGTTTTATACCTATTAGTGATAGTTTTTGATGATTTTGAAGGGTTTTGTGGGAATTTCATTAGGGTTTGGAATATCCTAAATGTGAATTCTAAAATTTGCATGCCTTGGCTAGTTTTCTTCCTAAATTTAGTGTTTTAGATGTTAGATGGATTAACTTAGGTTGTTTTTAGAGTTAGATTGGAGATTGGATGAAAGTTGTGTAAAAACTGAATTTTTACATATTGGTCGCCGGTTTTGTTCTTGCAATTTCCAATCGGAGAAATTGTTTGTTATTGAATTTGATTGTTTCAATAGATTGTAGACGTGTAGAGGTTTACGGAATGGGGTGGCACGTCTAAATCCGTTGAAAAATAAGTATGTTATGGCCGATTGAAGTTAGGACACTAAAACTATAGGAAAAATTGGTTTTTAAGTGTTAGGTTGTAAAATTGGTTAAATTGTTGATAGTTTTGGGTTTAGGTATTCCTTAGAATTTCCTAGAGTGATACTAAGTGATTTTTCCCTATTTCTTAGGTTGACGAGTGAGTGATTGAAATTGGTGAAGTAAGTGAACACGGGCCGAGCAATCAGGTAAGTAGTAGATGGCATTTGTTTTGCCTTCGGGCCTACACCAAGGAACGATAGGGTTTAATGTTTGATTGTTGTTTGGTTGTGTATGAGTATTGTGTGATTGTCATGCATCATGTTTTAAGCTACGAGAAGAAAACGAGTTTCGTGCATAATTAGAAACGTGAGTAAGAAAAGTAAAAGATAAAAAGAAATAAGATGTGATTTCGAGTAGAGTCATCAGGTTGCGCAAGTTGTCGGGGAGGCACTTGCGACTTGCCGGGGAGGCATTTGTGAGAGACTCTACAAGAAAGGTATTGTGAAAATACGTAAGTGTCGTGAGTATGAATGTCTTGCCGTTAACGTGCAAGTGGAGCACTAGAGGGTTCTATGATCAATGTGAGAGGAGATCGTGTGCGGTCGTCCAATGGGGGGGGGGGGGTACCCGAATGTGTGCTGGCGATCTTGCTCTGTGAGTCAAGGTGTGGCCGTCCAATGAGTGGGAAGCTCGGATGTGTGCGTACTTGATTCACGTGTAAAAGTGGAAAGAATATTGAAATGAGAACGAAACGAAAACAATCGAGTGAGTAGAAACTGTATGGGTTAGGATGTGGTTGTATTGTGTGTGTTTGCGTTTATTATTCCCTACTTGCTAAGCATTAGGCTTACTTTTTGTGTTCTGTGGTGTAAGTGACGATTTATATACAGGTGAGCTAGATGAAGTAGCCCAGGATTAAGCGGCAGTAGGCAGCGCACGGGGCACGCTGGTGCAGGCAGTTGTCGGTGTAACGCCCCGAACCCGCCCCGGGCCCGGTGCGTCACTTTGCAAACCAATCCCGTGTTTAAACCACGTTTAAAATGTTTTTTTTTTGTAAATTTTTCGACTCGGTTTTCGGGTTTTTTGAACCCTCGATTTTTATTGGAAAACATGCCAAAATACGTTTAAAATATGTTGGAAAAAGTCGGGTTAAAACAAAGTGGAAATCGTACTAAAAATTTTTTTAAAAAAAAAACTGCTGCTGGGCGCCGCGCGCGCCCAGACAGTGCGCTGCGCGCGCGCTGCACACACCCCGTGTGTGCCCAATCGCGTTCGGTCACGATTTTGGCCCGATTGATCGGGCCCTCTCGGGCTATTTTCACCAAAAATGATCCCGGCCGCGATCGGTCGTGACCCATGCCCGATCGATCGGGCCGGCTCGGGTTTTTCCAACCAAAAACGCCCCAAAACACCTCGTTTTGACTTTCCTTGACCTTCCCGAACTTTCTACCCTTTTCTATGAGCCCGACACCTCCAAAAATCCCGAAATTTTTACCGTACACTCCCGACACCCAAAACTTCATGTCTCGTAAAAATTTTGGAAAACCGACTTAAAACGAATTATAACAAAAATAGCAAACATAACCCGACGTTAATTATTTTAAAACCAAAACGGGCGGCGTAACGCCTAAATTTCTTTAAACCAAAACCTGAAAGTTTAAAACCAAAACATATAGTTTCAAACCACAACCATGTAGGACTATTATCCATCAACTCAACCAACTCGCGGACATCCCAAAATAATTACGCAAACATTTATAACACTTATAACTACAACGTATCAAACCTCCAAATTCTTCTAACTTTTCTCAAAATAAACATTCACACTTCAAACAACTTAACCCATCAAAACAGCTTAAAGACACCCATCAACTATCAACATACCAAAAAGGAACAACCTCCCACAAACCCGAGGAAGACAGTAGCCGAGACGCCCCGACAATAACCTGCACCGACGCACCCCGTACTCCTCCAACTGTAGCCTAATCCTTGGTGGTCTCGTCTACCTCACCTGTATAGAACTCGTCACCTACACCATAGAACACAAAACGTAAGCCTAACGCTTAGCAAGTAGGGAAATAATGCACAACAACACACTAAATGCTCGACTCAACCCTAACATGCAGTTTCTACACACTCTGTTGCTTTATTTTCATTTCGGTTCCAATTATCTTTCCCTTTCAGGTGAATCAAGTAGGCACACGCCCCCACACAGTCCAGGACGGCCACGCATTGATCCACGGAGCTAGACCGGAGGCACACGTCCCAACACAGTCCAGGACGGCCAACACGAATCTCCCCCAATCGATCGTAGAATCCTCATTGTGCACTTCAAGCACGAACAGGTCGAGGAATTCGTACTCACGACACATTACGTACATTAACAGGGCATCTCGAATAGAATCCCTCGCGGGGTGCTCAACGAGCCACTTGCCCGACGAAGCTATTCTACTCGAGACCAAGTTGCATATCACTTCTTATCTTTCTTCCACATCATCCTCACCACTCAAACATGCAAAAACTCGTGATTTCGTAGTTTAGAAAACAATGATGCATGACACCCGATGCATAACAAAAGTAAAGCATAACAAACAAACAACCAATCCCTACCGTTCTATGGTGTAGGCCCGAAGGCAACAAACACTCATCCACTACTTACCTGGCTGCTTCAAAAGCGGGCTGTTACTTCGTCCAACCAAAGTACACGCTCGATAACCTAAAATCACAAAAACTCAACTTAATATTTACTTCCAAATTCTAAGGAACTTCTTAACCTAAACTAACTAAAACTACAACAAAATTCCTTCCTAAAACACTAAACTCGGTTGTTACCCCAAAATTGACCGTCTAACTTCAAACGGTCGTAACTCTCTCGTTTTTCAACGGATTTCGACGTGCCACCCCAATTCGGAAACCTCTACACGTCTACTATCCATTGAAACACCCAAATTAACCAAACAAACACATTAACCAACTCAAAAATCCAGCAAACAGAATCGGGTATATAGGTGTTCTTCAACCATTTTTGTGGAACACTTCACCAATCTTCAATCTAACCCTCAAATCTACCTAAACTAAATCATCCAACAACCAAAACATCAAAATAGGGAAGAAATCTAACATTAAACTCAAATTTTCGGAGGGCACACTTAGGGTTTTCCAAACCCTAATCAAATTCACCCAAAACCCACTAAAAACCCTTAAAAACTAACCCTAACCAACATTAAACTAAAACCCACTAAATTTTACCTTGAAAACACCTTGAAATCCCTTGATGAAAAGAAGAAATGAGGCTTCAATGGCTGCCAAGAAAAATCGTGGAGGCAAGGGGAAAAAGATGAATGAACTTAACCTTTTTACCTTTTTTAACTAATAACTTTTCTACTTTTTAGTTTCCACCACCAATTTCTTCAAAATTGCAACTTAACCCACTCTTTCCTTTCTCTTTTCTTCCATCGTGGTTGCTTCCTCCTTCCTTTCCTTTCATCCAATTTTTCCTTCATTCCTATTGGTTACAATTTATTTGACTTTTCAACCACAAATACATTTGCCTTTTAAATTTCCAACAACCAATTTCTATTGGTTTATTTGTTGTTTTGACTTTTCAACCCACCCTTTTGGTTTAAACTTGTTCAATTCTTTTCTCAACTTTCCTTCCAACGTGAGGACCATCTTTAACCATTTCTTTCCAAGTTTTTATTTCACATAATTATTTGCAATTTGATTGGCTTACTTATTTTGACTTTTCAACACTTTTGTTTTAACACTTCAACCTCTTTCACTCTTCCATGCATATCCTTAGCCTTCAATGACTAAATCTCTCATACTTGACCTAGTTAGGACTACGCACGAAATAGAAATTTTCCGGGTGTTACAGTCGGGACGTCTCAGCCATGGTCTTCCGGGGGTGATGTGTTGGGAAATCAGTATTTTGGGTTGTGTATAGTTTTCTAACTATTCTGGATGTTTCAAGTATTTGGTCGTTTTGTTGGATTTGTTTTATGTAAATGATAGTGGTCTAAAAGTCCTGTGAATATTATTTTGGAACTCTGGTATGAAAGTTGATTTACAGGATTTGGTTTTAGAAAATTTAGTCGTTATGCTGCTCGGTTTTTAGTAAAGCCCACGTTTTTGTTGACAATTTAGAGTTGGATTTTCGTGATTTTTACGTAGCAAGGAGTCGGGAATATCGGAAATGTTTGAGGTAAGTTCTGGGTGATTTGGGATTGAGTGGTTTAAAGACATATGGGAAAAATTGGAAGAGTGGCGCGGGTGGTCGAGGAGGAGCGCACGCAGGGCATGAGAAACGCGCGCAGGGCACTGGCTGGGCGCACACTGTGGGTGCCCGTAGCGCCCAGCGCCGATCGATCGGCAAGGGTTGGTCGCGCACCCGAGAGGGTGCCGATCGATAGGTGCCTAGCACCGATCAATCGGCACCAGCACGCTTGTTGTGGCGCACGCAGTGCGCTGCTGCGCGCGTGATGCAGGCACGAGGCGCAATGGATGGGCCACTTTGATTTTTTTCAAAATTTTTCCTTCTTCTAAAATGTTTTAACCCAACCTTTCCCGACACGTTTTGCACGTATTTTATACACATTTTCCAACCATTTTTGAGGGTTCGAAAAACCTAAAAATTGAGTCAAAATTTTATCAAAAATTATTTTAAACTCCGTTTTAAACGTAATAAGTGTGAGCAAAGTAACGTACCGAGCCGGGGTTGATTCGGGGGCGTTACACATACACTCAGATGTACTCACTGAGGAGAGGCGGCGACTTGTTGCTTGGAAACTTCACGATTTGGAAAAAAGATGAACTTTAGTTTTTGATTTAAAATGTGCTGCCAATAGCAGCACATAAGAGTGATATAAATACCACAACAATACTATGGTTTACAACCTAAAGAGAAGGTTAATACAAAAAGAATATAATGAAAGTGGAAGAAAAGAGGTGTTCGGCCAAAAGGGGTAACCAAGTGGCTCTCTTCTCTTGTCATGTGGCTCTCTCCTCCTCACTAAATGGTCCCCACCATCAGAAATAAAATATGAAAGCATAATGTTTAGCAAAATATGAAAGCATAATGTCCCTTGATTGATGTTAGCAACACGATTCAATTTTTGTTATATTTTAATAAGCATTTTTGGTGGTTATGTGGATTGTAACTCTATGTTATTTTGAAGAATTACTCATTATTTACCATAAAAGTAAAATACCTTGTGACTCAAGCAGAAGGTCGTGGACATACTTTGCAAGACTTAGATCATTTGCATGCACCTTGTGAATTTTATATTGGAATTGATATTACCCGAGTATTTTTTATAGCCTTTTGGAACAAGTTGCACTTGGATTTGTTATGGAGCTATATAAGTCAATTGGAGAAGAAGTTTGTACTGACCCCTCATCGGTTGCCACAATACGTGACGTACTTGACATATACTTAAACACATTTTTTGACGTAAATGTTTTTTTTTTTCATTGAAACTTGAAATCTGTTTCGAGGCCTTTAAATACTTTGGTAACCCTTAGAAAACGTGTTTAAAAGACTCATTAGAGGTAAGGTTGAATTACATTTGAAATCAAAATTTTAAAGAAAATAACCAAAATAGAAGGAGTGTCTGCCGGTCAACACTTATATAGACCGCTCAACACTTCAATTGACTCTGTATTCATAGGTCGACCTTTTCGGTTGACACATTGTATATTTTTGTACAAACCAATCAACACCTGCACAGATAGGTCGACACCTTGATTCGCTCTGCTCTCACCGGTTGATCTTGGTGGTCGACACATTGTACACTTTTGTACAGACCGGTCGACAACTGCACAGACAGGTCTACACTTTGGTCCGCTCTGCTCTCATCGGTCGATCCTGGTGGTCGACACATACCAAGTATAGTCTACACTTGAGGATCTCGGTCGACACCTGAAGGCAGAATGTCGTCCTTATTACACCTATCACTTCTTTTTTCTCCCACACTTAACCATTTTTACTTTCAACTCATCTTCCAATCACTTCCTTTCATCTCTAAACATCCTCCAACTCCCATAACCTAATACATCCTCTTAAAACTCTTCCCAAAACATAACTCCAACTCAAAATTTGTAAATCTGACTAGAAAACACGTAGCGAAACGTAAAAACACGTGGAAAACCTTTTAATCAAAACATTTCTTTCAAAACATGGCATCTTCCAAGCAAATCCCTAAATCATCAAAACCTACTATCCATTTTTGTAAATTCATAAACGTGTACGAAAAATAACTTGCTTGAAGCATAATCCACGGGTTAGAATTTCCTTGCCCAGCCCAAAATGCCCGCCACGAGTACCATCCATTAACCAGCTTATCCGTCAACTTCAGGGAGAAATTCCTCACCTTCACTTTCTTCACTTACATCACAAGGTTCAAACTATAAGCCTAATATTTAGTAAGAGATGTACATATATAAATAAAATGCTCATGTAATGCATGCTCAAAAAATCATGTCAGTTTACTCGTTTCTTGTTCTTTTCACTTGACATGGATTAAAGGGGCATCCGTGCAAGGGAGTAGGCAGTGGTTGGTATACATGGTCCTTACAGACGGGTTTCATGGTCCATTACATGGACAAGTGACATGGTCCCTCGAGGGAGACAGAAATCATGGCCATACTGCCCTAACCCACACTTAATCATTACGTACATTTCATATTCTTGTTTTTCTTTACATTTACTTTACATAAATCATGCATATAAAATATTTCGTATGTTTCTTTGGAAAAACATGATGCGTGTGACATGAATGCGCATATATACATAATTCTTAAAAATTAACTTATAACCTACTCAAAGAAAACTCATCATCAAATATCCTCAAACAATTCACAATAAAACATCGAAACCATCATTAGACATAACATCCTAGTACCCTTGCGAAGTAGGGCCCTATTGGCTGAACACCTAACACACACTTACTTGGAATCCCTTAGCAATTCGTGCACTTTTCCTTAAGTCACATACACGTAAAACATCACAATCCCATTATCAATATTGGTCCAATCACAACACAATGCACGAACGAATTTAAATTTCCTATAACATCTCCTTAAAATTTCCAGCATAACCTCCCCGTATTATGCATTTTCTCCAAATTCCAAAACAATCAACAATTCAATAATCCTAACTCTCCATTTCAATATGCAACCAATAACATAATTCTCAAAATCAACAAAATTCATAAAATCAATGAACTCCTAAGGAGAGGGTTTTTCTTACCTTTAATCTTCCAAAAAATGGAAAATTTGGACCAAATCCTTCAAGTGGGAGGGAGGAAATTTCAGAACCCTAGCAAAAAACCACAAAATCTATGAAAATAAATTCAAACCCTAACTAAAATCCTAAAACTCACTTCATAAACCTTAATGCTTACCTTAAATCTTTAAAATCGGAGGAGGAAACACTGAAGAAATTGGCATGGAGGATGGACGAAATTGTTGCTGGCGCGAGGCAAAGAGGAGAGAAAGAAAGAGAGGAAGGGAGCTGCTGCGTGAGGGAGGGAGAGAGAGAGAGAGAGGTTTATTAAAAATTAAACCAAATTTACCATTTTGCCTTTCACTCTTATTTCTAACTAGTAGTTTTGCAATCCGTCGGTTTAAATTTTTGTAAACTCTTCGTTCAATTTAGCCTCACGATTTAACTCTTAACATTCCAATAACATTTTTCCATTCATCAAATTACTTTAAAATTCTCCATTTCTGGGTATAAATAATGCTGAAAATTCTGGGAGTTACAAAGTTTATAGGGTGGTGGCATAATAGCTTACAAGGATGGAAGAGATCACAAGATTGAGAAATAATGGTCACGGTAGAGAAGACATTGGATTTGAGGACAAATCCTTTTCAACCCCGGGAGATGATGTGCCACAGAAGAGGTCTCTTTCTAAGATCCGAGCTATAAAGTTTACTAATTTTCTTGTCATGTTGTAGACATATTCTCTATTATTAGTTTGACGGATATCAATGGTGAGACCCACACAGAGGGAGCGAGAATTCAGATCAAGGAGGTAATACAAAACCCGATCCAAATAAACACCAACTTGTAACATATCCTTGGATCAAGCTTATGGCAAGGACTCTATAATCTAGTAGAAGAGAAATCAAGATTGAAGTGCAATGAGGAGTCCAAGCATCCAAAGCCATGGATGATAGACTCGGCCATCAACCCTCGAGCCCAAACATCAAGCAAACAATCTTCATGGAGGAGCTCATGGCTGAATTCACAAGTTCACTTATTTATTTTATGTTTGTATTAAATTTAAGTGCTGAGCATTATGTTTTAATATTTTGTAATTTATGGTGGGAACCATCTTAGGTTAAGGATACAAAAGGGCTTGGAAAAGGCAAGAGTTGTTTCTTACCTGATTTGGCCAAGCACACTTTATGGTGCTTGTCTTTTTTGGTCAAATCTTTTCTAAGATTTTTGTAACCCTAATTGCACTCAAGGGTTGTATTTATACATCCCGATGAGCTGTTATAAGGGTCTTTGGTTGAATTAAAATTGTAGCTGAAGTTTCTTCAAGCTTGAAGTTCCCTCTCCCAAAATGGCCATCCTTCCCTTGGTGTGTAATATCCGAGCAGTTTGTGAGCCACCATTGAGATAACTTTTAGAAGTGCAAGTGGTTCCTCTCTTAACCTATTCCCTTCGTCTTCCTCTAGACTTAGAGGTAGACATCTTCATCGTTGGAATGTTTTCTTTAAGAAAATCGAAGAAGCCAAGGAAGTGTAACAACAACATTTTTTGGACCAACTAGCACCCCAACGTCCATAACTTTTTAGCCCATCGATTTAGCCTCTCAATTTCAGACACAATCTGTAACTCCCGATTTTACGGGTTTTCGATTTTCCGCTACATAATGCCGTTTTCGTAAATATAATAAATTAAGTCCGCTTTACGAACGAAAAGTTTCATTAAAGCCCTAGGAATTTGTGAGGATTTTAGAGAAATAAAGAAGTCTTCAGAAATCCAAATCGATAGGGTAGCACCCGAGTTTCGACTTTCCACTATATAATGTTAAAGTTGTAAATATAGCAAAATAAGTCTGTTTTGTGAACAAGTGGTTCTATTAGAACCCCAATAATAAATTGGAATTTATTGGCAAAATAAGAAAATTTGGAGAAACCGATTCGATAGACAAAATAACGAAATAGATAACGAAATAATAGAAAATCAAGTGAAGGAAAAACAGTAATTACCAAGTTACGTTTTATAAAATATTAAAAACACTCCCTCCCTCATTCATTTTTCATTTTTGCGAAGGAACTTGACCCCAATCGAACCTTACTGACGGAACCAAAGTTATCAAACAAGGAGCTTGACCCGTAACCGAACTTGTGGTTAGAACCAAAGTTATCAAGTTGATCTTTCAAGTTTTGACTTGAAGAAGATCTAGTTCTTCACAAAGAACAAAAGAGAAAATTCTCACAAAGAGTAACTCAAAATCATGTATATTTTTTTTTATAATGTTGCAAGGTTTATGCCTTTAAATAAGCTACAAACTATCCTAATTTAATTAGGAAATATTACTAAAACAATAATTAGGAAACTTTCTAAAATAATACGTAGGAAAACTTTCTAAATCTAAGATTAGAAAAGCTTTCTAAAACTATAATTAAGAAACTTTCTAAAACTATAATTAAGAAACTTTCTAAAACTCTAATTAGGAAAACTTTCTAAAACTATAATTAAGAAAACTTTCTAAAACTATAATTAAGAAACTTTCTATAATTACGCGATCCAGCCCACTGTAGAAACCTTTGTGAAATAGTCCAATAATCTTTGAACGTGTGCTTGATCCTCCATTTATGCCTCACCTTGAAGAATGTCATATTGTAAGAGGATGCTGAATTGAAAATGTTGATCTCCGTAAAATATGTTTCTCCCTGAAGAACTACAATATTTTGACTTTGATCTTTGTCTTTGGGCTTGAGCTTGGTCGCACCTTGATTCACATTAGGGCCTCCTTTGTTAGATGGATTATTGTCTTGACATTGGGCTTGGACCTATCTTGGTTCGTATCATTCTCTTTCCCTTCGAAGAGATTCGTGCTCGAATCTCCTTAATCATACACAAAGAAATTCACACTAGAAAAAGGATTAAGATTGTTAGAAAAAATAAAATCTTTGGAACAAGTAACAAGTGCTTGCTCCCTTGCCAACATGACAATATTGTTCTCACTTTCTTCATCAATGTCCTTCACCTTTTGCACCTCAACATTTTAATCTTTTGGTTCATGCTTCAACAACACTTTTGCTTCTTGAATCTCGTTGATTTCTGGGACAATTTCCTCCATCGAGTAGTTATCTTTCTCTTGTTGAAATATCATAAAAATTGGATCCTGTTGAAGAAAACTAACTTCCTCTTTTATGGGCTCTTTGGTAAGTGGTTCTTTGGTTGGTAGATCTTCAGTTGGTGGCTCTTCAGTCGGTTGCTCTTTGGTTGGTGGCTTGTCGTCTTTTTGTGTAACCTCTTGTTTCTTCAATATTTGTTTCTTTGCCTTTTGTTCCATCAACTCTTGGTAGTATTTGTAACACCCGGTTTATTAGAATTAAAATAATCTATTAATCTTCTAAGTGTGAATTTTATAGAATGAAATTAGGGGTAAAATCAATTAGGTTAATGAGTAACTAAGTGAGGGCATAAGGGTAATTGTAAATTTTGCAAATGGATAACGTATTTAAGGAAAGAGTAAATGAGGTATAGCCGTCATACTCATTTCACTCTCGGTTTTCAGCTCAACCCAGCAGAGCTCTCTAGGCGATTTCCTCACCGATTCCTCCAACCCAGGTGAGTTTTGATTCGATTAATTGCTGATTTTAGTACCTAGGTAGCTTAAGGATCCCAACGTATGCATTTTGTTAATGTTACGAGTGAGAGATTCTGCTTGAGGATTAGAGCAGAATCGGGAATGTTAGATAAATAGAAATGCCCAACCCACTCCTTAGATTTCTGAATAGCTTAGATTGAGGTTTAACGTTCTGTTTATGAATATAGGTGAACAAACCCCCGAAGTAGCTCTTAACCGAGCATTTGCAAGGAATCCAGGTAAGTAAAGTATTGCTTGTGCCTTCGGGCCTACATCACAAAACAGTAGGTTTATGTATGCTTGAATATTTCTATTGTCCATGCATCATGTTTTTGTTAAAAGTTACGAAAATGAATTTCATGTAAGGAATGGTAAGGTATGTACTGTATGCGACAGACAAACTATTAAGGGAACTAATCCACCCCTTAACTTATGAAGGGATTTAGACATTGGGAGAATTGATCCCACTCCCAAGGGAACCATGGGATCAGATCAGCTGTTAAGGGAATTCATCCGCCCCTTAATTGAGTATGAGGATGTAGACATTGGAGAATTGATCCACTCCCAAGGGAACCATGGGATCTGATCATGATATGAACGAATATGTATGCCACTGAGAGGAGAAAATAGAAACTGCATATTTAGGAGTTTAAGCTCAGCATTTTATTTCATTCATATACTGCTTTACTTACTTAGCATTAGGCTAATAGATGAGTTTTGTGATGTAGGTGAAGAAGTGTTAGCAGGTGTGTCTCCTGATCATGTTGAGGATAGTGGACGTTGGAGGAGTGCATTCAGGCCTCGACATGGTAACTGATGGGGCGGTTTAGCATGTTGTCTACAGATGTAGAGGTTTAGTGGATATGATTTAAATTGAGTATATGGAGCATTTGTCTTCCGGCTGACGTCATCGGAAGAGTAAAGCATTTGTCTTCCGGCTGACGTCATCGGAAGAGTAAAGCATTTGTCTTCCGGCTGACGTCATCGGCAGAAGAAGTGTAATGGAAGTCGGGTGAGTATGTCTTCCGGCTGACGTCATCGGAAGAGTAAAGCATTTGTCTTCCGGCTGACGTCATCGGAAGAGTAAAGCATTTGTCTTCCGGCTGACGTCATCGGAAGAGTAAAGCATTTGTCTTCCGGCTGACGTCATCGGAAGAGTAAAGCATTTGTCTTCCGGCTGACGTCATCGGAAGAGTAAAGCATTTGTCTTCCGGCTGACGTCATCGGCAGAAGAAGTGTAATGGAAGTCGGGTGAGTATGTCTTCCGGCTGACGTCATCGGCAGAAGAAGTGTAATGGAAGTCGGGTGAGTATGTCTTCCGGCTGACGTCATCGGAAGAGTAAAGCATTTGTCTTCCGGCTGACGTCATCGGAAGAGTAAAGCATTTGTCTTCCGGCTGACGTCATCGGCAGAAGAAGTGTAATGGAAGTCGGGTGAGTATGTCTTCCGGCTGACGTCATCGGCAGAAGAAGTGTAATGGAAGTCGGGTGAGTATGTCTTCCGGCTGACGTCATCGGAAGAGTAAAGCATTTGTCTTCCGGCTGACGTCATCGGAAGAGTAAAGCATTTGTCTTCCGGCTGACGTCATCGGAAGAGTAAAGCATTTGTCTTCCGGCTGACGTCATCGGCAGAAGAAGTGTAATGGAAGTCGGGTGAGTATGTCTTCCGGCTGACGTCATCGGAAGAGTAAAGCATTTGTCTTCCGGCTGACGTCATCGGAAGAGTAAAGCATTTGTCTTCCGGCTGACGTCATCGGCAGAAGAAGTGTAATGGAAGTCGGGTGAGTATGTCTTCCGGCTGACGTCATCGGAAGAGTAAAGCATTTGTCTTCCGGCTGACGTCATCGGAAGAGTAAAGCATTTGTCTTCCGGCTGACGTCATCGGAAGAGTAAAGCATTTGTCTTCCGGCTGACGTCATCGGAAGAGTAAAGCATTTGTCTTCCGGCTGACGTCATCGGAAGAGTAAAGCATTTGTCTTCCGGCTGACGTCATCGGAAGAGTAAAGCATTTGTCTTCCGGCTGACGTCATCGGAAGAGTAAAGCATTTGTCTTCCGGCTGACGTCATCGGCAGAAGAAGTGTAATGGAAGTCGGGTGAGTATGTCTTCCGGCTGACGTCATCGGCAGAAGAAGTGTAATGGAAGTCGGGTGAGTATGTCTTCCGGCTGACGTCATCGGCAGAAGAAGTGTAATGGAAGTCGGGTGAGTATGTCTTCCGGCTGACGTCATCGGAAGAGTAAAGCATTTGTCTTCCGGCTGACGTCATCGGAAGAGTAAAGCATTTGTCTTCCGGCTGACGTCATCGGAAGAGTAAAGCATTTGTCTTCCGGCTGACGTCATCGGAAGAGGAAAGCATTTGTCTTCCGGCTGACGTCATCGGAAGAGTAAAGCATTTGTCTTCCGGCTGACGTCATCGGAAGAGTAAAGCATTTGTCTTCCGGCTGACGTCATCGGCAGAAGAAGTGTAATGGAAGTCGGGTGAGTATGTCTTCCGGCTGACGTCATCGGAAGAGGAAAGCATTTGTCTTCCGGCTGACGTCATCGGAAGAGTAAAGCATTTGTCTTCCGGCTGACGTCATCGGAAGAGTAAAGCATTTGTCTTCCGGCTGACGTCATCGGAAGAGTAAAGCATTTGTCTTCCGGCTGACGTCATCGGAAGAGTAAAGCATTTGTCTTCCGGCTGACGTCATCGGAAGAGGAAAGCATTTGTCTTCCGGCTGACGTCATCGGAAGAGTAAAGCATTTGTCTTCCGGCTGACGTCATCGGAAGAGTAAAGCATTTGTCTTCCGGCTGACGTCATCGGCAGAAGAAGTGTAATGGAAGTCGGGTGAGTATGTCTTCCGGCTGACGTCATCGGAAGAGTAAAGCATTTGTCTTCCGGCTGACGTCATCGGCAGAAGAAGTGTAATGGAAGTCGGGTGAGTATGTCTTCCGGCTGACGTCATCGGAAGAGTAAAGCATTTGTCTTCCGGCTGACGTCATCGGCAGAAGAAGTGTAATGGAAGTCGGGTGAGTATGTCTTCCGGCTGACGTCATCGGAAGAGGAAAGCATTTGTCTTCCGGCTGACGTCATCGGCAGAAGAAGTGTAATGGAAGTCGGGTGAGTATGTCTTCCGGCTGACGTCATCGGAAGAGGAAAGCATTTGTCTTCCGGCTGACGTCATCGGAAGAGTAAAGCATTTGTCTTCCGGCTGACGTCATCGGAAGAGTAAAGCATTTGTCTTCCGGCTGACGTCATCGGCAGAAGAAGTGTAATGGAAGTCGGGTGAGTATGTCTTCCGGCTGACGTCATCGGCAGAAGAAGTGTAATGGAAGTCGGGTGAGTATGTCTTCCGGCTGACGTCATCGGCAGAAGAAGTGTAATGGAAGTCGGGTGAGTATGTCTTCGTTTCGGTTGATGCCGCTGACGTCACCGGAAAACGAAATAGGTGATTTGTCGTTTTGTCACTGATGAAGTCTTCGGTTTTCTATTTCTGCTTCTTTCGTTGACCTTGTCGTCGGCAGATGACTTCAACACTTCCGTTAATCACCCCAACAGTATATTCTACAGTTCGTCTAACTTCATAGTTGTTTAAATGATTTTCCGCTGCAAAGTTTTCAAATGTTTTGAATGTATAGAAAATGTCAAATTTTGACTGTCGAATGAAGTTTTAAAATTTATCCGAAAATTTCTTAGTCATGGTCAAGTAATGAGTAGCGACCCGGGTTCAGATAATTCGGGGCGTTACAGTATTCAACCAAAAAGTTATCACGGCGTTGTTCGAGCTTTCTCATTGAAGTTCTTACCTCCTTGGCCTCTTGTTTCTCTTTTTGTTTCTTTGCTTCTTGTTCCACCAAATCATTGTAGTAGTCGATCAAAAAGTTGTCACTTCATTTTGTTCTAGTATGTCTCTCTCTTTTGTAATTGTCATCCTCGTAGTCGAATTCCTCATAGTAATACTCAATTGGTGATTTGCTCTTTCGTGCATGGCTATTAGAAGGAGACTTTTTTCTTTCATACCTCATGTCTAATGCTTTAAATTGATCTAGTATAGCCCTCATGTACTTCATAGCAAGTCTTTCATCAATACTCATAATTTCAAGAAAGAAAAATAAAAATTATTAGTGAACAAAAATAAGTATGTAAACGGAACTCACTCACTCCCTCACGTGTTTACACTCAATTATATGTCTTTCCACTCGTGTTTCCCTCATTATATGATACTCTCACCCTCTTGCCTTTTACCTCTCAATTTTCTCTTTAAACTCTTTGTAACACCCGAGTTTTTTGGGTTTTTCGCTCTAAGGGTATTTCCGTAAATAAGGAATATAAGACCGTCTAACGAGCATGAGGTGTATTTAGTGTCCTAGGGGTTTATGGAAATTTTTAGAAGAATAAGTAAATTTTTAGAAACCCATATCGATAGTGTAACGTTAAAGTTCTGTTTTTAGCCCTATAAGGTTTTAATTCGTAAAAAATAGTAAACAAGGTCCAATTTGCGAACGGTTAGTCTCGTTAGAACCCTAAGACTAAGTTGGAATATTTGGTGGAGTAAGGGAGTTTCGGAAAAACCAAACCAATAGAGGAATAGTGAACGAATTAAAGGAATTGAACTAAGGGCAAAATGGTAATTTAGGAAGTCAAAATTTTATAAAACCTAAACTCCTCCTTTCTTCCTTTCATTTTCTCTCCTCTCCAACGTGAGCCCCTCACGATTTTTCTTCCCTCCTTCACCGTCCCTCCAACGATCGGTCCTCTCCTTCTATTCCGACGTTTTCTCTTCGAGTTTTCTTCTCCAAATCAACGCTCTAGGTAAGTTCTACGCTTTGGCATAGTTTAGTTGATGTCTTAAGGTTGGTTTTGATTTAGGGTTTAGTGTAAAATTTCTAGATTTATGATAAATCGAAAGGATAGCGAGTTTGTAGCTCATTGACGATGTTTGGTTGTTATTTAGGTTGGTAGAGTGAATTAATTATGTGGGTAAATATTTATGGTTAGGTTTTGGTGGTTGGAAGTTAGTAAAACACCATTAATGGAGTTAAGTAGTTGGTGAGCGCATTGTGCTCGACGAAATGCTCGAATGAAGTGAATATGAGTTTTAAGAAAAATAGTCTTAGCTCGGGTTTTGGTTTAGTTTTGAAATTTACAAATTAGAATTGATACTAATGACATGTTACGAAAATGTCTTAGGTGACCCAAGCTCTCAAAGGACGGTGCTCGGCATAGCTAGGACTCTAGGTAAGTAGGTGTTAGGTTTCCGGCCTTTCAGGCCCTACATTGTATCGATGTTAGGTTTTATGATGTTTTCTGATTGTGGGGATTGTGGGGCTTAAACTAGCCGGGTAGTCTAGGATGCTTCCTAGTAGTACTCAGTTAGGTTAGTATATGAGTAAGATTCGTTATGTGTGCCATGAACGGTTAGATGATTGTTCGGAGTCTCTTTCTTCGCGCATCATGTTTTTCCCTTATGATTTAATGAAATGTTTTGCATGCACGTTTTCGAGTAAACGAAGTAAAGTAAATGATGTTAAATGAAGTTGGAGGATGAGTAGGGCACAGGGGCACGTAAATGGCAACTCAGGGCACGAAAATATGATAATGGCAACTCAGGGCAAGTGTTTGGTCTACTGGGTAGACGAGTGGTGCCCGTGTCTACTCATACCTAATGATATATATGTATATGTTATGTAAAGTAAACAAACGAAAAATGAACATGTTTTTGAAAGACCATGCATTATGTATTCTCATGTTTTAGTACACCTCCTTACTAAGCATTAGGCTTAATGTGTTTATCGTATGATGTAGGTGACGAGCATGAAGGTGATGAATCTCTTCTTGATGATCATGCATAGAGGGTCGGTGGATTGAGCTCGTGGCGGCGGGGCGTGTTTTGGTTAGGCTGGATGATCCGTGAGTATACTCCGAGTGTTTTGTGGTAAATAGGTGTGATTTGGATTGATTTTGGATGATAATTGTATGGTGTATAGAGAAGTTTGATATTTTGGTAAATGTATAGTGGAGGTAGGCTTGGAGTAAAGTCGTTTAGAATGATTCGAGGAATGTTATTGTTTTGATGATAATTTATGGAATTTTCGCTTTATGTTTAACTTTGGAGTTATGAATTAGATGGGATGATACTTGATGATTTTTAGGTATTTTAAGTTGTATGGATTAGCTCGGTTTCTAGAGCGATCCACGCGGTTTATTTCCATGAATTTTAACACGAATTCGGGTACGTTTTGAGTCGAGTTTTTTTCGGGAGATTGAAGTATGGTGTTTAATGTAGTTGGGAATGTTTTTGAAGGGTTCAATGTGAAGAGGAGGTGTTAGAAAAGGGAAAGAATGGGTTAAGTGTATAAAAAGGGAGATTTGGGCGCTGCGGGGTGCTGCTGGGCGCGAGATGTGCGCGGGCAGCGCGCACCAGGCGGGTTTCCTGGCGAATGATCGCCCCGGGTGGCAGATTGTTCGCCACCCCTTCTGGAATTGGTTGCCAATTCCAGAGGAGGTGGCGATCGTTCGCCACTCGTGGCGAGTCGGCGATCGCTGGGCGTCAGGCAATAGCTGTGCGATCGCCCCTTATTTTCTTTTGCTGGCGACTGATCGCCAGTAAGGAAGGGCGATCAGTCGCCCCTCCTTTGGCTGGCAGTTGGAAATTTTGTTGCCCCTTTATTTCATTGATTGTTTATTTGATTTTTAGTTTATTTAAAGTGTTAAGGGAAGTTTTTTTTTTTAAGAAAAGAAAAAAAAAGGAGAGAAACTTTGTACGTCTAATCGAGGGTTTATAGTCAAGATTACGTAATGGTCCTTCCGTGGCGGCCCTGACCGGGTTGGGGTCGTTACAACTATGGTATCAGAGCCTGTACCCAACCGAAATGTGGCCAACGAGGACGTTGGGCCCCGAGGGGGGGTGATTGTGATGACCCGGATCTGTAAGTATGTGTACGATGGCTAAAAAAAAAGGAGAGAAACTTTGTATGTATAATCGAGGGTTTATAGTCAAGATTACGTAATGGTCCTTCCGTGGCAGCCCTGACAGGGTTGGGGTCGTTACACTCTTTATGTAAAAACCTAATCAAGAGAAAAATTCAACAAGCAAAAACAAGTAAGATCAATCTTTTTAACTCAAAATTTTAATTTCCAAAATCAGTTAGAATCAAATAATTTAGAATAGAATATAGGACTTCAAGAAATAAAATTTTTCAAGAAAGGAAACTTTTACGAACGGAAACTTTATTTTCAAAAAGGAAACTTTTTACGAAAGGAAACTTTTTAAGAAAGTAAACTTTTGAAATCTTACAGAATAATGAATTAATGTTTGAATATTGTGAAAGCAAATAAGAACTTCAAAATCTCAAGAAAGTATAATCGATAACTTAGAATTTATTGAGACAATAAAATAATAAGATTATAATAAGCACACTCAAAAGAAAATATTGATGCTTAGAATGAATATTGTGAAAGCAGTTGATGCTCGACATATTGATACTCAAAATATTAAGATTTTTTTTTTTAAATAAGAAAACTTGATAAGCAAAGAATCGTTGCTTAAAAGTTTTGAGAATTTTCAATTTTTTTTTTAATTTCGATTTATTTTATTATATTGTTTCAAGAAACTTTTTTTTTTTTTAAGAAAAGAAGAATTTTGAAAAAGAAATTCGGGGTAAGAAGAGATTGACAGATAATAAAGATAGCGCTTGAATCTAGGAACCTTTTTCTCTGATACCAAATGATGAGAACCACGGGTATATTAAACCCGAGACCCTTCAACAACGCAGAATAGAAACTCAGGAATGGCTTTGAAATCAAGTATAAGGAACTTGACCCCAATCGAACCTTGCCGACGGAACTAAGTTCATACAAAAGGAGCTTGACCCGTAACCGAACTTGTGGTTAGACCAAAGCTATCAAGTTGATCTTTCCAGTTTTGACTTGAAGAAGATCTAGTTCTTCACAAAGAACAAAAAAGAAAATTCTCACAAAGAGTAACTCAAAATCATGTATATTTTTTTTATAATGTTGCAAGGTTTATGCCTTTAAATAGGCTACAAACTATCCTAATTTAATTAGGAAATATTACTAAAACAATAATTAGGAAACTTTCTAAAATAATACTTAGAATATAATTAAGAAACTTTCTAAAACTCTAATTAGGAAAACTTTCTAAAACTATAATTAAGAAAACTTTCTAAAACTATAATTAAGAAACTTTCTATAATTACGCGATCCAGCCCACTGTAGAAACCTTTGTGAAATAGTCCAATAATCTTTGAACGTGTGCTTGATCCTCCATTTATGCCTCACCTTGAAGAATGTCATATTGTAAGAGGATGCTGAATTGAAAATGTTGATCTCCGTAAAATATGTTTCTCCCTGAAGAACTACAATATTTTGACTTTGATCTTTGTCTTTGGGCTTGAGCTTGGTCGCACCTTGATTCACATTAGGGCCTCCTTTGTTAGATGGATTATTGTCCTTGACATTTGGCTTGGACCTATCTTGGTTCGTATCAGTAACTGTACATAATGTAAGCCTCCACCATTTTGTATAAAGCAGTCCTAGTGAAAAAGAAGGGTTGCACAATGATCACCTGTAGCACAAACTATAGAAAGACGGTGATCCGAATACCCAACAACGCCTCATGAGACTTAAGGAAACCAAGACGGCAATTTGTAGATTTAGCACGTCACCTAGTGGCCAGTGATCAACAATCTACCACAACACCACTAGTACCACGCCCAAAGAGTGATCGACGAGCCAAGCTTTGAGTCGACACTACTCTGCGTGAATCTATACACCCTCGCCGGGTTTAGGGGCTATCGAGTCTCCAAGAAGTACGTCATCACCGCCCTATCACTCTTTACGCACGTGTGAACAAACAACCCTCACTCATCAAGAGGTATATATCACTCGACTCTAGTTGCCTAGGTTGTTCACCAAAATACAACCTAAGACAATCGATGAACGATTAAAAAAGCTCAATAAGCCCCAAAACGAGCATCTGATCTTAATCTAATTATTTTAATTTCTTGGTCGCTACAACTCAAAACAACTAGAGTCCTAAACTAAGATGACTTATCCAGCCTAAATAAAAAAATAGCCCATCGGGCATGCAGATGTATCAATCTAACATGAAATACCATGCACATAAAAATTTAAATGTGCAAAACATGAGTACATATACATAAAAATCTGACGTACTAGCGACCAAGCCTTGTCAGTACAACATATAAACCCCCTACCTCGATGATGAAAACAACTTACCAACTAGCCAACACTCGCTACCGGAAACAGACACTAGAAACAAGAGCATCGTTGAAACCTACAACTATTCCAACATAAAAAAAAATCCTAACACAACACAGGGGATGTAACGACCCCAGAGGGATCGTCACGTAATCCATATCTGTCTTAATCATTTAATTCTTATTACTCACACTGTACTCATTTTCGGTAATATATTTTTTTTGAAGCATGACTTAACTCAAAATGTCGTACATAATTCACTAGGCATCATTCGGCAAAGGAATACTTTACGCATCTGCCGGCGGGCAGTGCAATGTGTATCAGCTGGTGAAGGGAAGCTTAAACCTTTAGACTGCACCTGCCGATTGAGGAATAAAACCACATCTACCGGTCACTAGACGACAAAACCATGTTTATATCATCCGGTAAAGAGACTCTTTAGATCATCCGGTGAAATAAGGGGACATCATCCGGTGAACATGTGCTTCTCACGTGATTAATTAAAACATGACCCGGTCACTAAACGACAAATAACATCCTCATCATCCGGTGACTTTATTACACTACATCTGCCGATCACTAGATGACAAAATAACACTCTCATCATCCGATGGCTTAAACACTCTACATCTGCCGATCGCTAGACGACAAAATAGTACTTACATCTTCTGATGGCTTAAACACTCTACATCTACCGGCCACTGGGCGATGAAATAACACTTACATCATCTGGTAACCTAAATACTCTACATTTGCCGATCGCTAGACGACAAAATAGCACGTTCGTCATCCGATGGCTTAAACACTCTACATCTACCGGTCACTGGGCGGTGAAGTAACACTTGCATCATCCGGTAACCTAAACACTCTACATCTGCCGATGACGTCAGCCGGATGATTGCCTTATCCAGCTTCTATCACACGGCAGAAAACACTATAATCATCAACAACTTCATCCAATAGAAATTACCACAACTCACCCGAATCATAACTTAATGACCATAAACCTCAATGAGTAAGAATCATAAACTCATCCAAAATACGCATAGCGGAAGGCTTAAGCAAAACAAATCGTTCAATAATCTTTAAAATCACCATCAGACTCTTTAGTCTAATCATCCAAATCTTGATCTCATGGTTATAAGAAATTCTATTCTACTTAGACATCTGTTTATCATAAACTTCACTGACATACTATGAGCATAACCAGGGGACTTAATCGCCTGCCCAGCCTTGCACTGTCATACTGAGCATCCTCAGGCAACAAGCTTTAAACATCATCTCTGGACTGGATGTAACACCCCTAATACCGTACCCATTTACCCGTATAAATTTTTCATTTCTATTTTACATTTTTAAAATAAAACTTTAAAACCTAACGTTAAAGCGGAATTGAAATCGAAACCGAAACCGGAATCGAAATCGAAGTTCGTTTGGTAAATCGTTTCAAATATAAACTAAAACTATTAATAAATAAAACTTAAAACATTTAAATATTTAATAAAAACTAAAGGAGGGGCAGAATCGGAAATGGGGCTGCCAAAAGGAGGCAGCGATCGATTTCTGCTTTTCAGCAGAAATCGATCGCTGCATGCTATGCAGCGATCCTCCTTCAAACACTCCAGCACTTCAACGCACTTCACCATTCTTTCATGCTTACACTTCAACGATTTGCTCTCTGGAATCCGATTTCCAGAGAGCAAAACTTACACTTCTTCACGCCAACAATTACCATAATTTACCACCTAAATCAAATCAATTAAACTAAAACGTATTCTAAGTTCAATCGACTCGAGTCAGGCTTTGCGAAATCCGACTGCGTGGATAGCTCTAAAAACCGAGCTATCCGTAACAACCTACAAACAACATTTCAAAACATTTTCATTTAACTTAAACATTTAAACCAAAACATTTCATAATATTTATCAAAACAGTTTATACCAAAACATTTTACATACAATTACCAAAACGTTATCTAACCCCTATCCAGATCCAAACAACCTAAATATTCTATACAATTATCAGATCAAAACACCCCAAAATAACCCCAGAGTCCATACATACATCCCCACGGGTCATATCGCGCCTCGACTACTCAGCGCACTCCCACGAGCATCATCCATCAGCTGCTCCTACATCAGGAGGAGGAATATCATTCTCACCTGGGTCAACGTAACCTAGAACGTCACCTACACCATACAGACACATATGAGATATTGAAATCTCAGTAAGCTACGTAAATGCAGATGCATGCGTGCGTATGCCATTCAGAAATCATGCTCAGATTCAGATTACAGATACAGAATTACAGATTACAGATTCATTACGTCACAGACAGAAAGAATTGTCACCGAAACCTCTACCCACTAAGCGGAGAGGGCCCATCCAGCGGTCGGACTACCCTTTCCACCTAAAGAGGGGGGGTACACGCTTGCAACACGCACAGCCGTGCCTGAGCCCCATCCCGCGTGACCAGAAACAGACAGATTACGTTTATTCATTCAGATTTCGTTACAGATTTCATTTCAGATATACGTTCCTTTTCTTAAAAACACGTGCAGAAATTCATTTTCATGACTTTCGAAAACCGTGATGCATGAACAGTTCATATCGGCAGAAAGTAAACAAACAGTTCATATCAGCAGACAATATAACATAACCTATAAACAACTAACCTAACTACCCAACCTAAAAAACGTAAAACAAGGAACCCTCAAGGATCCTTGATACGACGACGAAGTATGGTGTAGACCTTTCGGTCAAGCAAGTCACGAGAACTTAACTTGAGCGCGCTGGATCTCAAACTTCGTCCACGGGAGTCGTGTCTGAGACAAAACACGATATTTGTCGTTAAAACCAATTTAAACGATTAAATGTCCAAACTAATAAAGTCCTTAATCTAACAAATCGAAGCTTTTAAACAACGACATAACGCTTGATAAATCTGGAAATCCATATTACGAGTTATTTCCGAAAACCCGAAAATTCTATAATTTATACTTTTTCACAAATTGGTTTATCTTCGTCCAATAACGTCCAATACGTTCGATACATGCTTAATCATGGCTAACCTATTAATTACGAGCCCTAAATCGCGTTTTTCGTCGAAACCCTAATTGCAACCCTAACCCTAAATCGACCTAAAACTTGGAATTTAACGCTCAAAGACCGAAGCTACATACCGAGGGTTGCGAGAGGAGAAGAAACCGTGAAGGACGGAGGAGGAACGGAGGTCGGACGGAGCTCGGATTGAAGATCGGCGTCGGCGGCCGAGAGAGAAAAACACTCTCTGTTCGTGCGATCCAGAGAAGAGAAGAAAGGAAGTGAGGAAAAAGAGACATTTGTGATGTTTAAATAAAAATTGATTTGCAAATTACCATTTTGCCCTTCTCACTTAATTCTATTCGTTTCGTCGTTCGTTTCGTTAATCGTCCAACTATTCAGATTCTCGAAAGTTCCATATTTTGCCAATAACTTCTATTCATTGCCAGGGATTTATTAAAACTGTACGTTCGCAATTTGGAGCTCGTTTGCTATTTTTACGAGAACGTCTCTTACATTACGAAAAGCGTATTTACTCGGAATATAGTGTTTGATCTCCGAAAATTTCCGTAAATTCCTTAAAATTCTTATTATTCGTTAGAATCGTAATGACGCTTTCTTTTTGTGAAACGGACCTGATTTGATATATTTACCAAAAATGCCACTAATAATATAATAATAATATAATCAAAGGTCCGTACAAACCGGATATTACACTGGAAATCCTCACATGCTAACTCTTCACCTACATCATAAGGTTTAACTATAAGCCTAATGCTTAGTAAGGAATGCATCACTAACATGGATGCATGAATGTATAATTTGGGAAATCACATGCTCATAAGTCTTTTCTTGTTCATCTCTTTACTCGTAATCATCATTCATAGTCATGGATCATATTCATTAATCATAGTCATGGATGATATTCATCATTCATAGTCATTGATCATATTCTTCATTTAAGTTGTGTGGAATAAGAGAGGATTTGTGCCGGTAAAGGGGGTTTGACAGTGAGAGTGCACATAGTTCCCTTGCGGGTCGTATCATGGTTCTTCTTTTGGACAGTGACATACGCCAAACCACCCCCAACCCTCTCTTAATTCACGTTGCGTAAGTTTTATATTCTTATCTTGTTCATGCGAAGACATGCTCTTAAAACATTTTCATATGCATAAAACATTCATGATGCATGGACATGAAAATTCTTAAATCATCAAGCTACAGAACTGAGTACCATTCGACATGAAACTTTACCACTGAGCTAATCATCAGCATAAACAATAGACAGTAACATAAGGGAAACTTCTATTCATCATATGAGTTTCTACCTAGCATCCTTTGATGTAGGGTCCTAATGACCAAGAAACCTATTCATTCACTTACCTGGTCTCCTTAGCAATTTGAGCTCCTTTCTCTTCCAACTTCTTCACCTAAAGCATTTACATCGCAGTAGTTAAAACAAAATCCTATTAGTTCTAATCACAAGTCATCCTAGGATCTAATAGCTATAGTGACTCCCAAATCCTTAGTATAGTTCTCTGTGCAGTTTGAAATCCAAAACCCAGAACAGACAGATTCGATAAGCGATATCTCAGGGGTGGTTGTTTAATGTCCAAAATCGATTCGGAATGACATTACTACATTCAGATTTTAAATATCCTTACTAATACTCGGCCATTGAAGAATCCAGAACCTCAACACATAGCTGAAACAGAGCTTAACGACAGAAAGATAGCTACATTGTCAAACTCGTACCTCGAGCACAAAGTAGCCGAGAAGCAGCAAGGAAATCGATCGTCGAAGGAGAGATTTCCAGCTGACAGAGAGCGAGAGCTTGGGAAAGAAGAAATCGCCGGGAGTTGGGGATGTTGGCTACAGTGGTTTAAATGAGGTTTGAATCCTTTCCTTTTTCTTTAAATACTGGCCTCAATCCTCCATTATTACAACTTTGCCACTCAACCTAGTTTAAAACCACATGTAATTAATTAAGCTTGGCATAAAACCCTAAACCGTGAAGATTGAATATTCGTGACCGTTAATACAGTTTAGGAAGTCACCGGGTTGAAGTTGTCGGGTGTTACAGGGGATGACAAGAAGGGACTCCTAAACCAAGACTAGGAATCTTAACTAACAACAAATTACAATTTACTAACAATTTGTCGATTCACACGTGCGACATCGACAAAACTCAAAGATTCGATTATGCATGCTCGACCTTCAAAACTTCTTACAATTTTTATAATTCTTGAATTTATCTAATAACGACACTAACCAACCTAATTTGGCAATTTTCAACTTAACACTAAATAATAAAGTTTAGGGTCCCACTTCGATTTACGTGCAAAACAAACAAGAAAGAATTTCAACAAAAAGAGACCACCATCATCTTTGAAACAACGAAACAAGTGTGAGGATAGTGTCCAAAAACTTTTCCTACATCGTTTGGAAATTCAAAAAGGTGGTCAAAGTTCGTTTCAAAGTCAACGATCAATAGTCAAATAATCAACGATCAACGTGACACCTCACCTGCTATGTCAACAAGACAACGCCACATCAGCACCATGGTTACAACGACATTCCCTAGCAATGACAACTTTTCCGACGAAGATGAATTTTTTGGTGAAGAGCAAACGACGTAGGATGAGAACGAAACCAGTCCTGTTGTAAAGATGTCGAGATTTTGAGTCTAATGGTGGCGTTGGTTTTGGATGGCAATGCCTAGATCAGCCGAAAAACACATGCAAAGAAGCGACTGTGATTTTCTAGTGAGCATCTCATTGAGATTACAACAGTGAGGATCTTGTAAATCGTCGGAAGATGAAGAACAGAGAAGAACAGAGAGAAGCAAGAGAATGGCGGCAAAACTACAATGATTTCATTTCAACAGGTATTACAAATATACTGCTAACAATTAACGAATGAAAAGACTAATCTACAGTTGTAACTAAACAGAGCTAACTAGAATAACAAAACTAACTCGAATTAAATAGTTATGCTAATAGCCCCCCTCAAGATTAAGGTCGTAGGCCGAAGATCTTGGAAAGAAACAGGAGGAACGCTACCGGAGGAAGAGGTTTGGTGAGAGTATCAGCGAGTTGGTTAGCTGACAGAATAAAAGTGACCACTAACGTCTTCTGTAATACCTTTTCTCATACAAAATGGAAATCGATCTCTACATGTTTGGACTTTGAGTGAAAAACTAGATTAGAGGCAAGATGTGTTGCACTCAAGTTATCGCAGAGGATTAGAGGAGCCGTGAGAGAGATGACACCTATTTCTTTCAGTAGAGACTGTAACCATAAGACTTCAGCGGCACCGTTCGCAATACTGCGATACTCAGATTTCGTGCTGGAGAGGGATACCACTTTTTGTTTGGTGGAGGACCAAGAGATAAGATTTGTACCGAGAAAAATGCAAAAACCACTTGTGCTCTTACGATCATCGGGGCAGGAGGCCCAATCCGGATCGGTGTTGTAACACCCGAGTTAACGGTCAGGTGATTTTCTTAACTGTATTAACGGTCATAAATATTTAATCTTCGTAGTTTAGGAATTATGCCAAGCTTAATTAATTACATGTGGATCTAAACTAGGTTGAGTGGCAAAGTTGTAATATTGGACGATTGAGGCCAGTATTTAAAGAAAAAGGAAAGGATTCAAACCTCATTTAAACCACTGTAGCTGACATCCCCAACTTCCGGCGATTTCTTCTCTCCCAAGCTCTCGCTCTCTATCAGCTGGAAATCCCTCCTTCGGCGATCGGTTTCCTTGCTTCTTCTCGTCTACTTTGTGCTCGAGGTACGGGTTTAACAATGTAGTTATCTGTTTGTGTTTGGAACTCTGTTTTTAGCTCGGCATTTGAACTCGGATTTTATCAATGGCCGAGTAGTATTAGAACATTTTAGAATCCGAGAGTAGTAATGTCAACCCGAATCGATTCTGGACATTTTAAGTAACCAACTTAGATCTAATCGATGGTAGAACCTGTTTGTTTTATTTGGATTTCAGATTCTGCACAGTATATCAAACCAAGGATTCGGGGATGACTTTAGCTAATAGATCCTAGGATGATTTATGAGTAGAGTATTAGGATTTTGTTTTAACTACTGTAATGTAAATGTTTAGGTGAAGAAGTTTGAAGAGAAAGGAGCTCAAGTGCTAAGGAGGCCAGGTAAGTGAATGTATTAAGATTTCCGGCTAATAGAGCCCTACTTCGTGGGTGTACTAGGTTGTTTAGATGTCTAATGTTTACATTATGATAATGAGCTTGCCTGCACTTGAAAGATTTATGTATGTTGTGAAGTTATCTACTATGGTATGATCCTTGTCATAGTTTGATGAGTTAAAAGTTCTCATGTTCATGCATCATGAATGTTTCCCAAGCATAAGAAAAATGTTTTAACGCATGTTTTCTATGAACAAGATATGTATGTATATATGTATATATAAGATTTATGCAACGTGGATTAAGTGAGGGTTGGGGGCGGTTCGGCGTATGTCATAGTCCCAAGAAGGACATATGAATACGACCCGCAGTAGGGAACAAGATCAAACTCACTGTCGAACCCCCTTTATCGGCACAAATCCTCTCTTGATCCACACAACCTAAACAAAGAATATGAGCAAAGACTATGAATGAATGAATGCATCATGAATGTTTCCCAAGCATAAGAAAATGTTTTAACGCATGTTTTCTATGAACAAGATATGTATGTATATATGTATATATAAGATTTATGCAACGTGGATTAAGTGAGGGTTGGGGGCGGTCGGCGTATGTCACTAGTCCCAAGAAGGACATATGAATACGACCCGCAGTAGGGAACAAGATCAAACTCACTGTCGAACCCCTTTCTCGGACATATGATCAAAGACTATGAATGATGAATATGATCAATGATTATGAACGATGAATATGATCAATGACTATGAATGATGAATATGATCAATGATTATGAATGATGAACATGATCCATGATTATGAATGATGATTATGAGCAAAGACATGAACAAGAAAAGACTTATGAGCATGTGATTTTCCCAAATTATGCATTCATGCATCAATGTTAGTGTTGCATTCCTTACTAAGCATTAGGCTTATAGTTTGAACCTTATGATGTAGGTGACGAGTTTTCAGGTGAGGAACTCAAGGTTAATGAAGATGTCTAAGCTTGGTTACTGGAGGATGCTCAGTGTGACAGTGGAGGCTGGATAGGCGATCAAGTTCTCTGGTTATACCCTTAGTAAATCAGAGAAGTTTATGATAAACAGATGACTAAGTAGAATAGAGTTTTCTTATAACAATGAGATTCGGATTTTGAATGGTTTGACCCCAGAGTCTGTTAACGATTTTAAGGATTATTGAATAGTCTGTTTAGCTTAAGCCTTCCGCTATGTGTATCTTATATGAGATATGGTTTTCACTCATTAGAGTTTATAATTTCCAGGTTAAGGTTTGGGTGAGTTGTAGTATTCTCTGTTGGATAAGGTTGTTTAATGATTATAGTGTTTTACTGCCGTAAGATAGAAGCTGGATGAGGCATTCATCCGGCTGACGTCATCGGCAGGTGTCAAATGATAGGAATCGAACGATTGAGTCTTCCGGATGACGTCACCGGAAGAGGTAGTATGTCCTTCATCGGTAGATGTAGTGTTTAAGCCATCGGATGATGAAGGTTATTTTGTAGTCTAGCGATCGGCGCAGATGTAGAGTGTTTAAGCCATCAGATGATGAAAGGGTTATTTTGTCGTCTATTGATCGGCAGATGTAGAGTGTTTAGCCATCGGACGATGTGAGGGTTTTCTTGTCGTTTAGTGACAGGGTCATGTTTTAATTATGCACGTGGGGAGGACATGTCCACCGGATGATGTTTCCCTATTTCACCGGAAGATGTAATATGTTTCTTCATCGGATGATGTAAGTACTATCTTGTCGTTTAGCGATCGGCAGATGTAATGTAATAAAGTCACCGGATGATCTAAGGAGTCTTTTTACCGGATGATATAAATATGGTTTTGTCGTCTAGTGACCGGATGATGTAAGTGATAATTTGTCGTCTAGTGATCGGATGATATAGAGCTTGTAAGCTATCGGAAGATGTCTTAGATGAACACGTGAATTTCACATGTCTAGCGGTAGATGTTTTAAATTGGTCACACGAGATGCACGTGATCGTCGGTCGATGCGAGTATTCGCATCTGCCGATAGGTGTTTAAATGAGTCATGTGGGGTGCTCGTGCCATCCGGAAGACGCAGTGTCTATCGGTTAATGCATGCAGACCCATGCAACTTGTACGTCGATTGGAAGCATGTACGAGGGACTGATTTTCCATTCATTAAGTTGAAGTCTTTAAGCCTGTTAGGTATACTGTCATTAAAAAAAAACAGAGAAGGAGAAAGGAGTTCAAATATGAATTAATGTTTATGTAAAGTCAAGAATTTCGTGGCGATCCTCCCCGGGTCGTTACAATTATGGTATCAGAGCAAAAACCGGGTTCTAAAACCGATTCTGTAGACTGCCTTCCAGCACTGACTGTCACATGAGCACACTCCAACAACTGTAAGTATTTATGATTTCAGTATATGTCATTAAGTTAAGATATATCTGTAATTATTTGTCTAGGAATCCCAAAATGGTTAGAGGTCAGCAGAGAGAGACCAATGAGAATAGCAATGCTATTGCTCAGTTGACCGAGTTAGTCATGCGCCAATCTCACCAGATAGAACGACTGATGACAGCTAGAGAGGAACAAGGCAACTCCAGCACTAATGCAACTCATGATCATGGGGGTGAGCGTTTCCACCGGCTTCGACCCCCGGTGTTTAATGGACATGTTTCAGATCCTATCTATGCTGAGGAGTGGATTCAAAAGATAGAAGACATGTTTAAGTATGCAAAGGTTGATGAAGGGGATAAGGTTACCTATGCTGTCTTTCATTTGGAGTTAAGCGCAAGGCATTGGTGGGACTCGATCCAGAACACCGCTAATGCCGAAGCCATGACCTGGGAGATGTTCAAGACTGCTTTCTTTGACAAGTACTTCAATAAGACTGTTCGGGCCAACAAGAAGAAGGAGTTCATGAATCTACGACAAACTGGCTCTGTGACGGATTACATATGCAAATTTGATGCCTTATCACGGTTTGCTCCCCGTATGATTGAGGATGACGAGGACAAGATTTACCAATTTGTTCAAGGGCTGAAGCCGAGTCTGTATGTGAAAGTAAAGACTGCTGGAATACACAATGTACCCTATGGTGAAGTGACGGCTAAGGCCTTGGAGCTGGAAGAGGCAGAAATAACAGCATATGCACAGCGTGAGCAGCCAAGAAAACTCATGAAGGACACTCAGCCTCCACCACGTCAGAACAAAGGTTGGCATCCGCAACAGAACAGGGGACCACAGCAACAACAACAAGGAATAAAGAGACCCCTCAACCAGAATGATGACCAAGGAAAAGGAAAGAGGCCCCTGGCACCCTTATGCCCCACCTGCCAGAAGAACCACCCCGGCGAATGCAAGTTGCGTTCTGGCCGCTGTTTCAGATGTGATAAGGTTGGACATATAGTCAGAGACTGCCCCATGCCGCCAGATCCGAACCGTGCAAGGGTAGCACCAAGAGTCTTTGCGATGATGGAGGATGAGGAAGCCGTGCAGCATACAGTCATAACAGGTACCATTACGATCTGTGGTTTTGCTGCTTACACACTTATAGATACAGGAGCCACACACTCATTTATATCAACATTGTTTGTGTGCAATCACAACTTAGAACTTTTGCCAGCTGAAAGGCCATATGATGTTATGTTACCATCAGGGAAGTCCCTACATTCTGAACAGATTGTTAAAGGTGATGTTGTGTCCTTAGGAAGTAAGAAACTATATGTAGAACTGATTGTAATTGACATGAAAGGGTATGAGGTGATATTAGGAATGGATTGGTTATTTAGGCATTATGCCACAATAAGTTGTAGATCTGGGATGGTTGATTTTCGACCCCCAAATGGTGATCATTATTCCTTCCAAGCTATCCCTAAGATAAGTAAAATACCAATCATATCCTCACTGGAAATTTATCGGTTATTGAAAAATGGTTGTGAGAGTTACTTAGCTACCATAATGGATGTTCGGGTGAAGAATAAGATAGAGTTACAAGATATCCCCATAGTCAGAGAGTTCCCTGAGGCATTTTTGGATGACTTGCCAGGATTACCACCTGATAGAGAAATAGAGTTTGTAATTGATACATACCCCGAGGCATTACCTGTATCTAAGAACCCTTACCGTATGACACCTGTTGAGTTAAAGGAGTTAAAAGTTCAACTACAGGAATTAGTAGACAAAGGGTTTATACGCCCTAGTAGTTCCCCTTGGGGTGCACCTGTCTTATTTGTCAAGAAGAAAGATGGTTCCCTTAGAATGTGCATAGACTACAGAGAACTAAATAAGTTGACAATCAAGAATAAGTATCCCTTACCCCGAATTGATGATTTATTTGACCAACTGCAAGGAGCAAAGGTGTTTTCAAAAATAGATTTACGTTCAGGTTATTACCAACTGAAAGTTAAGGAATGAGATATACCAAAGACAGCCTTCAGAACCCGTTATGGACACTACGAATTCTTGGTCGTGTCATTTGGACTGACCAATACACCTGCAGCCTTTATGGACTTAATGAATCGTGTGTTTCGGGAGTATTTGGATAAATTTGTAATTGTGTTCATAGATGATATCCTGATATACTCACGAACAAAAGCTGACCATGCAGAGCATTTAAGAATAGTTTTGACAACATTGAAGGAGCACCAGCTTTATGCCAAATTGTCCAAGTGTGAATTTTGGTTGGACAAGGTTAACTTTCTTGGCCATGTAGTTTCTGCTAATGGCATATCAGTGGACCCGACCAAAATTCAAGCAGTAAAGGATTGGCCACAACCAAAGAATGCCAGTGAAGTCCGCAGTTTCCTTGGATTGACAGGCTATTACAGAAAGTTCATCAAAGGATTTTCTATAATAGCTAAGCCCCTGACGAATTTGACAAAGAAGGACAATAAATATTCTTCGACCGAAGCTTGTAAGGATAGCTTCCAGACCTTGAAGGTGAAGTTAACAACAGCCCCGGTATTGACCCTTCCAACCGAGGAAGGAAAGTTTAGTGTATTTTGTGATGCATCAAAAGTTGGTTTGGGCTGTGTTTTGATGCAAGAAGGCAAAGTTGTAGCATATGCCTCTAGGCAATTAAAGAGTTATGAACAGAACTACCCCACCCATGATTTGGAATTAGCCGCTGTCATTTTTGCTTTGAAGATATGGAGGCACTACTTATATGGACAGCAGTGTGAGGTTTTTTCTGACCATAAAAGTCTGAAGTACCTCTTTACACAAATGGAATTGAATATGAGGCAGAGGCGTTGGTTGGAATTTGTTAAGGATTACGACTTTGAAATCAAGTATCACCCGGGTAAGGCTAACTCTGTAGCTGACGCATTGAGCAGGATGTCAACAACAATACAACCCGTTGTATCAACTATGTCTATACCCTTGAGGACAGAAGTTCAGAGGTTTGAATTGGAGATAGTTCCAGAGTTATCAACCTTACTTGCCGATTTGACCATTCAACCAACGGTTTTAGAAAAGATCAAGGAGGCACAACAGAAGGACTCTGAGGAGAATAACAGCATGATGAGTGAAAGGCACCACCTTTGAGTTTAGTCTTTCCAAGGATGAGATTCTGAAGTTTAGAAATAGATGGTATGTCCCTAATGATGAAATATAACGTAAGCTAATCTTGACTGAGGCGCATTCGTTTTCCTTTTCTGTACATCCTGGCAGCACCAAGATGTATTGAGACCTGAAGTTACTCTATTGGTGGCCAAACTTAAAGAGAGATGTTGCTAAGCATGTAGAGTCATGTTTGGTTTGCCAACAGGTTAAAGCTGAGCACCAACATCCAGGAGGTACCCTTCAGCCTCTACCTATTCCCGAGTGGAAGTGGGAACACATAGCTATGGATTTCGTTGTAGGATTACCTAAGACAATTAAAGGACATGATAGTATTTGGGTTGTGATTGATAGATTGACAAAGTCAGCCCATTTCTTACCTGTAAGGACAACCTACTCGATGGACCAGCTTGCTGATCTATATGTACAAGAAGTTATTAGGTTGCATGGAATTCCTGCATCTATTGTCTCTGATCGTGACCCTAGGTTTACCTCCCGGTTTTGGAAAAGTTTACAAGACGCATTAGATACAAAGTTAACCTTCAGTACTGCCTTCCACCCATAGACAGATGGTCAATCTGAAAGGACTATTCAGATACTTGAAGACATGCTGAGGGCATGTGTACTAGATTTCCAGTCATCCTGGAGTAGATACTTACCCCTGGTTGGTCCACCATAGGTATGGCACCTTATGAGGCGTTGTATTGTAGGAAATGTAGATCACCTCTGTATTGGGATGAAGTTGGTGAAGCAAAACTCATAGGTCCCGAGATGTTGCAGCAGATGTCAGATAAGATTGCCATTATTAAGAGGAGGATGATTACTGCACAAAGCCGACAGAAAAGTTTTGCAGACAAGAGGAGGAGAGATCTTGAGTTTGCAGTCGAAGATGAAGTGTTCTTAAAGATTTCACCATTTAAAGGAGTCCTAAGATTTGGCAAGAAAGGAAAGCTCACTCCACGGTTTATTGGACCCTTCCCTGTCTTGGCTAGAATTGGTGGCACAGCTTACAGACTGCAGTTGCTTCCATCATTGGATAAAGTCCATAATGTTTTCCATGTGTCAATGTTAAGGAAATGTATACGGGACCCTATACAAGTTGTTAAACCGGTGGATTTTGAGATTGAGCTGACACTAACGTATGAAGAGAAGCCAGTGCAGATATTGGAATCCGCAGTTAAGACTCTGAGGAATAAAGAAATTCCACTGGTGAAAGCTTTATGGACAAACCACAGCTTTGAAGAAGCCACATGGGAGCGACAGCAAGACATGCTAGACAAATATGTGGAGTTATTTGTTTGAGCAATTTTTGGGGACGAAAATTTTGTTTAAGGAGGGGTGGATGTAACACCCGAGTTAACGGCCAGGTGATTTTCTTAATTGTATTAACGGTCATAAATATTTAATCTTCGTAGTTTAGGAATTATGCCAAGCTTAATTAATTACATGTGGATCTAAACTAGGTTTAGTGGCAAAGTTGTAATATTGGAGGATTGAGGCCAGTATTTAAAGAAAAAGAAAAGGATTCAAACCTCATTTAAACCACTGTAGCCGACATCCCCAACTTCCGGCGATTTCTTCTCTCCCAAGCTCTCGCTCTCTGTCAGCTGGAAATCCCTCCTTCGGCGATCGGTTTCCTTGCTGCTTCTCGGCTATTTTATGCTCGAGGTACAGGTTTAACAATGTAGTAATCTGTTTGTGTTTGGAACTCAGTTTTCAGCTAGGCATTTGAACTCGGATTTTATCAATGGCCGAGTAGTATTAGAACATTTTAGAATCCGAGAGTAGTAATGTCAACCCAAATCGATTCTGGACATTTTAAGTAACCAACTCAGATCTAATTGATGGTAGAACCTGTCTGTTTTATTTTGGATTTCAGATTCTGCACAGTATATCAAACTAAGGATTCGGAGATGACTTTAGCTAATAGATCCTAGGATGATTTATGAGTAGAGTATTAGGATTTTGTTTTAACTACTGCAATGTAAATGTTTAGGTGAAGAAGTTTGAAGAGAAAGGAGCTCAAGTGCTAAGGAGGCCAGGTAAGTGAATGTATTAAGATTTTCGGCTAATAGAGCCCTACATCGTGGGTGTACTAGGTTGTTTAGATGTCTAATGTTTACATTATGATAATGAGCTTGCCTGCACTTGAAGGATTTATGTATGTTGTGAAGTTATCTACTCTGGTATGATCCTTGTCATAGTTTGATGAGTTAAAAGTTTTCATGTTCATGCATCATGAATGTTTCCCAAGCATAAGAAAAATGTTTTAACGCATGTTTTCTATGAACAAGATATGTATGTATATGTATATAACCTGTTGTTTATTTTGGATTTCAGATTCTGCACAGTATATCAAACTAAGGATTCGGAGATGACTTTAGCTAATAGATCCTAGGATGATTTATGAGTAGAGTATTAGGATTTTGTTTTAACTACTGCAATGTAAATGTTTAGGTGAAGAAGTTTGAAGAGAAAGGAGCTCAAGTGCTAAGGAGGCCAGGTAAGTGAATGTATTAAGACTTTCGGGTAATAGAGCCCTACATCGTGGGTGTACTAGGTTGTTTAGATGTCTAATGTTTACATTATGATAATGAGCCTGCCTGCACTTGAAGGATTTATGTAGTTGTGAAGTTATTACTCTGGTATGATCCTTGTCATAGTTTGATGAGTTAAAAGTTTCATGTTCATGCATCATGAATGTTTCCCAAGCATAAGAAAAATGTTTTAACGCATGTTTTCTATGAACAAGATATGTATGTATATATGTATATATAAGATTTATGCAACGTGGATTAAGTGAGGGTTGGGGGCGGTTCGGCGTATGTCACAGTCCCAAGAAGGACATATGAGTACGACCCGCAGTAGGGAACAAGATCAAACTCACTGTCGAACCCCCATTATCGGCACAAATCCTCTCTTGATCCACACAACCTAAACAAAGAATATGAGCAAAGACTATGAATGATGAATATGATCAAAGACTATGAATGATGAATATGATCAATGATTATGATACGATGAATATGATCAATGACTATGAATGATGAATATGATCAATGATTATGAATGATGAACATGATCCATGATTATGAATGATGATTATGAGCAAAGACATGAACAAGAAAAGACTTATGAGCATGTGATTTTCCCAAATTATGCATTCATGCATCAATGTTAGTGTTGCATTCCTTACTAAGCATTAGGCTTATAGTTTGAACCTTATGATGTAGGTGACGAGTTTTCAGGTGAGGAACTCAAGGTTAATGAAGATGTTTAAGCTTGGTTGCTGGAGGATGCTCAGTGTGACAGTGGAGGCTGGATAGGCGATCAAGTTCTCTGGTTATACCCTTAGTAAGTCAGAGAAGTTTATGATAAACAGATGACTAAGTAGAATAGAGTTTTCTTATAACAATGAGATTCGGATTTTGAATGGTTTGGCCCCAGAGTCTGTTAACGATTTTAAGGATTATTGAATGGTCTGTTTAGCTTAAGCCTTCCGCTATGTGTATCTTATATGAGATATGGTTTTCACTCATTAGAGTTTATAATTTCCAGGTTAAGGTTTAGGTGAGTTGTAGTATTCTCTGTTGGATGAGGTTGTTTAATGATTATAGTGTTTTACTGCCGTAAGATAGAAGCTGGATGAGGCATTCATCCGGCTGACGTCATCGACAGGTGTCAAATGATAGGAATCAAACGATTGAGTCTTCTGGATGACGTCACCGGAAGAGGTAGTATGTCCTACATCGGCAGATGTAGTGTTTAAGCCATCGGATGATGAAAGGGTTATTTTGTCGTCTAGCGATCAGCAGATGTAGAGTGTTTAAGCCATCGGATGATGAAATGGTTATTTTGTCGTCTAGCGATCGGCATATGTAGAGTGTTTAGCCATCGGACGATGTGAGGGTTTTCTTGTCGTTTAGTGATAGGGTCATGTTTTAATTATGCACGTGGGGAGCACATGTCCACCGGATGATGCTTCCCTATTTCACCGGAAGATGTAATATGTTTCTTCATCGGATGATGTAAGTACTATCTTGTCGTTTAGCGATCGGCAGATGTAGTGTAATAAAGTCACCGGATGATCTAAGGAGTCTTTTTACCGGATGATATAAATATGGTTTTGTCGTCTAGTGACAGGATGATGTAAGTGATAATTTGTCGTCTAGTGATCGGATGATATAGAGCTTGTAAGCTATCGGAAGATGTCTTAGATGAACACGTGAATTTCACATGTCTAGCAGTAGATGTTTTAAATTGGTCACACGAGATGCACGTGATCGTCGGTCGATGCGAGTATTCGCATCTGCCGATAGGTGTTTAAATGAGTCATGTGGGGTGCTCGTGCCATCCGGAAGACGCAGTGTCTATCGGTTAATGCATGCAGACCCATGCAACTTGTACGTCGATTGGAAGCATGTACGAGGGACTGATTTTCCATTCATTAAGTTGAAGTCTTTAAGCCTGTTAGGTATACTGTCATTAAAAAAAAAAAAACAGAGAAGGAGAAAGGAGTTCAAATATGAATTAATGTTTATGTAAAGTCAAGAATTTCGTGGCGATCCTCCCCGGGTCGTTACAGGTGTAGCAAGTTAAGGCTAGAGAAGCTGAAGGTGTAAAAGAAATACCGAGAGTTAAGGTACCTTGAAGGTAGTGCAGAATTCGTTTGACTTATTTGTAGTGAGTCTCAGATGGAGCATGCATGAACTAAGAGACTTTGTTGACGGTAAAAGTGATATCAGGACGCGTAAAACAGCAATACTGAAGGCCACCAACTATGCTGCGGTATAGAAAACCATCAGGAAGAGGGATCCCTAAATGTAGGGTTAGGACAGGTCCAGCCACCATAGGGGTCAGAACCGATTTGCAAGACCCCATATTGGCCCTGTGTAGTAACTCAGATATATATATCACGATTGGGATAGAGTCATACCAGTTGGTGTTTGAGTGATTGAGATGCCGAGGAAGTATGATAGTGGGCCAAGATCTCGGACTTTAAACTGGAAATGTAGATATGCCAATAGCTGGTTAATGAGAGTAGCAGAATTGCCGATCAAAATAATGTCATCCACACACACAAGCATAATAATAATGGATGATTATGTACGGTGGACAAATAGAGATGAGTCGGACTTGGATGCTGAGAACTCCCAATTAATTAATGCGGTGTATAGTTTGGTATACAAGGCTCTTGGAGATTGCTTGAGTCCATAGAGGGCTTTCTTTAAGGAACATATAGCCGACGTAGATGTCGAGTCGATGAAACCGGGAGGTTGCTGCATATAAACCTGCTCGGTCAAATCTCTATGTAAGAAGACATTACTGATATCGAGCTGTCTGATAACCAAACGAAAAGAAACAGCTAGGGATAGCACTGTCTGAAAGGAAGTCGGTTTGACTACCGGGCTGAAAGTTTCATCGTAATAAACACCTTCTGTCTCATCATAACCTTTTGCTACAAGTCGAGCCTTATACCGAGACACTGTCCCATCAGGGTTTAATTTGGTCTGGAAGACTCATTTGCAGCCTATGAGTTTAGCACCTCTTGGAAGAGGAACTAATGACCAAGTGTTGGTTTCACGGAGAGCAGATATTTCTTCTTGCATAGCATGAAGCCAGTGACGGTGTTTGGCAGCTTGGCTAAAAGTTTTAGGTTCAAGTGCAGGCCCAAGTAGGAAAGCTTTTGGCTTAAAAACACCGGATTTTGCTTGAGTTGTCATTGGATGAGTGTTGGGAGCAATCGAGTTGGGTATTGGAGTAAGGGGGATTCATGTGGGGAAGAGGGGAGTAGGTTAGTGTTCGAGGGAGGAGAGGAAGATGAGGCGGGAAAAGTAGGATCTGAATGAGAGGATGAAGGTAGTGGTGTCATGGGAAGGGTTGAAGGTGGGGCGTGTGGATTGGAAAAAGATGGATGATAAGGTATGGAGGGTATTTGTTAAGTGCAAGGATGGGGTCCAGAGACAGGTTTGGTGTGAGTAGAGTACAGAAATTGGGACTCTACGAATGTGACATGACTAGAGATATAGAGTTTGTGAGATTTTGGGTCGAGACAGAGGTAGCCTTTGTGGTGGGGACTGGGGCCTAGGAAGACACAAGGGAGAGATTGAGGTTGGAGTTTATGTTGATTGAAAGGCTGAAGAAGAAGAAAACAGAGACAACCAAAAACACGAAGAGATAAGTAATCTGGAAATTTGTTAAACAAGCATTGAAAAGACGACTTGTGGCGGAGGACGGGGGTAGGGAGTAAATTTATCAGAGTAGTAGCAGTGGTAAAGGCGTAAGACCAGAAGTAATGAGGAACTGAGGAATGAAAAAGCAGAGCAAGACTAGTTTCAACCACAGGACGATTTTTTCGTTCGACTCTACTGTTTTAATTTGGAGTATAGGGACAAGAAATGCGATGGTGAATGCCAAGAGATCTAAACAAAGGAGTGAGAGACTGAAATTCGCCACCCCAGTCGGATTGGATAACTTTGATTTTAGCATTAAATTGAGTATTAACAAATTGGTAGAAATGCTCAAAAGTGTGGTAGACATTGCTTTTTAATTTTAGAGGAAAAATCTAAGTGAAACGGGTACAATTGTCGACAAAGAGAAGGAAATATGCACCAGTAATGGATTTTATAGGAGACGGACCCCAAACATCAGTATGGACAATATCGAAAGCAAATTTAGCATGAGATTGAGAGTTTTGAAACGGTAATTGATGACTTTTTCTCATTACACAGGGGGTACAAAATTGATGCACACCATTTGGTAAATTTAAATTACTTGATTTGAGAGCCTGGTGCATTACAGAACACAAGGGTGTCCCAAACGTAAATACCAAAAATCATTCAAAACAGAGGTTGAAGCAGCACTGTGATGAACAGCAGAAGACAGAGCAGAAGCTGCCGACGGCTTGTGAGGGGGCCGAGCAGCAGGAGACAAAATCAGACTGGAGGAGGGCGTGTGGTAGAGCCCTTCATGGATAAAACCACGAAGCAGGATTCGGTAAGAAAGCCGATCCTTGACAAAAAAATACGTCGGGGGAAATTCAACGAAAACTGAATTTTGTTGACATAATTTTGATATGCTTAACAGATTATGCACAAGATGTGGAGTGTGGTAGACTTTGTGTAACTTAAGGGATCGGCCGATGGCCGGAAGAGAGGCAGAACCACAAAGACAGATATGAAGGGCTTTACCTTCAGATGTGGTGACGTGGGAAGGGTCGGGGAGAGGTTGGAGTTGGCTAAGGAGCTCAGGCTGCGGCAAGAAGTGATCAGTAGCTCCAGAATCCAGAACCCACAGAGTGGTCGGCGACAAAGAAGATAGAGTGGGGAGAAGGCCGGTGGAAGTTGGAATCATAGAGGGGCGGGTCTGGGAACTCGAAAATGGGTGAGGGGTGAAGGGAGTGGGCGGGTCGGGCTGAGTAAGATCGGGTCGGGTGTGGGCTGAGGGGAGAAGGTGAGTTGGTTGAAACAGATCAGGAGAGAGGCCTGTGAGATTGGCTTGGGCTTAGGTAGGGTACTAGACTTGTTGGGCTACTGCAGGAAGCAGGTAACATTTGAGGGCGGAGTGGCCCAGTCTGCCACAAATTTGGCAACGGGGCCTAGAGTGATTAGTGGGCCGGGCATGCCATGGGCCGACTTGAGGAGGATGGGTATTAGACCCAGGTCGGCTGGGAGAGAAACCGGGAGCCAAGTTGGCCCGAAAAACGTTGTCCGGCCAAGGGCTCCAAGAAAGGCAAAATGATCGCTGAAAAGCGATGTTCACTTGCAACTGCGCCGGCGTCGGGAGGGAGACGCTGTGGTTTTGCTTCTCCAGGAGAAAATCATAGCTTTGGAGCATGCTTTGTACATCTTTTAGAGAGAGTTGTTCGAAGCGAGTAGTGATGGCGGTGATGAAGGGGTTATACTCCGAGCCGAGACCTCCTAGGAAATACAACATTTTGTCTTTGGGGGAAACAGATTCGCCGATGGCCGCGAGCGTGTTGCAAATGCCGGTGAGTTTCTCAATATACGCAGCGGCCGAGAGGCCATCTCTAGAGAGAGATTGGAGCTGAGAGCGAAGCTCACTGATGCGCGCCAGAGAAGACGACGTGAAGATTTTTGCGAGTGCCGTCCAGATTTCACTCGCAGAGGTAAGAGCAACAATTTGAGGGAGAAATTCTTTGAAAAGGGAGGAGAATAGCCAGTTGATGATGAGGCTATTGTATCTGTTCTAGAGAGTGAATTCGGGGTTTATTTGGCTCGAGGTGGAATCCAGAAACTCGGGAGGTTGAGGAGATGAACCGTCCAAGATATGACGAATTCCGTTAGCAGTAACAACATGGAGGAGTTGAGCTTTCCATACCAAATAGTTATGGGTATTTAGTGTGACGGTGAGGGTTTGGTTCTGTAACGCCCCGAGTTTTCTAAACTCAGTTCGTTACTCATAAACCCGAACATAACTAGGAAATTTTGGACCAAACTTAAAATTTCACTTGAAAGTCAAAACTCGATGTTCACTGAAACCACAACGTTAAAATTCACAGCGGAAAATCATTTGAAAACAAGCAGAGATTAAACGGGGTTGTAAATCAATATTTGGAAATATCAATTGAAATAGTAGGAATTGGTTCGACCAAGACTTAAACGTGGAAACGTGAAAATTGTAAAAGTCAAACCCATCTGCCGCTAGACAAGGTCAACAAAAAATAGAAATAAACTGAAGACTACCACCGATGACGTCAGCCAGAAGAATCACTCTTCCAACTGCAGCCGATGACGTCAGCTGGAAGAATCACTCTTCCAACTTTAGCCGATCGCAAAACGATAAGTTTTTGCTACTCGCATCTACCGATAGATAAAATACTCGACATTATCCGGTTACAAAACGACAAAAGACTTTTGCCTTCATCATCCGATGGATAAATTACTCGACATCATCCAGTTACAAAACGACAAAAGACTTTTACCTTCATCATCCGATGGATAAATTACTTGGCATCATCCGGTTACAAAACGACAAATTTTCTACTTATATCTTCCGATGGCTTCCACTGAAGACATCATCCGATGACTTTACTGAAGACATCATCCGATGGCTTTTACTGAAGACATCATCCGATGACTTTACTGAAGACATCTTCCGATAGTCAACAGAACAACAACTTTATATAGCAGCTCATCGAGCATTTACTCTCTACACAAAGAAAGCTCTGATTACCAAAAGAATTTGAGCATTTTACTAAAAATCGTTCAAAACTATTTAAATTCGTGTATTAATCTAAACTTTAGTAAACACCACTATTAAATCCAACAGAGTATCATTATCAGAAAAGTCTTAAATTGAATTCAAATATCAAAACTATCACTGTCATAGAAACTCACAACATACTTAAATTGAATCATAGTTCACTAAACCTTCTCATCCACTGACACCAGTTAAACCGCCCCATCAGTTGCCAGATTGTTACATAGATGCACTCCTCCAACCAGACTAGTCCTCAGCAAACTCAGTGAACACACCTGTTGACACTTCTTCACCTACATCACAAAACTCATCTATTAGCCTAATGCTAAGTAAGTAAAGCAATAATGAAATGTAATGCTGAAACATAAATTCCTAAATATGCAGTTTCTACTTTCTCATCTCAGTTGCATATGCATCGTTTCTGATCTGATCCCCCTGTGAAATTGGGAGTTGGATCACTTCTCCCAAAGTCATACATCTTCTCTCTTGATTAAGGGGCGGATTAGTTCCCTTAACAAACTGGTCTGATCCCCCTGTGGAATTGGGGTTTGGATCATTTCTCACAAAGTCATACATCCTCTCTCTTGGTTAAGGGGCGGATTAGTTCCCTTAACAACTGTTACAGTCTGTTCATTCCTTACCATGCCATTTCATGTAAATTCATTTTCACATAAATTTTCAAAATATGATGCATGACATACAAACATTCAAACACACATAATCTTACTGTTTTGTGATGTAGGCCCGAAGGCACAAGCAAACTTTACTTACCTGGTCTCCTAGAAATTGCTCGGCTGTAAGCTACCTTAGAAGCTCGCTCACCTAAGTTCATAACAGAACATTAATCAAACTTTCGCTAAATTTTACCAAAAATTAACCAAAAGAACAAGGAAACCAGTTTGAAACTCTACTGCTTGCACATTCCCATTTATTCCCCAAGAACCCGAACCTACTCTCATCAACAACATCCTTGAAATCCTCACATTGTACTCCCTCGGTTATCTAACTGCTAAAACGCAAGAGAATGAGGAAAACTTACTTAGGTTGAAAGAGAATCGAGTAAGAAAAATCGCCTAGAGAGCTCTGCTACTCGAGCTGAAAACCCAAAGAGGAAAAGTATGAAATTGTGGCGGCTACAGTGCATTAAACTCAACCCTCTTTCCTTAAATAGGTTATCCACTTAAAATTGCTAATTACCCTTATGCCCTTGCCTAGTCATCCATTAATTTAAAAGAATAGAGAATTAGTTTGATAAAACCGGGTGTTACAGGTTCATGGATGGAAAAGGAGGGAGGGAAGAAGACTGAGTGACGGAGGGGGAAGAGGTAACTGTTGAGCTCGACGATGCCATCCAAAACACTAGCTCTGATACCACGTTGAGATTATAGTGGTGAGGATCCTATAGATCGCCGAAAGATGAAGAACAGAGACAAGCAAGAGAATGGCGGCAAAACTACAATGATTTCATTTCAACAGGTATTACAAATATACTGTCACGACCCTAATACTGTACCCGTACTATATATATATATATATATATATATATATATATATATTTAAACTTTTAACTTTAACCGTACTTAAGGCTAAATCTCAATCGAAATCGAAAGCGGAATTGAAATCGAAGTTCGTTTAGTAAATCGTTCAAAACAATTACTAAAACAATTAAATCATTTAAACTATTAATTAATTAAAGTAACATTTTTTTTATTTATAAAACATCATGTCGATCAGTCGCCCATGAAAGGGGCGACTGTTCGCCCCTGGCGATGGCAACAGGCGACCAGTCGCCTGTTGCATATCGCCTGTGGCGACTGGTCGCCACAGTTTTGTGGCGATCAGTCGTCACGCTCTCTGGAATTTCTCCAGAGAGCACGGCTTCTTCCTTCTACGCCCTGCACCCCACTTTTAAACACAGCAACCTCCACAACAACTTACCTCTAAACATACTTCTAACCAACTCTTCAACACAAATCTCTCCTTAGTCCAAATATCACCCAAATAAACGACTCACAATCGTATATGAAAACATATTAGAAGTTTTATGAAATTGGACTGCATGGATCGCTCTAAAACCGTGCGTATCCATACGGTCGAAAATCACCTAGAATCCTCAGATAAAACCCAATCAAATCCTCAAAACAAACATCGAACATAAACATGAAATTTCCTTAAAACATCACCAAAAACATACATTATCAAATCATTCAAAATAACACTACTTCAAACCTACATCCACTATGAAATTCCTAAATGAGAAACCTAACTATACACCCTAAAATCCATCACCTTTCTAACCAACAAAACTAACTCACATTCATTCGCCACAAAACAGTTCGGGGCACACCATCGGATCTTCTAGCCAGGCCAAAACACACCCCGTCGCCACGAGCACCATCCGTCGATCACCTATTCCTTGACATCAAGAGAACTCTCACCTTCACACCTGCCACCTACATCATACAACACATACATTAAGCCTAATGCTTAGTAAGAGAATGCACTATAATGACGTATGCATGAATGCATGACTTTTCATAAAACATGTTCATTCACTTGTTCTTATTCTTTTTCTTTTCTTTTCGTTGACATGGATTAAGGTGGGCATCTTGTCAGGGAGGTAGGCCAAGTGCGTGTACATAGTCCTTTCGGCCGTATTCATGATCCATCGCATGGAAGTGACATTGGTTCTGTTGTTATGGCCATACAGTCCCACCAACACTTAATCGTTACCTTTCCTTTACATAATTCATGCATGAAGACACTTCGTATGACTTTTGAGAAAACATAATGCATGAGGAATTCACGTATAACATACCATCAAACATATCACAACGTACATGGACATACAATACTTTTAACGAACTTTACAAACAACTAATAGCTAACACCCTAGACTACCCGACTCAATAAACCCCACAATCAGAAAATCATCATCAAAATACAAAAGCTTAATGTTAACACGATGTAGGGCCTTAAGGGCCGGAAACCTAGCACCCACTTACCTGACGTCCGTAGCTAGCCGAGCACCGTCCAAAAGTCGTCTCCACCTAAAGCATTTCACAATTAAGGGCATTAAAACCGATCCTCAATAAACGAATTCTAAACTTAAACTAAAGTCTCTAACCAAAGTAATTTCTCCAAAAACTTCTATTTTCTCCATTTAGGCATTTCATCGAGAACGTGGCGCTCACTAAATACCAAACTCCATTAATGGAGATTTAACAACCTTCAACAACCAAAAATCTAACCTAAATCCGTCAATAACCACAATCTCACATAACTATCATCAATAGTCGTAAATAGATCGTCAAAGGGAACTAATTTAAACATCCTAACGATTTCTAACCAAAATCGGAGATTTCTAACAAAACCCTAAATCGAAATCAACCCGTAAACCACAACTAAATGAGTCCAAAGCGTAGTGCTTACCTAGAGTGTTGATAGGGGAAAGAAAATCGAAGAGAAACGATCGCCTGAAGAGACGAACAATCGGCCAACAAGAAATCGCCGTGGAGGGGAATCACCAAAATGAGAGAGACTTGCTCTCTGGAGAAGAAAGGAGATCGTGAGTGGGGGGGGGGGGGGGGAGAGAAAAAGAGAGAGTTTTTGTTTAATAATAAAACTTGACTTTATATTTACAAGTTTGCCCCTCACTCATTTCCTTGCTCGTTTTGTTATTTCGCCCATCACTTTAAATTCTCTGAAACTTCCTTATTCCGCCAAACATTCCAACTTATTTCTAGGGTTCTAACGAAACTCTCCGTTCGTAAAACGGACTTAATTTACTATTTTTACGACTTAAAACACCATAGGTGGGAAACCGTAACTCGGCGTTACACTATCGATTGGATTTCTAAAAATTTACTTATTCTTCTAAAAAAATCCCTATAAATTCCTAGGGTCTTAATAAAACCTCCCGCTCACAAAACGGACCTATTTTACTTATTTATGAAAATACCCTTGGAGCGAAAACCCGAAAAACCCGGGTGTTACATATACTGCTAACAATTAATGAATGAAAAGACTAATCTACAGTTGTAACTAAGCAGAGCTAACTAGAATAACAAAACTAACTAGAATTGAATAGTTATGCTAATACATCTAGCGACTACTTCTGGCAAACGTTTTGAACAATCTATGTGTCCAAACAATTCACCTTGACACAAAATTTCTAATTAGAGGTCGAGCGCCAAGATCGAAGGTTGGAATCAACGTCGGTGAGCATTTAAAGTTTTGGTGAAACATTTCCAGTGGCTGATTTCAACGGCTTTGTTATGCTTAACAGTCCAACAAAAATTGACAAAAAAAACCTACAAAATTGAAGTTCGCAGCGCAAATATCGGCATGCACCACAAAGTCAAACCAAACAAATTGACCTTGAATAACGCAAAAAAATTATCTAGAAATTTTAAAAATTTGCATATATTATATGGCATGTCAGCTTATAACACAAAGTGCTAGGTTTTATAGTCATGTTATGTCGATGGGTTGATGAATTATTTTATTGTTATGTTACGATGATAATGACTTGAGAACTTGCTTTACCATTATGTTTACAATTATAATGACTTTAGGATGTGATTTAATGTTATGTTATGATGACATTGATTCAAGGTTTTGCATTAATGGTATGTTTACAATGATAATGGCTTGAGGATGTGCTTTAATGTTATGTTATGATAATATTGATTGGAAGATGTGATCTTTATGTTAATAGACTATTATGAATAAAGTAGAAATGTAATGATAGACTGTAAGGATGATATGTTTATGTTTGCAGTGTATGTTATGAATGACTCGTGTATCATGAAAAACATTTTTATTAAGAAAGACTGCAAGACTAAAGGATTGAAAGAAAGACTAAAAAAACGTAAATAGTCATTGTGGGCGGGGACAAGTTAGCTTTTGCATATGAGGTGGACCAAGTTATAGTACCGCTCAGCCAACTCGGTACTATAGCAGGCTCAACTCGTTTAAATTTGACTAGTGAGCCGACTCGGGTTGAAATTTTCTTTTTCCGGCTCGTTTAACTTGTTAGGCTCGATGAGCTGGACTTTTTTAGGTTGGCTTGGCTCAGCTCGGCTCGTTCGGTCAACTCATTTGTCACCTTCATTGCAAATGATTGACAATTAAATAAGTGTCAATCTAATTAGTACGTATATAATTTGTAATGATGTAATTATTATATTTTGACATTATAATGATAAATAATTATTATAATTTTAATAATTAATTTTTTTTTAAAATATACATTACATTTATATAAATTGAAAATGTTATTTATGTTTGGTTTGTTAGGTTCGGCTCGTTAAGACTCGTTAGACTCGTTTAGCCAGCTCGGCTCGGCTCGTTTAACTTTGACTTGTTAGTCGGGTTGAGTTGAAATTTTTTTGAACTGGCTCATTAGGTTTGGCTCGTTTGACTCGCTAGAGTTGATTCGTTTAACTCATTAAGCTCGATGAACTAGATTGTTTCAGGCTCGGCTCCGCTCAATAAACTCGTTTATCATCTCTAATCGTATGATAAAAAGTATGTGACTAAATTTTAATATCTTTATTTTTGTAATATCGTATATATGATGACACCAAATAATTGACACAATAGACAATGTTTAAATAAAAATTTTAATTTAAAATAAAAATACTTTATATGGATGTAAAACATCATTGTCTTTGACTTGACCTTTTTCTCATGCTATCAATCCATTATTGAGAATAAGAATTAAGAATCATTTATGACATTATGGGATTTTATAAGATTATCTTTCACTATTCCAATGTCAACCTTATGTTCTCGTAGAAAGACTAGATGTTCCAGAATAGTACTTCACTTTCTCTCTAATGCATCTTACTAATGGCATAAATTCTTAATGGTATTGAAGTTACTATTGGCATCAGTTCTTAATGGTATTTTAGTTTCCTCAATCCTTAACATTATCTTCCCCTCCACGCTCAATATCCTCAAAGAATTTAAACTTTCTCGTCTATAAATAACTTTAGTAGTGAGATTATAAGAGATATACCCCTTAAATCTATTTTAGAGTACCCAATTAAATAGTAACCCAGTGCTATATAGTTTTATTTCTTTTATTTGGGCATGTAAGGCCTTTTCTACAATGAACTTCCCCAAAACAAAATATCTTAGACTAGGCTTTTGGCTCATCTAACATTCATAAAGGGTTTTAACTACTACCTTAGTTAGTTCTCTCTTTAGTGCATAAGTTTAACCAATTGTGCATCTACTATATTCTTATATGTTGCTTCTACTCTCCCAGATATGGGTAGGCGATATGAGAGTCGATATCACATTTTTATCGACATTCCCATATGAGCTTGAACATTGTTCACCTAATTTATCATGTCTACTATAATATTTACCACTATAGTTAGATTCAACGACTTTAACTTTTTATTGAGATGATTCTTTAACCTTAGCTTTTAATAGCTTTGAACATGTCTAGTAACTAAAACTTCTGATGAATCAAATAGAGATACCAATAACATAAATGTTATGAACTTAATAAAATATTATTAATCATTCTAAGAAACTTAAAGGAATGTACAACATATGTCTTTATATATTAGTTCTAATACATATGTCTGTTGGAATCTAATTATCTTTATGTTTGTTCTTTTCTTCTTAACACAACTTATACAAAACTCACAACCTCTCGTTATAAAAAATCTCATCTTATACAAGCATCTTCGTTCTCTTTTGAAATCTCATTCCCCATAAAGAGAAGTGTACATTTCCTTACGGTTGACTTGATTTGCAAACATAACATTAAATACCTTGGAGTTATTTCTTTTGCAGTAGAGCACCTGCAACTTCCAAATTTTTATTTCTTTCTTTACTTTTATACTTAAATTGTGTCGCAAGATAAGTATTGTATACCTTATCTCACTTCAATCTCTCCTAATTTATCCTTTATGATAATCATAAATAAACTTAAACTATCTAAAAAAAAAGAAATACCAAAACCAAATGAATGAGTGAATCCTAAAGCATCTCTAACTTATGTGTCTTATGTTCCCTTTACCCTTGTTCTTTACTTGGACAAGATTTGCTACAAACATAATTATCTTAGTCCTTCTATTTTGTTCATTGACACTTTCAATTTCTTGATGGAGCATCTAGTCATCGCCCTCATCGAACAATAAATGTAGCAATAAATGTTTAAAGTTTAGTACAATAAAAGCTAACTCTCTTTGAATGAGAAATCTCAAGTGATAGAGTATGAGAGGTTAGCTAAGGCTTAAGGATTAAAAGGCTTGTACATTTCTTAAAATAAATGTGCAACACATTGGTAATGCTTTCGCGATCTCGTTACATCGTACTATGGAGAGTACTTCTATTGATAGATGCCTTCAAATTCCTGAAGTTCCATTCAACCTCATCTATAAACTGATCGACCTCTTCATGACCAGTGTACAGAGTTTTGGCTCTGATACCAAATGATATGAGAACCCTTAACTCCACCACAAAAGCTAGCTCAAGAGTGGAGGTTTGGACCCAACATATATACTAGCCCAGGCAACCCTCTTGAACCGATGTGAGATTCACATCATTTGGTATCAGAGCCAAACCTCTGTGGGTCGGTGCAGGTGCATCGGGTTTACTACTGACCTGCGGGTCCGACCGATTGCCGATTGAGGTAGTCGCCTTTAAGGGGTAGCTATCGATCGCTAAATGAGGCATTTGCCTTTAAAGGGTGTGGGAATGATGTGAATCTCACATCGGTTCTAGATGGTCGCCTGTGCTAGTATATATATTAGGTCCAAACTTCCACTCTTGAGCTAGCTTTTATGGTGGAGTTAAGGGTTCTCATATCATTTGGTATCAGAGCCAAAAGGCTCCTTGTGTTTGTCTTCTATGATATTTTTCTCTGTTTCTGTTTTGTTTTTTTTATTTTCCTTCTCTGGTATTTTCTGTGTTTTGTGTTTCTGTTTCTTACACGATAATATTTGCATGTTTAAATCTTGTATTACTCTGTTAATCATTAAGGATGTTCTCATGCAATTATCGTGATAAATTGTTTAGTCAACAGACTGCTTTTTGTTTCTGTCTTTGTGTTCTGTTTTTCTAACCAGAATAACTCATATTACATGAGCTATCATTCTGTATTTTTAACCAGCATGCATGACTGTTGTCGTTAGTAAATGTTGTTTCTGTTTTATGTCGAGTTTCTATTTTTGTTTTTTTGATTTTTCGTCTGTCATTGTTGTTCTCCATCTGTTACGATTATGCACTGATTGAAATGTCTATCTCCATAATGAAACTGCATCTTTAGCTTATTATTGATAGCATTTTGTTTGTCTAGTGTTCTGAATTTGTTAGTTAAGATATTTAACATTGGTTTTCTATTTTTCTAGTTAGTTTGCATCTGTAGTTTTCTTTTCCTACCTTTTTCTTGTATTTTCTGTTGTGTTATTTGAGATTGAATTGTGAATTTTTTTTCTTCTAAATTTGGAGTCTCCTTTAGCCAAGAAATTGATGTAAATTCGAGGAACATTGTTTGAGTTGTTGTTATAAAATTTTCAGGTCCAATCTTTTATGTTTTGTGTAATACCCGGCTTTACAGGATTTTTATATTATAATATTTGATGGCATTTTTGTAAATATGTCAAATCAAGCTCGTTTCACAAAAAGAAAACGTTAATGGGATCCTAACTATTAATGGGAATTTTAAGGAATTTACGAGAATTTTCGGAGTAATAACGCTATGTTTCGAGTAATTAAGTTTCTCGTAATATAAATGACATTTTAGTAAAAATAGTAAACGAGGTCCGATTTGCGAATGGGCAGTTTTAATAAATCTCAAATAATAAGTTGGACTTATTGGTGAAATAAGGAGATTGGGTGAAACCGAATAGTTAGCCGATTAACGAAACGAAAGACTAAACAAATAGAATTAAGTGCTAAGGGCGAAATGGTAATTTGCAAGTCAAATTTAATTAAAAACAAACTTCTTTTCTTTCTCCCTCATTTCTTCTTCTTCTCTGTTTTTCACGAAAACGCCAGAGGCGATTTCCTTCTCTGTTCTCCGCGGCGATTCAACCTTTCCGACCTCCGTTCTTCCTCCGTTCGTCTTCTGTTCTTCACGTTTTCTCCTCCAATTGACGCTCTAGGTATGAATCTATAGTTATAGAGCGTTAGTTTTCGTTTTTTAGAAAGTTATACATTTAGGTTTTCGTTTAGGATTATCGTAAAAATCAAGATTTAGGGTTCGAAATCGATAGGCTTGCCGTAATTAGGGATATAGTGAACGTATTGAACGTTATTGGACGAACTTAATTGATTCAGGAAGAATGTTAACTTTTGTGAAAATTTGAGATTTAGGAAAAGCTCATAATTAGGGATTTGAGGTGCCGAGCGTGTAATTGCTCTATGAAATAACTTAATGAATTTGATTAAAGCTATAGGAAATTTCTCTAGTTAAGGTTTTGTTAATTTGGACGTTTAGTAGCTGAAATTAGTTTTAACGGCGAATATTGTGTTTTGCCTCAGACAAACAACGCTCGTGGACGGAGCTTGAGCTGCAGCGCACACGAGGTAAGTTCTCGTGACTTACTCTGGCCGATAGGCCTACACCGTACGTCGAAGTCGTCTCGAGGAGTTTTTGAGATGCGTTTATTTAAATTGTTTTGGTTTGGTAGTTATGAATAGTTCTTTTATAGGTTACGTTTTTAATTACTTTATTGTTTTGGTGGTACGCACGTTGTATGTTTATGTTATGCTTTTATTGTCATGCATCATTGTTTTACGAAACGGCACGAAAATGAGTTTAACATCGATTTCATGAAAAAGAAAATGAAAAGAGAAATGGAAAAGGGAAACGAAAAGGAAAAGGAAAAGGAAAAGGAAAAGGAAAATGGTAAACGAAAAGGAAAACGAAAAGGAAAAGGAAAAGGGAAAAGGAAAATGGTAAACGAAAAGGAAAAACGAAAAGAAAAACGAAAACGTAAACGAAAAGAAAAAATGAAAAGGAAAATGAAAAGTGTAAATGAAATGAATAAATGAATGTCACGTTTTTATGAACTACATACGCATAGCACGCATTTTCATTTACGAAGAGCTTGCTGAGATTTTTATCTCATAGGTGTCTTTATGGTGTAGGTGACCTTGACACAGGTGAGGATGAGATCCCTCCCCCGAGGCATGAACAGTTGAAGAAAGATAGCCCGTGGGAGTGTGTTGAGTAGTCGGTGCGCATTTTGACCCGTGGGGATGTAGGTATATGTTTTGGGGACACGATATGAATTGTATAGTAGAACCATTTTAGGGTGTTTGGTTCTAGATAGTTGATAGGTTTAAAGATTTATGTTTTGGTGATATGGAGTTGTGGTAAACCATTTTATAAAAATGTTTTATTAAAGCTTTTGTCTCGATTTTTATGGAAATGCTTGGAGACGTTTTAGGTTGGATGCGGATAGCTCGAGTTTTAGAGCTATCCACGGGGTTCGTTTTGAGGAAAAATCAGCTATGTTTAAAGTGAGTTTGAAGGTATTGAAGTGTTAAAGAAAATGTTAATTTGGGAAGTGTGTGGTGTGCAGGGATCGTGAAATTTCTTGGTGTTTTGCTCTCTGGAATTTCGGATTCCAGAGAGCATTTGTATGAAATATAAAAGAGAAAGAAGAAGTGAAGTGAGGCGACTAATCGCCATTGTGAGGGGCAACCAATCGCCCCTCCATGCTTTGTGTTCGGCGATCGATCTCCTAAATAAGGAGATCGATCGCCCCTCATTTGCTTACACATTGGCAATCGATCTCCTGAATTTTGGAGATCGATCGCCCTTCTCTCTTGTGGCCGATGCTGTAAATTGAATTAAATGTTTTATTCAATTGATTTTAAATTGTTTCAAATCGTTTTCCGCATAAACGCTAAGTAGAAAAGAAAATAAAAAATATGTACAGAAAATTGGATATAGTATTAGGGTCGTGACATTTTGTCCCTTACTATTTTGTTAAAGAGAATTTAAGATACAAAATAGGGTTAAGAAGTAGGAGCAGTTATCAACAATACTGAGAACCTTTCTCTCAATCATCTCGAGTACTACAACCAAAAAGAGTTGAGCCTAGCTTGGAAAAGCAACTCAATGGGATTGAAGGACAACTCAATAATTGTAGCAACCAAATCAAGGAGATGAACCAGAAGTTTGACACTTTATTAACCGAGATGAGACAAAACAATCCTAGGAAAACTCAAGAGCCTTTGCGTAAGAGAAGTTTCGAATCACCTAGAAAAAGCAATCAAAATTACTACTCCAACTGGTATGAGTCTTATGACCAAACCAAATTTGAGGATGAACCTGAGAGAATAGGTTTTGTTGATCCACATACTTGACGTGGTATTGGTAGGGAAAAGGACCGTAGTGAACCTTATATTCCCCGTTTTAGAGGATCTATGGATGAGGATGAATATCTTTTTTGGATTGAGAGGGTGGAATAATATTTTACCTATGTGGATTATTCGAAAAAGGAAAAGTTAGAGTAGCCTCTAAGAACTTCACCAGTTATGCTAAAGAGTGGTGGAATGATCTTTTGTATCAATAGAAGAGAGAGGGTGAAGTTGAAGTCATTACTTGGAAGATGTTGAAGAACCTAATGAAAAGACAATTTTTGCCAAGTAGGCAAAGACAATGCCATTACCCTAGGGTTATATCAAACCTTTCTAAAACAGTCAAACTTCCTCATTTGCAAGTGCATATGCTCAAACATATTTAAGGTCACCAAACCCTCGTGAACCACCATCTTTTAAAGCACCAACTCAAGTAGAGCTTGTGGAAGAACCTCATAGCTTCGAAGACGAGGAGGATGATTTGATAGAAGAGGAAATCATCTATCCCAAGGAGGGTCCCTTACTTGACTTGGAAGAAGCAAGGGAAGAGCAAGATTCTATGGACTATTATTCTTGTGAACAAAATGTTGACAAGCAAGAGAAAGCTTTAAAGACCCCTAACCTAATCAGTTTCATGGAGGATTTTGGAATTAAGAAGCTATTTAAGGAATCTCTCTTTTAGGTTGAAATTGAGCAAATGGTTGAGATTACTGAACCCATTGAACGCCAACAGATAGAATCGAAAACCGAAAACTTCCAAAATTTGAGAATTAAGGGGGTTGTGACCCATTTGATGTTAAAGAGGAAACCCCTTATGCATTGTATGCATATATACCCATTCCCCACTTCCAACAAGAGTTCTACCAAGTGGAGAGAAGTTACCTCGATCCCTTTTTGATCCAAACCGAGAGTAGTGTTTATATTTTAAAAAGAAATGTTTTCCACATTATTTTCTCTTAGACTAAGAAAGATAGAAATCTTTTTGGAACCTTAGAACATCCTAGCATTTTAAAACTAAACTCTAAGGATGAAGTGTCTAAAAAGACTTTATGTGATATATCACCAAGATTTGTTCCACCAAACACCTTAATTGCTTGGTTTTTTAGAGTTGGAAGGTATAAAGATTATGCTTGTTTTTGTACTAAATTTTCATGTTGATGTGACATTAGTGAGCATGTTATTATTTGCTACTTGCTTAAATACAGAAATTCAATCATGTCTTCTTATGATTTTTCAAGTTTCCTTGTTAAGAAAATTCATGAAAATAGTGATGTTTATTTTAGGGTAACAATAATGTGTTTGTATATGAAAATTTCTTTTGGTAAATATTTAAGACTCCACACATTATGCTTGATAAATTGTTGAACTTCATGAATTTGAATCTTTGTTACCTTATCTATGCATGACATTATCCTATTAGATACATAGAGATAGTTTTACTCTTGAGTGGTTTGAAACTAGTTCTTAGAATTAAACTTGTATGTTTCAAATCCGCTTATTTTGAAAGAAAGAAAATTGAAAGCAACGTCATGAATGAATTTTTGCTTGAGTTTATTATTGACTTGTTTTATTTAGCGTGACATGAGGCGATCTTATATGTTGATCATTGATTTAGGGATGATGAGTTCAAGGTTGAAAATAATATTTCCTTCATGATATGAACCATTGGCCTATCTATGTTTTATCATTGCCTAATTATTTTGTGATTTTTTTGTTTAAAAACTATAGCATAATTAACCGAATTGAAATTTTTTGAACTTGAAATTTATTATATTATGGTTGAGTTCATTACTACTTTGAAATCTATCCATGAACCTACCACTAATAAAATTAAAATTAAAATGAAATTATTTTGGGATGAGGAGAAGAGTAGATTGATGTTGATTAAGCAAAGTTCCTTTGATCCTTTTTCTTACCAAGCCGAAATTGATTCTTATCTTTTGGAAAAGAATTTATTATGTTTTTCCGCTATGTTTATTATTAGGAAAGAAACCTTGTAGAACCTTATTGTTTCTTGAATCTTTGATGGAGAACGGCATCTATAGGATAAAAAAGGAGTTGGTTAGTATCTCGGCAACAAGGTATGTACCGACTAATACTTTGATTGAATGGTTATTTAGGATTTGATGGATAGCATATTGTTTTGATAGTATTGTTGAATAGTTTCTTTGGTTTAATAATTGTGACCTTTCTTTAAAGAAAGACTCCTCATGTGTAGTAACTCATCTTTTATTCTATGTATTTGCATATTAATTTTTGGAATTAAATTATCATGTGTTGTATGAGTTTGGAAATGATACCTTAAGCATATGTCTTATTATTGATTTTAACTATCTTGCTTTTTAGATAAAGTTTCCAGATTACTTTCATGTTTCTTACTTATTTTTGAACGAATGCATGGTATATATAAAATTTGAAGATGAGACTTGTTTTCATGGTCTTTTCACCTTTATCATTGATTGTAGCTTATAACATGAGACCGACCAATCATCCAGATTTTGGTTATGTTATCAAAAACAATATTGGTCGTTAAGAGGATGTCAATTATGTGCTTTAATGGATGATTATATGTTAGTCGTACTAAAATTTAAATGTTTGGAGAATCAAGTTAAGGATCTTAATCTCACTTTGAAGTAGCCTACTTCGAGACGAGCCAACCACTAGATTTGAGGTAAAATCCTCAATCACCCGGAGAAGATGATGTGACTATGAAGCCAAACCGTCGAGCACGAACCAAGGTATGTAATTTAACTATTTTGTCTTCTAATTGGTTTGTGAGTTTTGTAGGTAAAGACTTTCTTAAAGCTTGGAATGGATTCGTTGAAGAGAATATTTGTCTTCCCTTTAACAAATGGTGTAACTGAGCTATTCACATATTTTATGTTTAGTAAACCTTTGCATGTGACAAACTTTAGTCTTCTTTGATTGTAATTGGGCAAACTTATAGCCTTATTATTATTTAGGACATTTGCATAATTTGTTTACCCTTAAGAAAGTTGAATGATCAAGGATTGACTCACATGAGGAGTTGTTGAACCTTTGATGAAAATGAAAATGAAAATGTATTGAAGTTATCTTCAAAAGGGAAGAGTTCGTTGAACCTTCACCTAATTGCCTCGGTTGTGAGCAATCCGAGTGGAATTGTGCCTCCAATTGCCATTCAAGTTCACGGTTACTTGAATTCGTTCTTATCTCTTCTTTCTCTCTTCACTCATTCAATAGTAGGAATTAAGAAGAGTGTCATTGTTACTTTCGAACTAGTCAAAGGTTGTTCTGCCAAGTTCCATCCATTCCATCTCATTTCCTTCATTCCATCAGGCGTTCTCTGAAGAGTTTGCAAGCTTGCTCACTTCCTCATTAGCTTAAGTATCATTTTCTTTTATTACACCATTCACTGTTTGCCACTTCTCTGTTTTACGTTATTTTGTGTCTGTTTTTGGGGTGCTCTTTGAGCACCGAATACTTCTACTTATTATCGTCTGCCATATGCATTTTAGGTGTAGTTTTTGTGTCACATGATGTATACGTTATGGTAAAAATTTTCATTTGCTGACAACCACTGGTTCATTTTGGTGTTCCACCTCGATCAACCACTTCATAGTTTGGTTGACCTCTCTATCAGTCTTCAAATATTTGATGATCTTGGGAGGTTTCGTGGATGATCGATTCTTGATCGGGTAGACCACACATGTGTTCCTCATAAAATTGGCTCTTTCGAGATTTAATACAAACAACCGAATTCGTTGTTCTTGTCGTCCACTCAACCAATTTTTGCTTATGGTCCTATGAGCTTTGACATTGACTACGAGGATTTAACGAACGTTTTTAAACTTCTAAATAATCACTTTCGAGAGTACTTTCAATGAGAGCAAATATATATAAAATTAGAATTAAATTAACCAAAATAAAAATATTCATTATCAACTTAGAATTAAAATATTCAATTAAGTACGATCATCGTCACTATAGTTAAGTTTAATTCTTATCAAGCTAACAATCTCTCAATTTTTTATGATAAAAATATTTATTATAAGTATTCATTGAACTTCCCTGATCATATGTCATAAACATAACACTACCCTAAGAACATCCATACAGATAAGTTTATATACTTCCCCTTAACATTTGCATATTATTTTGTTTTAAATTTCACGTTTCTCTCACTTTTTAGAAATTTCTCCCCCTTATTAGAAAACAATATCTCTTTCCCTAATGGGTACATTTTTTTTTTTTTTTTTTTATCTCTCCCCTTTGTCATTGTAAAAAAGAACTCTGCATTAAGAAGAGAACCAAATCTCAATTCAGGATCGAGTAAAAAGAGATAGAAAACAATAGTCATAAGAGCAAGAGATATATAAGTCCAAAACATAATCAAAACAACCAAATTCAACTTCACAAAACAATCACATCAGAAAGGACAAATTGTTTGAAAGCAAATACAAAGTCAACATAAATGCAACTAAGAACTAAAATTTCAAACTGAGGTGATCAAATCTACTCCTATGAATCTTTAGGTGGGTCCGCATTGGAGATGGGTGGAGAGATAGGCTGAACTGGAGGAAGAGGCTTAACAGTGTATGAGTTTACCTAACTAACACCTTTGGTGAACTCCTCAAAAAGATGAGCAAGATCATCAAGTTGGCACCGTGTCTCTTCCTGAAAACATAGTAATAAAGCACTTTGATCATCAATCTAGGTGGTCCAACTTGAGAGACAAGCCGACATGAGATCCAATCTCTCCTCAATTCTAGAAATTCCTCCTCAAGAATGTGAATGATCCGGTCAATGAGGAGATGACTAACCAAAAATTTCATGAAATATAGCCTATAATATTGAGACATATTTATGTTTTATTGTTATTTTACCGTTATTGAAATGTCTTTGTTGTCACGAGGGTTATAGATGTGGTCTATTGTAAATTGATTAAGTAAAAAGGAGTTTTTTCGTGTAAATAGTAGAGCGGTGGTTGAAAAAGAAGGTGACGACGTTCACAATTTAGCGGTCGACTGGTTTGAGTGGCAGCCGACCGGTGGTTACGTTTGATGATTCTTGTGTCGATTAGTGATTGACAGGAACACAAGGAGCAATCGACCAGTGCCGCATAACAATCACATATTTAAACGAAAAACCTTAACTTTAACGTATTATTTCGTTCCAACACCACGAGCTGCTGTATAATCACTTTTGGTCGTTGAAAGAGACACCAAGTTTTGCTTCTTTAGATAACAATGAGACTAAAGATTCTCTAAGAAATTGACATGTTCAACTTGTGCTTTTTCTATCAACTAGATTCTGATATAGTCAGAGTCTGCGTATCGTATCAAATCAAATGAAATTTCTTTGGGATACCAAAGTCCTAAACAGTTAGTTTAACATAGATATTTGAAAAATATTTTCAAATAGGATTTGAGCACAACTTATAGTCGTGATATATTCACTTTTGGCTATTGAAAGAGCCTTTGAGTTTTGCTTCTTAAATAACCATGAGACTAAAGATTCTCTAAGGAATTGACATGTCTCACTTGTACTCTTTCTATCAACTCGACTCCTGACATAATCAGAGTCGATGTATCCCACCAAATTAAATGGCGTCCCTTTTAGATACAAATGTCCTAAATCATTAATTTCACTTAGATATTTGAAAATTTTTTATATTGCATTCAAATGGAACTCCTTTTAGTATGCCTGAAATCACATAAATAAGCATACACTGAAGATAATATCGGGTCTACTTGTCGTTAAGTAGGGGTGATCACATTTTAGTTAAATCTGGTTCCACCCGAGAAATAGAACCGTGACCCACAGTTCCATGGCATCAGAACCGGCACTGGAATCGTGGGTTGTAGAACAGTAACCAGAACTAAATCGTAAAATACGGTTCGTTTACAAATTTAAAAATATATATATATATTAAGAAAAAAATGATTGCCTGTCCAATCCAACAATCTAAAACAGATTTTATGAAATTGTAAAAATTAAAAAAACATATACAAATTGATTATTTGTCATTCAAGATCAATAAATCAAGTCTAAACATTTTTACCCTACGACTTTGAAATCGGAACTAAAATCGAAAATGAAATCAGCATGCAAACTCTAGGAAGTGAACAAAACAGAACAACAAAGACTGAACTTGACATCGACGAGCGACTCTGCAAAGTGCAAAATGAACGGAACAACATGGTCGACTACGAGTAGAGCTTCGAAAAGGAGAAGACGACGAGAGAGAGAGAGAGAGAGAGAGAGAGAGAGAGAGAGAGAGAGAGAGAGAGAGAGAGAGAGAGAGAGATCATATTGTTATTTTATAAACCCACTAATGAAAAATGAGTCACTGACCACGAGCATCGTTTCCATAGGCGTCAAAGGGAGAAAACAATTTTAGATGGCCGTGAAAAATAATATCTAATTCTGATTAAGTTTAAGGACTTTCATCTACATACACCACATCATAAGTTAGCCCATGACGTGCTCGGGTAATGTGAAAGCATGAACTCGAGCATTGGTATGTGCATAATAAAAAAATGAATCTAAGCTCTGGTCAAGTAAAGTCGTACATGCGATAGGTAAATACAATAATAATAAAATGCATAAAACAAAAAAAATATATATATATGCAAAAAAGTGTAAATATATATAATAAAAATCAATATGATGTAAAAGAGAACATGTCATTAATGCCTAAGATATAAGTCAAAGTAAAGGTTTTTAAAATCATGATATGCAAACCGAATATGGCAAATAAAACACCTACCTCAATTGTGTCTACCTCAACACCGGTGAAATTTAGTACTCAAATAATCCAAGTCTACATGTGATATCTTGGTACTTATACCATACACAATTTACTTATAAGACTCAAAATAAGCATTAGAACTTATAACAATGATAGATACCAACCCGGAGCCATAGAATAAATCCTCAAATATGGGTCTTATCGAGCTTGGAGCCAGGACTAATTCTCCGACGAATTCTCGCCCTCCATTCCCGTTCTCTCCCTCTCATCTGTCGAATTGGTTTAGGTAGAATAATATGCTTTTATATTGTCCCTGGCCTATTTGATAGGAAAAGCCCATAAGCTATTATCTCATGTTATAACCTGCGACCTTAAATATGATAACAACAGAATTTTTCATTTAAGGTGAAATTTAAATTTTTTTTTTGTAATATACCTTATTAATTAAATGCCAATTTTTAAAAACTTAGAGTAACCTCATTATTTTAGTAGTATAAGATTTGATCAAAATTGTCTCGTGATTTCTTTTATTAATATACGAGAGATTTCACGTTAAAGTTTATGTTTTCTAGTAACATTTGTAATATCTCCACTTATCAACTATATTTTTGTAATTCATTTATCACCAGATATATTTAATTTCGCAGTACTCCCTAATGAAAGTATTCATGATAACAAGCTGTTGACTCAAGCTTGAGTGAAGCTTGAATCACTAATTATCTTATAGAGTAGATACAATTGACCATTAATAAGCAAGTACGATTATTAAATCAAACTTAAGCACACTTGCATCATATTTTCTTACTTTTCACAGTTTTACTTTCATGCATGAACAATTTTCTAGTTGACCACCCTGCAATTCTTCCTGATTTCTCCATTTTGGCCAGTAAGAACACCTATATTAGCCATTTTCACCATTGACACAACAAAATCCTTCAAAAACAGAGAAGGGTACTTGCTATACGAAACGACCATTGAAGCTGTGTTGCTGTCTTGCATGAGAGCTTGGTCTGACTGAAGAAGCCCATAGTTGTTCACCAGATTCTTGTAATAGATGTTGTCAAACTTGTTGATTGTTACAGAATCCAAAGGGGCTAAGTTCGTGTTTGAGTTGTCTTGATTTGGACATGTACTTTGTAAGGTTTCCAGTAAAGATGAGTGGAGGGTCGGGTCGGCTGAGCCCGTTCCATTGAAGTTGAAGAGCCTGTTCTTGAATGTGAAGCACTGGGCGAACCCAAATGTGTGTCCACCTGTGTTTACAACATAAGCTTATACCAGAAATCTTTATAAAAGGTCATTGAATTAATTTCTTGAATCTACCTCAAGTGGTTCCTCGTCTTAAAGCCATCCTTTTTACCTCAACAATATCTAGTCATTTGAACTAATCCTGTTACAAGATTAGGTTTCTTTGACAAGTGTATCGATTCTTATACTGATTTAAAAAAAAAAATCCTTAATCCAATGTGTGAACTTGTTTAATCATAAAGTAATTTGTCGAGGCAATTAGAAATGATGTTCTAAGAGTTGAATTTCTTATAGTTCCTTCAGTATCATTGATATAGAATTAAGAAGAATAATTTTGTGGCAGCCGATCTTTTGAAGGAAAAGAGTTGACTATGAAGATCTAGCTCATACTAGCAGGAGATGCATGATTTCACATCACTTGGGAGAGTGGAAAGTGAATAGTTTATAAGTAGAGTTGTTTCTCTCCTTAATATAATGCGACTTAGGCTAACCTCAAAAAGAAATCTGTGGGAGTTTCAACATAAAACATACAATATTATAGTAGGACCACCAGGAGATTCCACAAATTGTATCAAAACCAATTTCCAATTGGAAGTATAGCCGATATCAACATCGGGCCCCTAAGGGTAGGAGATTGTGGCAGCATGTCATGTGAAGGCAAAAACAATCCAAGATTCTGTTGTAGTAAAAGTTAAACTCATATTAGTGGTGGATGCACAATCTCATATCGCTTGAGAGAGTGGATAATGAATGATTTATAAGTAGAGTGTTCCTCCTGACCTAATAAACGTGTTTTGGGCTAACTCCAAAAATAAATTCATGCGGGTTCTAACCCAAAAACAAACAATATTACACTAGAAGTTCTAGGGGACCTAACAAATTGTATCAAAGTAAATTTTCAATTAAAAGTAGGGCTGATGAGGACGTCGGGCCCCTAATGGAAGAAGATTGTGGCAAACTGCCCTGTGAAAGTAAAGACGACCCAAGATTCTTCTGACTGTGAAGACTGAGGTCATACAAGTGGAGGATGCACAATCTCACATCACTTGGGAGAGTGAAAAGTAAATAGTTTATAGGTAGAGTGTGTCTCTTTACCTAATACAAACCCCAAAAACAAATTTGTGCAGGATTCGGCTCAAAGCAAAATAATATTATACTAGGAGCACTTGGGGACTCCGCAAATTGTATCAAAGCTAATTTTCAACCGGAAGTATGGCCGACGGGGACATCAGGCCCCCAAGGAGAGGAGATTGTAGCAGAACGCACTATGAAAGCAATGACGACCCAATATTCTGTTAATTGTGAGGGCTCACTTCATACCAGTAGAGATGCACAATCTCACATTGTTGGAAGAATAGAAAGTGAATGATTTATAAGTAGAGTATTTTTTCTACCTAATATAAAAGTGTTTTTGGACATCGGGCCCCTAAGGGTAGGAGATTGTGGCAGCATGTCATGTGAAGGCAAAAACAATCCAAGATTCTGTTGTAGTAAAAGTTCAACTCATATTAGTGGTGGATGCACAATCTCATATCGCTTGAGAGAGTGGATAATGAATGATTTATAAGTAGAGTGTTCCTCCTGACCTAATAAACGTGTTTTGGGCTAACTCCAAAAATAAATTCATGCGGGTTCTAACCCAAAAACAAACAATATTACACTAGAAGTTCTAGGGGACCTAACAAATTGTATCAAAGTAAATTTTCAATTAAAAGTAGGGCTGATGAGGACGTCGGGCCCCTAATGGGAGAAGATTGTGGCAAACTGCCCTGTGAAAGTAAAGACGACCCAAGATTCTTCTGACTGTGAAGACTGAGGTCATACAAGTGGAGGATGCACAATCTCACATCACTTGGGAGAGTGAAAAGTAAATAGTTTATAGGTAGAGTGTGTCTCTTTACCTAATACAAACCCCAAAAACAAATTTGTGCAGGGTTCGACTCAAAGCAAATAATATTATACTAGGAGCACTTGGGGACTCCGCAAATTGTATCAAAGCTAATTTTCAACCGGAAGTATGGCCGACGGGGACATCAGGCCCCCAAGGAGAGGAGATTGTAGCAGAACGCACTATGAAAGCAATGACGACCCAATATTCTGTTAATTGTGAGGGCTCACTTCATACCAGTAGAGATGCACAATCTCACATTGTTGGAAGAATAGAAAGTGAATGATTTATAAGTAGAGTATTTTTTTCTACCTAATATAAAATGTTTTGGCCTAATCTCAAAAACAAATCCGTACGAAGTCTGTTCCAAAGAAAAAAATATTATACTGAGAAAATTGGGAGACTACACAAGTTTTCTCTCAAATTTTACTATTTTGAGTAATGTTATAGTTATATTTTTATCTTACATTCTAATATAGTTCTTACACGTTGTTAATTGATTAATAAAAAAAATTTATTATTTTAATTATATGATTTTCATCGGTTGCATAGAAGTCAGAAACAATCAGAGAAAAACTCAATATGGAAATAAGAAGAAAATTACCAGAAAGGACAACGACATCCTTAACATCAAGACCCTTCGAAGTGAATTTTGTAATGATTTTCTCCAAAGACTCAAAGGGTGATGGCAACTGCTCGTTAGCATCACTCTCACTTGCACTTGTTCCATCACGCCTCCCCAGCTGAACAAACCAGAAAGGACCTCCAGCCTGAGAAGGCCGTTAAAACAAATTATGAGAGGGAGAGAGAGAGAGGGAGAGAGAGAGAGAGAGAGTTACAAGATAAACAGCATCTCTTGCAGCCAAAGTGAGAATATCTGTACAAGAAACAACAGATGGGCAAGCTTTCTCAACATTAGCCTTGATTGAATCGATCACTTCAAATCCTCGAGCTGAGTTCCTGTTTGGAAGTGCATTTTTCTCACCCCCAGATGTACTTGTATCGTCAAGCAGCAGTGAACCATCACACCTCTGCGTAAGAACGCCTTAGCCAAGCACAAAATGTTGGAGATATAATTTACGGTAGTGAAACCTATTTTGTGGAAATAAAAATGTCTACTCTTCGATATTCTTTTAATATCTACCAAAAAAAAAAAAAACTCTTTTGTATTGTTTTCAAAACATATGATATAGATTTGTGACACCACTAGAAGAAAAATACTTGAAAACTTACCAAGACTTCGTTTAAAATTGCAGTCCGATGTTAAAATCATAAATCTTGCTTCCTTTAAACTACAATAAAACTAAGTAAATAAGAACACAGCTTATTACATTAACCAAGCAATCGTGGAAATGAAGGCGCAAGAGAGAAGCTGCCATTCGAGTGTCATTGGCTACAGCCGAGTGCACTCCAGCGCGAACGATCTTCACTAGATTAGGGCAAGTTTTGTCATAGAACTTATAATTAAGCTGACAACTGACAAAACAACCATATGACAGGAACCAAACAAAGAACAGTTTATCAGCAATTTTCATCATCTCTTTAAGAACAAGCCTTGTCTAGTTCCTAGAAACTTACGATACCACGTCGTACATCAAATAAACGGAGAAGGGCAATCCTTTTATACACAAATAGTGCTTGAAGAAGGTTAAGTGATCTTGATTAGGTATTCTGAGAGTGTGGTATAGCCACTGGAGACGTCACTTTCATTAGGGTTTGGTGGAATTTCATAACGTTTTGTTAATGGAGAATTCTTTATAAGAATGCTTAGCAGACCTACCTCTTTGAGTAACAACCCATGCTTTAAGAGGATAAATCGTATTTATTTTATTGTGAAATGAGAAAAAAGTGAACAAGTTTTTGAGTTTCTTCACACTTTCAAGTTTGACTTAATTTTCTCTAGTGACGGGAAACTCCATTAAAGCCTTACTTTTTATTTGTCCTTTATTCTCATTTATCCATATTAATATATATAATTTAAGAATATGGGTTTCTAACACGTTTTTTGAATTTTCTCAAATTTATTGAAGTGAAAGGAAAAAAAATGAAAGAGCGAAGATTACAATCAAAGATGGATAAACTGAAAAGAAAAAACCAAGACTAGTACATGATCAAGATCAAGGTAAACAAGACAAGAATCGAATAATTATTAGCAATTTCAAAAACTTTTTAGATTGAAGTTAATTTAATCATGGTTACTTGAAAATGAACTTTTAATGTATACTCCATTAACAATAAAATTAGTTAATGAAGGAAAAAAGTGTTTCAAGTCTATGTAGATTAGCGAAGTTTTAGTATGTCGAAAATCAAGAATTATGGAAAAAAGCATATGTTATTCCATTTACTAGTGGAATGTGAACAACCATTATAATGGGAGCAGTTGGAAATCGCATAAACAAGCATGCGTGTAGCCGACCATATTAAGACCAAAAACAATTAGTAAAAGTATTTAGACTGTGGGAGATAGATATGATGGTTTCAAACTCTTGTCGTCAATATTGACCATTTACTATCTGTTTGGGATCTATCCTTTTAGATCATCAATATTGACTTTAGTGCTCACCTGAAAAATGAATAAAGTTAGTTAGAATGACACCAAATTGTCCTTGTTTCTTGTGAATTTCTAAGGCAAGATTGCCAGCAAACAATACAAAATATTTGTCATAAAAGCCTAAAATTCGCCAATTTTTGATAAATTCAATTCCGAGTAAAATTTTTGCTTTTTTTAGTTCAAATTGTTTCATAGTTGACTCAAATGTTCTTAACTCGTCACTATGTAAACATGTGTATTTGCAGTCAAATAGTAGACCCTTGTAAAAGTGGGAGTTATACTGCGTGGTTAAAATCCAAAATAGTATTAGCTAAAGTTACTTGAGATGAAGTTTAAATTTCCGACGAATAAGGAATTAAGAATATATTACTGTAAAAGTTTTTTATGAAAGGAAAGGAATTTCTTTCATTTTCCAAGAGAAGAAAACAAAAAGAGAGACTTCATACAGGAGGGAGATTTCTCTGTGAAATAGATTTTGTCAATGGATCTTCAAGGGTATGTTAATCGATAACTCCGTTTCGTTACTTTTTTCCTTTACTTTCGTAAATCTCATTCTGAGCTTGGAAACGAGAAAGTTGTGGTGAAGAGGACAGATGTTTCGCAAGTTTTGTGGCACTGTTAATTGTTCTAATGCATCTCCATTCGAATGCTATTATGGTTTGGCTAACCTATGTCGCACCAGACTGACTGGCATCCGTCTCGGCCAACTTGAGGTTGATCGCACCTCCAAGTGTCGACATGCTTCGGTGTTCGGTAGACTGCTGTTGGGATTCAGTTGACTAAACCATGTAACTAAAGTGTTCGATCGTGTGACGTCATCTGGGTGACTACTTGTCGTCTGGGTTGACCGTCATCTATCAGTCAAGTCGACAGCACCTGTATTATAGTCAACTACATGCACTTGCCTGGTAGACCACTTGTAGTTTTCGATCAATCGTGACCCTTAGCTCTAGTCGACCGCTCTGTTTCTGCTTGACTGTGATTCCCTTCTAGTCAATTACTCATCCTTGGTCAACCAAACAATGAGTTTTAGTGAAACTTTGCTTTTTCACTGAGGTGCTACGGCCCTCAGTGAAGATTCGTACTCGTCTGTCCCATCGTCTTAATATTGGGTTCTTATTCTCAGAATTTGACCCAATCATTGTCCCGAGAGTTTTACCAATAATTCTGATATCAATGTTGTTGTTTGTTGTTGTAGGTTGAGAGAAATTTTTTAAGTTTGAACCTATCCTCGAGCATCTCATTCCCAGTAGAAACATTAACAGTAGTCTATGTAAGGGTTTCTTTTATTGTATTTGCACTTACACCATAGTTTTCAAACTTTATTTTGTAATCGATTGCATACAAAATCTGACATGTCTTGTTTTATAACATGTTTATTTTTTTTGACATGCATGATATTTCACCTTATATTGCAAACAAAGTAATTTGGTTGTTTTGGGCCTATATCTAGTCAATGTGTTTGATATCCATCTTCTATTGCGAGAAGATGTTTATTTGTTACATGTGATATTTTATTGGGACAACTTTCAATGTAGTATCCCTAGGTGGAAATCCCTACATTTAGTTAGTGTGTTTTGTTTACATTTTGACTGGTCTTCGTAAAGTAGGGGTATGTAAAACTGAACCGGAACCGATGAACTGAACCGGAATCGGTGCAATCGGTTCGGTTCAGATCGGTTTTGCGCCCCTGGAAACCGAACTTCGGTTTGGTATTGGTCAAAACCGACTATTTAGGTTCGGTTATCGGTTTGGAATGGTCAAAACCGATCCAAACCGAACCGAACCGTTCGAAGCAAAAGATAGTAATCTTATTTGAGCTAGATGAACGCAATCACAAGCAAAAGATAGAACGATGATCAATGTCGTGGTCTTTCAAGAGCAGCGTACGATCTAGGAGGAGGAGGAGGAACTATATCTTCAAACGACGCGACAACATTATCTTCCATAAAAGCGGTGGTGGGAGCAGCGCAGGGAACGACGTTGTAGCTGCCCGGTCGAGGACAGCTCCTTGGCTTGGCAAAGAAAGCGGCGAATTCTGCAGATGATTTCTGAAATGGAAGACCCAAAATGCAGTTCCTTTCGATACGAACCCTCCTCACTTTCACTAGTCACAAGCACTGTGGACCGATCTGGGTGAAGAAGTTGTCGGTCAATGTGAAGTTATATGCTTTAGGAAGCCTGCACAAAGACTCGGGAATTGCGCCGTAAAACTGGTTGTGAGCCATGTTTAAGAACGCCAAGCTTTTTAAGCACCCAAAAGATTGAGGAATTGGGCCTGTTAGGAAATTAGACCCCACGTCAAAAACTGTAGCGCCGGTTAAGTATCCGATTTCGAACGGAAGACAACCGGTGAGGGATTGAATTTAAATTTTCATTATTTAATTTTTTAGAAAATAGGTTGTAAAACCGAAACCGAACTGGAACCGGAACAGGAACTTTTGGTTCGGTTCAGGTTCGATTTCGGTAAGTTAAAAGACCGGTTTCGATTCGGTTATGCCGAAACCGAATAGTGATCGCTTCGGTTCGGTTCCTCCCCAAAATCGAACCGAAACCAATTTTGCACACCCCTATCGTAAAGTCACATCTTTCTTGTGTGCCTTCGGGCATCTTTGTCCCAAGGTCCATGAGTTGACCTTATTTTCATGTTACTCTGTTTTCTCTGTAGCTACTATATACTATTTAGCACGATTTTTGAAACTCACTCTACTGATGACTCATGAAGCTTGTTTTAGAAATGGTTAAAGGTTTTAAATATAAATTCACGCATGCATTTTTCTTCAATAGCTCATGTTTTTTTACGGTAAAAAATGATCAAAACAAGTTTTGTCATGCGATAGGTATAGTGATAGGATCTCTATTGAGTTTAGTTGCTCATCTCAAAAAATTATCTATTTTTTCTAGGATATAATCGTGGTGGTCATGACCAGGAGTAGCTATGTTGTGGAATTCTCATTATTTTCCCTTTCATTTTCTTTCTTCGAAGTGTTCTATTTTTCTTGGTGCGAACTTGTTTTATATCTCTTCTTTAAATTTTGCTGTTTAATTTATACTTGGTGTTGGATATTTTTACTTTTCTACATAGTATCTTCCTTTGGTTTAATTTTATTGCACTATATTTAATTTGTGATTGTTATGTGGATCTCAATTCATCTTGTGTGGACTATTATTTAATTTGGTTTTAAGTTTTCTGCTGCGAACTATGGTCTACATCTTGGTTAAGCTGTTAGGTCTTATTCGCGAATCAGATCATTCAACTTAGCGTTTTTGTTTGACTTGAATCCACGTCATGACAAGAAATTATACCTTAATCTTTTAAATTAGTGAATACTAATTTCTTAATTATTTATCATCAATTCATCCTTTAGTCTTCTTGTTCTTTCAAATACAAAATTTTCCATAAATATTTACCAAAATTTACAAAATCTTTTAGACGTATAATTGATACCTAACTAAACTTGTAACTTGATGTGCCTCAAAGCCCGATCACTAGGGTCCGATTCAAGAAGCTAATTAACCTACTCATGTCATATGTATGTGAATTCTTCAAAGCCAAGGATGTATTTGATCTCACGCCTCAAGATAGAGAACAGACATTTCATTCACTTAAGTGGAATAAACCAGAGTTCACATCAACCCAAGAGGAAGGGATTTGTCTCTCTTGATCAACAATTATTGTAACCTTTTTTATTTGCATTTATTTTACGTATTTAGAGGGTTGAATGTATAGGAGGGTATGATGGTAATTTATAAAGATAAGGAAGAGTTCTTTATTTCATGGGAAGATAAGGAAGGGTTCCTTAGTAATTTACAGAAATAAGGAATAGTTTCTTATTTCAATGGAAGGTAAGGAATGGTTCCTTATTTAAAGGGAGCACGCGGCTCATCCTTGCGCGCGCGCTCATGCATTCATCTTTTTATTTAAATCTTGCTTTAGTTTTTATCCTATGTTTTATTTCAAGACTGGTTTATTAAAAACCTTGGAGACTCTTATGTTTAGAAGATTTGATTTAATAGAAAAATTGAGGTTTTCCTTTCCCAAAAGTCGAGTTCTTCCTTGGAAGGTTTCTTGCGGCTATGTTTCCTTCCCAGGATTAATTATCGTTAAAATTATCTTCATATTGTGAATCCAGTGAAGATTCTTTTGAGTGCATTCCTTTCTATCGTCTTAGTTGAAGGTATAGCATAAACATAAGGGTGTACGAACTCTCAAATTGTAACGACCCTAATATTGTACCCGTATTTTCCGTACCATATTTTTTTAACCTAATATCTTTAATTAAACACTGGGCGGAACCTAAACCGAAATCAAAACCAAAATCGAAATCGAAATTAAAATCTAAGTTTAAAACCATTTAAAACAACTTAAAACAAATTAAATACATTAATTAAAACTATATAAAATGATTAAAGAAACAAATAATAAAGGGGAGGGCAAAACAGTCCGGCCCATGGCAAAAATGGGCAGCGACCAGTCGCTGCTATGTGCAGCGACTGATCGCTGCACTTGCTGCAGAGCAGCGATCGATCTCTGCAGCAATGCAGAGATCGATCGCTGCACTGGTCGCTGCCCATTTTTGCCATGGGCCGGACTGTTTTGCCCTCCCCTTTATTATTTGTTTCTTTAATCATTTTATATAGTTTTAATTAATGTATTTAATTTGTTTTAAGTTGTTTTAAATGGTTTTAAACTTAGATTTTAATTTCGATTTCGATTTTGGTTTCGATTTCGGTTTAGGTTCCGCCCAGTGTTTAATTAAAGATATTAGGTTAAAAAAAATATGGTACGGAAAATACGGGTACAGTATTAGGGTCGTTACACAAATCACCTTGTTAGAGTTCTCTTAATCCATTGGAGACAAGGTCGACAAGTATCCTACTTAGTACCTCAATCAAACCAACCAGGGTTTTAAAGTTATCATTTTTTTTATTTTGTTTCCGCATCGCGTCAGTTGGTATTAGAGCCTCAAAACTTTCTTAGTGAATTATTTGTGGCTACCTTTTGTTGCAAATAGATTATCGACCATGATGATGAGGAGTGATGCTCAATATAACAAAAATCGAGAGGCAAATCTACTAGTTGATCAACTGCCTATGGTGCCTATTTCGGTTGAAGAATGATCGAGTTATCAAGGCCAAATCAATGAATTAATGATGACATGAATTTAAAGTTTGAAACTTTATTGAGAAAGATGGATGAGAATCGTGCACGAGATCGTGAAAGAGCCGATGAGGACCGTGCGCGAGATCGTGAAAGAACATAAGCCTTATTAAGAGAATTAAGAGAGGGCCAAGTAAGGAAATTTCAAACTCCTTTGCTTAGGGGAAGGGCCGAGCCTCCAAGAAGAAATTTCCATGAACCAACTATTGACTTAGATGGTGAAGTGGAATCCGTGGAGGGTGAATTTCATAACCTTCTTAATAGGCACAGTTATGATGATGACTTGAAGCACATCAAAATATCAATTGCACCTTTCAACGGTTCTTGCAATGGAGAAGCGCTCTTAGAATGGGAAGTAAAAGTAGATAAAGTTTTTGAGATCTACAACTATACCGAAAAGAGGAAACTCCAATTGGTGTCTCTCGCACTCTCCGGCTATTGCAACTTATGGTAGGATAACACAAAGACCATACGATTGCACAACAATGAAGGGCCGATTAGTACTTGGCATGCCTTGAAGACCCTTATGAGGGGTAGATTTATTCCTTACCAATATAGGCAGATGCTATTCCTTTGAATGCAAAATTTGAAGCAAAATTCCCTCAATGTTGATGACTATTCGGTCGAGTTTGAATCAATCAAGATTAAGGGTGGTGTAGTGGAAATTGAAGAGCAAACCATTGCACGATTTATGAGAGGATTAAATCGAGAACTTGGAGATGTAGTGGAGCTTCAATCATGGTCCAGTATGAATGATATGATCTAACTTGCATTAAAGGTGGAAAGGCAATTAAAAAGAAAAGGAATGAACTTTAAACCTTGATTTGCACCAAAAACCGAGAACCCTCCCAAATTTGTCTCCAAAACCGAAGAGAAGAAGTATATTCCAAACAATTGACCACAAAAGAAGGAAGAGGGAAAGAAGTTTGTCAATGAAAGCACTCGGTTAAAGGCTAGAGAAATCAAATGCTTCAAGTGCCTAGGCCATGGTCACATAATGGCACCATGTCCGAATCAAAGAGTCATGGTTCTCAAGGTAGACTCAAAGAAAGGCTTAGATCCGGAGGAATTAAGTAGTGAAGCAGAAAATGAGGGAGAAGACAATGAAAATTTTGATGATCAAGAGGATTCAATTCTTCCACCTAAGGGGCCAATGATGATAATTAGGCGCACTCTCATGACAAAGCAAATTGAAGAACAATGCCAACAAGAAAATATCTTTCATGGCCGATGCTTCATCAAGGATATGCTTTGTGCTCTTATCATAGATGGGGGAAGTTGCACCAACGTGGCTTCAAGGGAACTAGTGGATAAACTTGGCTTGGAAACTGTAGCACCCGGTTCCGCTAAACCAAATTTAATTTATCAAATATGATGTGCATTTTATGAAAGAATTAGGGGAATTATTTATTAGGTTAGTGAGTGACTAAGCAAGGGCATTTATGTAAAGTGACGTTTTAAAAAACGAATAAGGTATTTAAGGGAAGTGTTAATACACTATAGCCGTCACTATTCCCTATTTCTCTCTTTCGGTTTTCAGCTCGAGTAGTAGAGCTCTCTAGGCGATTCTCTCGCCCGATTCTCTTTCAATCTAGGTAAGTCTTCCTTGTTTTCTTGCTTTTTAGCGATTAGATAACTGAGAGAATACAATGTAGAGATTTGAGGATGCTGTGATTAGGGGTAGGTTCGGGTTCTTGGTGATAAATGGGAATGCACGGGTAGCAGAGTTTCAATCGGTTTCCTCAAGTATTTTATTGATTTTGGTAAGTTTTAGTGAGAGTTGGATTAATGTACTGTCATGACCCTAGGTGAGTGAGCTTCTGAAGTAGTTGAAACCAAGCATTTCCAAGAGAGCCAGGTAAGTGAATTATTGTGTGTGTTTTCGAGCCTACATCACAGAATACTAGGTGTATGCATGTTTGAGTATTTCCTGTATGTCATGCATCATGTTTTTTTTAAAGAACACGAAAATGAACTTTCATGTAATGTTATGGAAAGGCAGGTACAGATTGAAATGCATTGGTTGTTAAGGGAACTAATCAACCTCTTAACCGATGAAGAGGATTTATAACATTGGGAGAACTGATCCCACTCCCAAGGGAACTGAGGGATCAGAACAGCTATTAAGGGAATTCATCCACCCCTTAACTGATGAAGAGGATGTATAACATTGGGAGAATTGATCCCACTCCCAAGGAAATCGAGGGATCAGATCAGTGAATGAACGAATGTGCAACTGAGATGAGAAAGTAGAAACTGCATAATTAGGATTTCAGTTTCAGCATATCATTTCATTATCACTTCGCTTATTTAGCATTAGGCTAATAGATGAGTTTTGTGATGTAGGTGAGGAAGTAACAACAGGTGATTTCTCTGAGCTTGTTGATGGATAGGCTGGTTGGAGGAGCACATTCATGCCACGGATCTGGTACTTGATGAGGCGATTTAACTGATGTCAGTTGGTGTGAAGTTTCAGTTGACAATGTTTTAATTTAAGTATGTTGAGTTTTCATGTTAGTAGAGGTTTAGTACTTTGAATACGTTTTGAGATTTTCGGATAATGATATTCCGTTGGGTTTTTTTTATAATGTTGGTTTTTACTGGATTTGAGTAGTGCAATGATTCGAGTTATTTCTGAATGGTCTCAGTGAAACAAGTAATTTCTTTCTGTACTTAAGTTGTGTTTACATAGTAAGAAATAGTTGAAATGTCGCTCTGTCTTCTATCGTTAGACAATGTCTATCGGAAGATGTTGAGTTATAGTATGTTGTCTATCGGAAGATGTCTTCAGTTAAGCCATCGGATGATGTAGGTTTAATTCTATCGGAAGATGTCTTCAGTTAAGCCATCGGATGATGTAGGTTCAATGCTATCGGAAGATGTAGATTTTGCACTACCGGTATGAGTGGGTAATATGTTTTGTCATTTTGCCGTCGGTAGATATGAGTCGAAAAGCTTGTCGTTTTGCGATCGGTTGATGTTGAATAAGTGATTTATTCGGCTGACGTCATCGGTAGATGCAGTCCACCGAGAGATGTCTTTTGTTTTCAACTCTTCTGGTCTACGTCATCGGTAGAAGCCTGTTTCTGCTTCTTCCGTTGACTTTATCCATCGGAAGATGCGTTTGACTTCTGTGACTTTCCAAGTATTTCACGATTTAGACCTCTATTTCTTTTTAGCCGATTAATTCTTACACTTCAAACAATGTTCATAGTTTTGTTTAGCTCTATTGCTGTCCAAATGATTTCCGCTGCAAGTTTTTAAATGTTTTGAGATTTTAGCTTATGTCATATGCTGAATGTTGAGCAAAGTTAAAAAAATAATAATAATAATAACAATATTAATACAGTTGGGATTTCTTAGTCATGTATGGGCTTTTGTGTAACGAACCGGGTTCAGATAACTCGGGGCGTTACAGAAACCACCAAGTATCATACTCCTTACAAACTGAGATGGTTGAACGACAAGGATGATGCAAAGGTGACCGAGCAAGTAAGTGTGGAATTTACCATTAGGAATTACAAAGATAAGGTGTTATGTGATGTGGTCCCCATGACTATAAGCCATTTTTTATTCGGAAGACTGCGGCAATATGATCAAAAAACAACACATGATAGTTTCACAAATTATTATTCATTCCACTACAAGGGTAGAAAAATCAATCACATTCCTCTCCAACCCGATCAAGTTGCACGAGATGATGAGAAAGAAAGAAAAATAGGGAGAAAACTAATATTTTCCTATCAAAAAGGGAATTGAGAAGTTCTCTTCTAGAAGGCAGACCTACTATCCTTATGCTTTTCCGAGATAGAATGGAGAATTTGAGAAGTGTTCCTCAAGTCGTACAAAACCTCCTCCGTACGTATCAAGATGTGTTTGCGGAGGAGTTACCACAAGGGTTACCACCCCTCCGTGGTATTGAGCATCAAATTAATCTCCAATTGGGTGAAGTACTTCCAAATCGGCCGGCCTATTGAAAAAACCCCGAGGAGACAAAAGAATTACAACATCAAGTGGAGGAATTGGTTAATATGAGATATGTAAGAGAATCTATGAGTCCTTGTGTCGTGCCCTCACTTTTAGTGCCCAAATAGGATGGTTCCATGCAAATGTGTGTGGATAGTAGAGTCATCAACCAAATCACAATCAAGTACCATTTTCCTATTCCAAGGCTTGACGACATACTTGATGAATTAAGTGGAGTATCGTTCCTTTAAAAGGTGGATCTTAAGAGTGGGTACCACCAAATTCGAATGAGGGAAAGAGATGAATGAAAGACGGCTTTCAAAACAAAGTATGGTTTATTTGAATGGCTAGTAATGCCTTCGGCCTCTCTAATGCACCAAGCACCTTCATGAGGCTCATGCATTGAGATTACTTGGGCAAGTTTATAGTGGTGCATTTTGATGACATCCTTATTTATAGCATAGACTTCGAATCTCATATGGAACACCTTGGCATTCTTTTCAACACCCTTAGAGTTGCAAAGCTTTATGGCAATCTCAAAAAGTGTTCATTTGCTCAACAAAAGGTGTACTTTCTCGATTTTATTATCTCCAAAAGTGGCATGGAGGTGGATGACTCAAAGATCTCGGAAATCAAGGAGTGGCCAATTGTAACCAATATTTTTGAGGTACGACGTTTTCATTGTAGCACCCGGTTTCAATTAAACCGAATTTAACTTATCAATTAATGATGTGCAAATTCATGGAAGAATTGGGAGAGTTATTGGTTAGGTTAAAGAGTGACTAAGCAAGGGTATTTATGTAAATTTGGCAAGTTAAAAGTAGATAACCTATTTAAGGGAAGGGGTTTAGAGATTTATGCACTGTAGCCGCCACTGTTTTATCATTTATTCCTTTTCGGTGTCCAGCTCAAGCTCAGCGGAGCTCACGACGAATCTTCCACCAGACTCTTCTTCCATCTAAGTAAGTTTTTCCCCATTTCTTATATTTTAGCAGTCTGATAACCGAGGGAGTCCAATGCGAGGGTTTCGAGGATGCTATAGATGAGTGTCGATTTCAGTTTAGTGCAGTATTAGGAATGCATTATGACCAGAGTTCTCAATTAGTTTCCTTAGGTCTCTGGTTGAATAGGATGAAGTTTAGTGAAGGTTTAATTAATGATCGGTTTATGGATTTAGGTTCGAGCTAATTCCCGGAGGAGATTTCAACCAAACCATCCAGAAGACAAGGTAAGTAAAGTATGCATGTGCCTTCGGGCCTACATCACAAAACAGTAGGGTTATGTATTTTGGAAATGGTTTTGTATGTCATGCATCATGTTTTTGAAAGATTACGAAAATGAATTTCCATGTAAGAACGATAAGGTATGAACTGAATGTGACAAATCAGCTATTAAGGGAATTCATCCGCCGTTTAATCGAGTAGAGGATGTATAATATTCGGAGAATTGATCCCACTCCCAAGGGAACAGAGGGATCAGATCAGCTATTAAGGGAATTCATCCGCCCCTTAATCGAGTAGAGGATGTATAACATTGGGAAAATTGATCCACTTCCTAAGGGAACCGAGGGATCAGATCAACTTATGAACGTATGTGAATGCAACTGAGATGAGAAAGTAGAAATTGCATGTTTATGAATTTTATGTTTCAGCATTTCATTTCATTACTGCTTTACTTACTTAGCATTAGGCTAATAGATGAGTTTTGTGATGTAGGTGAAGAAGTGATTGCAGGTGTGTTTACTGAGTCTGCTGAGGACTAGACTGGTTGTGGAGTGCATCTTTGTAACAATCTGGCAGCTGATGGGGCGGTTTAACTAATGTCAGTTGGTGTGAAGGTTCAGTTGTCAACGTTTCAATTTTAGTGTGTTGAGTTTTCATGACAGTAGTGGTTTTCAATATTCTGAATACGATTTTTTTTAGAGTTTTCTGTTAATAGTATTTGGTTGGGCTTAAATGTTGATTTTACTGAATTTGAGTGATGTAAGGATTTGAATTGTTCTGAATGGTTTCAGTGAAGTAAGCTTGTCCTTCTCACAGTTAGAGATATTTTTGGATGGAATTTGAGTAGTTGAAATATTTTTCCACTTTCTGTTGAGTTTTCTGAAGTTACTTAGGGTCAGGGGTTTTTGAAAGTCTTGAGTAAAGTTTGCAAGTTCAACCATCGGTGAATGGAGTTCACCGGTAGATGTTGTGTGTGTGAATCGAATCATCCGGCTGACGTCACCGGCTGATGTCGAGTATTTTACTCACCGGATGATGTCGAGTATTTTACTCACCGGTGGATGTCGTGTGTAAATCCATCGGATGACGTAAAAAGTCTTTTGTCGTCTAGTGACCGGTGGATGTCGTGTGATAATCCACCGGAAGATGTAGGAAATGTTTGTCGTTTAGTGACCGGTGGATGTCATGTGTTAATCTACCAGAAGATGTAGGAAGTATTTTGTCGTTTAGTGACCGATGGATGTCGTGTGTTAATCCACCGGAAGATGTAGGGAGTGTGTCGTCTAGTCACTGGTGGATGCAGTATAACGTCGATCATCCGGCTGACGTCACCGGAAGATATAGAGAATATTTTGTCGTTTTGTCACCGGATGATGTCTTCTATTTTCTGTTTCAGCCCTTTTTGTTGACTTGTTCAGCAGGCGATGCGTTTGACTTGAAACTTTTGAAGTATTTTGCAATTTAAATCTTTATTCTTTTTACCGAGTATTTCTTAGCATTTCAACTGATTAATCAATCATCGTACAATAGTTTTGCTTAACTCTATTTTTACTGAAATGATTTCCGCTGCAAGATTTTAAATGTCTGAGGTTTTAGAAAAAAAAACATATCAAATTATGACTTTCGAGCGAAGTTTCAAATTTGAACCAGAGTTTCCGAGTCATGTGCAATTCTTGTGTAACGAATTGGGTTCTGAAAGTTCGAGGCGTTACAGTATGGTATCAGAGACATTCAGTTAAACCGTTCAAAATATTACTCATCAGTGCCAATCGTTGCATGGAGGTACTCCAACAACTGTAAGTGTTTACCTTAACCTTAGCTACTAGATATTTAAGAGTGTAATTAACCTTGTACAGAAATATAGCAAATGTCTAGACGACCAGGAAGACCAAGGTTACCAAGAGAGATACCAAGTCCGAGGCGGGAGGAGGACGCTAGTGTAATTAGGCAGCTAACAGAATTGATGCGTCAGCAGACTGATATAGTACGTCAACAGTCTGATCAATTAGGAGTGCTGTTGAGCCGGGAGACACAAGGAAGTGCCAACTCAGGTTCTAGCAGTGAACATTCTGGAGATAGATTCCGGAGACTAAGACCACCCACGTTTGATGGACAGTCAACTGATCCAGTTATTGCTGAGGGATGGCTTAGAAAAAATTTAGAGTATGTTTAGGTGTGCCAATATTGGAGAAGAGGACAAAGTCACGTTGGCCACGTTCCATTTGGCTAGTGAAGCTCAACCCTGGTGGGAATCAATAGAGACTACCACAGATGTGTTGGCGATGCCTTGGTCACAATTCAAGGACATATTCTTTTGGAAGTATTTTAACATCACGGTCCAAACCGCAAAGAAGTTGGAGTTTCTGAGTTTGAAGCAGACAGGGTCGGTGGCAGAGTACAGTAGGCAATTTGAGTCCTTGTCCAGGTTTGCTGGACATTTTGCTCATAAGGACGAGGATAAGGTGTTCAAATTTGTGCATGGACTCAAGCCGGAGATTTACCGAGGAGTCAAATTCTATGGCATTAAAGACTTGACATTTAGTGAAGTTGTGTCCACTGCTCTGGAAGTGGAAGAAGCTGAAAGGAAGTGTGCCGGACCAAAGGAGGTTTCGCAAAAGTTTATCCAGCCACACCATCAGAGGGGAGTGAAGAGGCCAAGTGAAGGCCAAAATAACCAAGGATCTGGAAAGAAGGTACTGAATACCCAGAAGTTCCCTCAGTGCCTGAAATGTTCAAAGAATCACTTAGGGGAGTGTAGATTTGGATCAGGTAAGTGCTTCAACTGTGAAGAGGTTGGACACTTGTACAAGGATTGCCCAAAGCCCCGGGTCCTTCGATGTTTCCATTGCAACAAGGTTGGCCATGTCAACAGAGACTGCCCAGCTTTGAAGGGTGGCCCTGTCAAGATTAAGCTAAGAATATTCTCCATGATGGAGTCAGGTGATGAGGACCAGCCTGTTGTAGTGTCAGGTACTATATTGATTAACTCTGTACCTGCTTTTACTTTGATAGATTCGGGTGCAACTAATTCTTTTATAGCCTCTGCATTTGCTGATAAGTTAGGTGTACAGTTTGCTCCTTCTGAGCATGTGTTTAGCGTAGCATTACCCTCTGGTGAACACATGCACTCCAATCAAGTGATGCCCGATAGTATTGTATTAGTAGGAAATATAAATTTGTCTGCTGACCTCATTGTTATAGACATAATGGGATTCGATGTGATCCTAGGAATGGATTGGTTGTTTAAGCATTATGCCACAATAGATTGTAGAACTGGAATTGTTAGTTTTCAACCCCCTAGTGGTTTAAACCATACCTTCTAAGCCCTGAAGAAGAGTAAGGAAATGACTGTAATGACTTCTGTTAGTTGTAGACCCTCCCCTTGCAGAGAGTATTTGTGCTTTTTGGCCAGTGTTTTAGACACCCAACAAGTAGAAAAATCAAGCCCCAAAAACGTTTTAGTTGTCCAAGATTTTCCAGAGGTATTTCTAGATGACCTTCCTGGTTTGCCACCAGATAGGGAAATTGAATTTGTGGTAGATGTTTACCCCGGCGCTGAGCCTGTATCTAAGAATCCATATAGACTAGCACCAACAGAACTTAAAGAATTGAAAAAACAGTTAGAGGATTTGTTGGAGAAGGGGTTCATACGCACTAGCTTTTCACCATGGGGTGCACCCGTCCTTTTTGTCAAAAAGAAAGACGGATCAATGCGTATGTGCATAGACTATAAAGAATTGAATAAGCTAACTGTCAAGAACAAGTATCCACTGCCGAGGATTGATGATTTATTTCATCAGCTTAAGGGTGCAAGAGTTTTCTCTAAAATTGACCTTAGGTTCGGATATCACCAGTTGAAGGTTAAATCTGAAGATATCTCAAAGACTGCCTTTCGTACAAGGTATGGACATTATGAGTTTTTGGTTATGTCTTTTGGTTTGACAAATGCGCCAGCAGCCTTCATGGATCTTATGAATAGGGTGTTTCGCGAGTATTTGGACAAGTTTGTCATTGTACTTATAGACGACATTCTAATCTATTCTAAAACTAAGGATGAGCATGCAGGACACCTAAACTTGGTGTTAGGATTGCTGAAGCAGCACCAACTTTATGCCAAATTTTCTAAGTGTGAGTTTTGGTTGGACAGAGTTCACTTTCTTGGCCATGTGATCTCTGGAGATGGGATATCTGTTGATCCAGTCAAGGTTCAATCAGTTAAGGAATGATCTCAACCGAAGAATGCCACTGATATCCGAAGTTTCCTTGGACTAGCAAGGTATTATAGAAAATTCATCGAGGGATTTTCAAAGATTGCCACACCCCTTACTATGTTAACAAGGAAAAATGTGAAGTATAATTGGACTGATAAATGTGAATCCAGTTTCCAGACCTTGAAGCAGAAACTGACCAATGCCCCAATTTTAACTCTTTCTGTCGAAAATGGTAAATTCAGTATTTATTGTGATGCTTCCAAGATTGGACTTGGTTGTGTTTTGATGCAAGATGGAAAGGTTATAGCTTATGCTTCTAGGCAGTTAAAAGTACACAAAAAGAATTACCCCACACATGACTTAGAATTAGCTGCTGTGGTTTTTGCATTAAAGATTTGGAGGCACTACCTGTATGGACAAAACTGTGAGATATTTTCGGATCATAAAAGCATGAAATACATTTCACGCAAAAAGAACTGAATATGAGGCAACGTAGGTGGTTAGAGTTTGTCAAAGATTATGATTTTGAGATTAAGTACCACCCTGACAAGGCGAATGTGGTGGCGGATGCTTTGAGTAGAGTGACTCCTTCAGTCTCTACATTGATTCTAGAAATACCGATAGCTTTAGAGACAGATTTCCAAAGATTTAACCTGGAAGCTGTGTCTAGTGTGTCAGCCATGCTTTCGGCCATATCTTTGAGGCCAACTATTTTGGAGAAAATAAAGGAAGTTCAAATGAATGACGCTGAGTGTAATAAGTATAAGTTGTGCATAGATTCTACTGACAAGTCGGATTTCAACTGCTCAGCTGATGGAATTCTCAAGTTTCGAAATAGATGGTTTGTTCCGGCTGATACTGAACTTATGAAGGAAATCCTATTTGAGGCACATTCCTCTAGATTTTCTGCTCATCCTGGCGGTACGAAAATGTACAGAGATCTCAAGCAACATTATTGGTGGCCGGGTATGAAGAGAAGTGTGGCGGAGTATATGGAGTCGTGTCTGGTCTGCCAGCAAGTCAAAGCCAAACATCAGAGGCCTGCTGGAACATCGCAACCCTTACCAGTTCCCGAATGGAAATAGGAACAAATAACTATGGATTTTGTTATAGGATTACCTAGAACAGTAAAAGGTCACGATGCAATTTGGGTAATAGTTGATCGTTTAACCAAATCATATCACTTTCTGCCAATGAAGATAACATACTCGATGGATCAATTGGCTGAGTTGTATGTGCACGAGGTTGTTAAACTGCATGGAGTTCCAAGCACCATAGTTTCAGACCGAGACTCCAGATTTACATCTAAGTTTTGGAAAAGTTTGCACAAGGCTATGGGAACACAGCTTAGTTTTAGCACAGCCTTTCATCCTCAAACTGATGGACAATCCGAGAGAACTACCCAAACGTTGGAAGATATGCTTCGTGCATGTGTACTGGAATTTCAAGGTTCTTGGAGTAAGTATATACCATTGATTGAATTCTCTTATAATAACAGTTTTCAAGCAACAATAGGCATGGCACCATACGAGGCTTTATATGAACGAAAGTGCAGATCACCATTATATTGGGAAGAGGTTGGAGAAGCACAATTGATTGGTCCTGATATTGTGCAGCAGACAGTGGAGAAGATTGCTCTTATCCGACAAAGAATCTTAACAGCTCAAAGCCGGCAGAAAAGCTATGCAGACAAAAGACGAAGAGAATTAGAATTTGATGTTGGTAATGAAGTTTTCCTTAAGGTGTCACCTTTCAAAGGAGTTGTGAGATTTGGGAAAAGAGGCAAGTTGAACCCCAGATACATTGGACCTTTCCAAATCGTGAAGAGAATTGGGAAGTCAGCATATCAACTTCAGTTACCAGCCTCTCTGGAGGGAGTTCATAATGTGTTTCATGTTTCCATGCTTAAGAAATGCGTTACAGATCCTTCACATATTATAGAACAGCAGAACATTGAAGTCCTTCATACTCTTACATTTGAGGAGAAACCAGTAAAAATCTTAGATTATGTAGTAAAGGTATTGCGCAACAAAGAGGTTCCACTAGTAAAAGTCTTATGGAACAACCAGAGCGTTGAGGAGACAACTTGGGAACGCCAGCAAGACATGATGGACCAACATCCAGAATTATTCAGGTACTGAATTTTGAGGACAAAATTCTTTTAAGGAGGGTAGATTGTAGCACCCGGTTTCAATTAAACCGAATTTAACTTATCAATTAATGATGTGCAAATTCATGAAAGAATTGGGAGAGTTATTGGTTAGGTTAAAGAGTGACTAAGAAAGGGCATTTATGTAAATTTGGCAAGTTAAAATTAGATAACCTATTTAAGGGAAGGGGTTTAGAGATTTATGCACTGTAGCCGCCACTGTTTTATCATTTATTCCTTTTCGGTGTCCAGCTCAAGCTCAGCGGAGCTCACGACGAATCTTCCACCAGACTCTTCTTCCATCTAAGTAAGTTTTTCCCCATTTCTTATATTTTAGCAGTCTGATAACCGAGGGAGTCCAATGCGAGGGTTTCGAGGATGCTATAGATGAGTGTCGATTTTAGTTTAGTGCAGTATCGGGAATGCATTATGACCAGAGTTCTCAATTAGTTTCCTTAGGTCTCTGGTTGAATAGGATGAAGTTTAGTGAAGGTTTAATTAATGATCGGTTTATGGATTTAGGTTCGAGCTAATTCCCGGAGGAGATTTCAACCAAACCATTCAGAAGACCAGGTAAGTAAAGTATGCATGTGCCTTCTGGCCTACATCACAAAACAGTAGGGTTATGTATTTTGGAAATGGTTTTGTATGTCATGCATCATGTTTTTGAAAGATTACGAAAATGAATTTCCATGTAAGAACGATAAGGTATGAACTAAATGTGACAGATCAGCTATTAAGGGAATTCATCCGCCCCTTAATCGAGTAGAGGATGTATAACATTGGGAGGATTGATCCCACTCCCAAGGGAACAGAGGGATCAGATCAGCTATTAAGGGAATTCATCCGCCCCTTAATTGAGTAGAGGATGTATAACATTGGGAAAATTGATCCACTTCTCAAGGGAACCGAGGGATCAGATCAAATTATGAACGTATGTGAATGCAACTGAGATGAGAAAGTAGAAATTGCATGTTTAGGAATTTTATTTTTCAGCATTTCATTTCATTACTGCTTTACTTACTTAGCATTAGGCTAATAGATGAGTTTTGTGATGTAGGTGAAGAAGTGATTGCAGGTGTGTTTACTGAGTCTGCTGAGGACTAGACTGTTTGTGGAGTGCATCTTTGTAACAATCTGGCAGCTGATGGGGTGGTTTAACTGATGTCAGTTGGTGTGAAGGTTCAGTAGTCAACGTTTCAATTTTAGTGTGTTGAGTTTTCATGACAGTAGTGGTTTTCAATATTCCGAATACGATTATTTTTAGAGTTTTCTGTTAATAGTATTTGGTTGGGCTTAAATGTTGATTTAACTGAATTTGAGTGATGTAAGGATTGATTTGAATTGTTCTGAATGGTTTCAGTGAAGTAAGCTTGTCCTTCTCACAGTTAGAGATGGTTTTGGATGGAATTTGAGTAGTTGAAATATTATTCCACTTTCTGTTGAGTTTTCTGAAGTTACTTAGGGTCAGGGGTTTTGAAAGTCTGAGTAAAGTTGCAAGTTCAACCATCGTGATGGAGTTCACCGGTAGATGTGTGTGTGTGAATCGAGTCATCCGGCTGACGTCACCGGCTGATGTCGAGTATTTTACTCACCGGATGATGTCGAGTATTTTACTCACCGGATGATGTCGAGTATTTTACTCACCGGATGATGTCGAGTATTTTACTCACCGGATGATGTCGAGTATTTTACTCACCGGATGATGTCGAGTATTTTACTCACCGGATGATGTCGAGTATTTTACTCACCGGATGATGTCGAGTATTTTACTCACCGGATGATGTCGAGTATTTTACTCACCGGATGATGTCGAGTATTTTACTCACCGGATGATGTCGAGTATTTTACTCACCGGATGATGTCGAGTATTTTACTCACCGGATGATGTCGAGTATTTTACTCACCGGATGATGTCGAGTATTTTACTCACCGGATGATGTCGAGTATTTTACTCACCGGATGATGTCGAGTATTTTACTCACCGGATGATGTCGAGTATTTTACTCACCGGATGATGTCGAGTATTTTACTCACCGGATGATGTCGAGTATTTTACTCACCGGATGATGTCGAGTATTTTACTCACCGGATGATGTCGAGTATTTTACTCACCGGATGATGTCGAGTATTTTACTCACCGGATGATGTCGAGTATTTTACTCACCGGATGATGTCGAGTATTTTACTCACCGGATGATGTCGAGTATTTTACTCACCGGATGATGTCGAGTATTTTACTCACCGGATGATGTCGAGTATTTTACTCACCGGATGATGTCGAGTATTTTACTCACCGGATGATGTCGAGTATTTTACTCACCGGATGATGTCGAGTATTTTACTCACCGGATGATGTCGAGTATTTTACTCACCGGATGATGTCGAGTATTTTACTCACCGGATGATGTCGAGTATTTTACTCACCGGATGATGTCGAGTATTTTACTCACCGGATGATGTCGAGTATTTTACTCACCGGATGATGTCGAGTATTTTACTCACCGGATGATGTCGAGTATTTTACTCACCGGATGATGTCGAGTATTTTACTCACCGGATGATGTCGAGTATTTTACTCACCTTACTCACCGATGATGTCGAGTATTTTACTCACCGGTGGATGTCGTGTGTAAATCCATCGGATGACGTAAAAAGTCTTTTGTCGTCTAGTGACCGGTGGATGTCGTGTGATAATCCACCGGAAGATGTAGGAAGTGTTTGTCGTTTAGTGACCGGTGGATGTCGTGTGTTAATCTACCGGAAGATGTAGGAAGTGTTTTGTCGTTTAGTGACCGGTGGATGTCGTGTGTTAATCCACCGGAAGATGTAGGAAGTGTTTTGTCGTCTAATCACTGGTGGATGCAGTATAACGTCGATCATCCGGCTGACGTCACCTAAAGATGTAGAGAATATTTTGTCGTTTTGTCACCGGATGATGTCTTCTATTTTCTGCTTCAGCTCTTTTTGTTGACTTGTTCAGCGGGCGATGCGTTTGACTTGAAACTTTTGAAGTATTTTGCAATTTAAATCTTTATTCTTTTTACCGAGTATTTCTTAGCATTTCAACTGATTAATCAATCATCGTACAATAGTTTTGCTTAACTCTATTTTTACTCAAATGATTTCCGCTGCAAGATTTTAAATGTCTGAGGTTTTAGAAAAAAAAACATATCAAATTATGACTTTCGAGCGAAGTTTCAAATTTGAACCAGAGTTTCCGAGTCATGTGCAATTCTTGTGTAACGAACCGGGTTCTGAAAGTTCGGGGCGTTACATTCATGGCTTGGCTACTTTTTACAAGAGGTTCATTAAAGACTTTAGCTCCATCATGGTCCCAATTATCAGTGATGCCAAGAATGGCAAAGAATTCAGGTGGAGTCAAGCTTGTCAAACTAGCTTTGAAATGATCAAGGACAAGCTATGCCGAGCACCCATGCTTATGTTACCTTACTTCAATACGGTATTTGAAATAGAATGCGACGCATCCAGATTAGGCATTGGAGCACTTCTTATGCAAGAAGGAAATCTAATTGCTCATTTTAGCAAGAAATTAAAAGGAGCCACACTTAACTATTCAACCTACGACAAGAAATTTTATTCGGTGATAAGAGCTCTTGAAACTTGGCAACACTATCTTCTCTCCAAGGAATTTATCAATCATACTAACTATCAAGCATTGAGGCATATTAAAATTCAAGCCAAGCTCAACCAATGACATGCAAAGTGGGTGGAGTTCTTGGAACGATACCCTTATATTATCAAATACAAAAGTGGAGAGACAAATGTTGTGGCCGACGCCTTATCGAGGAGATATGCACTTTTAACCGAATTAAATACTCAGCTTTTTGGTTTTGAGTGAATCAAAGACAACTATGCAGGTGATCAAGACTTTGGCCAATATCTAACCCTCATCAAAGACAACATCGATTCTGGATTCTACCTCAAGGATGGTTATCTTTTCAAAGGAAGCAAACTATGTATTCTTCAAGGTGGAATCCGAGAAGCATTAATCAAAGAAGCACATGGAGGTGGGCTAGCATGCCACTTTGGAGAAAAGAAGACTATAAAGGCCATCAAAGAACACTTTTATTGGCCTCATCTACTCAAAGACGTGCACAAGTTTGTGGAGAGATGCATCACTTGCAAGAAAGCTAAAAGCCGAGTAATTCCACAAGGATTATATCTTCCACTTCCGATTCCAATGAATCCGTGAGATGAAGTTAGTATGAATTTTGTGTTAGGCCTACCCTGCACTAAGAGGGGGAAAGATGCTATAATGGTTGTAGTGAATCGATTTTCTTAACTAGCGCACTTCATTGATTGTTCAAAGACGGATGATGCAATAGACATAGCCGATCTATATTTCAAGGAAATAGTTTGCATACATGGTATTCCAAAAACTATCGTGTCGGATAGAGACACTAAATTTTTAAGCTCTTTTTGGAAGACTCTTTGGGGAAGATTTGGCACCAAGTTACTTTTCAGTACTTCATTCCACCCTCATACGGATAGACAAACCGAAGTAGTAAATAGAACCTTGGGAGCTTTATTACGGAGCATCATAGGCAAGCGCCTAACCGAATGAGATTTTCACCTCCCTTATGTTGAATTTGCATACAATAGAAGTGTGCATGATTCAACCCTTAAAACCCCTTTTAAGGTTGTATACGGTTTTAACTCGTGCACTCCTCTTGCCCTTGTTTCTTTACCTATGAAGGAACTAGTGAATTATAGTTAAGTTGATAAGGCCGAGCGAGTAAAGAGCATACATGAATCCATGAGGAAGGCAATACAAAATAAAAATGAAAGCTATGCTAGACTAACCAACCATGGAAGAAAGGAGGTCATATTCAATGTTGGGGACTTAGTATGACTACATCTACGAAAGGAAAGATTTCATAGTCTAAGGAAGTCTAAATTGCTTCCAAGGTGCGACAGACCTTTCAAAATCACGGAGAAGATCAATAACAACGCTTATAAACTTGATCTATTAAGAAGAGAATATGGAGTATCGGGCACTTTCAATGTATAAGAATTGTCACCGTATATTGAAAACCATAAAGAGGAAGAGATGAATCAATAAATGGATTTGAGGACAAATCTTCAATTACCGGGGGAGGATGATGTGCCTCAAGGCCCGATCACTAGGGCTCGATCCAAGAAGCTAATTAATCTACTCATGTCATATGTAGGTGAATTCCTCAAAGCCAAGGATGTATTTGATCAAACGTCTCAAGATAGAGAAAAAACATTTCATTCACTTAAGTGGAATAAACCCGAGTTCACATCAACTCAAGAAGAAGGAATTTGTCTCCCTTGATCAACAATTATTGTAACCTTTTTTATTTGTGTTTATTTTACGTATTTAAAGGGTTGCATGCATGGTAGGGTATGATGGTAATTTATAAAGATAAGGAAAAGTTCCTTATTTCAAGAGAAGATAAGGAAGAGTTCCTTGTTTCAAGGGAAGATAAGGAAGTGTTCCTTATTTCAAGAGAGCGCGCGGCTCATCCTTGCGCGTGCGCCCATGCGTTCATCTTTTATTTAATTCTTGTTTTAGTTTTTAGCCTATGTTTTATTTCAAGAGTGGTTATTAAAAACCATCGAGACTCTTATGTTTAGAAGATTTGATTGAATAGAAAAACTGAGGTTTTCCTCTCCCAAAAGTCAAGTTCTTCCTTTGAAGGTTTAGCGCGGCTATTTTTCCTTCTTGGGATTAATTGTAGTTAAAATTATCTTCATATTGTGAGCCTAGTGAAGATTTTTATGAGTGCATTCCTTTCTATCGTCTTAGTTGAAGGTATAACGTAAACATAAGGGTGTACGAACTTTCAAACCGCCTCGTTGGAGTTCTCCTAATCCATTGGAGACAAGGTCAATAGGTATCTTACTTAGTACCTCAATCGAACCAACCTTTAAAGTTACTGTTTTTTTTATTTTGCTTCTGCATTGCATTATAACTAAATGCCAATATATTTTTATTCTAACTCAATTATCAATGGACTCTTCATAATAATCAACAACATTTCTCATTTTACAACATTTTAAATTTTCATACCATTTATTCAGTAAGGTTTTCAAAACACCATTAAATCAAACTAAACCTTAACCTTGAAAGTTGACTATTCTAATAATTAAGTAAAATTAAACCATCAACCTACAACAAACCATAAAAACTTCAATAATCATATATTTCAAATAGTCTAAAAAATTTCATAGTTTCGCGCTTGAGATCAAGACCTCCATTTTACTCATTTCCTATATCCGTCTCACCTCTGTGAGTTTCTAGGTTCCTTAGCAAAAAAGCTTCAGTAATGAGCAACACTTGCTATCTTCCAAGGTTTGTTTCTAGTTTTGACACTGTTCTTATTGTCATACATGGTTAACTATATATTTTACATTACCACCATCATGTATAATGCATCATAATCTCCAAAGAACGTTACCGCCGTCATCCATAACTCTGTTTGTATTGTGAATTCCGTATGTAAAATTCATTGATTTTGTAAAAATTGAATAAATTTTGTAAATAAATGACGTATATTTATCTTATGGATACTTTAGTGTTTAGAATTACTCACAATATCGAAAATGATAATTTACAATCATGTGATTAAAAGTGAAAATTGTCACGATGATTAAATATCATAATAAAGCTAGATAAATTAAAGTTAATTAGGATTTACGGATTAAATTATTTATAGAGTTGTTAATAAACACACATATATTTCTGCATGTATAATTAAATCCTTTGTGTATATGTGTATCTGCATGGGTGTGTGTGAGCGTATGAGCATCCGTGCGTGCATACGTACGAGCGCATGTTAGCATACGAGCATTCGTATGCGCACGTGTGTGGCAAAATTATAAGAATTTTTTACTTGTATAAAAATGGGTCGAATCCCCTTCCTCTCTATGCAAGAGGAGAAATTGAAAGGGAGAAAAAAAAATAGGAGGAAAAATGTCGCCAATCATTTAAACAAACATTTAGCCAATGTCCATTTCCTCGATCCTTATGAGTGTCTTTAAGGGTACATTGAATCTAAATCCTTTTTTCGTTTCAGTTTTGTAGTTTTATACATTTTTTTTAAAAAAAAATCAATTTTGAGATGGAAACTCAAAATCATTAATTTATTCCAAACTTTCGTATTAATTTTGTTTTAGTATTATGATGGTGTTGGCATTATTTAAATCTGATTGGTAGACGAATTGGTGGAAAGTGATGTTATCTATGAAATACTGATTTGGTATTGGGTTCTGCCTCTATTATGAGGTGGTCCCTCGTAATTAAAAATAAAATAAAATAAAAAGAGATAGAGATAAGTGGTTTTTTAAAGGGAGATTGAAGTGACAGAACAAAAAAAAAAGAGATTTTTCTTCGGGTTTTTTGATCTTTGTGTGCAAGATCAAACGTTGATTCTTCTCGGCTTCAGCCAAGATTTTAGAGTGTTCTTCGTGTCGCCAAGATGTACAATTTTTCTACTAGTTCTGATTATTGAAGATCAAAAGTCACTATTGTGGCGCCAGTAGATTGGTGACATCGCTCTATTTTTCTTTTACTTTTTGTGAATATTGTTTCTTCTAGTTTATTCTAGAAATGATTATTGTGTATCCATTATTTAATAGTAGAAGATCATATCAAATTTTTGTACCATGAACGTAGGCACATTGTCAAACCACGTAAGATTTTAGAATGTTCTTCGTGTCGCCGATTATTGAAGAGCAAAAGTCACTGTTGTGTCTCCAGTTGATTGGTGAGATCGCTCTATTTTTCTTTTATTTTATGTGAATATTGTTTCTTCTAATTTATTCTAGAAAGGATTATTGTGTACCCATTATTTGATAGTGGAAGATCATATCAGATTTTTGTACTGTGGATGTAGGCACATTGTCGAACCACGTTAAATTCAGTGTCTCGTTATTTTCTGCTTTATTTTGTGGCATATTATCAATTGTAATCTTTTTAATCACACAAAGAGGGAAAAAGAAATCTATCCGCTGCATAATCGAATTTTATATAGCATTTATCCCGACAAGTGGTATCAGAGCCAGATTGTTAGAGACTCAAGTTTGGTCAGATTTCACCACGGTCAATAAAGTTTGTGACACTATTTTATTTTTGGATTTCTTGTGTGAATTAATATGGCTGAGGATTTGAGTTCGATGTAAATTGAAGTCTCACAATTATTATATGTTGAAACCTATGATGAAAATTATGCTTTTTTGTAAAAATCTACGTGAGCTGATTGATGGGGATGTAACGAAACCGAGAGGCAAGACAAATAAAGATTGAGAATCGATGCATCAAAAATATGTCACTTATATCAGACATTAGGTTGATGCAAGTGTGTTTCATAGTATTGTTATAGAAACTATAGTCGATCAACTATGGAAGAAATAAAAATCACGTTTCGAAAGTCAGAATGCTCAGAATAAAGCTCTTATAATTAAAAGACTTGTGAATTTGAAATATATGAATGGACGTAGTATCAACAAGCACATAAGCGAGTTTCAAAGTTCAGTGAATCAAATGCTGGGTATGGATATCACGTTAGATGATGTGTTACAAACTTTGTTTTTGCTTAGTTCTATGCCAAACAGTTAGAAAACAATTGTGGTTACAATTATCAATTCAGTGTCTTACGGTAAATTAACTCTGAATATGGTTAAAGTTTGTTTACTCAATGAGAAAGTTAGAAGAAAGGATTCGAGTCATTCTTCTAGTGGAGGTGCTCTTGTTAGTGAGAAAAAAGACATGGTTGAAGCCAAAGTGGAGATCAACATAAAAGGGGTTCATCCAGAGGGAGATCTAAGTCAAAAGGAAAAACAATGAAATATTTTCATTGTGGGAACCCGGGACATATGAAAAAGTATTGCATAATATGGAAGAAAGAACAAACCAAACGGAAAGATAGTAAGCAGGATAGTGACACAAAGACTACTGTAGCTGTTGTTCATGGTGATATGATTACTGCTTATGATGAAGGTTGTGTGAATTTGACACTTAAACCGTGTACTTGGATTTTTGATTATGGTGCTTCGTATCATGTTACATCACATGGTGAATACTTCTCATCCTACACTAGTGGTAATTATGGTCAGGTAAAGATGGAAAACGACGGTGCATCAAAGATTGTTGGAATTGGTAATATTAATTTGAAAATCAATTCAAGCTGCAAGTTGACATTGAAAGACGTTAGACATATTCTAGATATTCGGCTGAATTTTATATCTACTAGTAAGCTAGATGATGAAGGTTTTGTTAACTACTTTGGTTGTGATAAATGGAAGCTCATCATTGGTTTGCTAGTTATAGCTAAATGAAAAAAGATTAATATTTTTTACTACATACAAATGAAGTTATGTAAAGAATAAATAAATATCATCAAGAAGTCAAATGATATTGAAACATAAGAGGTGTGGTCACATTAGTGAGAAGGGACTTAAGACACTTGTCAAGAAGTAGTTTTTGTCTAGTTTTAGCTGCTAAAATTTGAAGAGTTGTGTGCACTATTTGTATTAAAAATCTCACAAGGTTACATTTCAGAGTATCTACCCTTCCAAGAGACATTAGATTCTTGATTTAATTCATACATATGTTTGTAGTATGCAAGATAAGACATTTGGTGGTACGAACTATTTTGTTGCATTTATCGAGGATCACTCGCGAATGGTGTTTGCTTTTGCTTTGGAAAAAAAAAATCAAGTATTAGAAGTTTTCAAAGAATTTCATGTTAGGGTAGAGAGAAAAAACGGAAGAAAACTTAAATATGTCAGAGCTGATAATAGTGGTGAGTCTAGAGGGCCATTTGAAAACTACTTTAAGAGCCATGGTATTAAACTTGAGAAGACTTCCTAAAAATCCTCGTCAGAATGGAGTGGTAGAAAGAATGAATAGAACGATTCAAGAAAGAATCAAGTGTATGCTCTTTTATGCCAAGTTATCTCAACTTTTTTGGGGTGAAGTTTTGAGGACTGCAATTGATTTAATTAACGTTTCTTCTTCAGCTCCATTAGATGGTGATGTTCGTAAACGATTTTGGAAAGGGAAAGATGTTTCTTACAAGCACGTGAGGGTGTTTGGGTGCAGAGCCTATATTCACGTTCCAAATGATGAACGATCCAAGTTAAATGATAAAGCCAAAGAGTGTATCTTCTTAGGTTATTCACATCATAAGTTCGGGTACATATTTTGGGATGCGGTTACTAAAAAAATAGTAAGAAGCAGAGATGTGATTTTCTTGGAACTAATAAGGTACAGAGATCTCACTCAATTTCAGTAATTGAGAATTGCGGAGGAGTCAGGGAGGAAGACCATGGTGATATTGTTGATCAGGGTATTTCTACAAATGATGGGTTTCAATCGATTAATCAAATTGAAGAACATTCTTCGATATTACTGTCAGAAAAAAGATCAACAAGAGATAGAGAGCCTTCTAGAAGATATTTTGTCCATGAGTATGTGATGCTTATAGATGGAAGAAAGCAAAAAACTTATCAGGAAGTTATGTGTCATGAACAAAAGATACAGTGGTAAAATGCCAAGCAAAAAGTAATAAATTCTTTATCTAAGAATCATATATATGAATTGGTAAAGTTGCCTAAGGTCAAGCGAGCTTTGAAAACTAAATGAGTCCACAAGTTGAAGACTGACGGTAGTTGCTCAGAACTAAGATATAAAGCGAGATTTGTTAAAAAAGGATACAATCAGAAGAAAAAAAGTTGATTTTAATTAAATTTTCTCTCTAGTTGTGAAGATAACATTTGGCAGCTTGTTTGAATCTCGAGATTCAACAACTTGATGTGAAGACTGCATTTCTTCATGGAGATTTAGAAGAGGAAATACACATGGAACAACTAGAATCAAAGTCAATGACAAAGGACATCTTGTTTGTAGACTAAAGAAACGCATATACGGTGTAACACCCGAGTTTTCGGGTTTTCGCTTCAAAGCTATTTTCGTAAATAAGTAAATTAGGTCCGTTTTGCGAGCGGATAGTTTTATTAGGACCCTAGAAATTTCTGGGGATTTGTAGAAGAATAAGTGAAATTTTGGAAACCCAAATCGAGAAGAGTAATGCTAGGGTTCCCGTTTTAGCCTTTTAGTATGTCAATTCGTAAAAATAGCAAAATAAGTCCGTTTTGGAAACGGTGAGTTTTGTTAGAACTCTAAGATTAAATTGGAATATTTGGAGAAATAAGAAATTGCAAAGAGACCGAATCGATAGACTAATTAAAGAAATAGTTGTAGTTTATTATAACTATAATTATTATTATTATTATTATTATTATTATTATTATTATAATTATAATAAAAACAAAACAAACAACAGAAACGATTTCTGTTGTTTGTTCGAGCTCGCGACGCCGAAGAACAGAAGCGACGAGGGAGCGCGACCCGGCGATTTCCGACCCTGCTCCGACGACGCCGGCGATTTCTCGCCGTTCTCCGGCCAGACAACGGCGAGGCGTGGCTCCGGTTCCTCCTCGCGCACAAGTCGAGCGGTGAGCCTCCTTTTCGTGCCCTGTTTTCGTTCTGTCGGTGACCGGGAGTGGCGAGCTCGTTTGAGCTCCGATCTCCGGCCAATTTCGGTCACTTCCGGCATGGGTTTGCCAACCCTTGGGCCGGCTATCGTTGATTGGCCGCGGAATGCTCAATTTGAGTGAATTTCAGTGAAGGCCGAATTAGGGCTTAGGGTTTTCTTAATTGGAAACTTCGATTTTAGGTTAGTTTATGTTAATTGGATGTTAGGAGGATAGATTGGTGAAGAGATTGATGGAATTTGATGAAAAATCGGAAAGAGGAAAATTTCCGAGAATGGGCAGTTCGGGTTTCTGCCAAATTGACCTAGTTCCGGTCATTTGTTTTAAAATTACTTTTGGCAGATTAAAATAGGTAATTAGAGGAGTACGTGGCCGCTGGAATCGTTCGATTCCGATAACTGACGCGAAAGTTACGCGCGTTCGAAGTTTTAGGTCGGTTTTTACCGAACCCAAATTAGTGACCTATTTAGTTAAGTTTTAGTTGGATTAGGCTTGAAATAGTAGTTTGAGAGTAAATTGGCGAATGTAAGTTTGATTTAATGAAGTTTGAATGTTTGTCATAGGTCGAGCCATAGGTGACGTGTGGCGCCAAACCCAGCGAGCTACAGAAGACAGGTAAGTCTCTCGTGACTTGTTTGGCCGATTGGCCTACACCATATGATTCTATGTTGGTCGAGGAACTTGGAGAATGTAGGTTGAGTTGGGTAATTAGTTGGGTAGTTAGTTTTAGTTATGTGTTGTATGTTTATATTTATTGTTTGTTTATGCTTTAATTATGTTTATAGCATTGCACGTTCATGCATCATGTTTCTGAAAAGCACGAAAAAGGAATTTCTATGCATGTTTTCATAAAAAGGGTAAAGTATAATGAAAAGGTAAAATGTCTGTAATCTGGTTACGGCGTTGGCGGTGGTTCAGACATGGCTGCTTGGGGAGCATGTCTTCCCCCCGGTTAGATACGAGGGGCTATCCAACCGTGGGATGTGCCGCTCCTATCTAGCGAGAGTGAGGCCACGGTAACATATCTGTATCTGTATCTGTAATGAAATGAAATGAAATGAAAAGGAAGCATGTTTTTACGAACGGCACGCATAGCATGCATTGCATTCACGTAGACTTACTGAGCCTTAAGCTCACGACTTATATCTGTGGTGTAGGTGACCTCTACACAGGTGATGATGAGATCCCTCCACCCGAGGCATGATCGGTTGATGAAAGATGGCCCGTGGGAGTGTGCTGGCGCAGTCGAGGCGTTTCTTGACCCGTGGGGATGTAAGTAAAGGTATTGAGAGGTTTTGGGAATTGTCGGGTTGATGGTGAATTGAAATGGATAATTGTACTGTTAGACATTTTAGGATGTTTGGACTCTGTTTAGTTGATAGATTGATGTTTAGATGACTTTGTTTAGTTGAAAGAGTGATGTTTAGATGGTTTGATTCGAGTTAGTGGATAAAATAGATTTATATACAGATGTTATGGCAAACTGTTTTATAAAGCGTTTTGTTAAATCAGTTATTTGAAATGTATTCTGGAACTGCTTGGTATTTTCTTTGATTTGTAAACAGGAGGATATGTCACACTTTTAAACGGAACCATGGTTTTCATGAAAATGTACATGATTTTAGTTTCGTTTTGATTGAGTTTTGATTGGGTTTAAGTTTTTATGATGAATGTAGTGTTTGATGGTATTGAAGTATGTAGTTGGTGCAGGAGAAAAGGAAAGAAAGAAAGAGAAAAATGTTTTTAATTGTTTTACATAATTGTTTTAAATTGTTTGAAGTTTTATTTCCGCTCGAACGCTAAGTTTAAAGTTTAGAGTATAAAATGAAAAATTTATACGGGAAATTAGGAAGAGTTTGAGGGTCGTTACATACGGCTTGAAGCAAGCACCAAGAAAATGGTACAAGAAATTTGAATATTTCATGACAAGTCAAGGATTAAGTAGGACTAATTCTGACCACTGTGTATTTATGAAAAGAGACGCTAGTGATGATTTCATCATTCCACTGTTGTATGTAGATGACATGTTAATTGTGGATCTAGACGTCAAGAAGATTGACATGTTGAAGAGTGAGCTCAGTAAGTCTTTTGTGATGAAAGAATTGGGACCTGCAAAATAAGTTCTGGGTATGAAAATTACTCGCGACAGACAGTATAGAAGATTGTGGTTATCTCATGAAAATTACATTGAAAAAGTACTTAGGAGCTTCAATATGAGCAATGCAAAAATAGGTTCTCCACTCGCAACTGATTTTAAGTTGGGTTCGAAACATAATCTTACAAGTGATAAAGAGAAAGAAGATATTAGTAAAGTACCTTATCCATTAGCAGTGGATAGTTTGATATATGTTATTGATGTGATATGAGATCTGTTCATTAACATTCGAGTATCAAGAATTTCTAACGATTTTGCTAGTGCTTGTTTTGTAGGTTATCAAGGAGAAAAGAGTATTCAATACCTCAATTTCAATAATTGACAAACAAACTTAATCTGGAATTCAACATGGTGAAGTATAAATGGAGAACAAAATATGTAACAATCGGGGTTTTTAGGAAAAATTGGAGAGAAAATAACAGATTAATAAATTGGTTGTTTTAATTAAGTTAAAAGAAAAGTAAATGGTTTTTATTTAGGTTCAGGTATTTCTCAGTCAATTAAGCCGAGGGTTAGGTTAAATTAATAACGAGATTTAACGAAATTCAAAGAGGCCGAATGTACGGGAGGACAAATCGGTAATTGATGATTTGTTAATGTTTAATAGAAATTATTATTGATTATTATTATTATTATTATTATTATTATTATTATTATTATTAAATAATAAAATAAAACAACAGAATGGCTTTGCCATTCTGTTGTTCTCGTTCGTGCCCGACGCCGAGGGGAAGCAGGGGAGACAGAGGCGAGGGGGGAGGCGACACGGCGCCGAACGCCGACGACTCCCGACGATCTCCGGCCAGACATCGGCGACGAGCTGTTCCCGGCCGTCTTCGCGCACGAACCGACAGGTAAGGTTTGGTTTTTATGCCCTGTTTCGGTTCTGTTCAGGGCCGACGGCGACGAGCTGCTAGAGCTCCGATCGCCGGCCGTTTTTGGCTAGTTTCGTCATCTGGATTCAGGGCTCGGTGCCGGTAAGCACTGCTGAGCAGTGTTCAGCTCGGGAGGAGCTGAAAACCGAGGGATCCAATTTTGGGGAATTCGGGTTTTCTGACTTGGAGCTTCGATTTTGGTTAGTTTATATTAATTGAGCGTATAGGTGGTCGATTGGTGAAGAAATTGATGAGAATTGAGGAAAAATTGGAAAAGGGAAAAATTCCGGGTTTAGGCAGCTCGGGTTTTGGGGATTTTGACCTAGTTAGGGTTAGTTGTTTTGAAATTCCTTTTGGCAGGTTAAAATAGGTTATTAGAGGAGTATGTGGCCGCTGGAATCGTTCGATTCCGATAACCGACGCAAAAGTTATGCACGTTTGAGGTTTCGGGTCGGTTTTTACCGAACCCAAATTGGTGGCCCGTTTCGTTAGGTTTTTGTTGGATTAGGCTAGAAATAGGCTAGAAATAGTAGTTTGAGAGTAATTGGTGAATGTAGGCTTAATTTGAATGAAGTTTGAATAATTGTAGTTAGAGTTAGCTTAAATATTCTTTAGAAGTGAATTGTGATGCTTAAGTGACTTTTGTGAATGTGATAGGTTACCGAGTGGAGAATTTACGTAGCCAAAGCGAGTAAGTTTGGTGCAAGAGTTCAGGTAAGTAGAGGATGTTTGTTTTGCCTTCGGGCCTACACCATGGAACGGTAGGGAATTCTTTGCTTGTTTGCTTATTTTGTTGTTTCGTTTCCTGTTGCGTGTCGTTGTTTTGTTTCGTGTGTCGTTGGTTTGTTTCGTGTTGTATTGCATATCTTTGTTGAAACATGCATCGTGAGTTATAGTACGCTACGCTAGAGATGAGTGGCATTGTTTGGCATTGTGAGCATGAACGTAATCAGATAAAGTGAATTGTAATGAATCTCAAATAGTGTGCCTTGTCGGGATACGGTGCTTGTAGTGGCACCCCGAAGGGAACTCTATGAGAGACCGGCTAAAATACGAGATCTAGAATAGTGTGCCTTGTCGGGATACGGTGCTTGCAGTGGCACCCCGAAGGGAACTCTATGAAGGATGATTGGCTAAAATACGTAAAGGTCGTGAGTATGAATTCCTAGACGGTTATAGGATTCTACGAATGACGAGGGAGGTCATGTATAGCCATCCTAGACGGTTATAGGATGTGTGCTATCTGGTCTTGCTCTGGTGGTTCGGAGTGTGGCCATCCTAGACGGTTATGGGATGTGTGCCAACTCGTTCCACACGGCTTATGAAAGATTAAAGCAACGAACAGCAAATAACCACAACTGAGTGTTAGAAACTGCATATGCTAGGTTGATTGCATTGTATTGTTGTCTCATTCGTATTCCCTACTTGCTAAGCGTAAGCTTACGTGTGTGTGTGTGTTCTGTGGTGTAGGTAACGACGCAGTTACAGGTGAGCTATGTGAGTCAGCCAGGACTTGGGAGCAGTCGGAGATGCACGGGGCGTGCCGGTGCGGGCAGTTGTCGGGGCGTCTCGACCATGGTCTTCGGAAAGACGTGGGTGGAACAGTATTTTGGGGTCGTGTATAATTTACAATTATTTTGGTGGTTTGTAGAGTTGTCTATTTGGTTTTAGAGTTATTGCATAGCTATTTGTATTTGGTGTGTATAATCATAGTTAAGGGTGATGTGTCGTCCTGTACTGTGGACTTTCTTCACTTAGGAATGTTTGTATTTTAGTTTCCCTCTTTAGTTTCCCTCTTTACTGCTATTTGGAGATTTCTCATTTCGTATGTTGGATAGTTGAGTATAGGTATTCTGGATTTGGTTGAGATTGGGCTGTGTGCAGGTACTTAGCATTTTGGAGGCGCTATTTTCAGGCGTTACTTTGCCGAAATTTTCAGGAAGTACGCCGTGGTGCTTCAAGGTTAGGATTAAGGGAAATTAGAAAGTCTAGATAGCTATGTCAATGTTATTTTAAATTAAGCTTTAATGTGGGATTGGTGAGCAAAGTAGCACTCCGAGCCAGGGTGAGTTCGGGGGCGTTACAAAATACAAGTCAAAAAGATTGTTGAAATCTGCCGGCAATCAGACCCCAAAGACTATTTGGCCATTTCTGAAGTCTTCACAATTTAATTCAAAAAGTGTTCTACATAAAGTTTTTAGCTGACTTCTCAAGATTTTTGGAACAGGATAGCTCGTCAAAAATGAACGTCATTTGTTATGTCAACCAAATCAATTACAAAGGACATTTTGACTTCCTTTGGTGGATAGGCCCGTGCCTATCCAATGGTCGTGCTAATGCTTGGTTGATGCGTAACCATCCCCGCCTTAGGCTCATTGAGTCTAAGTTTGCAACAACCTTTTGGCCTTTGTTCTTGATCCATCTAATAAGGCCCATTTTCATATATGTATCTTATGTTATTTTAATTTGCATGTGTCTTTGTTCGTTTACTCGACCGTTGCATTTATGTAGCCAAGTGAGTGCATGTACGTGTCATTTATGTTTAGGTTGTGTGAAGAGGGCTATTGTGAGTTGGTGATCATTGAAAAAACAAAAGGTCATTGAATACATTGAAGAATGCATGGAAGGGTGCCTTGAGGAGATGAAAGGTTGCTTTGACCAAGAGGAAGGGTGTCTTTGAAGACCATCACATTAACTCCTTTTTCAAAATTGTATTTAATTTTGTTGAGTGAATGTTGGCTATAAATAGGGCTCATTCCCTCATTTGTAATGGTCGAATATTGTTGAATTAAAATCATTTATTGTTGTGAAGGATTTCACGTTCCGTGTGTCTTCAAAACACAAGTGCTTTCGTTTGAGCTTGGTGAGTCATATCCAAGTGAGTGTTAGTGTAGTTTGGTGAGTGATATCTAAACTAGCCTCCACTTGTACTTAGTGAATCACATCCAGGTAAATGTGAGTGGTTCCTTAACTAGCTTGTTTGCTCAAGTTAGTCTATCTATCTCGTTCATCCACCACTTAGCAAGGGGTGCTAAGCCCTTTGCATGAGATGGAGTAAGAGATTTGTTGGTTTCCGCCTCTATTATGAGGTGGACCCACATAATGAAAAAAATAATAAAATAAAAAGAGATAGAGATAAGTGGTTTTTAAAATGGAGATTGAAGTGAGAGGAAAAAAAAAGATCGAGCGAGAATTTGAAGAGTGAGATTTAGCTAGAGACAGAAGAAAAAAAAGGGATTTTTCTTTAGGTTTTTTGATCTTTGTGTGCAAGATCGAATGATCGATTCTTCTCCATTTTAACCAAGATTTCAGAGTGTTTTTTGAGTTGACGAGATCAACAATTCTACCGATTCCGATTATTGAAGAGCAAAAGTCGCTCAGGTTGTGTCACAAGTCGGATGGTGAGATCGCTCTATTTTTCTTCTGTTTTCTGAAAATATTGATTCTCGATATTAATCGCTCTTGTTGTTGTTTCTTTTAATTGATTCTAGAAAATATTATTGTGTACCCATTATTTGATAGTGGAAGATCAAATCTGATTTTAGTCTTGTGCACGTAGGTACAAAGAGGGAAAAAGAAATTTATCTATGGTGTAATCGAATTTTATAGACCCTTTTTCCCAACATTTGGAAAAACTCATATGAGAACGCGACCATAATGTTGTCATGTTGCAGCCTATACGATGATATTTGGCCAAAGTAGTCGCATGACCATAGTGCCAATACCTCTTCCTAGGTTGTGATGCAGCCCTCTGCAGCATAAGTGGGTGCCACTGCGAAGTTGACCTATTCTTGTAAATGACATGTCACATCGCACATTTTAGGCCAACATCACAATGTTGAGAGTATTGTATGTGCACGAGCACACATGAGGAGCTCTTTAGCGCATGTGGTTTTATTTCATAATACTTTTAATGATGAGTAAAATTGATTGATTAAATTATTTCAATTATTGATGATTTTTTAAGTTTACATTGTCGTTGAATATATGGTTGAATAAATTATATTTTGAAAGTATATAAATTATGCAAATGTTTCAAATACCTTTGAAAGTGGGCATTTTGACGTACTAATGCATTTATTGAGTCTATGCAACGTAGAATAAGTTTACACTTTAAGACTAAATTGAAAAAGATCGCAAAAGTGTCGAAGATGTAGTGCCCCGAGTTATCTGAACCCGAGTCGCTACTCGACTTCATAACTTATACTTATTATACTTTGAAAATTTCGAGTAAATTTTAAAATTTTTCTTTGAACTGAAAACGTTTCATAAACTAATTTTGCAATAACTTGAAATCGTTTAAAATGCGTAGCGAAAGACCTTTCCTTAAAGTAGAAAACCAATCATATAAAATTTAGAGTTAGAAATTTTTAATTGAAAACTAAATAAAATTTTTAGTTTTTATATAGCACAGCTGATCGATCGGCTACTCTATATTTTTAAAAAATTCCTTCATTCTATTAAATTTTTTTCAAAAATCTAAACACATTTTCTACTAACTGAATTTAAACTTAAAACCACCTCTCTTTCCAAAAAAATTGAGCAGCATAACACTTAAATTCTTTGAAACCAAAACTAAACAAATTATCTCAAAACTACTATCCTGCATCAAAATGTATATTTTTCATACTAAGTCATCCCAAAACTATTATCAAACATATTCACAGTTCTACAATCACAATTCAGATATTTTTCGTACAAGAACTTCTAAATCCAGTATATACATGAAAAGAGTTTTGCCAAATCACTAAACCTATACATTTAAATACATTTTCTTCCTTCAAAATATTACTCCAAAACTTACAAAAACTTATATATGCTCCATGGTTAAATCACCCCAATAATTAGCCTGAATCGTCATCATGAACGTACCCCGTCAACTGAGTTCACTAATCCTATATATGCTCGAGAATCTAACCAGCTATCTCTTCGTTACCAACATCACAGAACTCAACTATAAGCCTAATGCTTTGTAAGTAATGCATAAATGAAATGAAAATACTTAAAGTAACTCCTAACAAATGTAGTTTCCACTATTTCATTTCGTTTCCGTTTTCATTTTCGTTCTCATTTTTGTTTACATAACATCTGATCCTCACACTAGATGGGAAGCGGTTCAGTTTTTCTGTAACACCCGAGACTTTTATATAGCGCGTATAGGTCTAGAAGTACACGGGGTTAAAGATGTTAAGATGTTAGGAGAAATGAGATGAGAAGAAGAAATAAAAAAAGGGGTGAACATTTGACATTCAAAGGTTGAAAAGTCAAATGTTTCAACCAATGGAATGTGTTGTTGACAATTCAAAGGAGAATTTGAATTAAATGAGGTCAATCACGTTGGAGTTGAATTGTGGGGTGGTTTTATAATTTTAAAAAGGTTAGTGGATGAAAAGAAAAAGTGGACAAAAATATTAGGTTAAAAAGGTGAGTTTTCATTGTTTTCTTCATCCTCATCGACTTTCTCTCTTCCTCCTCCATAGCCGACCTCCTTCCTCCCTCTTCTTCAATTCTCTCAAGGCATTTTAAGGTAAAACTTTATGGGTTTTGGTTTTTGTAACTTTGGATGAAGATTAGGAGTGTTTTTAGGGTGTTTTGTGGGGGATTGCATAGGGTTTGGAAACCCTAAAATGTGAAGTCCGAAAATTTGGGTTTAAATGTTAGATTTCTTCCCTATTTTGATGATTTGGTTGTTGAATAACTTGGTTTAGGTAGATTTGAGGGTTAGAATGAAGATTGGTGAAGTGTTCTACAAAAATGGATGAAGAACACTTATATACCCGATTCTGTTTGCTGGATTTCAAGTTGGCCAATTACTTTGTTTGGTTACTTTGAATGATTCAATGGATAGTAGACATGTAGAGGTTTCCGAGTTGGGGTGGCACGTCAAAATCCGTTGAAAAACGAGAGAGTTATGACTGTTTGCAGTTGGACGGTCAATTTTGGTGTCAAAATCAGGTTTGGAGTTAAGTTGTGAGTTTAGGTTGAAATGTGTGATTAGTTTAGTTAGAAAACAAAAAATCGTTATAATTTATTTAGGTTGTTACTAAGTGAATTTTCGTTATTTGAAGGTGATCGAACGTGTGATTTAGTTGAACAAAGTGAACGTATCGAGCAACCAGGTAAGTAGTGGTAGCTATTCCTTCGCCTTCGGGCCTACACCATAGAACGGTAGGGTTATTTATTTCGTGTTGTGTTTCGTTGTGTTTGGTTGTATAATAGTTAGCACGCATCATGGTTCTCAGTAACGAAAATACGAGTTGATTTGCATGGTTGTTTGTGAGTGTAAACGTAATCAGATAAAGTGAATTGCAATGCATCTCAAATAGTGTGCCTTGTCGGGATACGGTGCTGGCAGTAGCACCACGAAGGGAACTCTATGAGAGACCGGCTAAAATACGAGATCTGGAATAGTGTGCCTTGTCGGGATACGGTGCTGGTAGTAGCACCCTGAAGGGAACTCTATGAAGGATGATTGGCTAAAATACGTAAATATCGTGAATATGAATTCCTAGACAGTTATAGGATTCTACGATCGACGAGGGAGATTATGCATGGCCATCCTAGACGGTTATGGGATGAGAGCTGTCTGGTCTTGCTCTGGTGATTCTGAGTTTGGCCGTCCTAGACAGTTATGGGATGTGTGCCTACTCAAATCACACGGCTTATGAAACGATTAAAGTAACGAACAAAAACAAACAACAAATAAACACAACTGAGTGGTAGAAACTGCATGGGTTAGGTTGCTTGCATTGTGTTGTTGTCTCATTCGTTATTCCCTACTTGCTAAGCATTAGGCTTACGTTTTGTGTTCTGTGGTGTAGGTGACGAATTCTATTCAGGTGAGGTAGATGAGACAGCTGAGGATTAGGCTGCAGTCGGAGAAGTACGGAGTCCGCCGGTGCAGGCTATTGTCGGGGCGTCTCGATTACCATCGTCCTCGGGTATTGGTATTTTGTGGGAATGTTGTAAGTTTGGTAAGAGTTTTGTAAGGCTTTTTGGTTTAAAACAACTTCGATATATTGGGTGTTTAGTACGAATATTTACAAAAATGTTTTCGTAATGAACTTTTAATGTTTTTGAGGTGAGGGTATTGTGTTTAATGGTTGTCGTATTTGGGAAGTTGAAAACATATATTTTCGTGTTTTGGTTTCAGGTTTCGGGTTAAAGAAATTTAGGCGTTACGCCGCCCGTTTTGGTTTTAAAACAATTAACGTCGGGTTATGTTTGCTATTTTTTTTATTATCCGTTTGAAGTCGGTTTTCCACAAAATTTACGGGATTTGAAGATTTATGTGTCGGGAGTGTATGGTAAAAATTTCGGGATTTTTGGAGGTGTTGGGCTCGTATAAAAGTGTAGAAAGGTCGGGAAAGTCAAGGAAAGTCAAAATGGGGTGTTTTGGTACGTTTTTGGCCGAAAATACCCGAGCCGGCCCGATCGATCGGGTATGGGTCACAATCGATCGCGTCCGGGGTCAATTTTGGTGAAAATAGCCCGAGCGGGCCCGATCGATCGGACCAAAATCACGATCGAACGCGGTTGGGCGCGCGCGCGGCGCGCTGCCCAGGCGCGCGCAGCGCCCAACGCGAGAGGCGCCCTGCGCGAGCGCCCAGCAGATTTTAAAAAAAAAAAATTTGAAAAAAATACTATTTCTGCTTTGTTTTAACCCGGCTTTTTCCGACATATTTTAAACGTATTTTGGCACGTTTTCCAACAAAAATCGAGGGTTCGAAAAACCCGAAAACCGAGTCAAAAAATTTACGAAAATCATTTTAAACATCGTTATAAACACGGGTTGGGTTTGGAATGTGACGCACCGAGCCGAGGCGGGTTCGGGGGGTTACAAAGTTGGTATCATAGCAAAAGTGGTCGAGTCGTTCAAAGGATTACCCGACAATGCCGACCGTTGTGCAACTTGCTTGACCGACTGTAAGTATTTCTTAACTTTAGTTTGTTTGTTTTCTAAGATTAGAGTTTCTAACCTTTACAGGAATAGAAAAGAAATGCCTAGGAACCCAGGACAACCAAGACGACCCGGACGACCCCGTAACGAACCAGAACCACCTGAGGACCCGAATAAACAACTCAGGGATCTCTTAACCATGCAAGCTCAACTGCTCGGTATTTTTATGAATCAAGGATTACAGGGAAGCCTTGGAACGGGGTCCAGCTCTGGAGCGGGCTCAAGCGGAGAAAGATTTCGAAGGCTAAAGCCTCCGGCATTTGAAGGAAGTTTGACCAATCCGATAGCGGCTGAAAATTGGATTTGTACGATTGAAGAGATGTTTACTGTGGCGGATGTGGAGGATGAGAACAAGGTAAAATGTGCAACGTTCCACCTGTCTAACAGTGCCAAAAGCTGGTGGGGGTCAGTAAAAGCTGCAACAGATGTTCAGAGTATGAATTGGGAGGACTTTAAGGAGCTATTTTACGAGAAGTATTACAACCGAACAGTTCAATCGGGAAAGCGCTTAGAGTTCATGGCTTTGAAGCAGACTGGATCCGTTGGAGACTATATTCAGCAGTTTGAAACATTGTCCAAGTTTGCTAGCCATCTGGTCAGTAGAGAAGAAGACAAAATTTTTCAATTTGTACAGGGTTTGAAGCCAGAAATTGAAATGCTGGTAAAGACCTTTGGGATCGACGGGATACCATTTACTCGTGTGACGGCCAAGGCTTTAGAAGTGGAGGCAACTGCTGAGAAGATTCTTAAACCTGCTGAGGCTCCGAAGAGAATGTTTAGGGACATTACCGCTCAATTTAGTTGAGGAGGCTCATCTTCACAGCAGCAAGGAACGAAAAGACCTGGAGGAAATATAAAGGATCAGAGAAGTGGAAAGAAGCCACAGCAACAGCAGAAGAGCAAATTTCCGCAGTGTTCAAAGTGCCTGAAGTCTCATCCCGGAGAGTGTGGGCAGTTTGAAGGAAAATGTTATAACTGTTTTGAAGCTGGTCATCTCTCTCGTGATTGTCCAAAGCCGAGAGTTCCTCGATGTTTTAACTGTAATCAGCCAGGTCATAGAGCTACCAACTGTCCTGCACCGAAGAAAGGTCCGGTCAAAGCTACCCCCAGAATCTTCGCAATGATTGAGCCTGAAGGAGAAGATCGAGCAGCCGTCATTTCAGGTACTGTATTTGTTAATTCAGTGCCTGCATTTACTTTGATAAATTCAGGGGCGTCCCATTCCTTCGTAGCGGTAGCATTTGTGGCGAAAGTACAGTTAGAGGTAGAGCCGACTGAAAGTGTGTATACTGTGCAATTACCATCCGGCGAGTATATGCATTCTGCGCAGGTAGTTCCTAACAGTTTGGTGACGGTCGGAAGGAAGACTTTACCTGCTGATTTAATCGTTATGTGGATAACCGGGTATGATGTGATACTCGGTATGGACTAGCTATTTCGGTACCATGCGACAATTGATTGCAGAGCAGGGACTGTAAATTTCCAACCTCCGAGTGGTGAAAATTTTTCTTTTCAAGCTTTGAAGAACATAAAGAGGCTCTCAGTTATGGCACCCATAGATGCTCGGAAATCTATTATTGGTGAGTTTACGTGTTTTCTTGCCACTATTGTAGATTCTCAGTCTTTGGTAGAAGTTAAGCTTCAGGAGATAGATATTGTTCGTGATTTTCCTGAAGTGTTTTTAGATGATTTGCCTGGTCTACCTCCGGACTGGGAAATCGAGTTCGTAATTGACACTTATCCTGGAGCAGAGCCGGTGTCGAAGAATCCTTACAGGTTGGCTCCTCCTGAATTAAAAGAACTGAAAAGGCAATTGGAGGAATTGGTCGATAAGGGCTTTATACGCCCTAGTTTTTCGCCCTGGGGAGCGCCCGTGTTGTTTGTAAAGAAGAAGGACGGATCACTTCAAATGTGCATTGATTACCAGGAGTTGAACAAACTAACGGTGAAAAACAAATATCCATTGCCGAGAATAGATGATTTGTTTGATCAGCTGCAAGAAGCTCGGATATTTTCTAAAATTGATCTGAGATCGGGATACTACCAGTTGAAAGTTAGATCGCAGGATATCCCGAAAACGGCTTTCAGGACTCGGTATGGGCATTATGAGTTCCTGGTTATGTCGTTTGGATTGACGAATGCTCCCGCGGCGTTCATGGATTTAATGAATCGTGTTATCCGAGAATACCTCGATAAGTTTGTGATTGTATTTATTGATGATATTTTGGTTTATTCCCGTGATGAAGGGGAGCATAAGGAGCATTTGAGGATAGTTCTGGAAATTCTGAAGCGGCAACAACTATATGCTAAGTTATCGAAGTGTGACTTTTGGTTGAGTAAGGTAAATTTTCTTGGCCATGTTATAAGCAGTGGTGGAATATCGATGGATCCAGCTAAGATTCAGTCGATTAATGAATGGCCTCAACAGAAGAATGTCAGCGAGATTGAGAGTTTCCTAGGATTGGCGAGCTATTATAGAAGATTTATTGAAGGGTTTTCGAAAATAGCAGCACCTATGACTCGACTGACACGAAAAGACGTGAAGTATGAATGGTCTGAAGAGTGTGAGCTCAGCTTTCAGACGTTGAAGCAGAGATTAACAACAACTCCGGTTTTGACGTTGCCTGTAGCCGAGGAGAAGTTCTGTATTTATTGTGATGCCTCTCGGATAGGTCTGGGTTGTGTGCTTATGCAGAATGATAAGGTAATAGCCTATGCTTCCAGACAATTAAAGTCGTATGAGAAGAATTATCCAACCCATGATTTGGAGTTAGCGGCTGTAGTGTTTGCTTTGAAAATCTGGAGGCATTATTTATATGGTCAGCAGTGCGAAGTATATTCAGATCATAAGAGTCTGAAATATATCTTCACTCAGAAGGAACTGAATATGAGACAACGGCGGTGGTTAGAGTTCGTGAAGGACTATGATCTGGAGATTAAATACCACCTCGGTAAGGCTAATGTAGTTGCAGATGCCTTAAGTCGCGTATCGACTTCAGTTTCAGCTTTGGAGGCTAGTATGTCTGAGACATTACGATCTGAGGTTCAGAGATTCGATTTGGAGCTGGTTTCAGATTTGACAGCAGTTTTAGCAGCTTTGTCTCTGAAGCCTACGGTTTTGGAGAAAATTAGAGAAGCTCAGCAAGTAGATTCAGAGTGTAATAAATTTAAGCTGAGTATGGTGTCTGACGATAGGAACGAGTTTAGCTACTCGGATGACGGTATTTTAAAGTTCCGTAATCGATGGTATATTCCGAGCAGCGAACAGCTTCGGAGGGAGATTTTGGCTGAAGCTCATTCTTCGAGGTTTTCTGTGCACCCTGGAAGTACGAAGATGTACAGGGACCTCAAACAACATTACTGGTGGCCCGGCATGAAGAAGTCAGTGGCTGAATTCGTGGAAACATGTTTGATCTGTCAACAGGTGAAAGCAGAGCATCAGAGACCTGCTGGGAAATTGCAGCCATTGCCAGTTCCTGAGTGGAAGTGGGATCAGATTTCAATGGACTTCGTTGTTGGATTGCCTAGGACGACGAAGGGATTTGATGGCATATGGGTGATCGTTGATCGTTGATCGTTTAACGAAGTCAGCCCATTTTCTACCGGTGAAGATGACGTACAGTATGGATCAGTTTGCTGAACTTTATATTCAGGATATTTTGAGGTTACATGGTGTGCCGACTTCGATTGTATCAGATAGGGACCCCAGGTTCACATCAAAATTTTGGAAAAGTTTGCATAAGGCGATGGGGACTCGGTTGAATTTCAGCACTGCTTTTCATCCTCAGACGGACGGACAATCTGAGCGGACTATTCAGACTCTTGAGGATATGTTACGTGCTTGCGTGCTAGAGTTTCAAGGTTCCTGGAGTAAGTGTCTGCCTTTGGTGGAGTTCTCGTATAACAATAGTTATCAGGATACCATTGGTATGGCTCCATATGAGGCTCTATATGGAAGAAAGTGCAGATCGCCTCTTTATTGGGACGAGGTCGGAGAATCCAGCTTGATTGGTCCTGAAATTTTGCAGCAAACTATTGATAAAATCCAGTTTATTCGGCAGCGCATTTTGACAGCTCAGAGTCGCCAGAAGAGTTATGCAGACGGTAGGAGGCGTGAGCTAGAGTTTGATGAAGGAGATGAAGTTTTTCTAAAAATCTCACCATTTAAAGGTGTGATGAGATTCGGGAAGCGAGGAAAGTTGACTCCGAGATTTGTTGGTCCATTTCCGATTGTGAAGCGAGTAGGAAAGACGGCGTGTCAATTGGAGTTGCCTGCTGCAATGGAGGGTGTGCACAACGTTTTCCACGTATCGATGCTACGGAATTGCCTAAGAGATCCAACGCATGTCGTGGTACAGGAGGAGATTGAAGTGCAGCCTACACTGTCCTACGAAGAGAAGCCGGTGGATATATTGGATTATGCAGTGAAGAAATTGAGCAATAAAGACATTCCACTGGTGAAGGTGCTGTGGCGCAACCACAACGTTGAGGAGGCAACGTGGGAGCGACAACAAGACATGATGGAGCGCTATCCTGAACTTTTCAGGTACGCAAATTTTGAGGACAAAATTTTTGTAAGGAGGGTGGATTGTAACACCCGAGACTTTTATATAGCGCGTATAGGTTTAGAAGTACATGGTTAGAGGGTTAAAGATGTTAAGATGTTAGAAGAAATGAGATGAGAAGAAGAAATAAAAAAAGGGGTGAACATTTGACATTCAAAGGTTGAAAAGTCAAATGTTTCAACCAATGGAATGTGTTGTTGACAATTCAAAGGAGAATTTGAATTAAATGAGGTCAATCACGTTGGAGTTGAATTGTGGGGTGGTTTTATAATTTTAAAAAGATTAGTGGATGAAAAGAAAAAGTGGACAAATATATTAGGTTAAAAAGGTGAGTTTTCATTGTTTTCTTCATCCTCATCGACTTTCTCTCTTCCTCCTCCATAACCGACCTCCTTCCTCCCTCTTCTTCAATTCTCTCAAGGCATTTTAAGGTAAAACTTTATGAGTTTTGGTTTTTGTAACTTTGGATGAAGATTAGGAGTGTTTTTAGGGTGTTTTGTGGAGGATTGCATAGGGTTTGGAAACCCTAGAATGTGAAGTCTGAAAATTTGGGTTTAAATGTTAGATTTCTTCCCTATTTTGATGATTTGGTTGTTGAATAACTTGGTTTAGGTAGATTTGAGGGTTAGATTGAAGATTGGTGAAGTGTTCTACAAAAATGGTTAAAGAACACTTATATACCTGATTCTGTTTGCTGGATTTCGAGTTGGCCAATTACTTTGTTTGGTTACTTTGAATGATTCAATGGATAGTAGACGTGTAGAGGTTTCCGAGTTGGGGTGGCATGTCGAAATTCGTTGAAAAACGAGAGAGTTATGACTGTTTGCAAATGGACGATCAATTTTGGTGTCAAAATCGGGTTTGGAGTTAAGTTGTGAGTTTATGTTGAAATGTGTGATTAGTTTAGTTAGAAAACAAAAAATCGTTATAATTTATTTAGGTTGTTACTAAGTGAATTTTCGTTATTTGAAGGTGATCGAACGTGTGATTTAGTTGAACAAAGTGAACGTATCGAGCAACCAGGTAAGTAGTGGTAGCTATTCCTTCGCCTTCGAGCCTACACCATAGAACTGTAGGGTTATTTATTTCGTGTTGTGTTTCGTTGTGTTTGGTTGTATAATAGTTAGCACGCATCATGGTTCTCAGTAACGAAAATACGAGTTGATTTGCATGGTTGTTTGTGAGTGTGAACGTAATCAGATAAAGTGAATTGCAATGCATCTCAAATAGTGTGCCTTGTCGGGATACGGTGCTGGCAGTAGCACCCCGAAGGGAACTCTATGAGAGACCGGCTAAAATACGAGATCTGGAATAGTGTTCCTTGTCGGGATACGGTGCTGGTAGTAGCACCCCGAAGGGAACTCTATGAAGGATGATTGGCTAAAATACGTAAATGTCGTGAGTATGAATTCCTAGACGGTTATAGGATTCTACGATCGACGAGGGAGATTATGCATGGCCATCCCAGACGGTTATGGGATAAGAGCTGTCTGGTCTTGTTATGGTGATTCTGAGTTTGGCCGTCCTAGACGGTTATGAGATGTGTGCCTATTCAAATCACACGGCTTATGAAACGATTAAAGTAACGAACAAAAATGAACAACAAATAAACACAACTGAGTGGTAGAAACTGCATGGGTTAGGTTGCTTGCATTGTGTTTTTGTCTCATTCGTTATTCCCTACTTGCTAAGCATTAGGCTTACGTTTTATGTTTTGTGGTGTAGGTGACGAATTCTATTCAGGTGAGGTAGATGAGACAGCTGAGGATTAGGCTGCAGTCGGAGAAGTACGGAGTCCGCCGGTGCAGGCTATTATTGGGGCGTCTCGATTACCATCGTCCTCGGGTATTGGTGTTTTGTTGGAATGTTGTAAGTTTGGTAAGAGTTTTGTAAGGCTTTTTGGTTTAAAACAACTTCGATATATTGGGTGTTTAGTACGAATATTTACAAAAATGTTTTCGTAATGAACTTTTAATGTTTTTGAGGTGGGGGTATTGTGTTTAATGGTTGTCGTATTTGGGAAGTTGAAAACATATATTTTCGTGTTTTGGTTTCAGGTTTCGGGTTAAAGAAATTTAGGCGTTACGCCGCCCATTTTGGTTTTAAAACAATTAAAGTCGAGTTATGTTTGCTATTTTTTTTATTATCGGTTTGAAGTCGGTTTTCCACAAAAATTTACGGGATTTGAAGATTTATGTGTCGGGAGTGTATGGTAAAAATTTCGGGATTTTTGGAGGTGTTGGGCTCGTATAAAAGTGTAGAAAGTTCGGGAAAGTCAAGGAAAGTCAAAACGAGGTGTTTTGGGACGTTTTTGGCGAAAAATACCCGAGCCGGCCCGATCGATCGGGCATGGGTCATGATCGATCGCGTCCGGGGTCAATTTTGGTGAAAATAGCCCGAGCGGGCCCGATTGATCGGGCCAAAATCACGATCGAACGCGGTTGGGCACACACGGGGCTCGCCCAGCACGCGCGCGGTGGCACAGATTGCGCGCCCAGCAGATTTTTTAAAAAAAAAAATTGAAAAAAATACTATTTCTACTTTAATTTAACCCGACTTTTTTCGACATATTTTAAACGTATTTTGGCACATTTTCCAACAAAAATCGAGGGTTCAAAAAACTCGAAAATTGAGTCGAAAAATTTACGAAAATCATTTTGAACATCGTTATAAACACGGGTTGGGTTTGGAATGTGACGCACCGAGCCGAGGCGGGTTCGGAGCGTTACATTTTCCAAATCATCAATTCTCATACTCATTTGAGAGGCGAATTAGTTCCTTCAAAGATTCATGATCATTTCGTTTTTGTTTCGTATCGTACCATGTCATTTCGTAAAACATATGCAAATTCATTTTCGTATCTTTTTAAAACATGATGCATGACATAATAAACATACAATAAACATGCACATAAACCTAGCAATATGTGATGTAGGCCCGAAGGAAACGCACATGCGTATACTAGTTACCTGGATCCAAAGGCAACTTATCTCAATCCGTACACTAAATCTTTGAAACCTTTAAAACCTAAAGCATAAACGATATCCATTAACTTCAATCTTATAACATAATTAAAATGAATGCATATAAACACATTCACTAATTCCAAGCACCCAATTAAATCACTTATGCATCAACAAACCATAATTCATATTGTAATATTCCAGGTTTATTATTTTATTTTTAAATAAATAAAGTAGTTAAGTTATGTTAACTATTCGTTTATTTTGTCGGATCTCTTGGGAGTTTCGATGGAGAAGTTCAACCCGAGGTTGGAGTGAGAGTCAATTTATGGAAGTTCGACAAACGGAGAACGAGGTTTAACAGAATTTCGAAGGGGCAAAGTGGTAAATGTTATTTTTTTTATTTTGTTTTGTTTTAAAAGAAAACATTAATTCTTTTCTTTTAAAACAATCGAATGGCTTCGTGAAGAAGCCATTCGGCTGTTTTCCTTGCTGGCAAAGAATATAATGGAGAAAGAGGGGGAAGAGCGACGATCGGCTGAGCACAAAAATCACTGGCGATTCTCAACGTTCTCCGACCAGACATCAGTGGCAAGCAAATTTTGGCCCGTCTTCGTGCACGAACTGACTGGTAAGGCTCGATTTTCTTTTTGCCCTGTTCTGGTTTTGTTCGAGGCCGGGAGTGACGAGCTGAACTGGGCTCCGACCACTGGCCATTTTTGGCTGTTCTCGGCGTCGAATGGCCGAGCTTAATGTCGACAAAGATCACCGAGCAATAGGGAGCTCGGGTTAAGCTAAAAATCGAGGACCCGAGTTTTGAGCCTCGGGTTTTCTTGTGTGTTACCGTGGATTTTTTGTTAGATTATGCTTATTAGATTTAAGGGTGGTCAATTGGTGAAGAAATGAGTGAAAATTGATGAAAAATCGAAAGAGGAAATTTTGAACCTTAAGACCCAGTTCTATTTTTGGGGTTTTTGACCTAGCTACAATTATTTGTTTTAAATCCTCTCCTGGTATGTTAAACTGGATTATTAGGGGAGTACGTGGTCGTTAAAATCGTTCAATTTTGATAATCGACGTGAAAATTATGCACGTCCAAAGTTTCGGGTCCGTTTTTAACCGAACCGAGTTAGTGACCCGTTTAATTAGATGTGGGTTGGGTTAAGTTAGAAATATTAGTTTTAGAATGAATTGGCGTGTTTAAGTTTCAGTACTAACGAGGATTTTGAATTGTGCTAGGTGAAGCCGTAGGTGACGTTACGTGTCAAACCCGAGTGAGTTGGGCATCAGGTAAGTAGCAGTGTGGGAGTGGATGTCTGAGAGTCGCCCAGAAGGGCCTACACCACAGTTGTAGGTATGTAGTGAGTCTTATGCGTATCATGGATCGTAGGTGCGTATGTGATGTGATATGTATGAGAAGTCGTCGTTAGTTGGTTATGGTTATCATGCATCATATTTTAAAAGTTATGCAAAATGTTTTAAGCATGTTTAAGCATGAGAGAGTAGTGGATGTGTGGTACGGTGTGGACAGGTGACAGTGGACTGGAGTGTAACTTGTGGGCCTCGCTTCCGAGATGAGCTGGAGCGGTGGCGACGTGCCGATTGCAGCGCGGTGTATCGACCAACTGTGTCAGGCGGTTTCATTTTGAGTCGAGACAGGGGGTTTGGGTGTGACTCTTGGGCCCCGTTCCTGGAGGAACTGGGATGGCGGCGATGTGCCGGTAAACAGTGCGGTGTACGGACCGTCTGCCTGGTGAGGTTGCATCCCAAACCTTGGTGAGATGCGATGCGGTGAGGTGATGACAACGTATGTAGAGACGAGCATGTGTTAGGATTGCATAACTAGTTTTCATGCTTCATGTTTATTTTCAGCACTCTACTTTCTAAGCTTTGAGCTTACAGTGTGTTCTGTGGTGTAGGTACTGCTGAGCAGGAGGGTGAGTACCGAGAGCCTGACCAGAGGTAGATGACAATTGGTGACGGGCGACCAGGGCCCCGGCTGATGGCAGTGTTAGGGCGACCCGACCCAGCGAATCGTGGCATGAGGTTGATAGGGAGTAGGATTTCTTTTGTTTTGTTGTGGGACATTGTGTATTTTGTTGTATATAGTCATAGTTCAGGGTGATGTGTCACCCTATACTGTGGACTTTCTTCATTTTGGTCGATAGCATTTTCTTGCTGATATGATGATTGTCTGGAGATTTTGTAGGTTGGTTAGATGACTAGGAATATTTTCGAGGAGGACACCGTGGTGCCTAACGAATCGGATTAGGAGATCGTAGTGGGTTAGAGGAAACAGTTTATGAGGACGAGATAGTAGTCAAAGGGAGTCGTTTAGCTCAGAGTAGGTCCCTGTGCGTAGCGAGAACCTGGGTAGGTTTTTGGGGCGCCACAAATATTTTCTTAACAAATTCTTAGATTTATCATTTTATCGTCCAACTTCAAAAATTCGTAACAAATTGAATATGGGTATAAATTTGATAGTTCAAATTGTCACGTAAACCTTAAGGAGTCTAGTTTCTAATGATAGAATTTTTTTTTTTCAAACCAACACAATTAGATCAATTAAAATTAGACAAAACAGAGGTTGTTCTGTTTTCTTTAACAAATTTTAGGTTTCTACAAAACTTAACTAAAATTTCAAATCTTTTCAATACAATCCATCAACATGATTATCCAGCATGATTAAGCATCTAATAGAGGGAGAAATCCAACAACCAAAAATGGAAATTTCGTACAACAAGTTATTACCAAACATCCTTAAAGGTCAACAAAATCAACTCACTTATGCATATAAAACCCTAACTTGCATACATTAAAACCCATATTTAACTTACCTTGACAAAAGCTTGAGAAGTGGTAGGGCTTTGGCGTGAGAAGCTTTCAGAACATGAAGAGGGAGAAGAGAGCTTTCACGCACAGAGAGTTGTCTTTAAAGAAAAAAACAATTTCTTTTACTTTACTTAAGGAATAAACATCAATTGTATAATGAGGCGGCAATATTTCATTTAACCACCACACTATCATCATTACTCTCTCTTACTAACTCTTCTAATTGTTTCTTCAGCTCTTTTAATTCTGTTGGTGCCAATCTGTACGGATTCTTTGATACTGGCTTTGCTCCTAGGTAAACATCTATTACAAATTCAATCTCTCGATCAGGAGGCAAACTAGGTAAGTCATCCAGAAAAACTTCTGAAAAGTCTTGAACAACTGGGATATCTTGCGGTTGCAGCTTTCTTTGCATCTGTGTATCTATTATACTTGTCAGAAATCCCAAACATTCTCTGTTCAATAAATATCGGGCTTGAATAGATGACATAACAGATAACTTCCTCGTATTCTTCATAGCCTACAAAAAGTGTTTCTTGCTGTCTAGGAGTTGGAAACTTACTATTCTAGATTTGCAGTCAATCGTAGCATAGTGTCGAAATAACTAGTCCATCACCAGAATAACATCATAACTAGTTATTCCTATGATTATAAGATCAACAGGTAGATTTCGAATTCCTACTAATACCACACTAGCACGCACTACTTGATTAGAGTGCATGCGTCCACCGGATGGTAGTATTACTTCATAATTATGTTCAGTTGTCACAAGCCATAAGTCTAACTTTACTGCAAACGCAGTGAAAATAAAGGAGTGCGTGGCACCAGAGTCAATCAATGTGTAAGCAGCTACTTATTAATCAATATAGTACCTGATACCATAGTTGGCTGATCCTCATCTCCTGACTCGTTCATGGCAAATATTCTAGGAGTAACTTTTGCAGGACCCTTTTTCAACGCTGGACAATCCTAGATGACGTGGTCAGTCTCGTTATAGTTAAAACACCTGCTTATTCTTGGCTTCAGGCAGTCTTTGAAAAGATGTCCAGCCTCATTACAATTGAAGCATTTGCCTGAATACAGTTTGCATTCACCTGGGTGATACTTCATACATTTCTGGCATTGGGGTCATTACATAAATCCTTGGGGGCGTTTGCCACTTCCTCGATTGCTCTGGTCATCGGCCAGCCTTTTTGTGCCTATTGGTTGTTACTGCCCTCCTCTGTTCTGTTGAAGCGTAATTTCTTTGAAAAACCTTCTTGAAGCTTCCCTTTGTTTGATGCATTTGAACCCTGCTTCTTCCACTTCTAACGCTTTGGCCACCACCTTCGTGTAAGGCACTCCTTGCATCCCTGCTGTCTTCACACTCTTATAGATTTCTGGCTTCAGTCCTTGCACAAACTAAATAACTTTGTCTTTATTCTTGCTTATCAAATGGCTGGCAAATCGAAACAACGATTCAAATTTTTGAATATATTCCGTTACTTATCTGGTTTTCTTCAATTGTAGAAATTCCATCATCTTTGTCGCTTGAACTGTGCTGTTGAAGTATTTGTCGTAGAATGCCTCCTTGAACTCCTTCCAGGTTATAGCTTGAATATCAGTGGTGGTTTCCATATTGTCTCACCAATAATAGACATCTTTCACCAAGTGAAAGATGGCACAAGAAACTTTTTCCGCCTCTTCCACCTTGGCATACTTAAACATGTCCTCGATCGTACGAATCCACTCTGCGGCAGAAGTTGGATCCGACGATTGTCCTTCAAATTTTGGAGGCCTCACTCTCCAAATCCTCTCTCCACTTTGGTCGTTGTTCGAGTTGGAGTCTGAATTTCCTTGGTCATTTCTGTTCATAACTTCTGCCAATAATTAGGACTGTAGCTTGACCAGAGCTGTCAGTCGATCAATAAGGTTGTCTCTGTTGTCTACTCCTCGTCTTGGTTCACTCGGCATGATTAATCCTAAACAAGTAACAAGCACACGTAAATTTCTAATAAAAAAACTTAACATAAACACTTACAGTTGATGAAGCATTTCCAAGCGGTGATTGGCATTGATAGGTAATCCACTGAACGATTTAATCCATGGGCTCTAATACCAACTTGCCGCGCCCCGAATTATCTGAACTCGAGTCGCTCATAACTTATACTTATTATATTTTGAAAATTTCGTGTAAATTTTAAAATTTTTCTTTGAACTGAAAAGATCATAAACTAATTTTGTTATAACTTGAAATCGTTTAAAATGCGTAGCGGAAGACCTTTCCTTAAAGTAGAAAACCAATCGTATAAAATTTCGAGTTAGAAATTTTAAATTGAAAACTAAATAAAATTTTTATTTTTTATATAGCACACCCGATCGATCGACTACTCTATATTTTTGAAAAATCTCTTCTTTCTCTTAATTTTTTTTCAAAATCCTAAACACATTTTCTACTAACCGAATGTAAACTTAAAACCCCCTCTCTTTCTAAAAAAAATTGAGCAGCATGACACTTAAATTCTTTGAAATCAAAATTAAACAAATTATCTCAAAACTACTATCTTGCATCAAAATGTATATTTTCCATACTAAGTCATCCCAAAACTATTATCAACATATTCACACTTCTCCAATCACAATTCAGATATTTTTCATACAAAAACTTCTAAATCCAGTATATACATCAAAAGATTTTGCTAAATCACTAAACCTATACATTTTCTTCCATCAAAACATTACTCCAAAACTTACAAAAACATATATACGCTTCATGGTCAAATCGCCTCAACAATTAGCCTGAATCGTCACCATGAACGTAACCCGTCAATTAAGTTCACTAATCTTGTATATGCTCGAGCATCTCACCAGCTATCTCTTCGTTACCTACATCACAGAACTCTACTATAAGCCTAATGCTTAGCAAATAATGCATAAATAAAATGAAAATATTTAAAATAACTCCTAACATATGCAGTTCTACTCTTTCATTTTGTTTCTGTTTTCGTTTTTGTTCTCATTTTCGTTTACATAACATCTGATCCTCACACTAGATGGGAAGTGGATCAATTTTTCCAAATCATCAATTCTCATACTTATTTGAGGGGCAAATTAGTTCCCTCAAAGATTCATGCTCGTTCGTTTCGTTTTTGTTTACATGATTTGATCCTCATACTAGATTGGAAGCATATCAGTTTTCCTAAATCATCAATTCTCATACTCATTTGAGGGGCGAATTACTTACCTCAAATATTCATGATCATTTCGTTTTCGTTTCGTATCGTACCATGTCATTTCGTAAAACATGTGCAAATTCATTTTCGTATCTTTTCAAAACATAATGCATGACATAATAAACATGCACATAAACCTAGCAATCTGTGATGTAGGCCCGAAGGCAGCGCGCATGCGTACACTACTTGCCTGGATCAGTAGGCAACTTATCTCAATCCGTACACTAAATCTTTGACACCTTCAAAACCTAAAGCATAAACGATATCCATTAACTTCAATCCCATAACATAGTCAAAATGAATGCATATAAACATATTCACTAATTCCAAGCACTAAATTAAATCACTTATTCATCAACTAACCATAATTCAAACATTTTTTTAAGAAATTCTCAGATTTACCATTTTATCGTCTAATTTCAAAAATTCGTAACAAATTGAATATATGTCTGAATTTGATAATTCAAATTGTCACGTAAACCTTAAGGAGTCTAGTGTCTAATAGTCAAAACCATTTTTCAAACCAACACAATTAGATAGGTTGAAATTGGCCAAAATAGAGGTTGTTCTATTTTTTAATAAATTTCGGATTTCTACAAAACTTAACTAACATTTCAAATCTTTTCAATACAATCCATCAACATGATTATCTAGCATGATTAAGCATCTAATAGAGGGAGAAATCCAGCAACCAAAAAAGAAAATTTCGTACAACAAGTTAGGGTTTACCAAACATCCTCAAAGCTCATTAAAATAACCCACTTATGCATATAAAACCCTAACTTGCATTCACTAAAACCCATATTTAACTTACCTTGATAAAATCTTGAGAAGTGGTAGGACTTTGGCGTGAGAAGCTTTCTGAAGATGAAGAGGGAGAAGAGAGCTTTCACGCACAGAGAGTTGTCTTTACAAAACTAAAAAACAATTTCTTTTACTTTACTTAAAGGATAAATATCAATTGTATAATGAGGTGGCAAATTTTCATTTAACCACCACACTGTCATCATTACTCTCTCTCACTCCTCTCTAAATTCAGCATTTTATAAACCAAATCTCCCCCCTTTATTTCTATTTCACGTAAATATCTCTCACATAAAGCATGAGAGTTGACTTTTCAAAACACATCATTTCTTTCTTCTTTCATCTTTTTGTATTGCTTCAACCGTGATTTACAATGTATCTCATCCTCTATTCTTCCTTCTTTTAATTCTTTTATCAACTAACATGTATGTCCTTTCCTTTTGACTATTGCTTAAGTTCCAATTCACTTACACAAATAAATGACAATTTAAGAATATCAATTATGAGGCACACGTAGTACTTTAGCTTATAATAATTTTGAGTGTTACAAAAGATTACTATGTGTGTGCCCAAAAGTAGGGGTGGGCACGGTCCGGTCCGGTCCGGTTCCCGCTTGGAACCGGACCGGACCGGTCATTTCGGTAATTTATTTTGTAAGACCGGAACCGGTTCCTCCCGAATGTTTGTTTAATTTTTTTTTTTTTTTTAAATTGCAAAATGAAAAAACAGGATGATTTCATAAGAAAATTTCATGCTTCTTTTGAATCTTTTCTACTACGATTTCTTCTACGTCAGAGAGAGCAAACCAAAGAAAATTCATATAAGAGATGAGCAGAGAATAATTGAGAAATGCTTGGAATAAAACCTATTACAATTTACATGTTATTTTAGAATAAAACGGTAAAACCTATACAGCAGCAAAGAGCAAACCAGCAAAGAGCAAACCAAAGAAAATTCTCAATATCATTATTATGCAGTAAATGTAAAACCTCCATCAGCAGCAAACAAACAGGATGATTCTGCTTCTGCAGTACCTATTTCTTCGCGATGCACATTGAACAATAATAATCAAGATGAAATCATTTCCAAGTTCAAAAGCTGTAAAACTAGGATGCAAGCATTCCAATTAAATCGAATCCAACTATCCAATCGAATCCAACTATTCCAATCAAAAGGACAGAGGGCATCAGCGAGAAATTCATACCTTCAGGCTTCAACAAGTGATCTCTGCTCTTCTGTTCTCTTCACTCGTCAGTCTCCACTTTCCAATGCCGAATTAAAATACCTATTGCAGAAAAAGAACAAGATATATCAAATTAAAATACAGCAAAGGTGATACAAAACTCAAAAAGAAAAAAGGCGAGAAATTCATACCTTAGAAATTCTAAGGACAGAGAGCTGAAAACTCGGGACTACTCTGAAGTCTGAACTTCAGAGTCTGAAATCTGAATAGAGATTCGAGAGAGAGGCCGGAGGCGGGAAGGGCTGAAGACTTCCCGAGACAGAGAGCAGAGTCACCACTCGTCTCCAACTCCGATTTTAGTGCACAGATTCGGGAAGGGCTGAACTTGAAGTAGAGACTGGAGACAGAGACACTGGGAAGGTCAGACAGATTCGAGAGAGAGACGGGAGTCGGGAACTTCAGACTTCAAAGCCGGAAGGATGAGGTTCGCGCCTCGTGGGAGTCAGAGTCGCCAGTCGCCAATCGCCAGTCGAGGAAGGAAATTGCTGAATTGAACTTCTAATTTCGGGGAAGAGGATTTAGTCGGGATTCCCACGGTTCCCGATTCTGTAATCAACAGAACCGAGACCGTGGACCGCGGTTCCGGTCCCATGGATCTGGGAACCGGGAACCGGTCCCCTAACTCAAAAACCGCCCAAAGAACCGGACCTGTAGCACCCGGCCCTATCGAACCAGCTCTTTTATTATTAATAAAATACACTTTATTAGTCAATAAATTAAGTAGGGTTATTAAATAACTTGGCAAAGGGCATTAGAGTAAATTGCAATTTTCAAAGAGTGGATAACGTATTTAAGGGAAGAGGGTTGGGTTTAATGCACTGTAGCCGCCACCATTTCATACCATTTCCTCTTCGGGTTTCAGCTCAGGCAGACGAGCTCTCTAGGCGATCTTCCTCGCGCGATTCACCTTCGACCTAGGTAAGTTTTCCATTCATCTTCTCGATATTATAGTGAGTAGATAGCGGGAGTGCAATACGTGTGTAACTTGGTGAATGCTGTGAGTGAGCTGAGTTCGAGTTTAGTGCTGAACCAAGAATGTGCGATGGCCCGAAGTTCTAAGCTAGCTCCTTAGATTCGTGAATGGTGTGGGATGAGATTTAGTGAAGTTCTGATTAGTGTTCTGTTTATGACACTAGGTGAACAGGGCTTTCAAGTAGTTGAAACCGAGCGATTTCCAGGAGACCAGGTAAGTAGAGTTTGTTTGTGCCTTCGGGCCTACATCACAAAACAGTAGGATTAATGTATGTTCGTGTGCTTATTTCCAGTTGTCATGCATCATATTTTGAAATGTACGAAAATGAATTTACATGATTTTGAATCGGCAAGGAATGAACAGATTGAAACAGTACGTGAAGCAGATTTGCTGTTAAGGGAATTAATCCAACCCTTAATGAGCCAGTGGATTGAGGTTTTGGGAAAAGTGATCCACTTCCCAATCCGACAAGGGGATCTGAACAGTTATGAGTATCAGATTTGCTGTTAGGGGAATTAATCCAACCTTTAACGAGCCAGTGGATATTTATACTTTGGGAGAAATGATCCAACTCCCAATTTCACAGGGGGATCTGTACAGAAACGATGAATATGCAACTGAGATGAGAAAAGTAGAAACTGCATGTTTAGGAAATTATGATTCAGTATTTCATTTCACTATTGCTTTACTTGCTTAGCATTAGGCTAATAGATGAGTTTTGTGATGTAGGTGAAGAAGCTTTAGCAGGTGTGTTTACTGAGTTCACAGAAGGCTAGTTGGGTTGGAGGAGTGCATCCACACAATGTTCTGGCAGCTGATGGGGCAGTTTAATTGATGTCTGTTGGAGTGAAGGTTTTATTATCAATGCTTTATTTTAGATGGATCGAGTTTTCATAACAGTAGTGATTTCAGCGTTTTGAACAAATTGAGTTTTATTATTTGATAATGACTTTCCGCTGAGGTTTGAAGATTTGCACTTGTTGGATTTTAAGCAATACATGGGTTTGAATCCTTTTCTGAGTGATTTCAGTAAGGCAAATAGATTCTTTTTCATAAATGGAGTTATATTGTATAATTAGATGTAGCCAGAATGTCGCCCTGGATTTATCGGTAGATGGGATGTGTTTTGTTATCTGTCGGTAGATGCATTCTATCGGCAGAAGTTGAGTAGTTTGAACCTACCGGAAGGAGATGTCTATCGGTAGGTGTATCCAAATTTCTATCGGATGATGTCTTCAGTAAAGGCATCGGAAGATGTAGCCTTATTTCTATCGATAGATATAGACATATTTCTATCGGCAGATGAAGTCATGTTGACTTCATTGGCAGTTGAAGTTGTATGTGCAGTCGTGTTGGCTTCATCGGCAGATGAAGTCATGTTGACTTCATCGGCAGATGAAGTTGTGTTGACTTCATCGGCAGATGAAGTTGTGCTGACGTCATCGGCAGATGAAATCGTGTTGACGTCATCGGCAGATGAAGTTGTGCTGACGTCATCGGCAGATGAAATTGTGCTGACGTCATCGGCAGATAAAGTTGTGTTGACGTCATCGATAGGTGCAGCCCGCCGAGAAATGTCTTTCAGTTCCAAGTCTTCAGGTCCACGTCATCGGCAGGGTCTTATATTTGCTGTGTCTGCTTCTTCCGTTGATTTTTTTTTCCACCGGCAGATGTGGTTGTCTTTTGAGTTTTAATAGTGTTTTGTGATTTAAACCTTTATTTTTTTTTGGTCAATTTATCTCGAACATTTTATCCGATTATCCAAACACTTTATGGTTTTGTTTAACTCTAAGTTACTTAAATTAATTCCGCTGCAAGATTTTAAATTATGAATGAAGTTTTTAGTTCGTGTACGGGTTTTGTGTGACGAACCGGGTTCAGTGAATTCGGGGCGTTACAGTATGGTATCAGAGACATTCGGTTAAACTGTTCAAAAGATTACTCATCAGTGCCAATCGTTGCATAGAAGCACTCCAACAACTGTAAGTGTTTAAGTTAGCTTTAGTTATAAAATGTTTATGAGGGCAGTTAACCCTGTGCAGGGAATTTAGTATAATGGCTAGACGACCAGGAAGACCAAGGATACCTAGAGAAATACCAAGCCCAAGGCGTGAGGAGGACTCTAGTGTAATTAGGCAGCTGACCGAATTGATGTGTCAGCAGACAGATATAGTGCGTCAACAGTCTGATCAATTAGGAGTGCTGTTGAGTCGGGAAGCACAAGGAAGTGCCAACTCGGGTTCTAGCAATGAGCATTCTGGAGATAGATTCAGGAGACTAAGACCACCCACGTTTGATGGACAGTCATCCGATCCAATTATTGCTGAAGGATGGCTTAGAAAGATTGAAAGTATGTTTAGGTGCGCCAGCATAGGAGAAGGAGACAAGGTCATGTTGGCTACATTTCATTTGGCTGGCGAAGCTCAACTCTGGTGGGAAACAGTTGAAACCACCACCGACATTCTGACTATGACTTGGTCACAGTTTAAGGACATTTTCTATGAGAAATATTTTAACAGCACGGTCCAGACCGCAAAGAAGTTAGAATTTCTGAATTTGAAGCAGACAGGGTCGGTGGCAGGGTACGGTAGGCAATTTGAGTCCTTGTCCAGGTTTGCTGGACACTTTGCTCATAAGGACGAGGATAAGGTGTTCAAATTTGTGCATGGACTGAAGCCGGAGATCTATCGAGGAGTCAAATTTTGTGGCATTAAAGGTTTAACGTTCAGCGAAGTTGTGTCCACTGCTCTGGAAGTGGAAGAGGCTGAAAGGAAGTGTGCTGGAGCAAAGGAGGTCCCACAAAGGTTTGTCCAGCAACACCATCAGAGAGGAACGAAGAGGCCAAGTGAAGGCCAGAGTAGCCAAGGAGCTGGAGGGAAGGTACAGAATGTCAGGAAATTTCCCCCGTGTCCTAAGTGCTTGAAAAACCACCCCGGGGAGTGCAGGATGGGATTTGGGAAGTGCTTCAACTGTGAGGAGGTTGGCCACACGTACAAAGAATGCCCGAAGCCTAGGATTACCAGATGCTACAATTGTAACAAAGTCGGCCATATTAGCAGAGACTGTCCAGTTCCTAAGAGTGGTCCTGCTATGATTAAACCAAGAATATTCTCCATGACGGAGGCAGGTGAAGAACAGCCTGCTGTAGTGTCAGGTACTATATTGGTCAACTCTGTGCCTGCTTTTACTTTGATAGATTCCGGTGCAACGCATTCATTTATAGCATCTACGTTTGCTGATAAGTTAGATGTACAGTTTACCCCTTCTATGCATGTGTTTAATGTTACATTACCTTCTGGTGAGTGCATGCACTCCAATCGAGTGATGCCTGATAGTGAGGTATTAGCGGGGAACATGAATTTGCCTGCTGACCTCATTATTATGGATATATTGGGATTTGATGTAATCTTAGGAATGGATTAGCTGTTTAAGCATTATGCCACGATCGATTGTAGGACTGGAATAGTTAGTTTCCAACCCCCTGGTAACCCGAAACATACCTTCCAAGCTTCAAAGAAGAGCAAGGAAATGACTGTGATGACTTCGATTAACACTAGACCTTCCCTATGTAAAGAGTATTGGTGCTTCCTAGCTAGCGTTGTAGACACGCAACTTGTAGGAAAGGCAAACCCTCAAAATGTTTTAGTTGTCCAAGACTTTCCTGATGTATTTTTAGACGACCTTCCTGGTTTACCACCAGATAGAGAAATCAAATTTGTTGTAGATGTCTACCCCGGAGCCGAGCCTGTGTCTAAAAACCCGTATAGACTAGCACCATCAGAACTTAACTTAAAGAGTTAAAGAAACAGTTGGAGGATTTGTTAGAAAAAGGGTTCATACGCCCTAGTTTTTCACCATGGGGTGCACCTGTCCTTTTTGTTAAAAAGAAAGACGGATCAATGCGTATGTGCATAGACTATAGAGAGTTGAATAAGCTAACTGTCAAGAACAAGTATCCACTGCCGAGGATTGATGACTTATTTGACCAACTTAAGGGTGTGAGAGTTTTCTCTAAGATTGACCTTAGGTCCGGTTACTATCAGTTGAAGGTTAAATCTGAGGATATCCCAAAGACTGCCTTTCGCACAAGGTATGGACATTATGAGTTTTTGGTTATGTCTTTTGGTTTGACTAATGCGCCGGCAGCCTTCATGGATCTTATGAATAGGGTGTTTCACGAGTATTTGGACAAGTTTGTCATTGTATTCATTGATGACATACTAATCTATTCTAGAACTAAGGAAGAGCATGCAAAACATTTGAGTTTAGTGTTGGATGTACTGAGAAGACACCAGCTTTATGCTAAGTATTCAAAGTGTGAGTTTTGGTTGGACAGAGTTCACTTTCTTGGTCATGTAATCTCTGGTGATGGAATATCTGTTGATCCAGCCAAGGTTCAAGCAGTTAAGGAATGGCCCCAACCGAAGAGTGCTACAGATATTAGAAGTTTTCTTGGACTAGCAGGGTATTACAGAAAGTTCATTGAAGGATTTTCAAAGATTGCCACACCCCTTACTAGGTTAACAAGGAAAAACGTGAAATATACATGGACTGACGAATGTGAACATAGTTTCCAAACCTTGAAACAGGAGCTGACCAATGCTCCAATTTTGACCCTCCCTGTTGAAGGTGGTAAATTTAGTATTTATTGTGATGCTTCTAAGATCGGTCTTGGCTGTGTGTTGATGCAAGATGATAAGGTTATAGCCTATGCTTCTAGACAGTTAAAAACTCATGAGAAGAACTACCCTACACACGACTTGGAATTAGCTGCCGTTGTATTTGCACTTAAAATTTGGAGGCATTACCTATATGGACAAACTTGTGAGGTATTTTCAGATCATAAAAGTCTGAAGTATATTTTCACGCAAAAAGAACTGAATATGAGGCAGCGTAGATGGTTAGAGTTTGTCAAAGATTATGATTTTGAGATTAAGTACCACCCTGGTAAGGCAAATGTTGTGGCAGATGCCTTGAGTAGAGTCACAACCTCAACCCCAACTATGATTTCCAATATGCCATTAACCTTAGAGTCAGAATTCCAAAAGTTTAATCTAGAAGTAGTGACCAGTGTATCAGCTATACTTTCTGCCATAACCTTAAAGCCTACCATTCTTGAGAAAATAAAGGAAGCTCAGACAGATGATGATGAATGTATCGGGTACAAGTCAAGCATGGATTCTACGGACAAGTCAGAATTTAGTCATTCTACCGATGGAATCCTTAAGTTTAGAAATAGGTGGTTTGTTCCTGCCAATAATGAGTTTCGTGAGGAAATTCTTTCTGAAGCTCACTCTTCCGGATTCTCTGTCCACCCTGGGAGTACAAAGATGTACAGAGATCTCAGGCAGTATTACTGGTGGCCAGGTATGAAAAGAAGTGTGGCGAAGTATGTAAAGTCATGTCTGACCTGCCAGCAAGTCAAAGCTGAACACCAGAGACCCTCAGGGACATTGCAACCCTTACCAGTTCCCGAATGGAAATGGGAACAAATAACGATGGACTTTGTTGTTGGATTACCTAGGACAGCTAAGGGACATGATGCAATTTGGGTGATAGTTGACCGTCTAACCAAGTCAGCTCATTTTCTTCCTATAAAGATAACCTACTCGATGGATCAGCTAGCTGAATTGTACATGCAAGAGATCGTCAGACTGCACGGAGTTCCAAGTTCTATAGTTTCAGACCGAGACTCTAGATTTACATCTAAGTTTTGGAGGAGTTTGCATAGGGCTATGGGAACACAACTTAATTTTAGCACAGCTTTCCACCCTCAAACTGATGGACAATCTGAAAGAACCATTCAAACACTGGAGGATATGCTTCATGCATGCACATTGGATTTTCAAGGTTCTTGGAACAAGTACCTGTCCTTAGTAGAATTCTCTTACAACAACAGTTTTCAAGCAACCATAGGTATGGCACCATACGAGGCATTATATGGACGGAAGTGCAGATCACCATTGTATTGGGACGAAGTTGGGGAGGCACAATTGATTGGTCCTGAAATTGTGCAACAGACAGTAGAGAAGATTGCTCTTATCCGTCAAAGAATCCTGACAGCTCAAAGCCGACAGAAAAGCTATGCAGACAAAAGACGAAAGGAACTGGAATTTGAGGTAGGTGATGAAGTTTTTCTTAAGGTGTCACCTTTCAAGGGAGTTGTGAGATTTGGAAAGAGAGGAAAGTTGAACCCCAGGTTTATTGGACCGTTCACTATTCTGAAGAGAGTTGGGAGAGCAGCCTATCAGTTGCAACTACCGGCATCTATGGATGGAATACACAGTGTGTTCCATGTGTCTATGTTGAAGAAATGCATTAGGAGTCCATATCAAGTCATGGAACAGCAAGACCTTGAGATTCATCCTACCCTTGCCTATGAAGAGAGACCAGTAAAGATATTAGACCATGCAGTGAAGATATTGCGCAACAAAGAGGTTCCACTAGTGAAAGTCTTATGGCGCAATCAGAACATGGAGGAGACAACTTGGGAACGCCAGCAAGACATGATGGAACAACATCCGGAGTTATTCAGGTACTGAATTTTGAGGACAAAATTCTTTTAAGGAGGGTAGATTGTAGCACCCGGCCCTATCGAACCAGCTCTTTTATTATTAATAAAATACACTTTATTAGTCAATAAATTAAGTAGGGTTATTAAATAACTTGGCAAAGGGCATTAGAGTAAATTGCAATTTTCAAAGAGTGGATAACGTATTTAAGGGAAGAGGGTTGGGTTTAATGCACTGTAGCCGCCACCATTTCATACCATTTCCTCTTCGGGTTTCAGCTCAGGCAGACGAGCTCTCTAGGCGATCTTCCTCGCGCGATTCACCTTCGACCTAGGTAAGTTTTCCATTCATCTTCTCGATATTATAGTGAGTAGATAGCGGGAGTGCAATGCGTGTGTAACTTGGTGAATGCTGTGAGTGAGCTGAGTTCGAGTTGAACCAAGAATGTGCGATGGCCCGAAGTTCTAAGCTAGCTCCTTAGATTCGTGAATGGTGTGGAATGAGATTTAGTGAAGTTCTGATTAGTGTTCTGTTTATGACACTAGGTGAACAGGGCTTTCAAGTAGTTGAAACCGAGCGATTTCCAGGAGACCAGGTAAGTAGAGTTTGTTTGTGCCTTCGGGCCTACATCACAAAACAGTAGGATTAATGTATGTTCGTGTGCTTATTTCCAGTTGTCATGCATCATATTTTGAAATGTACGAAAATGAATTTACATGATTTTGAATCGGCAAGGAATGAACAGATTGAAACAGTACGTGAAGCAGATTTGCTGTTAAGGGAATTAATCCAACCCTTAATGAGCCAGTGGATTGAGGTTTTGGGAAAAGTGATCCACTTCCCAATCCGACAGGGGGATCTGAACAGTTATGAGTATCAGATTTGCTGTTAGGGGAATTAATCCAACCCTTAACGAGCCAGTGGATCTTTATACTTTGGGAGAAATGATCCAATTCCCAATTTCACAGGGGGATCTGTACAGAAACGATGAATATGCAACTGAGATGAGAAAAGTAGAAACTGCATGTTTAGGAAATTATGATTCAGTATTTCATTTCACTATTGCTTTACTTGCTTAGCATTAGGCTAATAGATGAGTTTTGTGATGTAGGTGAAGAAGCTTTAGCAGGTGTGTTTACTGAGTTCACAGAAGGCTAGTTGGGTTGGAGGAGTGCATCCACACAATGTTCTGGCAGCTAATGGGGCAGTTTAATTGATGTCTGTTGGAGTGAAGGTTTTATTATCAATGCTTTATTTTAGATGGATCGAGTTTTCATAACAGTAGTGATTTCAGCGTTTTGAACAAATTGAGTTTTATTATTTGATAATGACTTTCCGCTGAGGTTTGAAGATTTGCACTTGTTGGATTTTAAGCAATACATGGGTTTGAATCCTTTTCTGAGTGATTTCAGTAAGGCAAATAGATTCTTTTTCATAATGGAGTTATATTGTATAATTAGATGTAGCCAGAATGTCGCCCTGGATTTATCGGTAGATGGGATGTGTTTTGTTATCTGTCGGTAGATGCATTCTATCGGCAGAAGTTGAGTAGTTTGAACCTACCGGAAGGAGATGTCTATCGGTAGGTGTATCCAAATTTCTATCGGATGATGTCTTCAGTAAAGGCATCGGAAGATGTAGCCTTATTTCTATCGATAGATATAGACCTATTTCTATCGGCAGATGAAGTCATGTTGACTTCATCGGCAGTTGAAGTTGTATGTGCAGTCGTGTTGGCTTCATCGGCAGATGAAGTCATGTTGACTTCATCGGCAGATGAAGTTGTGCTGACGTCATCGGCAGATGAAATCGTGTTGACGTCATCGGCAGATGAAGTTGTGCTGACGTCATCGGCAGATGAAATTGTGCTGACGTCATCGGCAGATGAAGTTGTGTTGACGTCATCGGTAGGTGCAGCCCGCCGAGAAATGTCTTTCAGTTCCAAGTCTTCAGGTCCACGTCATCGGCAGGGTCTTATATTTGCTGTGTCTGCTTCTTCCGTTGATTTTTTTTTTTCCACCGGCAGATGTGGTTGTCTTTAGAGTTTTAATAGTGTTTTGTGATTTAAACCTTTATTTTTTTTGGTCGATTTATCTCGAACATTTTATCCGATTATCCAAACACTTTATGGTTTTGTTTAACTCTAAGTTACTTAAATTAATTCCGCTGCAAGATTTTAAATTATGAATGAAGTTTTTAGTTCGTGTACGGGTTTTGTGTGACGAACCGGGTTCAGTGAATTCGGGGCGTTACAGGACCGAACCGACGGTCCAGTCCGGTCCACTGGTTCCGGTCCGGTTCTGCCCACCCCTACCCAAAAGTACAAAACTCAATCTGGAGCCACGTACAAAATGAAAGAACTCGTGGATGCCCAGTCTCAAAAAGCTTTTTGGTTGGCCCATAAGAGATGTGGTGGCCCATTCCCATGGCAAAGATTTTTGAATCTTAATTTGTGCCTAGAGATAGATGTGATCACTTGCAACAAACAATCAAAGAGTCTTGCGAATGTCTTACTTAGAGGCAAGGAATTTCAATCGAGGCATTTGCAAACGTCCAATCTTAATGTGCAAACACCAAGAGTGGATGTCTAGATAAATGTCCATGAAAACCTATCACCTCGTTGATGTCTCTAACGGATATATTACAATTGCCTAGATAAATAGAAAAGGGTGATCGCTACTTAAATTTTTTGAAGGAGTCTATAAATAGAAGCTCACTTCCCTGGGCAATTTACCAAACATTACGCTGAAGTGGTACTAATTTTATTTTGCGATATTATATCCTTCACTCTTGAGTGTTAGCCTAACTCTTCTCATTCCTAAACTTAACATTTCTCATTTATGAGAGTTAGGCCATTATGCTTAAACCTTTAAACTTCTATTATATCCTTCACTCTTGAGTGTTAGCCTAACTCTTCTCATTCCTAAACTTAACATTTCTCATTTATGAGAGTTAGGCCATTATGCTTAAACCTTTAAACTTCTACTTTTGTTAATTGTAGAACAGATAAAGGGCAATGCTGATTGCACCCAAAATATCAATTGGTTGTAACTACAAGGGTATTAGCGAAAGGAGTTTTTAAGAAGGATCATTGGAGTGCGGACGTAGGCAATTGGTCAAACCACATTAGCAAATCATTTGCATTCTTATACTTTTTTTTTCGCTTGCATGTTAGACTCAATAAGCCCAATTAAGAGAAAATATATAATTTAAGATAGCAAACAAATAGTATTTTAATCACATAAAAAATTTAGAAAACCTAATTCACCACCCATCCCCTCTTAGATTATATCAATCCTACATGTTTTTTCTTATATTCAATTGTGCAAACAAAGTTTTCAAAACTTATTTCCTGATATACCACTTAGAAAACTAGGTTGTGCCCTGTCTCATACAATTCAGTTTTTTATAATATTGTTTACGATGGCTGTAAGTGTTTACTTTTTACCAGGCATGTCATTTATTAATTATCGATCAGAATCATCAGATTTATTAGACATATGATTGGGAAATTGTGTGCACCTTCAACTGAGCGAGTAGGTTTTTGCACATTACGCAAAATATTAGGAGCAAATTATGATGTGGTGTCTTTGGATGAAAGTGGGTATTTGTTTATGTCTTGACTGAATATATATCTCAAGTTCTAGCGAATAAAATAAACAAAAATGTAGCATATGTTAAAAGGGAGAGCTAATATAAAATTTTTTGGATAATCCGTATTTATCATCTTCAAAAAAGAGGATATTGTTAACTTAATATGAATTAAGTTTATTTACTTTGATGATAAGTATATAAATTGCATAATCAAAGTTCTTCATTGTTTAATAATATGAATATAAAGTTTGAATATTTACCTTATTAAAAAATACCTTTGGTTAGGAGTATTTTTGTTTATTTTAACATGAGTGTTTAAAGTACTCTGTGTTTATGTTAAAGTTCATAAGACTAGCATGATGAAAATGAAAAGAGATATGCATGTAAATTTGTGAAGAAACTGCTCAAAAATCCATGAGCTCAAAGTGTTGACTGGTTTAATATTGAAAAGAATTCCCAACAACTCAAAGTATCGACTTGTCCAATGCAGAGTCAATCATCACAATCTATGAAACAAGTTAAGGTAGATCCATGCAACCTTTATAGCAAATTTGAGAATTGTTTCAAACAAATCTGAGAGCTCAAAGTGTCAAATGGTCTCGTAAGAGATTGACCAATGCGATCTACCAAAGGGTCTACTAAGATGTTCAGCAGCTTTGAAAAATTGCACAACGGTCATATACAAGTTAACTGAAAGAGTTGCGTGATCAACTGATACCATGCTTTTATAAAGGCATCTGTATATAGAGGCAAATTGCACTGCAAATTATCAGGCTGATCATGGAAGCATGGACTCTATAATTTTAATTTCGCATTATTTGGTATGAGTGTTGTTTGATACTGGGTGGACACACTATTTTATTTTAGTAATTTTTGCATTACTCTTGCGGTTATGAGTGGAGGATCTTGAACCTCCATTGGTGCTCATCACACCTTTGAATGAGGGAAGTGAGGTTCTACAGTCTAGAATTTTGTGTGTGGTGATGGACGATCAAAAGTTTTTAACAAACCTGGATGTTATACAGCTATTAGTTTGATGTGATCTTGGTTGTGGATTGACTGAACAACTATACAGCCACATATGATTTCCACCTACAGAAAGAGACACTTCATACAAAGAACGGACAAGTTATCGTTTATTGTAGTGGTCCTAATATGATAGCAACAAACTAATATGTTTATCGTAGTTGTAAGAGTTGTTTGGTAAGGGTTTTATTCAAATTAACATGTTCACGTGTGGCATATCGATGTTGTTTGCAAAGAAAGCTAAAGGTTCACTTTGACTTTGCATCAAATATTTGAACTGAGTGACCATGAATAATAAGTTTTTGTTGTCAAGGGTTGAGAGGATCCAAACATTTATCTAAGATCGATCTAATCTGAATTTCCATTCAGAATAGTTCTTTCCCATTTTCTTTTTCTTTTTGTTCGCCATCATTTCACATTCACTAGGTTTTCTTTTCTTGACAAGATCTCTTAAAAAAATTTGGTATGGCTTGACATTTGCTCAAAAGGTTCAATGAGAGGGATATTGATGCTAAGTTGTTTTGGCACCTCCAAAAACTTCTTAAATTGTTCATCTTGATGTTGTATTTGAAGACTATGGAAATAGTGTAGGAAGTTGTTCAACTTGATTTTCTGCAACTGTTTGCAGTTGTAACGCACCGAAGTCTCCACGACCCGATTCGCTACAGAGACTACTCTAGCTAACACGACTCTCTCAACTATCCCATTCGATTACAGTTCCAACGCTAGAAATACCTTCTAATAAATCTCACACAGCGGAATTAAAACTAACCTCCCGAAGTCCTCTTATGTCTTACCTAGCTGCCTAGACTCACTAATTTCTCTTAATCCTAACCGTTAGACTTCACGGCATCCTCCTCGAAAATTTTGCCACAGTAACGCCTAAAAATGGCGCCTCAAAAATGCTAAGTACCTACGTAAAAATCAATCGTCAACCAAATCCAGAATATTCCTACTCATCTAACCAACATACAAAATCTCCAGACAATTATCATATCAGCAAGAAAGACTGTGCTACTGACCCAAAATGAAGAAAATTCACAGTATAGGGTGACACATCATCCTTAACTATGACTATATACAACGAACACACAATACCCCCACAAAAAAAAAACAAAAGGAGTCCTACTTCCTATCAACACCGTGCCACGGCTCCCTGGGTCGGGTCGCCCTAACACTGCCATCAACCGGGGCCCTTGTCGCACGTCACCAACTGCCATCTACAACTGGTCAGGCTCTCGGTACTCACCCTCCTTCTCAGCAGTACCTACACCACAGAACACACTGTAAGCTCAAAGCTTAGAAAATAGAGGGCTGAAAAATAAACATGAAGCATGAAAACTGGTTATGCAATCCTAACACATGGACGTCTCTACACACGTTGTCATCACCTCACCGCATCGCATCTCACCGAGGTTTGAAATGCAACCGCACCGGGCAGTCGGTCCGTACACCTCACTGTTTATCGGCACGTCGTCGTCGTCCCGGTTCCTCCAGGAACGGGGCCCACGAGTCAAACCCAAACCCCCTATCTCGACTCAAATTGAAATCGCCCGGGACAGTCGGTCGATACACCGCGCTGCCATCAGCAAGTTGCCACCGCCCCAGCTTATCCCGGAAGCGAGGCCCACAAGTCACATTCCAGCCACTGTCTCGACTCGAAATGCAACCGTCCAGGATAGTCAGTCGATACAACGTGCTGCCACCAGCACGTTGCCAACGCTCCAGCTCATCCCAGAAGCGGAGCCCACAAGTCACACTCGAGCCCACTATCACCTGTCCACACCATACCTCACATCCACTACTCTCTCGTGCTTAAAACATGCTCAAAACATTTTGCGTAACTTTTAAAACATGATGCATACTAACCATAATGTACTCACAATGACTGCACCCACACATCACATCAGATCACATACAGGCTACTCATAACATGTTGCACCCACACATCATATCACATCACATACAGGCTACTCACAACATGGACATGACTCACAACATGTGGCACCCGCCAATTTATCAGATCGTTAGTCAGGAATGTGATTAATTATTTGAGTAAATGTAATGGAAGAAAAGTGGGTGAATTAATGGTTAAGTGTAAGGTTTATTGAGCAAGGGCATAAGAGTAATTTTATGTTGTTAGATAAAAGAGAAGGAAGAGGAAAGGATGGCAGATTACGTGAAACCAATGGAAATAGAAACCATTTCTCTTCTTCTCTTCGACGGTCTGCTGAGCGCACCCCTCTCTGACGATTTCTCAGCCAATTTCTGCAACCTTAGGTAAGATTTCTCTTTAATTTCTTATGGGTTTTAGTTAATAGGTTGAAAGAAGAGTTAGGGAGTGAGTTGTATTGAGTTTTGAGAGAGTTTAGATTAGAGTTTTGTAGAATTTGAAGGGATGCACGAAAATTAGGGTTTCCAACTAGTTTTCCTATATTTTTTGATGTGTTAGGATGATTAGAAGATAGAATTGATGAATGTTGTGATGTTGGACAAGAATTGAAAATCTAGAATTTTGTAGGTGTGCAGGGCAGATTGGTTTTTGTGAAAAACGACCACGCCAACGGCGTTATTTGGTTCCATAGTCCCAACCTTTTAGAAAGTAGACATTCTAAGGAATCTATAGAGTCTTGAATCGTCCAAAACAGATAAGCATAGGATTAGTTGCACAAAATTGAGGTTTTGACCAAAAATAGGGAATTTCGAGTTTTGTGAGTTTTGAGTGAATCACTAGTTTCCTCTTGAGAGTTTGATGAATGGAATTTAGTGGAGGTTAAATTAATGATATGTTTTAAGATTTTAGGTTCGAGCGAATCCCAGACGTAGCTTACGGCTAAGTATTTCTCAGGAAACCAGGTAAGAAGAGTATGTGTGTGCATTCGGGCCTACATCACAGAACAATAGGGTATGTACATGTTTTGTATGTTTTTGGTATATCATACATCATATTTTGAAAATAGTACAAAAATGAATTTTGCATGTAGTAGGAATGGTATGGTATGGCATGAACAGAAACGAGACAGGCATGAGATGTTAAGGGAAGTAATCCGCCCCTTAATTTAGTATGAGGATGTATGATTTGGGAAAAGTGATATGCTTCCCATCTAGCATGAGGATCAAAGCGTGCCTTGGAGTAACTAATCCGCCCTCCAATGGCGTATGAGATCTCAGGGGTATTTTTT